>CM041782.1:54594770-55194770 GCA_023374045.1 Limonium bicolor
GCTGGTCTGCTAAATTGCTTCATTGCTTGGCTACCGTTTGTAGGAGTTGCCATTTGTATTTCTCTTTGGAACCTCTGTTGGCGTCTGGCTAGCTGAGCGGTACGTTCGATTTCCGGGTCAAGGATTCTATCCCAGTCGAGATGAGTGTCTGACCAAGAACGAGTGTACACCATCAACAGTCTGCAAAAATAGATTCCACAAAAATTTAGAGTTAAAAATAGATAGATAAATAATAATAGTAATAATAATATAATTTTTTTTTTTTAATAATAACCCAAGCTAAGGACTAGACAGGAGTCTAGTCCCCGGCAACGGCGCCAATTTGCAAACGATAAATTTGACCTATTAAATACCAAGAAATAATCTTAGAAAATAAATCAGAAAACCGTCAGGTTGCAAAAATCCTGGTTATTGTAGTAGAGTTTATGGGAACCAGGTATCGAACCGTGGGACTATGTGACAATTATCTAGACTTAGCAAAGGTTATAAATTGAGGGGGAATTTTTGTTTTGTTCTAAACTGTGAATTATAAATAACAACTAAATAATTAAAATAACAAATATAAAAGTGGTTGTGAATATGGAAGAACGGACTCTGGGTTCAGGTTTTACTCGTTTGATTAATTATTATTCTATTCTACCGGTTTAATTAAGAATAATTTGGCAAAATTCCTTTTATAGTCTTTAGATTTAAATCCTAAATTCTAATGACCTCGTTTACCAGAACATGCAAGGGTTGATCTAAACTCAGGCAAAACACATGTAAACGGCTAGTTAAAAGGAATATAATTTTGCATCTGAAATCTAGATTTATTCAATCAGAATAATTTTTCCACAGACATAACAATTAATATGACCTATCTATTTTTCACGGATCTGATCAAAATAGATTTCGTAAAGCAATTTAATAAACTCATGTAATTTATTAAAAAGCGAGATAATAACATTAATCGTATCAAATTATAATTATTTTAAACCGGTAAAATAAAGTGCACAATTAAAACAAACTAATAATAACCATCTCCCAGAGTAAAAATAATCTAGCCGGACATGTTAAATAAATGAGCAGAGATAAGAGTAAAAGAAATCATCTGTTCGCTGACTCCTGCTCCGTTATTCTGACAGACCGGAATAGATTTGAGGTAGATGATAATATACGGAGAATGGTCGAGCGTGAATTTTGTGGTGGTGGTCGAATGATTTGTGAATTGTAAATGGATGTGTACGTAAGTGAATTGTTTGTGAAATGGAAAAGGTGAAGGTGGGGGCGATGGAGTAGTATGGTGTTGGGTGATTTTGTGAATGGGTTTGTGAATGGAGTGGAGCGATTTTTGATGAAGTGAATGGAATGACTGGATCGTGGGTGAATGACTCATTATTTTAGCTTGCAGAGCGTGGGTTTATATAGGCAGAGGATTTCAGAAGCAGACAACGGAGAAGTGACAGGGATAGTGAGCTAGCGAGTAGAGGCGGTGGAGTTGGTACAGATCGGTGAAGATTTGAGTCAGAGATTTCATCGGGGGCAGAGCAATTGATTGCAGAGCTAGTCACGCGTGCATAAATTAAGGTGGGCGATCGTCTGCAATTAATGAGGTAGCAGTTCGAATGCGGCGCCGGCGAAGAAGAAGGAAGAAGAAGACGCGAAGAAAAAATTCTCCGCGTTGGATTTAAGTCCCGTCCGCCTGTGCAACCGCCTTGGAGTAGGCGGTTCCATTGGTTGCTTCCGCCTCTTTTACCGCCCAACAATAGGCGGTTGTCTCTAATGCCGTCCGCCTGATGTACCGCCTAACAAGAGGCGGTTGAATTGTATCCTGTCCTCCTCTCACGTCCGCTTGATATCTAGGCGGTACCACCTCTGTTTGCTTCACCCGTGACATTGTTTATATATATACCGATGTATGCAATCTTCAACCGGCTCCCAATTCTTCGTTATCCGTTTTTACTCGCCGTTTGTTGCGTTGGAAAGCTCGTGAGGCGAACTATGCATTTCTGTCATTATTTCCTGATTTTATCATATAAATTGGAATTAGTTCCTACCCAAAGTAAGAGTTACAAAAAGCATAGGATAAGTGTGAGAAGGTGCGTAAAAAGTTACGTAAAATAATGACCAAGCACCTATAAAACTATATAAATTTCACACTTATCATCTTTCTTCTAACGTTAAAAGTTCCAAAGAAAATTCATTTTTCTTCACCTTTCTCTCTTGACCGATTTTTGCTCTTTGTAACACCTTGTTTTCTTCTTGCATTGGAGCATTGTTTCAACCATCCAATGGTGGAGTAATCCCGTTCTTGATTCAAGGGTGAGAACCCCTCTAAAAAATCTCCAAAGGTAAAACCCTAACTTGTGCTCTAAGCCCTTTTTATGAATTAGAATTCTATAAGGGTTAAGAAGAATAATTAAAATGCATTTTTGTGTTTCTTGGGTATTGGGATGGAGTTTGGCAACTCCATTCCCATTTGACCGATTGGTGCAAGAAAGAGAGGAAGAGGAGAAATTATAAGCTCAAGGTAAGAGCTCCTTCTTAGTGCTCTATTTTAAAATGCATTAGAGTAATGGGAATGGGTAAACAAATTAAAGAAACCAAAATATTGTATTAGTATTGAATTTGTGGAAGTTTGAGTATTTGTGAGCAAGTATGTGGATTGTAGGCCTTAAAGCCAAATAAGTTGTGTGTGTGTATTAGTATGGTGGATTGAGGAAGTAGTGATGTATTGGTATTGTAATTGAGGAAGTTCTGGTGTATTGAGATTTTTGTATGTGTGCTGGTAGAAACCTTGTGGTTTGGCTAGAATAGGGATGAATTTGATGAGAACAGATATGTGTGGATAAGTTAGGAAAGTAGCTGAGCTATGGCAAAATTTTAGTAGGAATTGTGCATTAGGAATGACTTGGAGAATGGGAGAACCAAGGTGTGTATTGGGATTTAGTAGAGATGATTTAGTAACTAAGGAGTAGTAGTTGTGGTAAGAGAATGAAAAGATATAAAATCTGTAGCAAGAAATTTTTTAATGTGTTGGAGGAACAAGAAAGAATTAATGTGTAAGACTTGGTAGGAGTATGGTAGTGAGTAAGACTTGGGTTGAGTGTAATGCAAATGAGGCAATGAAAGAGCCATAGGAATAATGGGAAGAAGGATGGAGAAAATCTGAAGCATTGGTTGAAGGGCAAAAACCGTAACAGGAGGAAAATTGGACAGTGGAGTGTATTTGTAACAGATTTTGATAGAGGTGGATTAGGCTAGTTTAAAGTGCTTAATCAATGATAAAATATACTAGATTATATGTAGGAATATTGGGGAAGAGATTGGTAGGAGTTTAAAGTTGAAACATAGTCAAAAACATATTTATTTTACAATACTGCAACTTGTCCGGGTTTGTAAACAAGTACACAAACCCGGACATGTCAAAAACACGGCAGAATGTATTTCAGAATGGATGGTCCGGGTTTGCAAACCAAGACCTAAACCCGGACCACCCCATTTTCACACCCAAGAGGAATTACACACATATGGTCCGGGTTTGTAAACCATGACCTAAACCCGGACCATACACAAATCATTCTCGAGGACTTTTGCAAAGTAGTGGTCCGGGTATGTAAACCCGGACCCTACTAAAAACTTCACAGAAATTGTTTTTAAGCTATTCTAAGGTAGAGTAAGGGTTGGTAATGATGGTATAAGCTAACTAAGACATAATTAATGATTTTTAAAGGTCATTAAGGCCATGAACAAGTATAAGAAGTGATTAGGAAAGTTGTAAGTGTAGGAACATTAAGTTAGACCGAAACAACGGGACAACGGGGTAAGTACGGGAGTAGTAATTAAGTATGCATTGTAATACTTAGCATTAATAACAATGTTTAAAACATTATCAGTGGAAAAAGTGTGAACAAAGGAACAAGGGAACACATGGTAAAGCTAACCTCGGTGAAAGGTATGATTTTCTCATGCCCCGTATGCTAACCGAGTTATGTTGATTTGTGTGCTGTATGCCGGCTAATCAAGACTAAAGCATGAAAACGGTTTATTGCCTTTCATTGTATGTCTTGCTGTATGTTGTATGAGCTAACCCTTCTTGATTGATTGTGTGGCTTCACTTAGTGCGTAGGCCGACTCATAGGTGAGTCTTATTGTTTAGTGACTCGTAGAACGAGTTATGTTGTGAACTAACGAAAACGTAGAAACACACTAAACTAAATCACCAACAAACGATAACGCCAACCCATGAACTCACTAGAATGTGAGGGAGTGTACGGGAGTAGCAACCTCCCGATAACGGTAGGAGAACCGAAATGAATAATCCACAAACAATAAGTAGTGGAAGTATATAAATAAACCCTACAAGAGGAATTAATGTTGGTGCAAGTCATGAACCATGGGAGTAGTAAAGAATGATGAGGGAATTTCAAACCCCTTGGCAAATTAGTCGACCCACTATGAGAGGACCCGACTGATGTGAGTAATGTCCCGAACATGAGAGTATTCGATACGTTGGGGGAACCCTTAAATCTGAGAATACGAGACGGTGGCAATTCCCTAAGCTAGTGGAGGTTATCGAGAGAGATACTTCTAGGCTAAACCATGAGATGGTAAGATACTCCAAGAGAGGAGCGTTGGGAATTTGATTAGTCCGATAAAAATGGACATTTGTATATTGAGGAGCTAGGTGTATAGCCTTCGAATTTGTAGGTCCGGTGGTGAGTCTTGTGTATGACTCCGCTCAGAGACCAAAAGTAATGAGTATTGAGTATTGCGTATGTATGAGTAAAGTAATGAGTAATGAGTAAGTATGAGTACGTAATGAGTACCGAGCAGTGAGTAAGTATGAGTAAGGGGAAGAGTATGGGTACGGAGTATGTGAGAGCAGGTCCCGAGTACTGAGTAAGAGTAAGTAATGGTAGCAGTGAGTATTGAGTGAAGTATGAGTGAAATAATGAGCAAGGTATTGAGCATAGGGTAAGTAAAACAACGAGTAAAGTAAGAATAAGCTTAGTGTAAGCTTGTGAACCCGAGTAAGGAGAAAGAGTGCATCCGATGAAACCGGAAGAACGAATAACTAAACGAACGGTTGACTAACAAATTATCTTCCTTGGTAGGTAAAGAACCTTATGCATGTATGTAAGTATGGTTGATTGTATTGTTGTAGCATGAGTACGTATGTATGCATGTAAAATGAACTCCATGTATATCCGACCCAAAGTAGTCGGTGTACCGCGGTTAGCACGCGGTATATGCGAAAGTCATATTCATCGTAAGCTGACCCCCTAGGGGGAACATTTTTAGTATGTAGGTACCCGAAGGGGCGACATTTTTATTCTTAGAGGTATTCGAAGCTGATCACCGTTCGAGAGAGTAGGACGGGGATTACTATGTAAGCATGGGTAGTTGAATTATAGGATTTGTACTTGTATTGTAATGCGAATTTGGAAGTCCAAATTGTATCGGTAATTTAAGGATTGTAGTATACTCGGTATAGTATTGTATTGGAGTTGTAATTGATTTATGGATGAGTATGCAAGGGAAAGTAATGCATTGTGTAGAATACTCGGTATGTTCAATTCATCAGACCGATAGTATGTAGAAGAGTAGCTGCCTTGTTAGTCACGTGGGTGACTAGCGGCATTGTACACCCGCGTTGTGTATGTATTATCCGCCGCAAAGGTAAGTAATGTACGGTAATGACGGTATTAGCGGTAGGGGTGTTACAAAAAGTGGTATCAGAGCGAAGTATCGCTCTGATGGAAGAAATACCGAGTTAGGAAAATACCGAGTTAGGAATTAGTGACTTAGGGCTAAGGGTTGAGGGTTAGCGTGTGAGGTACGCTAGATAGGAACTTCCGTGTGAACGGGAAACCTACAACAACCATACCCGCCCTCCGCAACCCCCGGTATTAAGTTGAGATGAAAAGGCCTCTCACACTCGGGTAAAACCCGATCTGACAGTTGCAAAGACAAACCTTATTAGAAAAAGAACCTGTCATACGGTGGAGTCCAAGAGCTGGAAGTCCCGAAGACGGTTCCCGTTGGATGATGACGACCGCACTTAATGGCGGAGCATTGAAGATCCTAAATAAAGGATAATGGAATCTATGGCACCATGGGGCGACGTGCTTCGCAGTCGCAAGAACCATGAGTAGCCAGCAAGAAGAGGAGCACCGCCGTGCAATGAAGCGAGGAAGACAGAGTAACAAGCCGAGACAAGAGACTCTACAGACTGAAATGTTTGATAATACCAATAACGGTATACAAACCGACTAAGGAATTAGTCGAGGTTGGATTAACACCAAACCTACACGCCAAGAGGCTATAAATAACCGAACAACATGGTTCAGATAACTATGAAAGTATTCATTAAACATACACCTATAGGACTACAATATGGTTCCTAAGGATAAGTCAAGTCTTGTTAACCAAAGTGAAGGTGTGAGACATCCGGATTGACAACAACCATGTCCAGTACACTGAGAAACGACTCAGGAGATTGATCACCAAGGTCAACAGACCAAAGGAAGATCTAATAAGACCACCAAATATGGATGGAAACGATACCGTAACCGGTATACGTTAACCGAAAAACAACCTACCCGCGCACTTGCCCAGGGCAAGTGCAGCACAAGGCGGTTGGAAGACTTTTAACAACCCGCAAATACTTGCTAAAGTACCGCTACGACGAATGGAGTAAATGTAGGATCACAAATCCTAAGGATTTTATATAACGAAACCTTGGAAAGGCCTAACGGTCCGACCATTGTATTAAGAACATACCAGTCAGCGAGAAGCTGGACTTGGTCAAGATCTCAGACATGGCAACGCCATGAAGAATTTCTTTTAACACTGGACTGTTATTTCAAAACTCAAATTTTCTTTCAAAACCACAAACCCTTCTTTTAAACCTTGGATTTTTTTTAAAACCAAACCGACGGAATTTCGGTGAGTATCATAGAATGATACAAGAAGAGTTGATAATAGAATACTTCACCTAGGCGTGTGACGAACACTACGAGTGTACCAAAATACGGGATGTGGGACGACCACACTCCGAAGGAGCGTGCGGGACCGACAAATAGTCAGGTAAGTGGTAACGTGCCAACAAGGTACCCCACGTATGTATACATGTAGTGTACGAAACACGGGAAGTAGTCAACTCCGTTCTACGGACCCTAAGTAATTCAAACCAGAACAGTTGGATACCACAAACGAGCAAAAAGGGAACTCAGATAAGCATACAAACTAAGGAGTCAGAAACTCACTCCAGGAGAACCATTAAGAGTTAAAAGTGTGAGAAGAACTAACAACGGAACAAGACAATGGATATGTCTCGAAGATATTGAAGTAAAGCATGATAACTGGAAGGAATACCCAGTCTAAACACTGTAAGGCAAATGCCTAACATTAACGCATCAGCGTTCAATGAACGGGACAGAATTCCCAAGACAACTACCACAAACACACAGAGGGATCACATAAGGTACCAAGAAATACCATTCATCACCAAAGGGAATATCAAACTCGTTATAGCATAAGGAAAAACATCAATGGTCTACCCTAGAACTGGAGACGTTATAACCCTCAACAAATAACTCAGATCCAGAACCGCAAGGTAGGATAACAAACTGCACATACTCATAAATGTCAGCTAGATGCTACCGTATAATCAGTAGTACCCAGGAGTGACCCATAAAGGGGATCAAGTCAACACAGTTGAACAAGATGTCGTGGTAGGAACACCACAATTGGAACGAACATTCGGTTATTACACCAAGGGGATCCCACTTGACAGGGAATACCCCAAAATAATAAATGGTAACGATCATACCAAGATACAAAAAGAGTCTCAAACAAACGGAAGCGTGATGCGACGATCTTGTTATGGAGCCCAGTATCACCTTCAAATCCAGCGATGGCTTACGGAGAAGTAACCACTTGGGAACATCCTACGATGAGCAGTGCTCTAGGCGATATGATTGTATGCCATGAAACTGTTACAATACACAACCCAATGGTTGTGAAACCCATTGTAAACCATATGGAAAGTGGTCAAGAACGACACCAATAAAAGGTTAATAACCAACGAGCAAGGATACCCCTCATAACTGTGAGATCGCAAGAGCGGTGAACACATGGATTCCAAGAATCGGATCCCATCAATAAATGTCCAAATATATCCCTTCCGGAACTACTAATGTAGTAAAGCTTGAGCAAACAATTACTGCCAAGCGATGTCAAATAAGCTTAAATAGCAACTGTTGACAACCAAGGAGTAACCGGTTCAATAAGAACTCGATATGGGGAACATAAAGTATAAGTAAATGACGCTCAAGGAGCTCTGAAGTATAAACACCAAACCATGCTGGTGGAAATGCATGAGCTAAAGCTAGCAACAGCGGATGCCATGTAAACCAATACTGTAGAATCAGTAGGAACATGGTGCGCAACAGGCGACCGATGTGTGGGAAATATCACCCAATACTATGAAGTTGTTAATACAAGATGGTAGACAGACCGGGCAACAAGCCAGAAGTTTACACCAAACAATGAAGCACCACCTGATGGAGTAATGATCATTCCTATTGTGACCTCATAAGAGAGTTACTGCCAAGAGTTTACGCCTCTGCATTCTGTAGGACTGAGTGTTTTGGTATTGCACTTTTGCAGTTAATGATCAAGTGGGATAGCTAGGAATATGGAAAATCTAAATCATGGTAAATTCTTCCTTTCACCAATGTACATGGCATAAGCTAGCTAAGCAAAAGCTTAGAACCAAACCGTGCGGCCTAAGGCCAAAGAAGCACGAAGAGTGTGAAACACACCAATAATCACAAGATGTGAATTCCATTGGAATAAAAGTGAAAGGAGACATAAGAAAGTCACAAGGACCGACACATGGAAAATGAAAGGTCATACAAGTAAAAAACACTTGTACTGAACCGGAGAAACTGGCTTAATTAAGAATCCACTGATAACAGAGGAAGCACTACAACTAATTAGTGGCTTAATCTCACCTGACAATAAGTCGGAGGACCAAGTGAATGATCACTACAAGTACAAACAGTATGTGTATAGATTACCAGATACCTGGTTATAAATCTAAAACTCATTGAGTTTGAACATGGTAAAAGAACACCACACTTGGTCAATAAACCTTATTCCCACAATAAGAGGATAAAAGGGTGATGTGTAACACATTAAGGATAACAAGAAGGGCGAATAACCCAAGTTATCAGGGTCGCGCAGCAGAAGCTAGTGGGCCCAGAATTCCAAGCGAAATACAACTAATGAATAAGGGTTAATCATCGATGCCTTAAAGCCATTTAGGCTAGAACTGAACCCGGTTATGAGTTGAATAACTCCGACGAAAATTCTTGATGCAAGGAATAACCGGTAATACGGTTAAGACCCATTGTTCAAGGAACATTGTATAATAGACCACATGGAAGCTGAACCACTCCATGACGGTTGAATGCCTTTGACCAATGTCCAATATTGACACATGGTAGATTACGTGGCGTAATCCCTTTTAAGGGGGTAGAGCAAAAACCGCAAAATGTACGTTTTACGTGATAGGTGCGTAAACTACAATGCGCATAGCGCAAAATTTGTTTTGATGATTGATACTTATGTTACATAAACATTTGTATTCACTCGTCGTGTAATTGTGGTAATTTGGGAAATAAGAATAGGGAAGGAGTAGAGAAACTCCAGGGGAATGAGGATCCTGATTGGTAATAGTATGAGGAATGAGTATGTTTGGGAGACTTGAGGAGTATAAATCGGTATGGAACCGACGTATGTAATAAGTATAAATCGGTATAAAACCGATGTATTTTATGAGTATAAATTTGGTATAGCAAATTAATGGGATATTATACCCATGAATTTCTTAAGTATAGTAGTGGGAGATGATGTAGTAATAATGATGAGATGATTAGTAAGTAAGTAAGTGAAGTATATAAATTAGAAAATGTATGTGTGTGATTATGACTAGCAAGACTAAGAAGATAGAAAATGAAATAATGTTTGATGAGCTGTCTGTTTGAATGAAGGTGGGAGGTGGAACTTGATTTGCTAGCGATCAAGGGAAACTGAACACAAATTGGGGTGGAAGGATAATTCAACACCAATGCTGATCACATTGGGGTTGAAGGACTCTAGAAGCTCCCTTAAGTGGTCACAGTAATAACACTAGTAATAGGTAAAATCATCATAAACGGAATTTTGGAGATGTATGCAAGTTTTCAAAATGAATTTCCAAAACTAATTTGGAACAATGTTTCTTCAAACTTGAGAATGAGGATCGGTTTTGAAACCGCTCCCATGGGCGCTAGTGGATCTGCCATGCCTAGGCGCGGGTATCCGGTCGAAACCATAGGGGGTGAAGCTAGTTTTGAGTCAGTGGGAGTGTTGATTAGTTTTGAAACCACTACACCGATCGTACGGTGACAGTGTGTGTTTTGTATTTTTCCAAGGGCACTGGGGCAGCGTAGTCCCGAGTAAGTATGAGTAAAGTACGAGTAAGTATAAGTAATAAGTGTGAGTAAGTGATTGAGGATCTCTATATGTGCAAATGAATTTGATCTGAACCGAAGGACCGTAGAGCCAGAAAGTGTAAGTGCTCAAGTCATGACGGCCGTGAACCAGAAAGCGTAAGTGTTCAACGTGACCGGTACCTGAGGGATCGCTTGACATGGGAGAGGATGGTACCTCATTTATCTACGGACGGACCCCATGGAGCTTGTAACGGATATTTTTGATTGCTATGCATGCAGTGACATGCTGTTTGGATGTGTAGTATACATCATGTCAGACATTTGGAGTTTGACAAGTTATATGTAGAGGTCATAACCTTAGCGTAGAGTATTTATACAAGTAACAATATTAGATTCACCAACTTTGAGGGCAAAGTTCTTTAAGGGGGGTAGATTGAAATACCCCGAACTTAAATATGGTGATTAAATTATTTTAATATGGTATTTAAGGGCCTAATAGTTCCTAAGTAATTTTGGTAAGGAAAATAAATCCAAAAGAAATAAAGAAACACTTAAAAAGCGAAAAACGCTAAATGAGCGTTAAATAACCATAGGAGGTACGAGACCTCGGTTAGAGTATTATGTGGATTCCTAGGGCTTGATAAGACCAAATAATATATGGGAACAACTCCCGAAGAAAAAGGATCCAAATAATGTATTAAAACGCTAATAGAGCTTTAGCGCACGTTTTTCGAGAAAACCCAAAAACGTGATTTTAAGTGGTCAAACGAACCCGTAAAAATTATAAATTATTAAATAACAATAATTAACATTAACGGAAGCTTAATAACCAAAAAAATCAAAGAAACAAGAAAATTCCGGAAAACGGGCCCGGTTAGTGAATAGTGCTAAACCGGGTAAATAAACGAGCGTTTTCTGTAAAAGACGAAAAAAGCTCCAGCTGGTACTGATATAGTGGGCCGGTTTTAGTAAGCAGCCCCACTCTCACACACACAAATAAGCTAAAAAGCAAAAGTAAACAAAAGAAAAAGAAAAGGTACAAAAGTACCTTTATTTCTCTCTCTCCCCTCATTTCCTCCTCCCTCACGTATTGCTCTCCTTCCTCACCCAGCCGATCTCTCCCTCCTCTCTCTAATGGTTGGCGATTTGAGCTGCTCCACACAGCAACCATGGCAGCCTCCCTTTCCCTCCATGCTCAAGTCATTTTAGAGCTCCAAATGAAAACCGAACATATTCTTCTTCCCCTCTTCAAGTTCCACACTTCTCTCTTTTCAAAATTCGAAAAGGATGAGTTTCATTTTCGTGGATTTTGCCCATTTGAAGAGAAAAGGGCACCACCTTGTAGCTTGGAGCCTCATCTTTCTTCTAAGGTAAAAAGTTCCAAAGAAAATTCATTTTTCTTCACCTTTCTCTCTTGACCGATTTTTGCTCTTGTAACACCTTGTTTTCTTCTTGCATTGGATCATTGTTTCAACCCTCCAATGGTGGAGTAATCCCCTTCTTGATTCAAGGGTGAGAACCCCTCTCAAAAATCTCCAAAGGTAAAACCCTAACTTGTGCTCTAGGCCCTTTTTATTGAATTAGAATTCTATAAGGGTTTAAAAGAATAATTAAAATGCATTTTTGTGTTTCTTGGGTATTGGGATGGAGTTTGGCAACTCCATTCCCATTTGACCAATTGGTGCAAGAAAGAGAGGAGAGAGAATTGGAAAAGAAAGGACGAAATTATAAGCTCAAGGTAAGAGCTCCTTCTTAGTGCTCTATTTTAAAATGCATTAGAGTAATGGGAACGGGTAAACAAATTAAAGAAACCAAAATATTTTATTATATGGAATTTGTGGAAGTTTGAGTATTTATGAGCTTGTATTTGGATTGTAGGCCTTAGAGCCAAATAAGTTGTGTATGTGTATTAGTATGGTGGATTGAGGAAGTAGTGATGTATTGGTATTGTAATTGAGGAAGTTTTGGTGTATTGATATTTTTTATGTGTGCTGGTAGAACCCTTGTGTATGGCTAGAACAGGGATGAATTTGATTAGAAAAGATATGTGTGGATAAGTAAGGAAAGTAGGTGAGCTATGGCAAAATTTTAGTAGGAATTGTGCATTAGGAATGACTTGGTGAATGGGAGGACCAAGGTGTGTATTGGGATTTAGTAGAGATGATTTAGTAACTAAGGAGTAGTTGTGGTAAGAGAATGAAAAGATATAAAATCTGTAGCAAGAAATTTTTGAATGTGTTGGAGGAACAAGAAAGAATTAATGTGTAAGACTTGGTAGGATGAGTATGGTAGTGAGTAAGACTTGGGTTGAGTGTAATGCAAATGAGGCAATGAAAGAGCCATAGGAATAATGGGAAGAAGGATGGAGAAAATCTGAAGCATTGGTTGAAGGGCAAAAACCGTAACAGGAGGAAAATTGGACAGTGGAGTGTATTTGTAACAGATTTTGATAGAGGTGGATTAGGCTAGTTTAAAGTGCTTAATCAATGCTAAAATTACTAGATTATATGTAGGAATATTGGGGAAGAGATTGGTAGAGTTTAAAGTTGAAACATAGTCAAAACATATTTATTTTACAATACTGCAACTTGTCCGGGTTTGTAAACAAGTACACAAACCCGGACATGTCAAAAAACACTGCAGAATGTATTTCAGAATGGATGGTCCGGGTTTGCAAACCAAGACCTAAACCCGGACCACCCCATTTTCACACCCGAGAGGAATTACACACATATTGTCCGGGTTTGTAAACCATGACCTAAACCCGGACCATACACAAATCATTCCCGAGGACTTTTGCAAAGTAGTGGTCTGGGTATGTAAACCTGAACACTAACCCGGACCCAACTAAAAACTTCACAGAAATTGTTTTTAAGCTATTCTAAGGTATAGTAAGGATGGGTAATGATGGTATAAGATAATTAAGACATAATTAATGATGTTTAAAGGTCATTAAGGCCATGAACAAGTATGAGAAGTGATTAGGAAAGTTGTAAGTGTAGGAACATTAAGTTAGACCGAAACAACGGGACAACGGGGTAAGTACGGGAGTAGTAATTAAGTATGCATGGTAATACTTAGCATTAATAACAATGTTTGAAACATTATCAGTGGAACAAGTGTGAACCAAGGAACAAGGGAACACATGGTAAAGCTAACCCCGGTGAAAGGTATGATTTTCTCATGCCCCGTATGCTAACCGAGTTACGTTGATTTGTGTGCTGTATGCCGGCTAATCAAGACTAAAGCATGAAAACGGTTTATTGCCTTTCATTGTATGTCTTGCTGTATGTTGTATGAGCTAACCCTTCTTGATTGATTGTATGGCTTCACTTAGTGCGTAGGCCGACTCATAGATGAGTCTTGTTGTTTAGTGACTCGTAGAACGAGTTATGTTGCGAACTAACGAAAACGTAGAAACACACTAAACTAAAGAACCAACAAACAATAACGCCAACCCATTAACTCACTAGAATGTGAGGGAGTGTACGGGAGTAGCAACCTCCCGATAACGGTAAGAGAACCGAAATGAATAATCCACAAACAATAAGTAGTGGAAGTACATAAATAAACCCTACTAGAGGAATTAATGTTGGTGCAAGTCATGAACCATGGAGTAGTAAAGAATGATGAGGGAACTTCAAATCCCTTGGCAAATTAGTCGACCCACTATGAGAGGACCCGACTGATGTGAGTAATGTCCTGAACATGAGAGTATTCGATACGTTGGGGGAACCCTTAAATCTAAGAATACGAGACGGTGGCAATTCCCTAAGCTAGTGGAGGTTATCGAGAGAGATACTTCTAGGCTAAACCATGAGACGGTAAGATACTCCAAGAGAGGAGCGTTGGGAATTTGATTAGTCCGATAAAAATGGACATTTGTATATTTGAGGAGCTAGGTGTATAGCCTTCGAATTTGTAGGTCCGGTGGTGAGTCTTGTGTATGACTCCGCTCAGAGACCAAAAGTAATGAGTATTGAGTATTGCGTATGTATGAGTAAAGTAATGAGTAATGAGTAAGTATGAGTACGTAATGAGTACCGAGCAGTGAGTAAGTATGAGTAAGGGGAAGAGTATGGGTACGGAGTATGTGAGAGCAGGTCCCGAGTACTGAGTAAGAGTAAGTAATGGTAGCAGTGAGTATTGAGTGAAGTATGAGTGAAATAATGAGCAAGGTATTGAACATAGTGTAAGTAAAACAACGAGTAAGTAAGAATAAGCTTAGTGTAAGCTTGTGAACCCGAGTAAGGAGAAGAGTGCATCCGATGAAACCGGAAGAACGAATAACTAAATGAACGGTTGACTAACAAATTATCTTCCTTGGTAGGTTAAGAACCTTATGCATGTATGTAAGTATGGTTGATTGTATTGTTGTAGCATGAGTACGTATGTATGCATGTAAAATGAACTCCATGTATATCCGACCCAAAGTAGTCAGCGTACCGCGGTTAGCACGCGGTATATGCGAAAGTCATATTCAGCGTAAGCTGACCCCCTAGGGGGAACGTTTTTAGTGTGCAGGTACCCGAAGGGGCGACGTTTTTATTCTTACAGCTATTCGAAGCTGATCACCGTTCGAGAGAGTAGAACGGGGATAGCTATGTAAGCATGGGTAGTTGAATTATAGGATTTGTACTTGTATTGTAATGCGAATTTGGAAGTCCAAATTTTATCGGTAATTTAAGGATTGTAGTATACTTGGTATAGTATTGTATTGGAGTTGTAATTGATTTATGGATGAGTATGCAAGGGAAAGTAATGCATTGTGTAGAATACTCGGTATGTTCAATTCATCAGACCGATAGTATGTAGAAGAGTAGCTGCCTTGTTAGTCACGTGGGTGACTAGCGGCATTGTACACCCGCCGTTGTGTATGTATTATCCGCTGCGAAGGTAAGTAATGTACGGTAATGACGGTATTAGCGGTAGGGGTTACAGGATCTTAAGATACAAATTTTAAATTGTTCATTGTGGCTAGTAATGAAATATGCCTAGCTCAAGATTTCATGGTGGTAATGTCTTACCACCAATCCTCCTCAAGTTCAACACAATCCTTTACTTGTGTAGAAGATTATTACGGTTAGATGACAAGGCTTGTCTAGCCCCTAAACTTCCAGAAGTGGGTGTGCACCCCCACTACTTTCAGCCTAGGAGTTCGTCGCACCAGGCACTTCCCGTAGGGTGTAATGTTTAGGTGTTTTCTTTCTAAAGTTAACATAGAGTTTTAGTGTGTTAGGTTTAGGTGTTTTCTTTCTAATATGCTACTAGTTCTTGTTAGCTTAATAATTTTCTAGACTTAAGATTTATCTTAAACATTATCTTTAGGTAATAAATTGATACCAAGTAGTTCATGAGATTTATTTTCAAGCTTTAGAGAAGTTGAAGTACTTATCACTTAGTTATTCAAAGCTCCATTTGTATACTATTTTCTACCAAAGGTATTCTTTAAAGTTCTAGGAACATGTGTACTAGCTTTTAAAGGATTGCATTTTTAGCAATGTATTCTCCATAAGTATGCTTTTGAAAAATAGCTTAATATTTGATTTATCCCAACCAAAATCTTATCGTACTCAATATACGATGTTCCAAACTTATATATAATTTGTTTTGTTTTGTTTTGTTTTTTCTGTAGTTTAATGTTTGAACGGTATAACAGCACACCACACTCAATAATCATTCATAAAAGAACAGTGTGTAAAGGAATCATTCACAATTCCAAGAAGGGTTAGAAGTCGTGCCTTACTGGAGTCCTCACTTCCCAATTCTACCCCAATTCCCCAGTTTTAAGTGCACCTATATTCTAAGTATTTCACTCGGCTTGTTTTCTCAGGTTCAGAGCGTAACTACGCTCTGATACCAATTTCTATAACGCCCCTATTTAACGTATTTACAGCGGAATTAAAATGCTAAGGCGATTACAGACCATCGGGTTCCAAACACCCGGTACCAACCTCCCAATTACACACCATTACAATTATCTAAGTTATGGTCTGAACTCAAGAAAAACGTAAACAAAACTGAACGTAAAACATAATCTACACAATTCCTAATTCCCTTCCCAATCACTCATGCTCTTCGTGGCCACCGGTATAAACAATTCATACCTGCAAGATGAAACCAAGCAACCCACCCCGGGAGGGGTGAGTCAGTTCCCTGGAATGGAACTGGTACAATTCTCCAAAACAATCTTTAAAACATAACTCTTCAAAATAAACAGTAACTTGAAATTAAACTCTTGAAAGTAAAACAGGGAAACAAGGCACTTTAAAATCACCAAGCCAAAGATAACAAGTTAAGGATAAAGATAAATAATAGAAAGGTAAAGTTAGTCAATCTAAAAACCACACCATGAGTTAGTGAACATCCAATGCTCAAGTTAGAACCAATTCCAGTTAGGAGTAGAAAGACCCAAGTAGTCACAAGGACTAGGAATGGAAAGATAGATATCCAAGAACCAACAACTCAAGAGTGGAATATAACCAATTGGGAGAGATGGCCCCCACCGCCAAGTACGTCCTTTATGACAGGGGATATACAACCCCTCACTGTCTACTACGTCCCTTTGGGACAGGGATATACAGCCCCTCACTGTTTACTACGTCCTTTTGGGACAGGGGATATACAACCCCTCACTGTTACCATTGAAGACACGCGCATGTCACAACAAAAGATTCAGCTCATGGATGAAACAATATCCAGAGTCAAAGGAAGAATTACCAAGATTGTCCTTTTCCATATTCCCACTAGAACACTAACTGCACCAGAGCAATACCAAAACACTCAGTCCTACAGAGTGTAGAAGCATAAACCCTAGGCAGTTAATGTCTAGTGAGACAACCAAATAGAAGGAACCAATAACCATGTAAGTTTCACATTCAAGGATGAGTTAGTCACATCAAGCTGAGTTAGTCACACAACCATTTCCTTTTAGAAATCCATTTTAGCCCAATTAGCGTTTGTCACAAACATCCCGTAAGTCTTGTTAGCAAAGTATAAGAGTACGAGAAATCGTACCTGGATAACGCTGAAGCAGTTCTAGTCAACTTGCGCAAACAATCAACCGTACTCTGAAGAATATTAAAGGTAGTCTATCATCAATCACTTGTAGCCTACGTCAAGCTTAAAAAAACTCCTCACTCTTATTTCTAAGTCTCAATTGTCTTTTAAGCCCTCACTCGAATGTTATATATAACCTTTGACTTATCTTAGAATGTTGCATAGCTCAAGGTTGTAGAACCAAGGAATGTATTTTATTAACATTTGCAAATTGTCCACTCCTATCCACTTTATTCATACTTAACCACAATCCTCACATTCAAGACTTGTGAGACCTTAATATCATAACTGTGTTTTATATTATATAATCAATCTTAGAATTTCAATAATAATTCCTAAGTTCAATACCTTTATTCTTACTTTAGGATACTTCGTGTTAGGACCAATGCTGGGTGTATCTTAGAATACTATACTATTATTTCACAATGTAATGACTATGTATCTTTATCAATATCTACTAGATAATCCATTATAACTAAGTCTTCCCCCTTAACTTAATTAAGATATACATCCCGTATGCTGGAATCGTAGTGTTGTAGACGCATTTATTATACTTATTAGAGTCTACTAAACTCAATTATCTTATCTTAGTTAGAATGCCTTTAATTACAACCATTAATCTTTCATAAGTTGTTAACTACCTTTCAATCTTGAAATAAACCATATTATAATTAGCTTAGACTATCGAACTCTTGCATTTATATCCACAAGGTATATTATACTAATCATAACTATAAAATAAGGTGTTTTAAATATAACCTTGATGTCCTTACTTACCATTAAATTTCCTAAATGTTTTATCTTATGGCACATCTCTTTTACTATGTACAATCCTTTTATACTAAACTTCAATAAACTTAAGTCTTAAATATGTTTTAAATTGTTTACAAAACCTAAAGTTTCAAAGGAATAACTTAATAAGTTAATTCCCTTTATTATGTTTTAGGATAAGCATTACAACTTAACATAAGGTAAAATTTATCTAAGAGTTAAATTCGATTCATAAGTGAAATGTTAATTATATAAGATAATCTATCCCGAAAAATCCTCACACCTTATATTCAAAGACATATTAATATTTCAATGTCGTAGAGTAGATCAATATAATCTCATACGTAACCTAGTTTCATCTAATAAAGGTTTAATGAGTTTAAGTATCAAATTTCTATTTACAAACCTTTTTGTAAATCTTTAACTATTATGTACATCACTATATTTATAAACTCACATCCTGAATATTGGTAATAAATGTATTTATATGGCTTAACTAATTCTAAGAAACTTAAGGATTATTATTTAGAGTAATTTCCTAATCATAGTTTAATCTAGTTTTTATATCATAATCCTTTTAATGATTTGAACCTTAAAATATTAATTTATTACTCATACTATAAATATTAAGAAATGATTAAATCTAGACTTATTAATCCTCTTCACATTTAGATGAAAAAGTATCTCATTTATTTTATTATTGTTTACATAATAAGAACATTTAAATGTAAAATTATTTCATTCATTTTATTATTAATTATATAAAATCTATGTGTAAACACTTTACGTAATCTAATTACAATATTTTCCTAAGTCTCACTTACACTTACTTAACCCAATTATGGATTTACATTCCGGTCAATGACAAATAAATTATACATGTATTTTAACACTGTTTAATAAATCTTAGAAATTCAAAGGTAACTCTTTAAGCTTAATTTCATAATCTAATTTAGTACCACCTCATATAATATCTTTTAATTATTATGTATATGTTTAGTTAACTATTAATTCCTTCATATTCTACTTCCTATAAGGTATTTTATTTCTTTATTTATTATTTATGTATATATTAGGATTATTCAAGGCATTCTTTATGTAGTTTTATTGCTTTTAATTATTTATATTAACTTTACCATATCTATATCCAATATATGGTTTAAAAATAAAGTATTTCCTTAGTTCCAATTAGTATATTAACCTCCACATTAATAGTTAGTATAAATATGATTAATTAAATTCCTTATTTTAACATATGTTCTATTTTATTTCTTATATATTATATATATATATATATGTATTTAATTTTTACTTCACTTAAAAGTGATACTCAAAATATTTCTAACATTCTGTGTTAAATGTTAGTTTAGTCTTATATATTATTTTCAACCTATAAAGTTTATTAATAAGTCTACTTTAATTTTGTTACATTAAAAACCTTATATTATAAGATAACTTATGAGAAACCTTAGAAATACAATTTTTAAAACCTACTTCCTCTTGTCCAAAATTCCCAAATTAAGTATATAGTAACTATAACATTTTAGACATATTATAAAATTTTATTTCATAAAAATATCTTTTTAATTTAACCAAATAATTCCATAATACTCAGAATTTGTAAAAATTATAACTTACGTTTAAAAACTCAAAACCCATATTAATTTACATCAAAATAAACTATATTTTATAAGGAATCTATACTTAAAATTTCAAGTCAAAATACATTAGGGAAGGTTGCTAAATAAATCTAACAAGATAGGGTATCATTATAGAATTATATAAACTTAATATATTAATAATAACCCACGTTTTAAACTCGGCCGTCCGTTCCACTTAACTACGATCGAACGGCCCAATTTTCCCCAGTTCTTCAGAAAACCCTAAATCGACACGAACAGAGATTCGATCGATTCTCTCAAACCACAGGACGAAATTCGGTGATTATTGTTTCATGGATTCGAAATTAAAAGACGAATCCAATGGTATTAATTTTATTACCTATAATGCAGTGTTCGATGATTTCAATCTGGGCTGTTCGAACTAGGTTATGTGCGGGTTACTGATTCGAATTCCTACAAATTCTCTCAATGTATTGCGTAATTGGTTAAATTGATAGAGGGGAATGAACGGAAATGCAAAAACGAACATCATAGATGGTGGAATTTGATCGGAATCATACCGAGATGCGCCAACGAGGAGAATCAAATTCGTTTTTAGAAAACTATGATTTTATGTGCTGACCAAGTGGGGAAGTTTAGTCACTTATATCTTCCAAAAGATCGAGAACTAGCTTGAGTTCCTTCATAAGAATTGTAGAGGAAACAGAGATCTTTAAAACGAGCTATAGAACAAGAATTTTCGCCCATGGATGAAGAAGATATGATAAGACGAAGTTTACCTGTTCAACTGAAATTTCCGGATTTCTGGGTTTCCAGAACTCGCGGAGGCAACTTTCGGTGCCTTTAGCTTTCACCCTATTAAGAATCACCTTTGGTGTAAAAAGGAAAGTTGGAGAGGGATTAAAGATCTTTCCAAATAGATATTGTGCATGAATTTTTGTACCAGGACGAGAAAGTTATGATAATGACAAAAATCGGGTTTACCATTCGTTTCTGGAAATTCTGGGCAGAAAACTCACGAACTGAATCAGGTGACGAACTTTAGACGATTGTCTGTACCAATTGGTAGTGATTCAGACTTAGATGTCTAAATAGAAGTTGAAGAAGAGTTAAAGTGTAACCCCCCACCAACATTAACACACTTACAACAAACTGCAGCGGAAAAACATACTTCATCACATTACTTAACTCATTGGTGTTACACGCCGTTAACCACCCACGTGGCTACAAGGCTATTACATATACATTGTATCGGTCTGATGGACTAGATTCCCGAGCGACTACACATTGCTATCCCTTTTTCATTAACAACAAAACATACACATACCTTCCAACTGTACCGAGTATGCACAAACTAATGCCGATTACAATTTCGGTCTTACTACACCTACTGTACAAATATACCTAAAATGATTACCCATGTACAAACGACTACCCCGTCCCACTCTCGAACGGCTTCCAGCTCCTTGTACCTGAAATAGGAAAAAGAAGAGAAAAGGGTGGCCCCCCAGGGGCTCAGCACCTTTGCTGGTATGGTAATCCCGCAGCCCGCATGCTACCGGGCCACGCACAATTGTCGTCTTAGCATGCGGTTGATTATATTTGAATCATGCATGTAAATCATAAACACACAACACACATAACATTCCACCTCAATGGCCTCAACAAACAGATAACACATCCTCACTTGATAAGTCACTCATGGTGTTCATTACCCCTAGAGTGTTTCTCCTCTAATGGAGCTATTTCCTTAATAGACGACACTCACCCATTATTCGGGTTATCCTTAAACGCCTCTTATCACAAACTGGGATTCATATCCATGATCCACATACTCCACATTTTACAACATATAACATACACTACATAACAACACTTTTCACGTTTCAACATGCACATAACAACATCACAATGGGAATTGCAGTACAACAACAACACATAACATAACGAGAACGGTTCTCTTAGGAACCGACCCAAACATAGTTAATTCACTGGTGAGCCTAGAGAATGATGTCACCCTCATGGTAAACTCGTTATACAACACTCATTACCGTCCTAATAGTCGGACGAGTAACTTAAGTTAAGATGGTTCGGATATGGTGACCCGAACACACCACATAAACACATGTTCCCCCTAAACCGATCATAAGTCAGAATAGCTAAGCTTTGGAGTAAGCTAATGGGAGATCGTAACCCGTGAGGGAAACAACCATAACAAAGAGGAGGGTAAGGCTAAAAAGGATACCCACTCCCAAACAACGCGCGACCGGCCTAACCGGATTCCTCACCCCCGTTAGTACATATTTACTTGTAGATAACTAGTTAGAGCCCCACTATGGAGCCTATCACACCCACACCACCAAGAAGGTATTTCGACTGGGTTAAACACACGAGGGAGGTCCATACATTCACACACACACATCACATAATTAACTCACGCATAGCCGTGGTTAGAACGTCCCATGGTCCGGGTCGTTAAATTCCAAATACCGATCTCTCATGTGATCCTAGACTCAGTTAGCTAAGTTTAACACTTTCGAGGTTAAATGGTATCGGAACTAGACACGCCACATATATGAATTACTGTAAACTCATTACATGTTTTATCTTACAACGTGGCAAACATACAGAAAACACATTGGCATACAAGCCGGTGTAATCCGGTAGGACACAGGTTGCAAGAAAACCATACCTGTCACCGGGGTTTCACTCTAACGTGCCATCACATGTTCCTCATAACATCTTTGAACAACTGGTAACATTACATTTACTTTTATTAACATCGGGGTAACATGATTGTTTAAAGTCTAATGCTCATAACTTATCCCCGTTAACTAGTTAAATAACTTCACATTTTAACTTGTTTTACTTTACATTTTAATACAACTTTCCCCCCACTAAATTGTCATTATAACTCACTTAACATGTCCTTAACAATCTTATAACATCATTACTTAATAATCCCCATCATCCTATAACCTTAAACAATGTTTTTGGTCCATACAACGCCTTGTCCGAACTTGTGTCCGGACTTCCCAAGTTCGGACACTGTTCGAGGCTCAAATGGGTGTAAATAGACGATTGTCTGAACATGCGTCCGAGCTTCCCAAGTTCGGACGCTATTCGAGGCCAAAACAGAATGTAGAGATAGGTGTGTCCGAACTTCCAAATTCGACGGTAGTTCGGACACCGGTCGAAGTTCAGGTGACTTACGCGCAACAGGGCATGTCCGAGCATCCATGTTCGGACGGTAGTTCGGACATGCCCAAAACTCAATTTTCTATACCTTAAACACTTACTCATTTCTTGCCTAAATGCTCAATACTCATAATACTT
Source organism: Limonium bicolor (assembly GCA_023374045.1). Taxonomy (NCBI): domain Eukaryota; kingdom Viridiplantae; phylum Streptophyta; class Magnoliopsida; order Caryophyllales; family Plumbaginaceae; genus Limonium; species Limonium bicolor. The sequence continues at coordinate 54,618,046 of CM041782.1, forward strand.
CCCCCTTAGGTTTATAGCATGTTCCCACACTATATTTAGCCCACCAAAAATACTTCATGTCCTTCCAAGAATTTTCTTCACAAGTTCAAACATCTTCCTTACCTAAACATCATTTCCTCCTTGTACATCAAACATTACCCAAACCTTAACAAACTCCTCCAAGACTTTAGTACATCCCAAACACCCATTGGATTTCTAGAACTTCCAAGATAATGCCTAAATCATTTTTGCCTTCTAAAACACCTTAATGCACATTTCTTTCCCTAGTAGAACACTCAACCATTCTCAACGCTTCCAACTCACCAAAACTCTTTTTAAACACTTAGAACTTCTTATACATTATCAAAATTTGACATGGGTTCTTCTAGCACATTGCTATACCAAAGCACATAGCTTTCACCATTAGACATTCAAGAACACCTAAAATCCATCAGAGTATTCTCACACACAAACACTTAGGTTTTCACCCCCTTTCACAACAAAAAACACTTAATCACTTAATACACATTCCTTACACACAAACATATTGTTTTTCCTTCTTTAACCATCCAAGACACTCATCTTCACAAAGAATGTTCTTTACACACATCTAAATCCTTAAACTACTACATCACAATATAGTGCATAAACTTAAATTGCTTGACACTTAGGTCCTTAAATAACATGGCTCATAGGCCCTTAAATGCATTAAACTTAAACACTGAATTTCCCACATATATATTGCCTTTAACCTGCAAATACACTCAACATCACATATGCCTTTTAATAATCTCCTTAAGAACAATTCACTAGCTCTTTTCTCATTGGCTCCTTAGGTATTTTATTAAGCAAATCAAGCTCATTTTTCCTAAGGCATAAATTACATTAGGTTAGCATATTTACCTCTTTTCTTCAAGATTTTTACTTGAACACTCTTGTTCTTCCTTGTTTGGAAATCGGCAAGAGGACTTGGTTACTTGTCAATGTTCTAATCAATATACAAGTAAAACCAATGAGCATTCAAGCTTCATGCTTAAACTCATTTACAAACCCTAGGTTATATATATTGTCTTAACACATTAGGATAGTTGTTTTACCTTGGAATAAAAAGAGAACTTGAATAAGCATCAAGAGAGGACTCCTCCTTGTCCTTTAAAGATAGAAATGGAGCTATGGAAAATAAGAGAAGACACCATTAATGGTGAATTTTCGGACATGTAATAAAAATGAAGGAGATGTTTTTTCTTTGGTTTTTCCTTACCTTGAAGCAAAGGAGAATAACATGGCATGAAAATATGAGCTCAAGCTCCTTCAATGGTGAATCTCCATGGCACCGAAATGGAGTTCTTGAAGATTTGAAAAGATAGAAGTGTAGAGCTTGATCTAACTAAGACAAATATGGTCTTAGAATTTGATTTGGAGCATGGAGTTGGATTTGGCAAGGAAATGAAGATGGAGAAGAGAGGTTACTATAGCCCATCATTTTTGAAGAAGAGCGGAGAGGATGAAGACGGTGGGAACAAGGAGAAAAGAAGAGAATGAGGTGAGAGGTCTACCTTTGAAGATATTTATGTTATAAAGTAACTTTCTTCTTTTTACTTATTTTTCCTTCTTTTCTTGAATGGAATTGCAAATGGTGGTGACTCACCTTACAAAAACCGGCCCCCTTATATTACTTAGGGGTGTTTTTGGTCTTTGTTGACCAATTAACTTACTTATATTGACTTATGTCATAAACTAGCATATTTTAGTTACTATTCACAAAAACAAGGCACATAGTTGTGAAAATTTTGATTTCCCATTGATTTAGACTTCCGAATGTGATACTAAGTAGTACACATGTTAATTAAAGAGTAATGATGGACATTTAGCCATTCAAAACTCATTTACAAGACAATTTTTCAAAAATGTGCTTTAAGGCTCCTTAAAGCACATTTTGTGTTTTAACTTGTTTTCAAGCTTGGTTTTCTTTAGTAATTGATTTAATATGTTCATTAACATATTATTAAGGTATAGATATGACCTTTAGGTCTTATACAAATTTATCCCAAGCTTAGAGCACATTTTTGCCCATATTGACTTTAAGGTATTTATTTGTGTTTTATTTGGTTTAATTGTCTACCAAGGTTTCCTAAGGACTTAATTAGCCTTATAATCATAATTGAATATCACTAAGTCTTGGTAGGCTCTTTGGGTCCCAACCAAGTTCACTCCAAGTTTAGAGCATGTTTTTGCTCAAACTGTATTTATGGTACTTTATTGTTTTCACCATGGTTTAAATCGTACACTGATGTTTCTAAGGCACTTTTTAGCCTTTAAATATCATAGTTTAGTATTTAAACAATTATCAAGGTTTGGGGTATTTCATAAAGAGCTTTAAAATGAGCTATGGAACAACGGATTTGGCTCAAGAACGAGAGAGTTATGGCTAGCACAAAATCAGACGTTTACCTGACAAAATCTGGATTTCTCGGTTCATCAGGCTGAGGAGGCAACTTTGAGACGGCATAACTTTTTTTGTGAGGCGAATTAGGTTTAACTTGATAGATGGTTTAAAACTAGGTTAAAGTAGAAGAGAATGCAAAAGACGACACTCAAAAATTCTCAAAGACGAGAGAGATATGGATGTCACAAGTTAGGCCAATATTCTGGCGGAAGTTGTGAAAATCGTGGAGATAAAAACAACTAAGTGTTGAGGCGCGTATACCGAGGCACGCTGATGACTCAGCAGAGAAGCCACATCAGCATCTTTTCAAAAGTTTGGCTCTAAATTTCATTTTATCATAACTTTGGCTAGGATGATCCGTTTTTGACGTTCTTTTTATCGATCTTCATGGTTTTCCATAACCTATTTATTGGTATAGGTTTCAGGGGCTGGTTTGACAATTCCCAAAAAGTAAACCCTAGCAAGGCTTGAGAAGCTTTAGGGTTTCTAGGATTTTATATTGACTTTTATGTTTCAAATCAATGTTCCAAATATTTTTAAAATCTTTATAATATAATTGGAGTGTCTAGGAATTTTTCCAAGATTTATTGACTTATAAATCTTATTATTAAATTCATAATACTATATAATAATATATAATAATTTAATACTTAATAGTATTCTTTAGGGTTAAATAGAAGAAATCCCCTAAATTAATTTCCATAATTCCACATAATATTAATATTCATAATTCCATACAATACTTTAATATTAAATAGTATTAATTAAGGTTTAACAAAAGAAATCCCCTAAATTAATTTAAATTAATTTAGGGGTATTTCATGATATCTCCAAGAGATTAGTTAAAATACTCTAACAAATGAGAGTGTGATGATTAAATGATAAATATGTTTAGTAAATCCTGGGTTGTATACGTTCCAGCAGGTTGCGCAGTGATCACTAGAAAGGAACTCTGATGGAGTGATTTTTGCTTTGTTGTCTAACGAGCAGGATACGCTCGTCAGTCGGAGTGTGCTACCGTTGGCACCATGGCTTCGGCCGCATGGACATCTACCACATAGATAAGTAAGTTCACCTACCCACTGGTAGTATAGCATAGGACTTAAGTGAAAGTGTGAGGCTAAACGGGGAATTGTCCTTAACATGACACTCGTAAGATTATGTGAGATTTGTTGGAAGCGGGGCTTTGAATTGTTGGTGAATGCACCAGAGAAACTAATTCTATTTCAGCTAACCTATTACCTTTGTTAACTAAACTATTGGCATGATTGTATTTGGTGTGACCGCTATGTTTTGCTGTTTGAATATTGGTGTGACTGATGTATGTTTATTACCACATTTATGGTTATGTTATAAGCATGTAACTGGAACAACATGAAATGAACCCCATGTTAATCAAGATGACTAAACGACCTAAGTGACCTAAAGGGTGTAGAATCACATTATTAGCACACTCAGCAATTGGCTAAGCCTTTATGGCCTCACATTACAGGTGTGTTGCTTTTGGAGAAATCAACGCGAGAGCGCGGGTTATTTTGGGGTTAGTTAGCAATATACCTTTCGATTATACCTTAGGATCTGACATTCCTTGAAATATCCCGAACTTAAATATAGGGATTAAGATTATCCTAATACGTATTTAAGGGCCTAATGGCACCTAAGTAATATTGGTAAGGAAAAATAAATCCAAAAGAAATAAAGAAACGCTTAAAAAGTGAAAAACACTAAATAAGCGTTAAATAACCATAGGAGGTATGAGACCTCGGATAGCGTATTATATGGATTCTAAAGGCCTAAATAATATATGGGAACAACTCCCGAAGAAAACGGATCCAAATAATGCATTAAAACGCTAATAGAGCTTTAGCGCACGTTTTTCGAGAAAACCCGAAAATGTGACTTTAAGTGGTCAAACGGACCCGTAAAAATTATAAATCATTAAATAACAATTATTAAGCATTTATGGAAGTTTAATAACCAATAAAAATAATTAAACGAGAAAATTCCGGAGAACGGGCCCGGTTAGTGAATAGTACGGAAACCGGGTAAAATAACGAGTGTTTTCTGTAAAAGACGAAAAACGCTCCAACTGGTAATATTAGAGGGGGCTGGTTTTTAATAAGTCAAAAGCTCTCTCACACACACACTAGACTAGTTACTAATTAACAAACCAAAAAGAAAAAAGGTAAAAGTACAAAAAGTAGAAAAAAAAAGAACTCTCTCACCTCACTTTTTCTATTCTCTCTCTTTCCTTTGCTGTCTTCCCCACCGTGAGCACCCTCCTCCCTCTGGCTGCTGCGATTTTGAAGTTCCACAAATAGCAACAATGGCTTCCCTCCTTCTCTTGCATGCTCCATCTTCATTTGAACCCCAAATGCAAAAATAATTGCATATTCTTACTCCCCTCATCATTCTCTACACTTCCCTCTTTTCAAAATCTCAAAATGAGGAAGTTCATCTCCATGGGTTTTCCCCATTCAAAGAGAAAATAGTATCAATGGGTAGCTTGGAGTCCCCTCTCTCCATTAAGGTAAAAATCTACATGAAAAACTCATGTTTTCTTCATCTTATTTTGTAGCCGATTTTTGCCCATTATAATGCTCTATTTTTCTCTCTCTTTTGAGCATCAATTCAACCTTGCAATGGTGGTGGAATCACCTTCTTGAACCAAGGGCTAAAACCCCTCTTAAAAGCTTTAAAAGGTAAACCCTAGAAATTTTGTTTTAAGCATTTCAATGAACTAGCATTAATATAAGGGTTAGTATGTTAATTGAACTTGTTTTGTGTGCATTGGGTGATGGGAATGGAGTTTGGCAACTCCATTTCCCATGTGACCGATTTGTGCAAGAAAGAGAGGAGAAGAAGTGGAAAAGAAAAGAGGAAATAAGAGCTTAAGGTAATAGCTCTTTCTTGAATGCTAAATTTAATGCATTAGATTAATGGGAATGGGTAAACCAATTTAAAGAACCCAAAATATTTTACTAGTATTGTAGATATGTAAGTTTGAGTATTTGTGAGCAATATGTGAATTGTAGGCCTTGGAGCCAAATGTAATGTGTATGTGTATTAGTATTGTGGATTGAGGAAGTATTGATGTATGAGATTTCTTTGATTGCTTAGGACCCTTGAATGGTGTGGCTAGATTAGGAATGAATTGATGAGGAAGTATGTATTGGCTAAGTAGAAAAGTGGTAACTGTGACAAATTTCGGTAAAAATGTGCATTTATGGATGACTTGGTTAAGGGAACCAAGGTGTGTAATTGGGTTTATTAGAGATGTTTAGTAACCATGGAATTGTAGTAGTTGGTTGTGAATAAAAGATGTAAATCTGTAGCAAGAAGTGTAGAAATGCATTAGAACTAGGAAAAATTAGTGTGCAAGATTTGGTAAAAAGGAGTTGTTGGACTTGTGTTATTTGTATTTTGGAATCGGAATGTTAAAATGAAGTTAGGAAAATGCAAGTGCAAAGGAAAGTGTATAAATGCACAATGTGGCAGTTGTAGAAATAAGATGGAAATTGTAGAAATTGGGGCAAGTTGAGTATGACTGGACCAAGGATTTGAGGTGGTTTACGGAGTGTTTTTGAGTTACTTATGTAGGACCTGTGGATCGATTATGGAAGATTAGGGGTGGATTAAGGGTTGATTTGGGGTTGCAAAATGACCTTAATAGTAGTTTTTAGCAGGGTCCGGGACTTAGGATATGTACCAAGTCCCGAACCGCTTAAAAAAAAGGCCCAAGAGTGAATGCAGGAATTGGTCTGGGACTTAAGTCCAGGACCAAGTCCAGGACCAGGGTAGAAAATATGGCCGAGAGTAAGACAGTGCATTGGTCCGGGACCTAGGGTCCGGACCAAGTCCCGGACCACCCCCAGAATTCAGCAGAGAGTGTTTTTCAGGGTTCTAAACATGGGGGATTGATTGGAAATGGTTTTAGAAGTTGTTAAGGCCTTGTTTGGTGACCTTTAAAGGCCCTAAGAAGTGTAAACAAGTATGAGAAGTGATTTAACAAGTTGTAAGTTTAAGGACATTAAGTTAAATCGAAATAACGGGACAACGGGGTAAGTATGGGAGCAGTAACTGTGTATGTATTGTAACGCTTAGTATTAATGGATTCATTTGACATGTAGTCATTGGTTTGAGAATAAGGATCGAGGAATGAAAGTGAACCAAAGGAACAAGGGAACACCCGATTAAGTAAATTCCGACAAAAGGTATGATTTCTTCATGCTCTGTATCCTAACCTGGTTACCCCGATTTGTGTGCTTATTTGATCACCTAAATAAGATAAATGCATGAATCGGACTATATTGCACTTACTTGTGCTTGTTTATATTGTTCTTGATATATTTCTCTTGAACAATAGTTTGTATAATTTATGAAATGAATGAATGTTGATGGAGTGAATTTGTATCTTGTATTGTACTTGCGTAATGTATTGTATTTTGTATGGATGTGTATATGAGCAATGAATTGTGTATATGGCTTGGATGTGTGACTTCTACTAATTCCTAACTACCTAACTCCTAACGTAAGTATTGAGTAAATTGGAATGAGTAGAAGTCCGATATAGTTTCGGCCACGCGTGAGGATGAGGAGACACAAGAGGTTGGATCTGATTCCTGGTTCTTTAACTGGTCCACGACCCAAACCCCTTAAATGGGTAGCATCCTGGATTGGTGAACCAAGTAAATCCCGGTGGTGGGACAGAGTAGTCCCCGGGCCGGAGGTCCCGACGACTTGACTTGAGTAAGTAGTAAAGTAAAGTAAGTATTGTATGAGTAATGGTCTTGGCTGGTGTAAGTCATTGACCCCGAGTAAAAGATTAATCTCCACCCGATTAACCCGGGTGGACAAATGAAGCTAACAATTACTGGATATTGTGTATGCATTGTGTATGGATTGAGTATGTAATGAGGATGTATTGTGTATGTATCGTGAATGTGTATTACGGAAGAAGGTAAGTAAGTATTGTTGGACTTGTATAATCTCATTGTATGTATTGAAGTGTATGTGTGTATTCCTTGCGTAAAGTATTGTAGTATTGTGTATAAGAGCATGTATGCATGTATGTTTGAATAAAATGAATTGCATGTATTCGACCAAGTGGTCGGCGTACCCTCGCTAGTACGCGGGGTATGCGGAAGTCATATTCAGCGAAAGCTGACCCCCTCGGGGGAACGTTTTTAGTATGCAGGTACCCGAAGCGGATATGGTCAAGGTAAGAGACCGGTGGCTACACTTGGATAGTTAGAAGTAGAATGTAGAAGCGTACTAAGTGGCACACCCCTTGTACTTAGAAAGTAAGTAGCTTGTGAGGAATGGGTAGATGTTAGACTCTTGATGAGTGTGTATGAAATTGAAAGAGGTATTGTATTTGTATAAGGATCTTAGTAAACTCGGTGTATTATATTGTATTGAACTTATGGAGTATTGTATCGAATGGGAATTGTAGTACTTGATTGGTAATTGTAGTAAGGGTTGTATTTGTGTAGCACTCGGATATTCCGGTCCATCAGACCGATGCTGTATGTAGTAGTAGTCTTGTTGGTCACGTGGGTAGCTAACGGCATTGTATCACCCATCGTTGAGTATGTAAGTATCCGCTGCGAAGGTAAGTAAATACGTTGTGATTGGATGGTAATGACGGTATTAGCGGTAGGGGTGTTACAAAAAGTGGTATCAGAGCGAAGTATCGCTCTAATGACTGGAAATACCGAGTTTAGGAATACCGAGTTAGGAATTAGAAGCTTAGGGCTAAGGGCTGAGTGTTAGCATTAGAGATATGCTAGTTAGGAACTCCCGGTGAGTACCGGATACCTACTACATCAGACCCGCCCTCCACAAACCCACTGTATAACTTGGGAAAGAACTCAAGAGAGAAGGAAAGTCCTCTCATACTCGGGAAAACCCGATCTGGCAGTTGTGAAACCACCGTACGGTAAACAAGAACCGACATGTAGTAGATTCCAGGAATTGGAAGTCCCGGAGATGGATCCCGGTTGGACAACAGTACCCGCACCTAATGGCAGTAGCATGGGCACTCCAACCATAAAGAGGCTACAACTTACAACAGCATGGGGCGGCATGCTTAGCAGTCACGAGAACCTGGCCAATCAACCAGCAGCAGGAAAAGAAGCACTAAGCGTGCAACCAAGCAGAAGAAGGAGCAGTAACAAACCCGAGACACAAGTCTACGGGACGGTAATAACTAAATAATACCACCTACGGTATGCTAACCGACTAAGGACATAGTCGGGAACGGTTAACTTCGGAACTACAACGCCAAAAAGGTTACAATACCTGGGCTACAAAGCTCAAGTGGCTACAAGGACAATCACAAGATATAATCCGATGCAACTACAAGAGTAGTGCCTAGACAAGCTAAGGCTCAATCACCACGGTAAACCAGCGGGAACGAGCAACAAGGGAAAACATAAAACTAAATAAATGGGGATCTCCAAGGATTGGAAAAGTACCCCGACCAAGACAACCATGTCAAGATCAATGAGAAACTACTTAAAAGGATCGAGTATCCCAAACACAGATCAATATGATCAAGGGAAGAGTCAACAAGACTATTAAATACAAGTGGAAACCATACCAAGACCGGTATAGGTTTAACCAAAAACCAACAGTACCACGCACTTGCCACGGCAAGTGCAGTAAGGGCAGGAACATGTAGAGGAACAATAACACACCACAAGTACATAGTAATGTACCGAGACCGTAAAGAAGCGACTACCGGATCACGTATCCTAAAAACAGGAAGAATGGAACCTTGGAAAGGCCTAACGGCCTGACCATTGTATTAAGGGCATACCAGCCAGCAAGGAGCTGGACTTGGTCAAGACCTCAAACATGGCTATGCCATGAAGAACATCTTTTAACACCGAACCGTTATTTTTCAAACCAAGTTTTCTTTCAAAACCACAAACCTTCTTTTAAAACCTTGGATTTTTTTTAAACAAAACCAACAAAATTACGGTGAGTATCATAGAATGATACAAGAGGAGTTGACAATAGAATACTTCACCTAGGCGTGCGACGAGCACTACGAGTGTACCCAATTACGGGATGTGGGACAACCGCACTCCAAAGGAGCTTGCGGGCCTGACATATAGTTAGGTAAGTGGTAACGTATCAATAAGGTACCCCACATATGTATACATGTAGTGCACGAAACACGGGAAGTAGTCTACTCCGTTCTACGGACCATCAGTAAGTTCAAACCAGAACAGCTGGACACCTCAGACGATCAAGGAGAAGGAACTCAGCTAAGTAATAGGTATAAAGGAACTCGGAGAACCCATCTGAAGATAAGGAATGAGGATTAAGAAGCGCAAAGAGCGCTGACTAATAAGTATAGACATTGGATATGTCTCAAAGTCTTCAAGCAAATACATGACAGCTGGAAGGTATATCCAGCCTAAACACTGTAAGGCAAAAGCCTAACGTTAACACCACAATGATCAACATACAGGACGGAATTCCCAAGAGCAATCACAAGATTACCATGAGGTATAATCCATCAATGGAGAGAATCTTAAACCTAGTCTAAATGCTAGGAGAAGGTATAAACGGTCTACCCAAGAACGGGAGACGTTATAACCCAAGAAGTTATAGCTCAAATACAATACCACAAACCAGTATAGTGGATCAACATATCATAAACATTGGCCGGATGTAACGGCGTAACCTAACAACACCCAGGAGCAATCCCTGAAGGGTGTCTGAGTTAACAACAATCAAACGAAGCGTCATAATAAGACCACGACAGCTGGAACGAACACTCGGTTAGGACACCGAAGGGAATTCACTTAACGGGAAATACCCTAAATCACAAAAGGCACTGATTAGCACCAGATTGCCTAAAGGGCCTCCCATGAACGGAAGCGTGATGTCACGACTTACCATGGAGACCAACAATACCTCCAATCTATAGGGTATACAGGGAGTGGAAACATGTATAAGCAGCTTGCAGAGAGCATAGCTTGCAGCAATAAGGCTTAAAAGCCATCAACCAACTATGTTATGTAAACCTTAACGGTTGCATAACCCACACCATTTGGTAACAAGACTTGCAAGAGATATTGTCTCATACGACAAAGAAATCAACAACTGGACCATCAATTCAAACCCAACATCTTGAGTGGCTTGTAGTAATGGCCAACTTAGTGTCACTGTCACTAGAGCATCAGTCTAGTATACAGTTGACAAGCCTTTAATTACCTTCATGCCTTCTGTAGCAATGGTAGCACAGAGGCATAAGAATCGTGATAATGCCAACATTGGCCTAGTCCACACTTGGACACTACGAGAAACCCAAGGGAAGATACCCTTGTAACCAAAGACCACCAATGTGGTGAAGATGTGAACCCTTAGAGAGGCTTCCATCTACTATCACAATAAAGCCTACGCGTATAGATATTGCCAAGGGGCGATGGAATAAGGAAATGAGATTTCCAAACCATTACGACTTAAAGGAGTAAGTATACTCCATATGCGCCCAAGCATGTGGTGAACCCTTGTGTAAACACAAAAATGGTAGACCTTGTCATGAGACCTATGAGTGGAAACAAACCTCTCAACAAGAACTTTCATTTATCAGTGATAGAATACTCTCCAATTGGAGAACGGGACCAGAAAACCCTTGAAGTTCTTGGGGATGTCCCGGTGGTGTACATACAAAGTAAAACTGCACAACTAGAGCCTATAACCAATGCTCAGCACTGGGAGACAGTAATTGTCAAGAACAACCAATGTGAATGCACATTGGACACCACGAATGACTAGCGCTCAAGAGAGCTTGTAACCCGATGAATTACCTCATCCTTGGTCAACCAAGATACTTGGTAAATTGTATCATAAATGATGATAGAATGGGTGGTAAGCTAACCTACACATAAAATCTAAGTTGAATAAGACATCTCCACATTGGGAAGACGATAAGATTGTGGTATGCTACAACAACCGTCATACACATGAACACAGGAAAACTCCTAGTGTATTTACACCATAAGGAAATGGTGCCAATGACAATGGCAATAAGTAAAGAGGAACTACCACAGTAACAGAGACAGTGAAAACAATGTTGTACAATGAGTAAGAATACGGTGCGCAACAAGCGACCGTTATGAGGAAGTAGTTAGATAACGACACGGAGTATAAGTATGGAAGACAGTCAGAAATATTCATTCATATCACATAAGTGATTTACTGTCAAGCGTTTACGCCTCTGCACTCCGTATGACTGAGTGTTTTGGTATTGCACTTGCACGGTGGTGATCTAATGGGATAGCGAGGAATAAAGAAAATGTAAACCGTAGTAAACCTTTCTTTTCACCAATGAACATGGCACTAGCCAGTTAAGCAAGCTTAGCAACAAACCGTGTGGCCTAAGGCCACAAAAGCACGAAGAGTGTACAACACACTAACAATCACAAAATGTGAATTCCAATGGAATAAAGAGTGAAAAGAGACTTAAGAAAGTCACTAGGACCAACGCATAGAAAATGCAAGGTCATACAATTAAAGAACACTTGTACTGAACCAGAAGAAATGGTATAATTCAGAACTATTGACAACAGAGGAAGTACTACAACTAAGTAGTGACTTAACCTCGCCCGACAACAAGTCGGAGGAGCTTAGCGAATGATTATGGAAGTACAAATAGTATGTATACTAGATTGCCAGAGAGCTGGTTATAAACCTACAACTCATTGAGCTCAAACACGGTAAAAGAATACCGCTGAAATACCCCAAACTTAGATATGGTGTTCAATGATAAAACTAAGAATAAGGAGGCTAATAATGCCTTTGAGAAACATTAAGAAACATTTCTAATCAAAGAAAATATAAGGAAACACCAAAGAGCAGTTTAAGCAAAAACGTGCTCTAAGCTTGGAGAGATATGGGAGAGTACCCAATATTGTTCCAAGACCTAGTAGCATCCTAATGGTCATTTTAAATCAATTACCAAAGAAAACCAAGCTTGAAAACAAGTTAAAACACAAAATGTGCTGTAAGGAGTCTTAAAGCACGTTTTTTGAAAAATTGTCTTGTAAATGAGTTTTGAATGGCTAAATGTCCATCATTACTCTCTAATTAATATGTGTACTATATAGTATCACATTTGGAAGTCTATATCAATGGGAAATCAAAAATTTCACAACAATGTGCCTTGTTTTTGAATAGTGAATTTATTAGCTAGTTTATAACATAAGTTTATATAAGTGAGACATTTGGTCAATAAAGACTAAACTACCCTCATCACTAAAAGGGGGCCGGTTTCTTAAAGTGGTGAGTCACCACCTTTATGACTCATAAGTGATTAAGGAAGAAATAAGTCTTTTAAAGCCTAAGGTACTATCACCTTTTACATAAATACTCACCTTTAGTGATTCTCTCTCCTCACTTCTTCATTCTTCCTTGTTCACACGGTTTCTTGCTCTTTTCTCTTCTCCATTTTTACGAGAGCTCACCTCCATGCTAGCTCCATCTTCTCTTGCACACATCTTGCTCATTTAAGCTCAAATCCAAACAAAATAGATATTCTCTTAGTTAGCTCAAGCTCCTCCTTTCTATCTTTTCAAAACTTCAAGAGCTTCATTTTGGTGCCAAGTCAAACCACCATTAGAGGAGGAAATTCAAGTTTGGAGACTCCATTGGCATCTCCATTCTCTTAAGGTAAAGAAAGAAAGTGTAAGAAAGTCTAGGTTTCCACCATTTTCTTCACTTGACCGAGAATATATACTCATGGGACTCCATGTTTATGCCTTGTTCTAGCTTGTTTCTACTCTTCAAAGGAGAGAGGAGGTCCTTCTTGCTTCACATCCAAGTTTGTCTTGAGAAACCAAGGTAAAACAAACACATTAATACCTTAAAACATATTTAAACCTAGGGTTTGTTCCTTAGGGGTAATGTGTTATCTAGTACTCATTGGAGTCATTGTATATTGGTTAGAACATTGGCAGGAGAATCACATTGGTGACCGAGATTGAACAAAGAAAACCTAAGGAGAAAAGCTTTAAGCTTGTGAGAAAACAAGGTAAATTGCTTACCTTAAGGTGTCTTGTTGTTTAAGGGAATGAGATGTGGGTAATGATGAGCTTAGTGTTTAGTTAATGTGTGGAAGGAGTTATTAAAACCTAGGAGAAACAATGTCTATACTTGTGAACTTGTGACTAAGGAGCAAATGAGAAAGGAGATAGTTTAAGAATATAAAGGTGAAGTACAAGAAGCATTTTTATTTCAATGGGAGCCTTGTTGAGTGTATTCACAGGTTGAAGGCATATATATGTGGAAATTCAGTGGTAAGATTATTGTTATTTAAGGGCCTAAGTGCAAGCATTTTTTTTTTTTAAGTTCAAAGCGTTATATGATGATGTGGTGAAGTTTTAGTGTAAATTGGGTGCTAAGGTGTTGTGATGAGAATTGTGTGGTATTGGTGTTTGATGGAGAAAAACCATTTGTTAGGAAGTACTATATACTAGAGAACCTATGGCAAAATTTAAAGGAGAGTTTAAGTGTTTAAGATATCCTAAGAGAATTTAATGACTAAGGAAGTCTAGGAATGTTCTATAGGTTGTCTTTGATGAAAAGGGTGAAGTTAAGGATTTTAATGATTTATAATGACTTAGGTAACACCATGGAAGGTTTAGGAATCAAAAGAATGTATTTGGGTATTTAGGACTTAGGCAAATGTTGGTGTACATCTAGGAAGGAAATAATGTGATGATGATGGAAGTTTAGACTTGTTAAGGAACTTAAAGTGAGTGCTTAAAAGAGTTTAGATAAGTGAGAGAAGTTGAGAGATGATGATAAGGTGTAGAGGAAACACCTTGGTATTGTGGTCATTATAGGTGAAATGCCACTTAGAAATCATAAGGAGAAAACGTTGTAAGTGTTAGGAATTTTGAGGAGATATAAGTAAAGTTTAAGGAGTTAGGAAAAATAGTTTTGTGAGTGTTTAAGAATATCTTAAGGAGTGTTTGAAGTGCCAAATGATGTTAGAACACATTAAGAGGCCTTAGGAGAAGTTTGGTGAAGAATTGGTAAAGTTTGGGTAAGTTTAGGAGGCGACCGACCCAGGGGCCGACCCAGTTATTGGGTCGGTCGAGCCTCTGTTAGATGTTGGGAAAAGTTCGATGATGGTCCGACCCAAAGGGTGGGTCGGACATGGGTCGGTCGAGCCTCTGTTAGATGTTGGGAAAATGTTCGCACATGGACCGACCCAGAATGGGTGGGTCGGACGTGGGTCGGTCGGGCAAGGTTTAACGAAGGAAAATGTCTCGGCAAAGGACCGACCCAGAAGGCTTTGGGGGTCGGTTTAGCTTGGGTCGGTCGGGGAATTCCAAAGGAGGGGAAAGTTTCGGAATGGACCGACCCATAAGGTGGGTCGGTCGGTGGGTCGGTCGACCCCTAACTTAAAAAAAAAAAAAAAAAGAAATTTTAAGAATGCCTAATGGTAGTAATGGTACACCTAAGAGGGCAATGATGATTAGAAACCTAAAGACCTAGGGGACTAAGTAAGGAAAAGACTTTAATGTTTAAAGCTAAGTTGTAAGATTAGGTGATAAAGACATGGGAGGTTAGTGAATGGGAGTCCTTAGGGACTAAGTGAGTTAAGTAAGGTGCAAATAACTAATAACCTAAAAATGAATGAATGTTTTAGGTTGTGAGTTGGGACCCCGAAGAAGATTAGTCAAACAACGATCGACGGTGAACGGTACAATCCTTTTCGTGACCTGCTTGCTAACGAGGTGTCCCTCGGCTTGTGTGCTATCTGTTCTATGTGCTATGACTAAAAAAGTAAAGCATGGCAACCGGTTATATTGTTACGTTGTGTTGTGTTTACTTTACACTAACCCGCAGGCTGAGATGGCTGAGATGTTACTAACAAGTTTAGTACTACTGAGTAAGAATAAGAGTTAAGTTGATGGTTGTTGGTTAATGCCCGATAAGGCTAGCTAGCACATGATGTTTAAGGTGTCTACTAACTGGAACTTGAGTGAGGAAACCCGGGACCGATCTCCGGTCATGCATGCTAAGTGGAAAGGGGGACGGTTCTGAATCAGATCCGCCCTCCGCTTAAGGACTTGTCTTCGGACTTGTAGCCTAGGGCTGGTTGCCGGCTCAGCTACGCTGGATCCCGTCCAGAGTAGGTGGCATTAAGATGTGCGGTTGGGGATCACCTAAATCCCAGGTTCGAATTAAGCTACAACCAATCCCTTCCAGGAAAGGTTTGTGTACTGAGATTAAGATTAAGACTGAGATTGAGATTAAGATTAAGGTAAGGTAAGGAACTGAGATTAAGGAAATGAGGACTAAGGAGGGGGTTACTAACCCACTGTTAAGAGAACGCTTGAGTCGTCATTGTTGTGAACTATATATGTTCATCTGTGGTTATTGTTATTGCACTTCATATTATGTTGTGTATGTAATCAATTTCCATGCTATCGACAATTAGTGTCGTAGCCCCGTTCGCTTGGGGGCCATGAGAGGGTGTACCGCATTCGTGCTGACCCACTCGGGGGCTATTTTTACACTTGCAGGTAAGAGGCCCATGAGGACGCACTACGAGAGTAGGAGCGGTTAGGCTTTAGGAGGGGACTTTTTTTTGAGTTCGGTTGCGCCTGTGCACCCGACTGTTGATATTAAAACTGTTGTAAGTTGAGGTTATGTTTGAGATACTAGTACTCGGTTGGTCGTGTAGGTGGTTATGAACGTTGACGTGGTAAAATTGGATAATTGTTTTTGGATAAGTATTGTAAGTATTTTAACCGGTATATCTAACGATCAGACCGTGGCAAGGTTCAGGAGTTGTTTATTTCCGCTGCGACATATTCGATTAAGTGTTCAGTTTGCGATAAACCACGTTAGGCTTTGGATGGGGTGTTACAACCGCATTTTTTTAGTAAAACCTTATTCCCATAATAGACGGATAAAAAGGTGATGTATAGCACTTTAGGGATAACACGAAGGTGAGTAACCCAAGTTACTAGGGTCACGCAGCAGAAGCTAGTGGGCTCTAGCTAGGAGATTATACCTAGTAATAGAAGTATAGAGATGGCTATTAATGCCTGAAGCCTAATAGGCTGGAACCGAATTAATTATGAGTTAAATAAACTCATATAGGAACCCTTGGTGCAAAGACTAAAACATTGTTATGATTAGGACCCTTTGACAAGGGTATATTATGTAATAAACCGTAAAGAAGCTAAACGCTTCAGATTGCCCAAATTGAGTAGGTAACCAATGTTAATAATAATAACATATGGTAGATTATGTGGGCGTAATCCCTTTTAAGGGGGGTAGAGCGAAAACCGCATAAGTGAATTTCATGAATAAAACACATAAACTATAATGTGCATAGCACAAATGAGAATCGAATTGATGATTGGTACTTATGTAAATAAACATATGTGTATTCATCATATTGAAATTATGGTAATTAGGCACTAGAGATGCAAATACCATAGGACGAATATACCTACCTTGCAAACACCATGTAAGAAGAGTATTAGTAAAAGAAAAGTAATGAGTAGTGGAAGGAGCTCCACAAGTATTGTAGCCTTGAAGAATAGTTACAAATGAATGAGAGTAGTAGATGAATGAAGTCTAGGGGTAGTGTATACCTAGGTAAAATTATTGGAAGTAAATTGAGGACAACTAAATTCTACAAGTATGGTAATCCCTAGTTAGAATATTTGAAACAATGGAGAGTAATAGATGGAAGTAGTGAAGGTTGATGAAATGAGCACTTAGGTATTGAATCTCGAAGAAAAAAGAATTTGGAAGTAGAATGAGGATGATAGATGGACTGAATTCCATCCTTTTGGATGTATGAATATATAATTATGACTAGGAAGAGTAAGAAGATAGAAAATGGAAATAATTAATTATTTGATTGTTTGAAATTGATGTGGAAGTCGAAGTCGAACTTGATCCTGATCAGATCAAGGGAAAACCAAACACAAATTGGAGTGGAAAGATAGTTCAACACTGGTGCTGATCACATCAGGGTCGAACGATTCTTGAAGCTCCCTCAAGTGGTCACAAGAATCACACATAGGATAGAAAGTAGTGAATATAAATTGAAATTTGGAGTTGTATGCTTTAGAAGGATTTCTAATAGCTGTTAGGAAGGATTTTCCTTAGACTGAGAATGAAGATTTGGTTAGAAGCTTTATATCGGAGAAGATGGTAGTGTAGCATGTTGTACTATTCCAAGGGCAGCGGGACATAGAGGAGTCCAGTGTCGAGATGACTGAGTGCCTGCGGGATTGTAATGTGTATTGCAGTGCTTAGGGATAGCTTTGCACTGCATGTATGTAAACCTTGTAGAGTAAAACTGGATGGTTGGATGTGATGCGGATTGGAGTAATTATGGTATATTGGTATGGTATGGAATGTAGAAACCTTGAGTAAGGAAATGGGAATTGTAAGGAGGAGGAATGTATGTTTGGTATTAGGCAAGCATAATAAGTAAGTATAGTAATCCAATAACCTCGAACAACTTTGAGGACAAAGTCCTTAAGGGGGGTAGATTGAAATATCCCAAACTAAATATAGGGATAAGATTATACTAATACGTATTTAAGGGCCTAATGGCGCCTAAGTAATATTGGTAAGGAAAAATAAATCCAAAAGAAAAATAAAGAAACGCTTAAAAAGTGAAAAACGCTAAATAAGCGTTAAATAACCATAGGAGGTATGAGACCTCGGATAGTGTATTATATGGATTCTAAAGGCTTAATAAGGCCTAAATAATATATGGGAACAACTCCTGAAGAAAACGGATCCAAATAATGCAATAAAACGCTAATAGAGCTTTCGCGCACGTTTTTCGAGGAAAACCCGAAAATGGACTTTAAGTGGTCAAACGGACCCGTAAAAATTATAAATCATTAAATAAAAATTATTAAGCATTTATGGAAGCTTAATAACCAATAAAAATAATTAAACGAGAAAATCTAGAGAACGGCCCGGTTAGTGAATAGTACCGAAACTGGGTAAAATAATGAGCGTTCTGTAAAAAGACAAAAAACACTCCAACTGGTAATATTAGAGGGGGCCGGTTTTTAATAAGTCAAAAGCTCTCTCACACACACACTAGACTAGTTACTAATTAATAAACCAAAAAGCAAAAAGGTAAAAGTACAAAAAGTAGAAAAAAGAACTCTCTCATCTTCACTTTTTCTATTCTCTCTCTTTCCTTTGCTGTCTTCCCCACGTGATCACCCTCCTCCCTCTGGCTGCTGCGATTTTGAAGTTCCACAAATAGCAACAATGGCTTCCCTCCTTCTCTTGCATGCTCCATCTTCATTTGAACCCCAAATGCAAAACTAATTGCATATTCTTACTCCCCTCATCATTCTCTACACTTCCCTCTTTCAAAATCTCAAAATGAGGAAGTTCATCTCCATGGGTTTTCCCCATTCAAAGAGAAAATATCATCAATGGGTAGCTTAGAGTCCCCTCTCTCCATTAAGGTAAAAATCTACATGAAAAACTCATGTTTTCTTCATCTTATTTTGTAGCCGATTTTTCCCATTATAATGCTCTATTTTTCTCTCTCTTTTGAGCATCAATTCAACCTTACAATGGTGGTGGAATCACCTTCTTGAACCAAGGGCTCTAAAAAACCTCTTAAAAGCTTTAAAAGGTAAACCCTAGAAATTTTGTTTTAAGCATTTCAATGAACTAGCATTAATATAAGGGTTAGTATGTGTAATTGCACTTGTTTTGTGTGCATTGGGTGATGGGAATGGAGTTTGGAAACTTCATTTCCCATGTGACCGATTTTGTGCAAGAAAGAGAGGAGAAGAAGTGGAAAAGAAAAGAGGAAATAAGAGCTTAAGGTAAGAGCTCTTTCTTGAATGCTAAATTTAATGCATTAGAGTAATGGGAATGGGTAAACCAATTTAAGAACCCAAAATATTGTACTAGTATTGTAGATATGTAAGTTTGAGTATTTGTGAGCAAGTATGTGAATGTAGGCCTTGGAGCCAAATGTAATGTGTATGTGTATTAGTATTGTGGATTGAGGAAGTATTGATGTATTGAGATTTATTTGATTGCTGGTAGGACCCTTGAAGGGTGTGGTGGTAGATAAGAATGAATTTGATGAGGAAGTATGTGTATGGCTAAGTAAGAAAAGTAGGTGAAGTATGGCAAAATTTCGGTAGAAAATGTGCATTTATGGATGACTTGGTTAATGGGAGAACCAAGGTGTATTGGGTTTATTAGAGATGTTTAGTAACCATGGAATGGTAGTAGTGGTATGTGAATAAAAGAGTGTAAAATCTGTAGCAAGAAGTGTAGAAAATGCATTATAGAAACTAGGAAAATTAGTGTGCAAGATTTGGTAAAAAGAGAGTTGGACTTGGGTATATGTAGTGTAGTTGATTGGAAATGAATTGGAATAGTAAAATGATGTTAGGAAAAGATGCAAAGTGCAAAGGAAAGTGTATAAATGCACAAGTGTGCAAGTTGTAGAAATGAGAATGGAAATTTGTAGAAATTGGGCAAGAAGTTGAGTATGGATTGGACCAAGGATTTGAGGTGGTTTAAGGAGTGTTTGAGGTGTTTAATTATGTAGGAAACTTGTGGAAAGATTATGGAATGATTAGGGGTGGATTAAGGGTTGATTTGGGGTTGAAAAATGACCTTAATAGCAGCATTTAGCAGGGTCCGGGACTTAGGATATGTACCAAGTCCCGGACCGTTTCAAAAAAGGCCCGAGAGTGAGATGATGCATGAATGGTCCGGGACTTAAGTCCAGGACCAGGGTAGAAAATCTGGCCGAGAGTTAGACAGTGCATTGGTCCCGGACCTAGGGTCCGGTCCAAGTCCCAGACCACCCCCAGAATCAGCAGAGAGTGTTTTAAGGGTTCTAAACATGGGGGATTGATTGGTAATGGTTTTAGAAGTTGTTAAGGCCTTGTTTTTGGTGACCTTTAAAGGCCCTAAGAAGTTGTAAACAAGTTGTAGTTTAAGGACATTAAGTTAAAACCGAAAATAACGGGACAACGGGTAAGTATGGGAGTAGTAACTGTGTATGTATTGTAATGTTTAGTATAATGGAATCATTGACATGTAGTCATGGTTCGAGAATAAGGATCGAGGAATGAAATGAAAGAACCAAAGGAACAAGGGAACACCTGGTTAAGTAATTCTGACAAAAGGTATGATTTCTTTATGCTCTGTATCCTAACCTGGTTACCCCGATTTGTGTGCTTATTTGATCACCTAAATAAGATAAATGCATGAATCGGACTATATTGCACTTACTTGTGCTTGTTTATATTGTTCTTGATATATTTCTCTTGAACAATAGTTTGTATAATTCATGAAATGAAGATAATGTTGATGGAGTGAATTTGTATCTTGTATTGTACTTGCGTAATGTATGTATTTGTATGGATGTGTATATGAGCAATGTATTGTGTATGTGGCTTGGATGTGTAACTTCTACTAATTCCTAACTACCTAACTCCTAACGTAAGTATTGAGTAAATTGGAATGAGTAGAAGTCCGATATAGTTTCGGCAACGCGTGAGGATGAGGAGACACAAGAGGTTGGATTCGATTCCTGGTTCTTTAACTGGTCCACGGCCCAAACCCTTAAATGGGTAGCATCCTGGATTTGATTTCCTATTGATATAGACATCCAAATGTGATATTATATGTAGTACACATATATATTTAAGAGTAATGATGGACATCTAGCCACTCAAAATCATTTACAAGACAATTTTTCAAAAATGTGCTTTAAGACTCTTAAAGCACATTTGTGTTTTAAACTTGTTTTCAAGCTTGGTTTTCTTTGGTAATTGATTTAATATGTTCATTAGTATATAAATGAGGTCTTGGTAAGTTCATTAGGTCTTAACCAAGCTTATCCCAAGCTTAGAGCACGTTTTGGCTCTTATAGACTTTAAAGCACATTTTGTGTTTTCTTTTGTTTTAAATTTGTTTACTAATGTTTCTAAGACTCTTTTTTAGTCTTTATATACCACATTTAGGTGTTTAAACAATATACTAAGGTTTGGGGTATTTCAGTATTGAAGTGTATGTGTGTATTCCTTGCGTAAAGTATTGTAGTATTGTGTATAAGAGCATGTATGCATGTATGTTTGAGTAAAATGAATTGCATGTATTCGACCAAGTGGTCGGCGTACCCTCGCTAGTACGCGGGGCATGCGGAAGCGGAAGTCATATTCAGCGAAAGCTGACCCCCTCGGGGGAACGTTTTTAGTATGCAGGTACCCGAAGTGGATATGGTCAAGGTAAGAGACCGGTGGCTACACTTGGATAGTTAGAAAGAATGTAGAAGCGTACTAAGTGGCACACCCCTTGTACTTAGAAAGTAAGTAGCTTGTGAGGAATGGGTAGATGTTAGACTCTTGATGAGTGTGTATGAAATTGAAAGAGGTAGTGTATTTGTATAAGGATCTTAATAAACTTGGTGTATTATATTGTATTGAACTTATGGAGTATTGTATCGAATGGGAATTGTAGTACTTGATTGGTAATTGTAGTAAGGGTTGTATTTGTGTAGCACTCGGATATTCCGGTCCATCAGACCGATGTTGTATGTAGTAGTAGTAGTCTTGTTGGTCACGTGGGTGGCTAACGACATTGTATCACCCACCGTTGAGTATGTAAGTATCCGCTGCGAAGGTATGTAAGTACGTTGTGATTGGACGGTAATGACGGTATTAGCGGTAGGGGTGTTACATTCCTCTTTTGGACTATTGGTATAGATAGGTAGGTAACTCATGAGTCATTTTTAGGATTTAAGTATTGTATTTTTTGGATTAATGTTGTATCCCGTAATAATTGCGGTTAGTATTGTAAATTTATTGCTGATGTAGTAGTAACGCTTCATTATTCGCATGGGAGGATAATGGCGTGTAACACCCGGGGTAAATGGTTTAATTTATTTTCTGCTGTGACGTCTTTATTTATTGCTGTGTTTCGCATTAGTTAATATCGTATTAAGGGTGTAATTAATGGGGGGTGTTACAAAAGTGTGTATAAGAGGGAGTACCGCTTTGATGACGAGATGTGCTAGTAAATTAGGAGACAGTGAGCATAGGATATACCTATGGGAATACAGGAAACGTCTGTGAGTATCGCGACCTAGAAAGGTCTTAGAATTATGTAGTTAACACTAGAATTGGTTATCTTAACTAATATAGCGTACTTGAACACTTATTGCAATACGGTAAATACCGAGTAAATCATACGATCTCGGGACTTACAGATGTCGAGAGTAGAGGTCACGGAACTGGCCGTGGGGGCGGTGGGTGTCCTCGAGATTCCGGGAATGGCGGAGGCTTTTGCCGTGTTCCTGGCTCAGATAAGTACATAGATGGGTGGAGGAGCGCCTACAGTAGCCTACCCGCCCACTGCAGCCCCGAGAGAAGAATGGCTGAAGGCCGTAGCTGATACGAGAGTGCCTACCTACTCTGGGGAGCCGAACCCCGCCACACTCGAGAGTTTCATCACATAGCGCTAGAAGGCATTCGAGGCCTTGCATGTGCCCGCCGAGGAGCAGATCGGTATTGCTGCCTTCCATCTAAAGGAAGCAGCTAGTATTTGGTGGCAGTTGGTCAAGGACCACCACCTGGCCATGCCCGACTTCACATGGGCGGCCTTTTGGCATTGTTGAGATCGAAGTACTCCCCGCACATCTGATGAAAAAGAAGCGTGGGAGTTCAAGGCTTTGACCCAGGGGAGTATGTTTGTAGATGAGTACTACACCAAGTTTATTGGATTGCTGAATTTCATTCCTGGAGTAGACTACTCCGATAGAGTCAAGATTGAGAGGTTCCAAGGAGAACTTCTTCTTTCGCATACCGACGGCCAGGAGTGCCAACCTTTACATTACCCTCCAGGTATAAGAAAATATAACCATAATACTTCAATTAAGTGAATACCCTAAGGACTTGAAGACCTAACTGTGAAATTTCAGGACTGTTTATGATTGCTGCCTCGAGGACGAAGTTGGTAGTCCATACACGGGATTAAGACCCTCGGTAAGAAGAAGAGGAAGTATTCAGCGAATGATTCAGAGGCTAGTGGAGCCTCAAGGCAAGGGCAAGAAGAAGGAGAAGTAAGAATTCATCTTGGCTGCGTTCGGGTGGTTATAAACGTCGTAGTTTTGGGTCTGGTTGTTTTGTGGTAGTTTTTAGTAGTTGTTTGTGGCAGTTTTGTTGGTTGTTTGTGCTGGTTGTTTTGTAGCTGTTTTGAAAAATAGTGTTCGGCAGGCGGTGGTTTCGTCTGGCTGTTTTGAATAAGTTAGTTTTGTGCAGTGGGTTTACCGTTTTTGGTTTACAATTAAAAATTTTATATTATATTTTAAAAAACATTTTTTTGTTAATAAAGTGAAATATATGTAGATATTCAATTATATACTTTAATTATTGTTATTCTTATTAACATTTTAGTGAAAATTAATTTATAATATGATACAAATATTAATTTATACAATAATTTTTTACATATATTAGAAAAAATAAAGGAAATAACCCCCATTGTGTTTAGAGCAAATATATTAGTGTTACATAAAAAATAAAAATTTTGATGAATTACATATTAGTATTTAATAAATTTAAAATGTATTAATACTTATGATTATTTTCAATTTTTAATGGATAAATAATATCATTGAATGCAAAAAATAATTTTTCTAATAATAAAATAATACACAGCTAACCTTATACCAATGCTCAACTATCACTTATTATTTTATTATTATATATTATTTGATTATTGATAAAATATTTATTTTAAACATATATTTGTAGTTAAAACAATATATTCTAATCAATTAAATATTACTTTATGAAATTCAAAAACATAATAAATTAAATTTAATACTGGATATGCCGAGAAATTAAAAATAACATATATTAGCATATAAAATCATTTTTAAAATATAATATAAGTATTGAAAATTTAAATTAATTTATTAAAAATTAATTTTTCATTATTAATTTTTAATATTAATTAATATTATTAAAATATTCTCGCCCCTTAATTACAGTTTTCTGGCTCCGCCTCTGTTTACGGTATTAATTCTATTGCAGCATAAATTGTTGGTTGTTTTGTGTTGTTTTGAAAATGGTATATTTGTGGCTGTTTTGAAAATTGTTGTTCGGTGATGGCGGTTTGGCATTTGGGGTCAAAAATGCCAAAATAAAAAATGACACATTTATGCCACATTTGTGACATGTCCGAACGAAGCCCATATTCAATTACAATGTTGTGTTTGAATGTTTGTAATGATTTCTGACGACACCTGTAACAGGAAGTTCTTTGCCAAAAAGAAAGGAAACAGAGTCACCAGGGCTAGAAAGCCAAGGAGCATGTCCATCGGTTGACTGCCCCAGCTATCGATGCACAGCCCCTGAGATCAGCGCCTGCTAAGGGTAAGTATACCCACCTCTTATCTTTAATTGTAAATCCATAAAACCTATACCATTATCTTACTAATTAAATTTGAACCATGAATAGGATCGGTCGACCCCAGTGCCATTACCACTGGGCATTAATTGTAGCGGGCGGAAGGTGGAGTGCTGATACTGCAAGAAGGAAGGGCATAGGGATTTCGAGTGCTTTGTGAACCCTGACAGGAGGAGTTACCAGCCTTCCTGAGCTTCGCAGAGGACCTCAGCTGAAGGATCAGGAGTCCCACAACCTACTCACCTTGATCGGACTCCGACCGATGTTAGATTCCAGAAGGGGAAGGGAGTAGCTCAGGGTCAGGCGACCCTAAATTCTGTAGGAGCCTCAGGCACCGAGACTAGTGCTCAACGCACTCCAGGTAATCCTAAACCTTGAGTGTGATTGCATTAGAAGCATTCTTGTGTGTTAAACGCTTTCTTACTATGTTATGTGAATTAAAATCAACTTAGTGGAAACTTATCTTAAGGGAAACTTTCACATTGTAGGTAGTTTCGATATTTGCTACCCCATACCTTCAAGGCCGAGGTCACCTAAACACACCGACGAAGAACAGAAGTTTCCATATGAGAATTCCAAGTAATTCAACCGGGCAAGATTCTACTCAAGGAATTCTTGACCCTCGACGAACAAGCCGATATCATGGATGATTGTAGAACCATGGGTGGAGGGTTAGGAGGTTTTTATATTCCAGGGTATGCTAGCGGGTCGAAGATGAAATTGCATATGATGTTCTTAGGTAGAGATAAGGATCCGTAAACACAGACCTCTCAAGAGGTTAGGAAACTAGATGGGGTGCGAGTACCTAGGACACCCGAGAGCTTTAACACCTTAGTGAGGAAGGTGATGGAAACCGTACAGCACTTGGAAGGAAATGCAATCCCTAAAATTGAAACCGACACATGCATTGTGAACTTCTACAAGAGGGGGGGGGGCGATTGAGATTGCACCAAGACCGGGATGAGACGTCCGAGTCCATCTCAAAGGGAATCCTACTAGTATCGTTCTCCATTGGAGATGAGGCATAATTTCTATATGGTGACCAGAAGAGGAAGGACTTAGCACGCAAGCTAGTCCTGAGTCAAGAGATGTATTGATTTTCGGTGGAGATTCAAGGTTGGTATACTACAGGATCAAGCGGATTAAGTTGAACACCTCACCACCAGTCTTAGTTAATGCTACCCACATCCAACCGGGGTGTTTGAATTTGACCTTTAGAGAGTTTTCATGTAATGTTGTAAAAGCTGTAAGCTATGTATGCAAGGATAATGTAATGATCGATAGTTAAATAAAAGTGGCATTTTGGAGTTCTTTTAAACACATGTTTTAACACTATTCTAATGACAATTCTTTAATTCAGGCCATGAACCCGAGAAGGGAGGTATCCTCAATATCCTCAATATGGCTGAAATATCCCTAAGATTTATTAATAAATAAGCTTAATTAAATAATAATTAATTAATATATATATATATATATATATATATAATAATAAATTGAGGGTACGAATGTTATCGAGATGAATTATTTGATTCATACACTTTTGTATACAAGCATAAGAATTAAAGAGGTTGATGAACCTCACATAAAATAATGAAATAAAAAAATATAATTAAAGACGAAATTAAATAATAACATAAAATGTATAGTATTTCCTATTTATATGAATAAATTAATTCACCGATAAGTTTAATAAAATGAGAATTAATAAATAAAAGGACGTATAACCTAAAATACGTTACATGAGATAACGAATTAATAAACGTTACTAAAGGAGGAAATTAATAATAAAATTTATACAATCTATAGTACATGATAAGTCATAAAATAATGTTATATGTCAAATATAACATTTTGGGATTTAATAACAAATCCGACCATTTACGAAACTAATTGACGGTTTAAAAAGTAATAAATAAGTGAGTCGGACAAAAAGTTCATCTCATTAGACTACTGGGCTAATTCAGAAACATGTTAGAAAAAAAAATAAAAAAAAAATAATAGGGCCGACCAGCCCAAAGGGAGCCAGCCGGCCCTCTCCCTGTCTCGGTTCACCCACGGTAATTTCCACACCCTAACTTACAATTCTACTCTCTAACCTTATAACCCTAATTCCTTCTTCCTCTATTCCTGGAACCGCCGCCGACATGTCTTTCTCCTTCCATAGTAAGTAAACCTTCATCTTCTGGAACAAGCCTCCCTTCTCTTACAGAGCAAGTTTGCTTATATTTTTTCTGGGGAAACAACCGGGGAAGAAACGCGCCCCTCTTCTCGTCCTCTTTCCGGTGCCACCCCCCATCTATTCTCTGATTTCGAAACCAAAGCAAGGTAAAAACTGCACTAATTTCAGTCTCTTCTTCCTCTTTCTGCTTCGTTTTTTTTTCAGTTTCGATTCTCCCCTCTTATCTTCTTCTTCCACCGGCACTAATTTTCTCCATTTCTCCCAGTTTCCCCTCTTCTTTGTCATTCCCGATTTTCCATCGCTACTCTTGTTCGAATTCAACCGCAAAGGGGAAGTAAAGGTAAACCGTAACTCTGTTAATTTCGGTTGATTTGTTTCCATCTTCAACCTACATTTATTTTTCCCTTTCCTTGTTTTGTATACTGAAAAACGGGGGCAACAACCCAGACCTAGGCGAGGGTTGGTTCGAGGTTGAGAGAAGAAGGGAACGGGATGGAAATTAAGGGCGCGTTTGGGCGCCAAACGAGGTACGAAATGAAAACCAAAAAAAATGAAATGAAATGAATGAAGGAAAGAAAATTAAATTAGGGTTGTTTTTGAAGATTCTGTTTTATTTCGGTGACTTCAACTACAAGAACTATGGATCTGTCAAAAATTTTGGTCTGTGAAAAATATTGTATCTGGACATTCGGTAGTTGGTGTTTTGGTACTGGCGAATTGAATCTGTTGGATCCTTTAATTATGTGGTGTTTATGTTGTGCAATTGGGAGCCCTTAATCCGAATTAGGGTTCCGAAACTACTGATTTTTGAAGTCTAAATGTTAATATTGTAGTTAATTGGTACTCAAGAGCTTCGAATTAGTATTTAGGTTCTGAAATGCTTAGAAGAAAGTTTGTATGTGAAACCGTAGTACCATAACTTTAATTTGGAATTCGAACTTAGGGTTATGAAATTGACGCTTAGGGTTTCGAATTAGTGATTAGGGTTTCTGTATTTAGGGTTCAAGTTCAAGTTAGGGTAGATCTGGTAACTTGGGGTTTCGGTAGATTTGGAAAAAATGACTAATTAGAGTTCTAGAAATTGATTTAGGGTTTAGGGGCAAACCGGCAAATATGGAGGAATTTGGGGGTAAAATCAGAAGTGAAGTGGAATTGGGGATAAAGTGTAAAATTTTAGAATTTGTGGGTCAAAAGTATAAGTTCAGAAAATTCGGGACGTAAATGTAAATATAAAAGATTTAGGGGCAAAATAAAATCCTAGGAAATCTTAAGGGCCGGAATAGTTGTTATGTAAAGTGTAATTTAAAAAAAATAAAATAATAAATTAATTTGGGAATTTTGAAACTAGTTAATTGAATTTGGTTAGTCAAAGATTAATTTGGGACTTTGATCAATACGGTCAAAACTAATTAGCCTGTACTAAGGTACAATCACTATCAAATAAGATAGGAATGATTGAAATAAAGTTTAGCTAATCAGATTGTGAAGTGGGTTGGAGTAAGTACAAAAAAAAAATGATGAACTGATTTGGGCTGAAGCTGGGTTGGGCCCGAATCAGCATAATAGAGAAGTTAGATTGAGCTGAAATCAATCTGGGCTTAATAAATCAGCCTGAATGGTAGTTGGACTAGAAGCTTAATTAAACTTATATTAGGTTACATATAGCTAACAAAAAAAACTCTTAGATGTTAAGTTGGGCTAGAGCAAATGAAATTATTTTGGGCTATATATTAATGAGAGTAAGGAAAATAAAGCTGGTTTGGGCTGAAAAAGTCAGCATAACAAAAAGATAGAAATGGGCTAGAAAGTTTAACACACTGGTAACGGGTTTACACAGGGTGAACTAAAATTTTAGAATTCAATATGGGCGTGAGTCAAAAAAAAAACTGGAACTTGTGATGGACTGAGATTAGTTAACTAAATTAGGTTGAGAGTGGGCTAATCCGTCAAACAATCAAAATCTGTTTAAAATTGAATTAGGAATTTAGGTTAGAAATATTTCTAAATTAACCAGAATTCTCGTAGTGGGCTCAAGTCCAAAATTGGAAGTGGATATAATAGAGTAAAATTAGGGTCAACCCCAAACAATCAAACATAGCCTAATTAAGCTAGCAAAAACATAAAAGAGTTAACTAGAATAAATATATGAGACAACGCCTGATAAATTTATAACTTAGTAATTATGACTTAGATAAGTTGGGGACAGTGTCAAAGTTGAAGTCTAAACTTAGATAAGCAAAATTTAATGGGCCTTAGATCAAAGGCAATTTAGAACGAGAAACCGAAGTTTAATAAACACTAGAAATTAAAACGAATTTTAGACTAGTGGTAAGTCTAGGCCGAAGGGAACAGAAACCCGTAGGCTTATGAACATGAGGAAACTAAATAAAAATTAATAAAATTTAAGGAAAACATATACAAAGGAATGTAACTTGTTGGTTGAATAAGGTGTTACTAAATTCAAGTAACCTCAGGATTTGAAATAAGCTCGAAGTTTGAGTAAGTGTTAAGGACCTGTTAAGGATGATTGTAGATTTCTTAAATTATGATATAAGTTCTGAAGAGAATTTGATTAAGAAAACTAGTAATCGGTATAGGAATATTCTGTTCAAATAAATTAGGCTTTTATTTGGGTTGCATTAAATACGTTTAAGATTAAATAAAACTTTAGTACAGAATACATGTATTTGATTAAATTAACCACACACAAATTAAGCTATCAAATATAACTTAAGGAGCGAATATTCATAGGAGAATCTCGGTAGTAATAATTACAGATTCCTTACTACTAGTTTGGTGGAACAGGCAAGAAAAAGGGTTAGATTACTTTAAATAGGAAGACTACCCAAACAATAATAACGATGAAGATGAGGAATTAATAATAAGTTTCTCTCATACTCTAGGATTCAGGAAATGGGAAGCTCATGACAAGTTGTCGGATGATGGTATACTCTCGGTTAGGACACTTGCTACAGCTGCATATACCGGTATGTTGTTGTTGATCCGAATGGCCCGAAGGTTACCTCGGTCCGGATAATTATGTGCTGTGTGACAAGAAGATATGAGTGTTTAAATTCTTCTGTGCAATATTATGTTGATTACATACAGCATGTTGATTGGTGATGGTAACTGTAATTACCTCCATATGATATGATATCACTACGACATATTTGTGACTAATCGAATGAGAATGGGCTGTTTGCCAATTGAGTACTCTAATATGTAAATGGGATAGAGATACATGTAGAATCAAGATATATACATTAAGAGAATGTGTTACTACTGAGTAACTTGGAAAGAAACGTAACATGGTGTCACAATATTATGAGATGGAAAGCTTGCTTATGATGTTAAGGTATACCTTCCTAAGAATGACCTTTAGGAAGAAAATGGAAAGACCTTGACAATGCATTAACCCTATGATTTAAATGATCTATGTTTTTATATGTATGACTACCCTAACCAGTATTTGGCTAACGGGGTAGAATGGGTTATGAGAGTAGCTTAGGAACAAGAACACCTACGGGGTTCTTGGTCGCGCGTTATGGTGCACCGAGTGGATGCCGACAAACTGGCCTACTCAAATATTGGTATTGGTATTGGTGATGGTTGATATTGGTATGATGGTATGATTCAATGAGGCCTATGTGCCGTTGATATTGGTATGATGGTATGATTCAATGAGGCCTATGTGCCGTTGATATTGGTATGATGGTATGATTCAATGAGGCCTATGTGCCGTTGATATTGGTATGATTCAATGAGGCCTATGTGCCGTTGATATGTTAAGGGCCACTGCCCAGGTTGACCCACCTTCTAATAGGGTACGTGTCACTTCCTAACATGTGACACGTGTGAAACTATGTGAGGACACGCGCGATGGGAATTGGAGGATCTCTAACTAAAGCTAACAAACGCCAGAAGGCACTGACAACGACTGAATGTTTGATTATTGTGTGTGAAACTTGGTCATGGTCACTAAGATGTTTATGTCATGCCTGGTTGACTTGCTCTGAACTTTGTGTTTGAAACCTGAATAGAATGAATGTGTTGCTTATGTTATGTCTCGCTATATGACATGTTTATTGTCATGTTTAATTTGTATGTTAAGCATGTTGTTATATATTTATAAATCGGAATTTGCATGAAATGAACCTGCATGCTCACTTGACAAATACCTGGGTTAATTCTGAGGGTTCAGGAAGATTGCATGATGACATACTCAGTAGCTGGGCTGACCCCTCCAGCAATGTTTTTTTCAGGTGTGTAGATTGGAAATTCGAAGACGAAGAGCGGGCTGGGGTAGACTGACGTTTGGGATTTCTGATGAAACTTGGGCTAAGCCCTGGGTTGTAGAGTTGCTCACAGTTATAGTTAGAATTTGAATTAGGCTGTTACATGGTAAGTTATCTCTGTCATCACAGCGTTGTTTGGTCGGTTGTTGGTTTGGGTTTTTGGAGGCCTTGTCATGTGCGTTGGGCACGTGACGGCGGTAGCATCTCCTTTGGTTAAGCGTTTGAATATTAGGCTTTTTTTATCGCTGTATTTATCGGTATATGTAATATACTATATGGTGTATAGATGTTATCGGGTTTTATTTAACGGATGTTACAAAGTGGTATCCAGAGCCGTAGGAACGCTCTGATGAGGAGATAGGGTTTGGACAACTGTTAGCAAGGATTGGGGATTATGTGTGATTTCTTGTGTGAGGCACATAGCGTGAAAACATTTAGTGGCTCATAGCCATTTACTGGCATTAAATCGAACACTTTGAGCGAGAAATAATATTCGAACCAAAAGGTGAATGACCTAAAAAGTCTGCCATTAGGGCAAAATCTGGCGAAGGTGGCGGGAAAATGTAGTAAAAGAACGTCAGTAACCCTACAAAAATTGGTAAACCCACGGCTCCTTACGTCGCCGAGATTGTGATGTTAACAATGACACCTCGGGAAAACCATTACGATGAAGTGACCACTCCCTCCCACCACCGCCCTGAATCCTTAATGTCACCTAATAAAACTGAATTAAAAGCATCATGTGGTTGTTATGCCACTAAACTGAATCCTTAAAACCAGATTTGACAGTGCTAAAGTGGTAGGTTGAGAGGGGAGCTAGATGGATGCATATGATGTTGAAATACCCTTTTGAGTGCAAACTTGCATATACAACCTATTACAATAAGAATATTATTAATGTTGAATGAAAAATAATTCAACATCAACACCCAACCACAACAGTTGCTAGTCAGATGACATAACAACTTACTTTGAGGCAAATATTACCCGAAGCATATCAAGATCCAAGAAACACCGTAACCATTAAGTGTTGGTAGTGTGATTATGAGCTTAAATTGCATAACAATAAACGAACAATAGAGTTTTCTCCTTAACAAGTCTACACATAGACATTAAGTAGAGACGTTCCAGAAAAGCCTGTCTACCGCTTACTGATGGTTAGGGAAGTAGATAACTTCTATACTAGCCATAGGTGCCAATGCTACTTCAGAATGAAA
The DNA here is from genome assembly GCA_023374045.1 of Limonium bicolor. NCBI lineage: Eukaryota > Viridiplantae > Streptophyta > Magnoliopsida > Caryophyllales > Plumbaginaceae > Limonium > Limonium bicolor. Next base: position 54,650,644 of record CM041782.1, read on the forward strand.
CTAATACTTCTTAATACGAGTAAACACTCTAGAGGAAAGCGTAAGGAGCAAATAAAAAAAATGTAGTGGCAGAACTTTTCTCAAGAAAAGAGTAGTAAGAAAAGGAGGGTAAAGAGGTAACTCTATGAGAGATTGTCAAGAGAATACTAATACGAAATAAGTAAAGAAGGAAATCAATGGAATAAAGGAGAGTAAATGAACCCATCGAAATGGTGAAGATAAGATAAAGCATCCTAAATTATTCCATGGGACGTAAGAAACCCGACCATTGCAGTCTCTGCCAAAGGGTGCAGGGACCTTACCTTCAATTTAAGTCATAAGTTAACAATTACACCCCCTCTATAACCACTACTACAGCAGAAGTAATTACAAAATAGTCCAGTAAAAATTTCGGTTATCAAATTGTACAACAAGGAAATAAAGAAAATGAAGTGTTACAAGCTACTCCTAGCTGACTAGCTCCTCATAGGTACTGAAAGCCTTGCTAAATTCGAAAAAAAAAATTAGTTAGGGCAGTAGAGCATTATGAGTGTGGTTAAAAATTTCAATGCCGAGACTAATGCACATAGTAACATGAGAAATTTAGCCACGATGACTATGTATAAAATTACTTAACGAGTTCGTAACTTTTAATGTCCAAGCTATAGCTATGAGTAATAGAGTCTTGGAAGAAAGGTTAGAAAGACCTTATCCACTAGGGCATTTCATGAATTGAAACGGAAACCCCATTAAGGCTGATCGGAAACGAGACTAAGATGAGTTAGAAGACCTCATAGGCTTGAAGGATTACGAACCCTAATAGGAATCATGGTTGGAATCACCCTATAGCTTAAATCTAATTATGTGTTGGAAATACCTACTAATGTTATAATAAAATTCTATGAAGAAATGAACGTCTAAACTCAACCCTAGAATGAAACGAGAACCTGAACTCATAAGCAAAAGGAAGTTCTGCCATGTCAGTTCCCATCTGATAGGATATTAGACTTCTCTATAAAAAAATATAATAAAAAAATACAACAATAAAAAAAACAAACAAATTATGAAGGTGGGAAAAGGGAACACACTAGTGGACGAAATTAAGTACTATTTTACTCACGTTAGCTAATTCTACTCAAGTATGACTAAAACGTCAAAATAGATTTGAGGAAGAAATAAATTTAATGAGGAGATAGGCGTAAGGGACATAGCAATGTCATAATGAAATAGTAAGGGACGGTAGAACCTTGAATGTACATACTATGGACGTATGTCAGAAGAATTCCATATTTCAGGCCACGAATTTAATAAGGAAAATACCTTATATAACCGATGAAGCACACGTAAAAAACAAGAGTAAGGTTATCATCAATATGACTTATACCAAAGATCAAAAATAGCGCACTAGGCAAAAGGTGCTACTAATATAACGTGCGGGTGTAAATACCTACTCTATAAATGACATTGATGTATTCGTAATATTTACTTCTAGGGTCTCTCGGTAATTGGTATCTTTGCTTTCTGAAAGAAGTTGCAAACCACCTAAAAAAAATTGTAAGTATGCATTAGCCTTGGAAGCATAAAAGTAAATTACAATGCGCAAAGTGCAAACTACCACTTAAGATCTAGAAGATAATGTTATTATACGGTATTTATAAAGAACCTACAAATAGAGTGGTAGTATCCTGTAAGTATTTTGGGAAATGAATGAAGGTAAACAACATGCTTTTGCCGTGCATACGATAATGACATAGGTATAGGATGAACCAAAAAGGATATAAGTAGTATTGAAGTTCATAAACATAGCTTTCCAATGCATTATTGGGCAAAGGTTATTACTAAGACACCCTATTAGCAGACTTCAATAAAATTTGAACGAATTAACACACAATTGAATGACCCGTTGATAGGAGGAAATATAGTGAATTCAATATGGAGTAACGATGGCCAAAGACTGTTGACGATCAACATAGATTAACTATATGATTGACCAGTTAAGAGGGAATCAATACCTTGTCAGAAACAGGCATTAAGAGTTTATAATAATTTCAAGTGCTCCGATAAAGTTCACGATTTTATACACCGTCTATTAAGTAATAGTTGAATATCTCCTTTGTAGGCTCCTTTGACAACATTAGGATATATCTCAGGTTTGAAGAAATATATAGGTCGTAACAATCGGCTACCTGGTCAGGAGTAGATACTCAAATGGACGATTAGTCTTTAAAATTTGTCGGTCGAAAGTGGGTTATTAAGGAGTTGATTAGAGTAGATGATGGATTGTGTAGCCTTAAGAGCAATTTAAATTCAAAGAAAATAATCTATCCGGAATACACCGTGTATCCTTACACACTCATCTGAGGTCCCTAGAAAAGTACTAAAAACATAAACATGAAATTTTGTTTGATTGGTTGGGATAATACATAATTAAATGTATGATATAGAGCTTGATCTATCAAGAAGGTAGATTGAAGCATAAGAGACCTAAAGGGACTATTGTAACACATGTTTAATTTAGAATGAAAATTGTGAACATATTGAGAAAATTTGGCAATCGTATTGCTGCTGGCTAAGGGGAACCAAAACCGAACTAGATTATTGTGGGCAGACTTGTGAAAAGAAAGAAAATTTCATTTTTATAAAAGATACACGAACCTATTCCACAAGAAGATTACTAAACACTATGATATCTAATATGGATTTCTGATTCTCAATTGATTATGAGAATAAGTACGGGAAGTTGTGGAGTACAAGGCCGAAGCTAGTATTATATGCCATCTTCGGATAGATGGTCAGTCTAAGAGGACCATTTAGATATTAGAAGAAATACTATGTGCTTGTACTTAGAGTTTTTAAGACACTATTGTGCTAGAACAAAACCAGCCAAAGCTTGTCCCTAGACACAAATAATAAGAACAAGTAAAACAAAATACTTAAACGATACATGAATATGAGAATTAGGATATCATAAAGAGGGACTTAGAATTCGTGATGAGCTACCAAGTCTTCCTCGAGGTATAAATTGAGTGAAGCGTCTTTAGGTTTGGGAAAGGACAAAAGAAGCCCAAATTATCTAGGGTCATACATTGCACGGAGCGTGTGGGCCCATTGTTATACACATATACTTACATACATAGTTAAGGAAATATATAACAAATTCTATACTCTTTGGCTCAATGAATAGGTACCATATTCATTCTATGTATTAAAACTTAAGAGACTAGAGCTGAATGAAGCTCTGTGATATTTTAGGACCCCCACCTTATATATTTGGTTCTAACATCAAATCAACTAGAGACACAGTTGTTATGATGATAAGAGTGATTCCATAAATACTTAGTATCCAGCGCTCTGATTTGAGCGTCTTTGGTATGTGGGGTACGTGGGCGTAACCCCTTTTTAAGGGGGGTAGAGCCACCTGACATTGTGGTGGCGTTGTGTTGTTGATTGTATTTTTAGTGATGAATTGGTATGTGTGGACATGCATTGTGACACCTTGGTGCATAACACCTTGGTGCATGTTGATTGACTTATATTGTTTAAGGCATTTTGATACCTGTGAGTGAGTTATTGTATCTTGACATACATTGATTGATTGATAATGTTGTGGTTATATTCCACATTGGTTACTATGGCTATGTCCCACAGAAGGATGCTAGTGACATGGTATGTGAGTGCTCATGGTAAAGATGACATGACGCACATTGGTATGGTGGTGGTGTATAAAGGAATTTGTGATATTGTTGGTAATTGTGAACATTAATGTCATGGGAATGTAAGATTGAGACATGTGCTTGATTGAATGTTACTCGGTATGAGACCGAGGTAGGAGCCAGTTGAACCTGGTTCTACTGTTGTGTTGCGTTAATGGTGAATATATTGTTGTGATTGTGATTGCGATTGTGATTAGATTTACTATACTAGTTCGTGAATGGATCACGAGATGACTAGAAGTGAGTAGGGTAATAACTGAAATTGGTTAAATTGTTTGTTTGTTTGAATTGGACGTGCGAGGTTGAACTTGACCCTGGTCAGGTCAAGTGATACGGAGCACAAATTGGGGTGGAAGGATAGTTCAGCACTTACGCTGACCACGTAAGGGTTGGATGATTCCCGAAGCTCCCTACAAGTGGACACATAAAATTGTAAATAGGTGTGAAATTTTATAAGTTCGGATTATGAGTGTGAAGATAGTGGTGTTGATGTTAGCTGATGCGATCGTGTAGAGTACATTAATACATGATTTGAAACATACTTGTTACACTTAGTAGGTAAATACAACATAGATACAGATATGTGAGAACTCGATTCACTAGAGAGACTTGATTAGAGGAAAAATCGACTTCGGGACGAAGTCTTTTTAAGGGGGGTAGACTGAAATATCCCTAAGATTTATTAAATAAATAAAGCTTAATTAAATAATTAATTAAGTTAATATATATATATATATATATATAAATGAGGGTACGAATGTTATCGAGATGAATTATTTGATTCATACACTTAAGAGATTAATTTTGTATACAAGCATAAGAATTAAAGAGGTTGATGAACCTCACATAAAATAATGAAATAAAAAAATATAATTAAAGACGAAATTAAATAATAACATAAAATGTATAGTATTTCCTATTTATATAAATTAATTAATTCACGATAAGTTTAATAAAATGAGAATTAATAAATAAAAGGACGTATAACCTAAAACGTTACATGAGATAACGAATTAATAAACGTTACTAAAGGAGGAAATTAAATAATAAAATTTATACAATCTATAGTACATGATAAGTCATAAAATAATGTTATATGTCAAAATATAACATTTTGGGATTTAATAACAAATCCGACCATTTACGAAACTAATTGACGGTTTAAAAAAGTAAATAAATAAGTGAGTCGGACAAAAAGTTCATCTCATTAGACTACTGGGCTAATTCAGAAACATGTTAGAAAAAAAAATAAAAAAAAAATAATAGTGGGCCGACCAGCCCAAAGGGAGCCAGCCGGCCTTCTCCCTGTCTCGGTTCACCCACGGTAATTTCCACACCCTAACTTACAATTCTACTCTCTAACCTTATAACCCTAATTCCTTCTTCCTCTATTTCCTGGAACCGCCGCCGACATGTCTTTCTCCTTCCATAGTAAGTAAACCTTCATCTTCTGGAACAAGCCTCCCTTCTCTTACAGAGCAAGTTTGCTTATATTTTTCTGGGGAAACAACCGGGGAAGAAACGCGCCCCTCTTCTCGTCCTCTTTCCGGTGCCACCCCCCATCTATTCTCTGATTTCGAAACCAAAGCAAGGTAAAAACTGCACTAATTTCAGTCTCTTCTTCCTCTTTCTGCTTCGTTTTTTTTTCAGTTTCGATTCTCCCCTCTTATCTTCTTCTTCCACCGGCACTAATTTTCTCCATTTCTCCCAGTTTCCCCTCTTCTTTGTCATTCCCGATTTTCCATCGCTACTCTTGTTCGAATTCAACCGCAAAGGGGAAGTAAAGGTAAACCGTAACTCTGTTAATTTCGGTTGATTTGTTTCCATCTTCAACCTACATTTATTTTTCCCTTTCCTTGTTCTGTATACTGAAAAACGGGGGCAACAACCCAGACCTAGGCGAGGGTTGGTTCGAGGTTGAGAGAAGAAGGGAACGGGATGGAAATTAAGGGCGCGTTTGGGCGCCAAACGAGGTACGAAATGAAAACCAAAAAAAATGAAATGAAATGAATGAAGGAAAGAAAATTAAATTAGGGTTGTTTTTGAAGATTCTGTTTTATTTCGGTGACTTCAACTACAAGAACTATGGATCTGTCAAAAATTTTGGTCTGTGAAAATATTGTATCTGGACATTCGGTAGTTGGTGTTTTGGTACTGGCGAATTGAATCTGTTGGATCCTTTAATTATGTGGTGTTTATGTTGTGCAATTGGGAGCCCTTAATCCGAATTAGGGTTCCGAAACTACTGATTTTTGAAGTCTAAATGTTAATATTGTAGTTAATTGGTACTCAAGAGCTTCGAATTAGTATTTAGGTTCTGAAATGCTTAGAAGAAAGTTTGTATGTGAAACCGTAGTACCATAACTTTAATTTGGAATTCGAACTTAGGGTTATGAAATTGACGCTTAGGGTTTCGAATTAGTGATTAGGGTTTCTGTATTTAGGGTTCAAGTTCAAGTTAGGGTAGATCTGGTAACTTGGGGTTTCGGTAGATTTGGAAAAAATGACTAATTAGAGTTCTAGAAATTGATTTAGGGTTTAGGGGCAAACCGGCAAATATGGAGGAATTTGGGGGTAAAATCAGAAGTGAAGTGGAATTGGGGATAAAGTGTAAAATTTTAGAATTTGTGGGTCAAAAGTATAAGTTCAGAAAATTCGGGACGTAAATGTAAATATAAAAGATTTAGGGGCAAAATAAAATCCTAGGAAATCTTAAGGGCCGGAATAGTTGTTATGTAAAGTGTAATTTAAAAAAAAATAATAAATTAATTTGGGAATTTTGAAACTAGTTAATTGAATTTGGTTAGTCAAAGATTAATTTGGGACTTTGATCAATACGGTCAAAACTAATTAGCCTGTACTAAGGTACAATCACTATCAAATAAGATAGGAATGATTGAAATAAAGTTTAGCTAATCAGATTGTGAAGTGGGTTGGAGTAAGTAACAAAAAAAAATGATGAACTGATTTGGGCTGAAGCTGGGTTGGGCCCGAATCAGCATAATAGAGAAGTTAGATTGAGCTGAAATCAATCTGGGCTTAATAAATCAGCCTGAATGGTAGTTGGACTAGAAGCTTAATTAAACTTATATTAGGTTACATATAGCTAACAAAAAAACTCTTAGATGTTAAGTTGGGCTAGAGCAAATGAAATTATTTTGGGCTATATATTAATGAGAGTAAGGAAAATAAAGCTGGTTTGGGCTGAAAAAGTCAGCATAACAAAAAGATAGAAATGGGCTAGAAAGTTTAACACACTGGTAACGGGTTTACACAGGGTGAACTAAAATTTTAGAATTCAATATGGGCGTGAGTCAAAAAAAAACTGGAACTTGTGATGGACTGAGATTAGTTAACTAAATTAGGTTGAGAGTGGGCTAATCCGTCAAACAATCAAAATCTGTTTAAAATTGAATTAGGAATTTAGGTTAGAAATATTTCTAAATTAACCAGAATTCTCGTAGTGGGCTCAAGTCCAAAATTGGAAGTGGATATAATAGAGTAAAATTAGGGTCAACCCCAAACAATCAAACATAGCCTAATTAAGCTAGCAAAAACATAAAAGAGTTAACTAGAATAAATATATGAGACAACGCCTGATAAATTTATAACTTAGTAATTATGACTTAGATAAGTTGGGGACAGTGTCAAAGTTGAAGTCTAAACTTAGATAAGCAAAATTTAATGGGCCTTAGATCAAAGGCAATTTAGAACGAAGAAACCGAAGTTTAATAAACACTAGAAATTAAAACGAATTTTAGACTAGTGGTAAGTCTAGGCCGAAGGGAACAGAAACCCGTAGGCTTATGAACATGAGGAAACTAAATAAAAATTAATAAAATTTAAGGAAAACATATACAAAGGAATGTAACTTGTTGGTTGAATAAGGTGTTACTAAATTCAAGTAACCTCAGGATTTGAAATAAGCTCGAAGTTTGAGTAAGTGTTAAGGACCTGTTAAGGATGATTGTAGATTTCTTAAATTATGATATAAGTTCTGAAGAGAATTTGATTAAGAAAACTAGTAATCGGTATAGGAATATTCTGTTCAAATAAATTAGGCTTTTATTTGGGTTGCATTAAATACGTTTAAGATTAAATAAAACTTTAGTACAGAATACATGTATTTGATTAAATTAACCACACACAAATTAAGCTATCAAATATAACTTAAGGAGCGAATATTCATAGGAGAATCTCGGTAGTAATAATTACAGATTCCTTACTACTAGTTTGGTGGAACAGGCAAGAAAAAGGGTTAGATTACTTTAAATAGGAAGACTACCCAAACAATAATAACGATGAAGATGAGGAATTAATAATAAGTTTCTCTCATACTCTAGGATTCAGGAAATGGGAAGCTCATGACAAGTTGTGGATGATGGTATACTCTCGGTTAGGACACATTATATAAAGCTGCATATACCAGGTATGTTGTTGTGTGATCCGAATGGCCCGAAGGTTACCTCGGGTCCGGATAATTATGTGCTGTGTGACAAGAAGATATGAGTGTTTAAATTCTTCTGTGCAATATTATGTTGATTACATACAGCATGTTGATTGGTGATGGTAACTGTAATTACCTCACCATATGATATGATATCACTACGACATATTTGTGACTAATCGAATGAGAATGGGCTGTTTGCCAATTGAGTACTCTAATATGTAAATGGGATAGAGATACATGTAGAATCAAGATATATACATTAAGAGAATGTGTTACTACTGAGTAACTTGGAAAGAAACGTAACATGGTGTCACAATATTATGAGATGGAAAGCTTGCTTATGATGTTTAAGGTATACCTTCCTAAGAATGACCTTTAGGAAGAAATGGAAAGACCTTGACAATGCATTAACCCTATGATTTAAATGATCTATGTTTTATATGTATGACTACCCTAACCAGTATTTGGCTAACGGGGTAGAATGGGGTTATGAGAGTAGCTTAGGAACAAGAACACCTACGGGGTTCTTGGTCGCGCGTTATGGTGCACCGAGTGGATGCCGACAAACTGGCCTACTCAAATATTGGTATTGGTATTGGTGATGGTTGATATTGGTATGATGGTATGATGGTATGATTCAATGAGGCCTATGTGCCGTTGATATTGGTATGATGGTATGATTCAATGAGGCCTATGTGCCGTTGATATTGGTATGATGGTATGATTCAATGAGGCCTATGTGCCGTTGATATTGGTATGATTCAATGAGGCCTATGTGCCGTTGATATGTTAAGGGCCACTTGCCAGTTGATGGCCACACTTCACACTGGGTACGTCACTTCCTAAACACGACAGTGACAACGTGGAAGACAGCGAGAGGACGAACTATGGAGACGCTGGAGGATCTCTAACTAAAGCTAACAAACGCCAGAAGGCACTGACAACGACTGAATTGTTTGATTATTGTGTGTGAAACTTGGTCATGGTCACTAAGATGTTATGTCATGCCTGGTTGACTTGCTCTGAACTTTGTGTTTGAAACCTGAATAGAATGAATGTGTTGCTTATGTTATGTCTCGCTATATGACATGTTTATTGTCATGTTTAATTTGTATGTTAAGCATGTTGTTATATATTTATAAATCGGAATTTGCATGAAATGAACCTGCATGCTCACTTGACAAATACCTGGGTTAATTCTGAGGGTTCAGGAAGATTGCATGATGACATACTCAGTAGCTGGGCTGACCCCTCCAGCAATGTTTTTTTCAGGTGTGTAGATTGGAAATTCGAAGACGAAGAGCGGGCTGGGGTAGACTGACGTTTGGGATTTCTGATGAAACTTGGGCTAAGCCCTGGGTTGTAGAGTTGCTCACAGTTATAGTTAGAATTTGAATTAGGCTGTTACATGGTAAGTTATCTCTGTCATCACAGCGTTGTTTGGTCGGTTGTTTTTGGGTTTTTGGAGGCCTTGTCATGTGCGTTGGGCACGTGACGGCGGTAGCATCTCCTTTGGTTAAGCGTTTGAATATTAGGCTTCCGCTGTATTTATCGGATATCTATATACTATATGGTGTATAGATGTTAATCGGGTTTATGGAAAAGGGATGTTACAATGGCACAGGCCAAAGAGTTTGGCAATGTCATTACGGGTAAGACTCGTAACAATCCAAAATTTCCACATAAAGAATTTAAACCGCAATGCTAATATTATACCTCAAACCTCAGGTACCTTCCTTGTAAATGACACCGATGCGTCGACCTTATTTGACATAGGGGCATCCCAACTCTTTCGCATCCTCTTCCTTCGTAAAGAAGTTGGGATTGACCCTGGAGCCACTCTTAGAGTTCTCTGTTACATTGCCGTAGAAGGAGAAAGTGGCTTGCACAGCACGCTACACCGACCTACAAATTAGTATACGGGGCGAGATCTTCCCAGTTGATCTGATAGAGTTCAGAGGGTTAGGCTTCGACATCATCATCAGTATGGATTGGCTACAGAAGCACAAGGGTAGATTTCACTGTGCCAAGCACAGACTGTTACTCAGAAGCCTGAGTGGTAAGATAGTCTCCTACCACAGTATTCCCAAAGAACCAATAGTCAAGCTACTATCCGCCATGACCTTGATGAAGGAGGTGAGAAACGGACAGCTAGCCTACATGTGTTATGTCCAAGACATGAGGCATGAGAAGCAGATGGATTCAGACATCCCCATAGTGTCCGACTTCCCTGATCTGTTTCCTGACGAATTGTCCAGCATGGCGCCTGTGCGAGAGGTGGAGTTTGCCATCGACCTAGTACCGGGGACGGGACCTATAGCTAAGGCGCCCTACCGGATGGCTCCAGCCGAGATGAGAGAATTGAAGGTTCAGCTTGAGGACTTTTTGGACAAGGGATTTATCAAGCCGAGTGTGTCTCCATGGGGAGCACCGGTATTGTTCGTAAAGAAGAACGTCAGCATGTGACTCTTCATTGACTACCGTGAATTAAATGTAGTTTCTGTGAAGAACAAGTACCTTCTACCACACATCGACGACTTATTCGATCAATTAAGAGGAGCTTCTGTGTTCTCGAAGATCAACCAAGATCAGACAACCACCAGATTCGGATATTAGAGGGAGACATTAAGAAGACGGCTTTCCGGACGCGCTATAGGCATTACAAGTTCACCGTGATGTAGTTCAGATTGTCGAACGCACCAGCTATATTCATGGATCTCATGAACCACCTATTCAGAGATAGCTTGACACCTCAGTGGTGGTCTTCATCGATGATATCCTAGTCTATTCTAAGACTAAGGAGGAGCACGAGGTGTGGAGGGTGATTTTTCGGTATGAGGGGGGTCTATCTAAATATGGTCTGACTGAAAAGCCGAGACCCTAGAATCTGCCATTCTGTGGAGGGTGAAAACCCGTTATTCTGGCATCCCTCATATACCTACTAAATCGTCCGTCTTTCCCAGAAAGCATATGGGGAGTGTAAGTGAACACTACACCCGCTCTCAATGGGCTCCACGCGGACTGATGCTTCTATAAGACGGATTTGACTAGAGTCGCCACCTAGTTTAACCTAAGAATACTAGGAAGGAAGATTGGGTTCTAAGAACCATTGATCGACTCTAAGATTATTACCTATGGTTAGGGCATATCTGGTCATTTAAGGAGATTCTATTGTGGGTTCGCGCTGGGTTACACCCCTTAGAAGTGGCAATGACCACGACTTCGGATTGGTGCCCGAGGAAATCTCGGTCTCCAATTGTCAGGATTGCCTTCTTTCAAAACCTTATTAGAGAGATTCACTTAAAAGCCAAGGATAGGATATGATAGGATAGGAAGAAAGAATGAGTGTTGATGAGTGCCAAGAAGGGCTTAACAACTTTGAGAAAATTGATTAAACATGAAGGATGTGTTAGACGAGCTTTTCTGCCAAGCTAGCGCCAAAGTGGGGATTGGTGGATAAAAGGAATGGTAGGAGAACAGGACGGGAGGAGGAAAACGGGGTTTTTGATCGGAATGGGGTCGCACCCTTGGTGGGCTGCCTACGTACTCAACTTCCTGTTGAGATCAGACCTTTTGTAGTTCATGATATTTGGGCTTTGGAAGTTTTGATGTTTGTGGAGTTTGAAGATATTTGAGGTGTTTGAGATTTAGAAGGGTTCGGAGTTTCGAGAAGTTTCGGGTTTGGGATGCTAGTCTGTGGAATGCTCGGGTCTGTAAGACGTTTGGAACCTTGAGATGTCGAAGTTTGTGAGATGCTCGGGTCTGTGAGACGCTCGGGTCTGTGAGACGCTCAGATCTGTAAGACATTCGAATCATTGGAATGACAAAGTCTGTGAGACACTCGAGTCTATGAGAATTTAGAGTGTAGGAGAAATTGGAATGGAATTGAAATTGAATTGAAATTGAAGCTGAATCGAGGAATGAATATTGATTTGAATTGGAATTGAAATGAATATTGATTTGAATGAGTTAGGAATTGGATTGAATTTGGATTTGAATGAGTTGGGGTTAATGAATCGGAAGTATGTAGGGACATTTTGAAGCTTTGGATTGATTTTGGGTTGGATGATGGATTTAAATTGGATTGAAATTGAATTGAATTGGAATTGAAACAAATTTTGAATTGGATTGGAGTTGAATGAGATTTCGAATTGAAATGAATTTTGAATCGAGGTGAATTTTGAATTGGAATGAATTTTGAATTGGAATGAATTTGGATATGCATTGAATTGAAACTGAATTGAATTTGAAATTGAATTGGAATCGAGATGAATTTGACTCGAATTGGAATTGAATTTAAATGAATATGGAATTGAATTTGAATGAATTTGGAATTGAAAATTGAATTTGAATTGAGATGAATTTGAATTGAAGGTGAATTGGAATTGAAGTTGAACCTGGAATTGAATGGGTATTGATTTGAATTGGATTTGAATTGGGCTGAATGAATTGAGTTTGCAGGAATTGGGTTTGAATTGAATTCGGGTTGGGATTGGAAAATGGGCTGGATCAAAATTGGGTAGGTCAAAGTGTGTTTGGTCAAAGTTGGACTGGGTCAAAGTTGGACCGAGTCAAAGTTGGGTCAAGGTCAAACTTGGGTGTGGTCAAAGTTGAGGTTTTTGGGCCTGATGGACTTGTTCTGTCTCAGGTTGGGATTTCTAAACTTGGGTTGATTTTTGTAGGCTTTTATGACTTGGTTTGATTTTTGGTGGTCTTGCGTTCTTGGTTGTGGATTTGGATTGATCTTTTGTGTTGGGCTAATTTTTTATGGGCTTTGGATTTTGATTTTTTTTAAATTGGGCTTTCAAGTTTTGGGCTGGGCTTAGGAGTTTAGGCCGGGCTGGTGAATTGGGTCCCTCATAAACTTGGGTCAGATTGGTTTCAGTGGACTTGTTTTTTTTTGTGTGGGCCTCTGGTTGATTTTGTGGGCTTGGGGCTATTTTCTATTATTTGGATTTATAGAAACAGGTTTTGCTTAAAAGAAAAATGCAAAGGGAAAAAATCTGATTGAGTCAACATAAAAAGGAACTTGAAAACAGACCGACTGTTTTGAGATTATTTTTACAAAGATCGTGGGAATTTGAGGGACAATTCTACTTTTGATTTTCGAAATGGTAATGAAGGGCTGGGCCATCTTTGAATTTGGCAATTGAGGTTGGAGTCATCATTTCTTTTTTACATATATAAACATTTTATTAGATGCGTGTCTTAGGGTTTAGGGTGTCACCTTGACCAAGAAGGACACATGACCCACTAAGTGCCAAGGGACACCCACTATCCTAAGGGCTTGGTCCTAAAGGATAGTAACTAGGGCTTAACAAATAATTTAGTGTACAAGGAATAAATTGAAGATTGCAATCAAGTTAAATATAAAACATGTACATGTGCATAATGCAGAGATTAACACAGGGAACAGAGTCTAATGATGAATGATTTCAAAACCATCAAGAAATACAAACCAAAACTTGAGGTGAATAGTCATGTTTTAATGCTATTTACAGATTAAAAAAAAAATAAGAAGAAATTCCTCAAACAACACTGTTTTGAAGCGTAATGTTACTAATCTAAAGCGCTTATCAAGTGTAAACTACATTGCCAAACACCCTTATTTCTTTTCTGGTCGTTTCATCACCTATTTTCCCCTTGGGGTGACCAGATTGTAGATTCTAAATTAGCGAACATGGAGAAACTGAACTTTCATCAGGTTATCAAATTAACCGTAGGTTATCTCCTGAACCAAATGGAACCAACTATTGTGACAGACTGCACTTGCGAGTATTTACTCCAACGATTATCTGAAAAGCAAAACATGAGTTTACAGTCCCAGAGTTTCTAATGATTTCTTCACATTCTCACCCATTTACATAATCAGATTCCAAAAGCTAAGTCTGATAGCTCCTCTCTTCTACTCCTTCTCTCTCTCATTCCCATCCGATTAGCAAGTAGCAAAGGACAAGGATTAACATACGAACATGAATAAAAATGTTGAATGCTCTCTTTTCTATTTCTTGAACTCCAAAATGTAAGTCTCTTTAAACAGATCAGACATAAACCGATGATTGGTTGCACCACGTGAAGTAAAAGGGACTGTAAAATATGTACAGATTTGATAATAACACAGCGATCTAGCATACTACACACATAACAGATGGAAGACGAACATGTATTTTTCAGATGAGTACCGAAATATACCCCAGATAAGGATCATAAGCTTGAGATGGTTTAGGAATAGGTACCAAGAGGCGAGCAATTGGGAAACTCCTGTAAATAGTCTAAAGAAAACATAGACAAACAACCACCCATTAAACTACAAGCGTAATCACAAGGAAAATATGCATTATAAATCGTGAATTGCAAAAAAAGAAATTAATCCAAGAGCGGAAGAACAGATCAGCTGTCGGAACTAAGGAGCTCCTGCTCAAATCAGTCTAAACCCAGATTACAATACGACCAGATCTGCACACCCAGAAAGAGCCATCTCAGCAGCAAAACGGACTCGCGCGAAACCAAATCTGCATCTCAAACTTCTAGTTATATCTGTGGACTTCGATGACTCATAACAGTCCAAACAACCACAAAGAGATTTTTGCGAGCGAAAATAAAGACAGACATCGTTTATATGACCATCACAACTATGGGGCTCTCTTGGTGAAAAACACAAATAGGTATACAACAGAGAGAACTATATACAATGAACATCGGTTTTCTGATGGAATCGAGAACACCCAGGCCATTCTTCTTCAAATTCATTCGATGAGTTAATTGTGAGAGAGGAAACGAGAGCAAGAATAACAAAATAGAAGGAGATACAGAGAAATAAAAGGGGTTTCCTCGAGTTTAGTTTTCAGTACCGCACAAGGAGAGTGAGAATTTCCTTTAAAAAACAAAAAAAACCAAACAGCAGAGCAAAGATTAAATCGAGAAGATATAACATGATAGTCAAAATGTAACAAAGTGATAGTAAATGAAACGGAAATCCTGCTCGTGCATTTTGACGAGGAAAGCCGTCGGCCACTGACAAGGATACCGAGAACCAAACCATAGTGATAACGAATGCACAGAGAAAATCTTGGACACTTAACACATTCGGTGTTCAACAGATTCAAAAGCATAGTGAGTGACATAGTTAAAATCGCAAAAGAGAAAATGAAGAACATAGTAGAAAAGGGGGGTTTGGAAATTCTGAAGAAACAGGCGGGTGGTCTGTGCCTCCATGTTGTCTGAGATTTCTACGTATCTGGTGGCGATTTGGAGTAGAGAATCCAAGAAAACAATGAACATTTTAGGGTACTCTGTTGGTTTTCGATATTCTTGAGATGGTGGGAAGAAATTTGTGTCGGTTTCAGGAAGAGAATTCCAGAGCGACGAGGGCTGGGGGTTGATCGAGAAAGTAGGTTAATGACGGATGATTAGTGCTGGCTGGGTTGAAGGTATCTAGAATCGATGGACCGAAGGAGTGGCTGGGCATGGACGTTCCTGGTTTTCAGAGTTTTGAGAAGATGAGTGTTAAAAGAAAGGAGAACGGCTTGTTTTGGGTCGAGAAAAGGAAGGAAACCAGACATGTATGTTCCCCGTTCTGGGTCGAGAGAATGGAAGATTGACTTATTATTGAGGAGGAGTAGTGGGTTTTCACTTTTCATTCATTTTTGATGTCGAGATTCGAGAGCTCGGAGAAAGGGGATGGTGTTTCTGTTTTTTGTGTCAAAAATCTGGAGGAAGAAGATGATTGATCCAGAAGAGAGTGGCTAGGAGAATGACGGCTACAGTGAAAAACCGGGAATGAATGTCACTACTGTAGGGTTTTACTTCTTTTATAAAAGGAAACTAGGGTTTTCGGGACAAATGTCTGTTTCAACTTGGGTCGGGTTTACCCGGGTCAACGGGTGGGGCTTGCTAGGTGAGTGCTTAAAAAATAAAAACGAGATTCTGCCCACTCTAAATATCGAACCCGGGCTTTTTCTTCCTTCTCAATGAGACTAACCAGCTATGCTATGACGAGATTCAATATACTAACACCGGATACAATAACTAAACTCTAATGCAAGCTGGAAAAGAAATAAACGCACCAGCATTCTCTACGAGTTTTGAACTCTGGATCACATGAATCCCAAGTGAACACCTTAACCGGCTACACTAACCCAAAATCAGTATATTTTAGAGAAAAATAATATGAAAGCCTTAGTTCAGACTGGATAACTCCTTTAAAAATGCTACTGTTTTAGAAGAATGTGTACAATAAAATGAGATAGTCTAATGGCATGAAATTATAGAATATAACTAAAATAAAGTACAAATCATAATGATTATAAACGAATGAAATAGTACAAATAATATGTACATGAAATAATAAAATAACACTAGTGAAAATGTACATAAAATGATGAAAATGATTATAAGATAATAACGATAAAGACGAAGTAAAACGAGTACTGATAAAGAAAATACAAGTAAAAATTATCAATGAAATTAAATGAGATAAAAAACAAGTAATAAAATAATATAGAATAAGAACAATATAAAATGAAATAGAAGAACAAATAAGCAAAGATAAATAGGATAAATTAAGTAAAATGGTAAACTAAGTAAACAAACAAGGGACGGGTTTGAAACCAAATGATTGTTGGAAATTCACTTTCGAAAAATTGTTTTTTGTGAAATGCATTGTAAATTGATTTAGGAATGTTGTCTTAAAACGATGGTTTTGTTTTGGCATGCACGTCAATATGTTTTGAAAAAGAAAGATGACAACCCCTCTCATTTTAATTATTTTTTCTGAATTTGCTTTATGAGGTGAGAATTTTTGGTGTCTACACGAGGCTCACCTGAGACGGCGGTTATTGGAGAATCATGAAGCAATCGGTTCTTTTTAGTGTTGAATCGAACTGCTATCTCGATGATAACTTATCTGTTTTAGGATTGACATTGCTCGCGAATCAACTTGCATCGCCAGCATGCGGGTCCTCTTCGGATTATACCCTTTGAATGTTGGGTTGCCATTCACTGTTAGTGACCTTTCTGGTCGGTTGCGGAGCTCGATATTTGGTTGAGGTGGATTCTTACTTCGAACTTCAATATGTTTATTCGTGGATTGCTTTTCTTAGGGGGCTCTATTTCCTCTTCTATTGATTAACTTCAATGGATGCGATTCCCGTTATTAAACTGTTTATGGTCCGAATACCCTTTTATTTTACCGCTTGTTTGTTTGGCTCACCAACTTTTATTTCTGTCTGTGTTAATGGTACCTTTTGAAATCTCCGCCCAGTTGGGCATCGAGACATAAAAGCTCCCTTCCAAAAGTGTCATATCCTGAATCGTGCTCATTATTTTGTGGACTTTTAAACTATTTGATAAGTGTCTTGATGTGAGTACAGTCCAGGAAGTCCCTTTTTCATCGTTATTATGCAGCATTGAATCTGTGAGTAATATGTATATACAGATTTGAGCCCCCCACTAAACCGCTGCTTGACATTGCTTACCAAAGTTCTCCAGTGTCCTATCTGAATTTAAACGGCACAAGTGCAATGATTTTATTTTTGTTTTATTTTACTAGAACATCTCATGTATTGTTTTAACTTTCAGTAATGAACCTAACTACTCATTTTTACTTCTATTGGCAGTCTCTCTTCCCTGATCTTCCTGCAGTGCCTCACTGCTTGTGAAACTAGCACATATTGTCCTCCTTTCTATCAGTAGTCTTATTTTATATTCTGAACTACATTGAGTCATACCCCTGCTCCGCGAAGGACAACTTACCTATTGAATATCTTATCTTCTGTGAGCTGCTGGTCAAAACCGATGCACTTTACTTTCTAGAGATCCATTGCGTCAGTAGATGCGTTACATACCTTAATAATTTTTTTATTTAGGCTAAGTTCTCCTTAGGAAGTGTTGACCCATCTTGTTCTTCCGGTCTGGTCTGTTTCTGTTATGCAGTTCCCCACTAGTTTCCAAGGTCACAATTTTACTCCTTATACCTTATGTTATAACAACACTACTCTAGCTAGTTTAAACCTATAGTTTCCAACCTTATGTTATAAAATCAGAACATCCCCTTGCTGTTACTGCCCACTCTTTTTATTCTCTAACTTTTCCTTATTTACCATTTGACCCCCTTTATTTTACAAACCTTACAATTCATCCTTAAACTATATACTAATACAATTTCAATAATTAAATTCCAAATTCAACTCCAAAAATCCAATAAATTTCCTACAGACCCTATATTATTTTTAAATGCCGATTCAGCCCCCTAACTTTCAGAAATTACATTTTGACCCCAATAGTTTTATAAACCTTACATTTAGCTCCTAAACTTGTTAACTTTCTAATTTGATTATTCCACTCATCCCCTTTGGTCAACACTCCCTATATGACCAATGTTGACCGCCACCTACTGCCTTGACCATCACTCCCCATAATTACAGTTTTGACACCAAGTTTTTCTAGAATTACCATTGAAGCCCTAAACTTCACAAAACTTATTTTTTCATCTAAACTCCAAATGAAACCTAATTTTTGGCTACATATCATTTTGACAACCTAGATTTAGTTTATTTATATTTAACCATCCTTGTTTTACCCCTTTGTACACTAGAACAACATTTAAGTTTGTAGTCACTTTTAACCCATTTTAACCTTATCTTCAACCAACTTCCACTCAATTTGTAGGTATTTCCTTGATCATTTTAGGTGGTTTTAAACTCACCAATAGCCCATAGTAACCAGATTTCCTCACCACATTTTATACTAATCAAATACATTACTTATAAAGCATAAAGAGCCTTAAATATTGCATAGAAATAGCCTAAACACTTGGCCTTATTACAAACCTCAAATATAACATTTAATGACATAAAAATGTATAATATAACAGCTAAGTCTCAGCTTTTTACACTTAGGACTAGAAACTTTTAGTTTTTTGCATTTTAACCCCTTTTGTTACTTTTAAGCTATTATAAGTCATTATTTGTCTAAGTAACTTAGCTAAACAAGTTACCATAATGTTTAAGTACATTTTTCAGTCAAAATCACCCATATACCATACTACAATCTCGGCCCTATTTAATTTTACAAGATGATTTACTTTAAAGCTTAAAAATGTGTTTTTAAGCTCACTTACTTGTTTCAAGGCTCCACAACTCCTTAGAATTCTCTTGTATTTTCCACACTACATTGGTAACAGGTTTTGGTCAGATTATACACTATACACAAGCTTAGACCTTAATTCAAAACCTTAAGACTTGATTAAGTAACTTACCCCTTCAAAGTTGATATTTCTCCACCATTCACCCCTTGTATTTTTGGCCAGGCACTCCCACCACTATCACTCCAGTTCGTCCATGGTTAATATGAGGAAATAAAAGTGAATTTAGAGCTTTAAAACTCATAAACAAGATCTAGAGTTTAAGGTCTCTAAAATGGGTTTTAGGGGTGGATTTTTACCTTATGGCTCTTGAGAGCATATTTTTCCATTACAAGATCTTATTAAACACTAGAAAAGCATTGGAAGTGAGTACATGTGTAGATCTAAGGAAGAACAAGATTTGAGCACTAAAACTCACTTTAGGAGATTTACCTTGGAGATTCCATTGCTTTATTTTCGGCCATGAATGTAGGTGGGAGACACTAAGGTTACATTGGGATATAAGTGAAGAGAAGTGTGTTAAAATGGTGGAAAATTTGGCCATATAAGAATCTAAACAAGGATGGAAGTTAAAGCACATTTTTACCTTGTTTTTGTTCTTCTTGCTTAGGTCTTGGTGCCCACGGTTTTGGGTGCAGTTTTTGAGCTTCCAAACCTTGAAGTTTCGACATGGACAGATGGGAGTAAGTGGTTGAAGTTTTCAAGTTCAAAAATGGAAGGAAATGGAGTTTTAGGAGTTTTTCTTACCTTGTCTTTGTTTGAACTTTAGCTAGACTTCTTCCTTGGTTTCCCACGAGATTATTGGCCCATGCTCAGCTTATTTCGTGCATAGATGGTTAGGAGGGGTTGTAGTACTTTTTTTTAGCAGAACATGGGGTTTAAAGGCATAAAAAGAGGAAAGAAGCTTAAAGCACCATTGTTGTTCTTTGGAGCTCAAGGAAGAAGATGATGGGCATGGAGTAAGGTTGGAGACAGCTGGAAGGGGAGGAGGAGTCTGATTTTGGGGTGAGAGCATGGGCAAAGTGAAAGAGAGAGAAGTGAGGTATTAGTAAGTGAAATGAGATAATAGTCAATATGTGTGTAAGGAGGGAAAGTGAGCTTGTCTCCTTTCCTCGTTGGCTTGTCTTATCCTAGAGATGTGAGGGCTGTCATTTTGTTTCTCTTTCTTGGGGGGAAAATTCAGATTTTTTTTCGAGACTTAATGTTGTTACACCTTAAAGTTGTACATTATGACTAGGTTTATGTGTTAGGTTGTAACACATATTATTTCCTTGTTCTTATGAGTATATGTAAGTGATTATTGCACTTATAATTTGGTTTGACTATATAAAATGATTTATATAATCTTATAACATTTTTTATATATTAATACATATATTAATGTGTTACATGTTGTATTAATGTTAGGAGTTGTTTTCTCCTTATTAGTGTAGTCTCTTTAGTTCATGATCCTTATGTGTGGTTTGGTGCCCATCTTGGACTATACATATTTATTTGTATATATGTATTTATAGGTTTTAATATCCTTTAGTGAATATTGCCCATTAGTCATTATTCTTTGGTGACTAATCATGAATTAATCTCTCCTCATTAATTAATCCCTTGTTAATTAGGGTAATTTATGTTTGGGGAATTTCACCCTAGGTCAAAAATAGGTGGAAACTCTAATTAGGTTAAAGTGAGCTAACTTAGGATTTAATAACTATTGTTATATGACATAGTTATTAAGCTTAGGTTATAAGTGGACCTAGAACCTGACCAGATCCTAATCAACCTGAATCAACATAGGATAGCGTTCAAAAATCGAGGCTCACACCCTCCATGTACTTGAGATCGATGTCGTAGTCCTTCAGGAACTCGACTCATCGCCTCTATCTCATATTCAGCTCTTTCTGTGTGAAAAGATGCTGAAGGCTCTTATGTCGGAGTAGTAGTCACTATGACTCCGTACAAATAATGATGTCAAATCTTTAATGCAAATACCACTGCGCCTAACTCGAAGTCACATGTCGGGTAGTTCTCCTCATGCTTCTTTAGCTGGCGGGAGGCATAAACAACGACTTTGCCATGCTACATGAGTACACACCCTAGCCCCATGCCTGAGGCATCGCAATACACCACGGATAGTCAGTATGGGTGCCAACGTCAGTAGTACTTTAGTGTCTGAAATGAGTGCTCACAATCATCTGTCCATATAAACTGTGTGTCCTTCTTCATCAGATTCGTCATAGGGTTGGCCACGTTGGAGAAGTCTTGGATGAATCTCCTGTAGTAGCCGGCCAAACCTAAGAAACTACGGATATCTGTGACTGTCCTTGGTCTCGGCCAAGTCTTGACTACAGTAATCTTCGCTGGGTCAACAGATATGCCACTGGCTGAAATGATATGCCCAAGGAATGCCACACTGTCTAGCTAGAACTCGCACTTCGAGAGCTTGGCGTAGAGCTGGTTCTCTCTCATGATCTCCAATACCCGTCTCAGGTGAGCCTCGTGTAGACACCAAAAATTCTCACCTCATAAAGCAAAATTCAGAAAATAATTAAAATGAGAGGGGTTGTCATCTTTCTTTTTCAAAACATATTGACGTGCATGCCAAAACAAAACCATCGTTTTAAGACAACATTCCTAATCAATTTACAATGCATTTCACAAAAACACAATTTTTCGAAAGTGAATTTCCAACAATCATTTGGTTTCAAACCCGTCCCTTTGTTGTTTACTTAGTTTACCATTTTACTTAATTTATCCTATTTATCTTTGCTTATTTGTTCTTCTATTTCATTTTTATATTGTTCTTATTCTATATTATTTTATTACTTGTTTATTTTATCTCATTTAATTTCATTGATAATTTTTACTTGTATTTTCTTTATCAGTACTCGTTTTACTTCGTCTTTATCGTTATTATCTTATAATCATTTTCATCATTTTATGTACATTTTCACTAGTGTTATTTTATTATTTCATGTACATATTATTTGTACTATTTCATTCGTTTATACATCATTATGATTTGTACTTTATTTTAGTTATATTCTATAATTTCATGCCATTAGACTATCTCATTTTATTGTACACATTCTTCTAAAACAGTAGCATTTTTAAAGGAGTTATCCAGTCTGAACTAAGGCTTTCATATTATTTTTCTCTAAAATATACTGATTTTTGGGTTAGTGTAGCCGGTTAAGGTGTTCACTTGGGATTCATGTGATCCAGAGTTCAAAACTCGTAGAGAATGCTGGTGCGTTTTATTTTTCTTTTCCAGCTTGCATTAGAGTTTAGTTATTGTATCCGGTGTTAGTATATTGAATCTCGTCATAGCATAGCTGGTTAGTCTCATTGAGAAGGAAGAAAAGCCCCGGGTTCGATATTTAGAGTGGGCAGAATCTCGTTTTTATTTTTTAAGCACTCACCTAGCAAGCCCCACCCGTTGACCCGGGTAAACCCGACCCAGTTGAAACAGACATTTGTCCCGAAAACCCTAGTTTCCTTTTATAAAAGAAGTAAAACCCTACAGTAGTGACATTCATCCCGGTTTTCATTCACTGTAGCCGTTTCTCCTAGCCACTCTCTTCTGGATCAATCATCTTCTTCCTCCATTTTTGACACAAAAACAGAAACACCATCCCCTTTCTCCGAGCTCTCGAATCTCGACATCAAAAATGAATGAAAAGTGAAAACCCACTACCTCCACCCTCCTCCTCAATAATAAGTCAATCTTCCATCTCTCGACCCCAACGGGGAACATACATGTCTGTTTCCTTCCTTTTCTCGACCCAAAACAAGCCGTTCTCCTTTCTTTTACACTCATCTTCTCAAAACTCTGAAACCAGGAACGTCCATGCCCAGCCACTCCTTCGGTCCATCGATTCTAGATACCTTCAACCCAGCCAGCACTAATCATCCGTCATTAACCTACTTTCTCGATCAACCCCCACCCTCGTCGCTCTGGAATTCTCTTCCTGAAACCGACACAAATTTCTTCCCACCATCTCAAGAATATCGAAACCAACAGAGTACCCTAAAATGTTCATTGTTTTCTTGGATTCTCTACTCCAAATCGCCACCAGATACGTAGAAATCCAGACAACATGGGGCACAGACCACCCGCCTGTTTCTTCAGAATTTCCAAAACAAACCCCCTTTTTCTACTATGTTCTTCATTTTCTCTTTGCGATTTTAACTATGTCACTCACTATGCTTTTGAATCTGTTGAACACCGAATGTGTTAAGTGTCCAAGATTTTCTCTGTGCATTCGTTATCACTATGGTTTGGTTCTCGGTATCCTTGTCAGTGGCCGACGGCTTTCCTCGTCAAAATGCACGAGCAGGATTTCCGTTTCATTTACTATCACTTTGTTACATTTTGACTATCATGTTATATCTTCTCGATTTAATCTTTGCTCTGCTGTTTGGTTTTGTTTTGTTTTTTAAAGGAAATTCTCACTCTCCTTGTGCGGTACTGAAACTAAACTCGAGGAAACCCCTATTTTATTTCTCTGTATCTCCTTCTATTTTGTTATTCTTGCTCTCGTTTCCTCTCTCACAATTAACTCATCGAATGAATTTGAAGAAGAATGGCCTGGGTGTTCTCGATTCCATCAGAAAACCGATGTTCATTGTATATAGTTCTCTCTGTTGTATACCTATTTGTGTTTTTCACCAAGAGAGCCCCATAGTTGTGATGGTCATATAAACGATGTCTGTCTTTATTTTCGCTCGCAAAAATCTCTTTGTGGTTGTTTGGACTGTTATGAGTCATCGAAGTCCACAGATATAACTAGAAGTTTGAGATGCAGATTTGGTTTCGCGCGAGTCCGTTTTGCTGCTGAGATGGCTCTTTCTGGGTGTGCAGATCTGGTCGTATTGTAATCTGGGTTTAGACTGATTTGAGCAGGAGCTCCTTAGTTCCGACAGCTGATCTGTTCTTCCGCTCTTGGATTAATTTCTTTTTTTGCAATTCACGATTTATAATGCATATTTCCTTGTGATTACGCTTGTAGTTTAATGGGTGGTTGTTTGTCTATGTTTTCTTTAGACTATTTACAGGAGTTTCCCAATGCTCGCCTCTTGGTACCTATTCCTAAACCATCTCAAGCTTATGATCCTTATCTGGGTATATTTCGGTACTCATCTGAAAAATACATGTTCGTCTTCCATCTGTTATGTGTGTAGTATGCTAGATCGCTGTGTTATTATCAAATCTGTACATATTTTACAGTCCCTTTTACTTCACGTGGTGCAACCAATCATCGGTTTATGTCTGATCTGTTTAAAGAGACTTACATTTTGGAGTTCAAGAAATAGAAAAGAGAGCATTCAACATTTTTATTCATGTTCGTATGTTAATCCTTGTCCTTTGCTACTTGCTAATCGTGGGGAATGAGGAGAGAAGGAGTAGAAGAGAGGAGCTATCAGACTTAGCTTTTGGAATCTGATTATGTAAATGGGTGATGTGAAGAAATCATTAGAAACTCTGGGACTGTAAACTCATGTTTTGCTTTTCAGATAATCGTTGGAGTAAATACTCGCAAGTGCAGTCTGTCACAATAGTTGGTTCCATTTGGTTCAGGAGATAACCTACGGTTAATTTGATAACCTGATGAAAGTTCAGTTTCTCCATGTTCGCTAATTTAGAATCTACAATCTGGTCACCCCAAGGGGAAAAATATGATGAAACGACCAGAAAAGAAATAAGGGTGTTTGGCAATGTAGTTTACACTTGATAAGCGCTTTAGATTAGTAACATTACGCTTCAAAACAGTGTTGTTTGAGGAATTTCTTCTTATTATTTTTTTTAATCTGTAAATAGCATTAAAACATGACTATTCACCTCAAGTTTTGGTTTGTATTTCTTGATGGTTTTGAAATCATTCATCATTAGACTCTGTTCCCTGTGTTAATCTCTGCATTATGCACATGTACATGTTTTATATTTAACTTGATTGCAATCTTCAATTTATTCCTTGTACACTAAATTATTTGTTAAGCCCTAGTTACTATCCTTTAGGACCAAGCCCTTAGGATAGTGGGTGTCCCTTGGCACTTAGTGGGTCATGTGTCCTTCTTCTTGGTCAAGGTGACACCCTAAACCCTAAGACACGCATCTAATAAAATGTTTTATATATGTAAAAAAGAAATGATGACTCCAACCTCAATTGCCAAATTCAAAGATGGCCCAGCCCTTCATTACCATTTCGAAAATCAAAAGTAGAATTGTCCCTCAAATTCCCACGATCTTTGTAAAATAATCTCAAAACAGTCGGTCTGTTTTCAAGTTCCTTTTTATGTTGACTCATCAGATTTTTTTCCCTTTGCATTTTTCTTTTAAGCAAAACCTGTTTCTATAATCCAAATAATAGAAAATAGCCCCAAGCCCACAAAATCAACCAGGCCCACACAAAAAAAACCAAGTCCACTGAAACCAATCTGACCCAAGTTTATGAGGGACCCAATTCACCAGCCCCGGCCTAAACTCCTAAGCCCAGCCCAAAACTTGAAAGCCCAATTTAAAAAAAATCAAAATCCAAAGCCCATAAAAAATTAGCCCAAACACAAAAGATCAATCCAAATCCACAACCAAGAACGCAACCACCAAAAATCAAACCAAGTCATAAAAGCCTACAAAAATCAACCCAAGTTTAGAAATCCCAACCTGAGACAGAACAAGTCCATCAGGCCCAAAAACCTCAACTTTGACCACACCCAGTTTGACCTTGACCCACTTTGACTCGGTCCAACTTTGACCCAGTCCAACTTTGACCAAACACACTTTGACCTACCCAAATTTTGATCCAGCCCATTTTCCAATCCCAACCCGAATTCAATTCAAACCCAATTCCTGCAAACTCAATTCATTCAGCCCAATTCAAATCCAATTCAAATCATAACCCATTCAATTCCAGGTTCAACTTCAATTCCAATTCACCTTCAATTCAAATTCATCTCAATTCAAATTCATTTTCAATTCCAAATTCATTCAAATTCAATTCCATATTCATTTAAATTCAATTCCAATTCGAGTCAAATTCATCTCGATTCCAATTCAATTTCAAATTCAATTCAGTTTCAATTCAATGCATATCCAAATTCATTCCAATTCAAAATTCATTCCAATTCAAAATTCACCTCGATTCAAAATTCATTTCAATTCGAAATCTCATTCAACTCCAATCCAATTCAAAATTTGTTTCAATTCCAATTCAATTCAATTTCAATCCAATTTAAATCCATCATCCAACCCAAAATCAATCCAAAGCTTCAAAATGTCCCTACATACTTCCGATTCATTAACCCCAACTCATTCAAATCCAAATTCAATCCAATTCCTAACTCATTCAAATCAATATTCATTTCAATTCCAATTCAAATCAATATTCATTCCTCGATTCAGCTTCAATTTCAATTCAATTTCAATTCCATTCCAATTTCTCCTACACTCTAAATTCTCATAGACTCGAGTGTCTCACAGACTTTGTCATTCCAATGATTCGAATGTCTTACAGATCTGAGCGTCTCACAGACCCGAGCGTCTCACAGACCCGAGCATCTCACAAACTTCGACATCTCAAGGTTCCAAACGTCTTACAGACCCGAGCATTCCACAGACTAGCATCCCAAACCGAAACTTCTCGAAACTCCGAACCCTTCTAAATCTCAAACACCTCAAATATCTTCAAACTCCACAAACATCAAAACTTCCAAAGCCCAATATCATGAACTACAAAAGGTCTGATCTCAACAGGAAGTTGAGTACGTAGGCAGCCCACCAAGGGTGCGACCCCATTCCGATCAAAACCCCGTTTTCCTCCTCCCGTCCTGTTCTCCTACCATTCCTTTTATCCACCAATCCCCACTTTGGCGCTAGCTTGGCAGAAAAGCTCGTCTAACACATCCTTCATGTTTAATCAATTTTCTCAAAGTTGTTAAGCCCTTCTTGGCACTCATCAACACTCATTCTTTCTTCCTATCCTATCATATCCTATCCTTGGCTTTTAAGTGAATCTCTCTAATAAGGTTTTGAAAGAAGGCAATCCTGACAATTGGAGACCGAGATTTCCTCGGGCACCAATCCGAAGTCGTGGTCATTGCCACTTCTAAGGGGTGTAACCCAGCGCGAACCCACAATAGAATCTCCTTAAATGACCAGATATGCCCTAACCATAGGTAATAATCTTAGAGTCGATCAATGGTTCTTAGAACCCAATCTTCCTTCCTAGTATTCTTAGGTTAAACTAGGTGGCGACTCTAGTCAAATCCGTCTTATAGAAGCATCAGTCCGCGTGGAGCCCATTGAGAGCGGGTGTAGTGTTCACTTACACTCCCCATATGCTTTCTGGGAAAGACGGACGATTTAGTAGGTATATGAGGGATGCCAGAATAACGGGTTTTCACCCTCCACAGAATGGCAGATTCTAGGGTCTCGGCTTTTCAGTCAGACCATATTTAGATAGACCCCCCCATACCGAAAAATCACCCTCCACACCTCGTGCTCCTCCTTAGTCTTAGAATAGACTAGGATATCATCGATGAAGACCACCACTGAGGTGTCAAGCTATCTCTGAATAGGTGGTTCATGAGATCCATGAATATAGCTGGTGCGTTCGACAATCTGAACTACATCACGGTGAACTTGTAATGCCTATAGCGCGTCCGAAAGCCGTCTTCTTAATGTCTCCCTCTAATATCCGAATCTGGTGGTTGTCTGATCTTTGGTTGATCTTCGAGAACACAGAAGCTCCTCTTAATTGATCGAATATAGTCGTCGATGTGTGGTAGAAGGTACTTGTTCTTCACAGAAACTACATTTAATTCACGGTAGTCAATGAAGAGTCACATGCTGACGTTCTTCTTTACGAACAATACCGGTGCTCCCCATGGAGACACACTCGGCTTGATAAATCCCTTGTCCAAAAAGTCCTCAAGCTGAACCTTCAATTCTCTCATCTCGGCTGGAGCCATCCGGTAGGGCGCCTTAGCTATAGGTCCCGTCCCCGGTACTAGGTCGATGGCAAACTCCACCTCTCGCACAGGCGCCATGCTGGACAATTCGTCAGGAAACAGATCAGGGAAGTCGGACACTATGGGGATGTCTGAATCCATCTGCTTCTCATGCCTCATGTCTTGGACATAACACATGTAGGCTAGCTGTCCGTTTCTCACCTCCTTCATCAAGGTCATGGCGGATAGTAGCTTGACTATTGGTTCTTTGGGAATACTGTGGTAGGAGACTATCTTACCACTCAGGCTTCTGAGTAACAGTCTGTGCTTGGCACAGTGAAATCTACCCTTGTGCTTCTGTAGCCAATCCATACTGATGATGATGTCGAAGCCTAACCCTCTGAACTCTATCAGATCAACTGGGAAGATCTCGCCCCGTATACTAATTTGTAGGTCGGTGTAGCGTGCTGTGCAAGCCACTTTCTCCTTCTACGGCAATGTAACAGAGAACTCTAAGAGTGGCTCCAGGGTCAATCCCAACTTCTTTACGAAGGAAGAGGATGCGAAAGAGTTGGGATGCCCCTATGTCAAATAAGGTCGACGCATCGGTGTCATTTACAAGGAAGTACCTGAGGTTTGAGGTATAATATTAGCATTGCGGTTTAAAATTCTTTATGTGGAAATTTTGGATTGTTACGAGTCTTACCCGTAATGACATTGCCAAACTCTTTGGCCTGTGCCATTGTAACATCCCTTTTCCATAAACCCGATTAACATCTATACACCATATATATACAGATATCCGATAAATACAGCGGAAGCCTAATATTCAAACGCTTAACCAAAGGAGATGCTACCGCCGTCACGTGCCCAACGCACATGACAAGGCCTCCAAAACCCCAAACCACAACCGACCAAACAACGCTGTGATGACAGAGATAACTTACCATGTAACAGCCTAATTCAAATTCTAACTATAACTGTGAGCAACTCTACAACCCAGGGCTTAGCCCAAGTTTCATCAGAAATCCCAAACGTCAGTCTACCCCAGCCCGCTCTTCGTCTTCGAATTTCCAATCTACACACCTGAAAAAACATTGCTGGAGGGGTCAGCCCAGCTACTGAGTATGTCATCATGCAATCTTCCTGAACCCTCAGAATTAACCCAGGTATTTGTCAAGTGAGCATGCAGGTTCATTTCATGCAAATTCCGATTTATAAATATATAACAACATGCTTAACATACAAATTAAACATGACAATAAACATGTCATATAGCGAGACATAACATAAGCAACACATTCATTCTATTCAGGTTTCAAACACAAAGTTCAGAGCAAGTCAACCAGGCATGACATAAACATCTTAGTGACCATGACCAAGTTTCACACACAATAATCAAACAATTCAGTCGTTGTCAGTGCCTTCTGGCGTTTGTTAGCTTTAGTTAGAGATCCTCCAATTCCCATCGCGCGTGTCCTCACATAGTTTCACACGTGTCACATGTTAGGAAGTGACACGTACCCTATTAGAAGGTGGGTCAACCTGGGCAGTGGCCCTTAACATATCAACGGCACATAGGCCTCATTGAATCATACCAATATCAACGGCACATAGGCCTCATTGAATCATACCATCATACCAATATCAACGGCACATAGGCCTCATTGAATCATACCATCATACCAATATCAACGGCACATAGGCCTCATTGAATCATACCATCATACCATCATACCAATATCAACCATCACCAATACCACCAATATTTGAGTAGGCCAGTTTGTCGGCATCCACTCGGTGCACCATAACGCGCGACCAAGAACCCCGTAGGTGTTCTTGTTCCTAAGCTACTCTCATAACCCCATTCTACCCCGTTAGCCAAATACTGGTTAGGGTAGTCATACATATAAAACATAGATCATTTAAATCATAGGGTTAATGCATTGTCAAGGTCTTTCCATTTTCTTCCTAAAGGTCATTCTTAGGAAGGTATACCTTAAACATCATAAGCAAGCTTTCCATCTCATAATTGTGACACCATGTTACGTTTCTTTCCAAGTTACTCAGTAGTAACACATTCTCTTAATGTATATATCTTGATTCTACATGTATCTCTATCCCATTTACATATTAGAGTACTCAATTGGCAAACAGCCCATTCTCATTCGATTAGTCACAAATATGTCGTAGTGATATCATATCATATGGTGAGGTATTACAGTTACCATCACCAATCAACATGCTGTATGTAATCAACATAATATTGCACAGAAGAATTTAAACACTCATATCTTCTTGTCACACAGCACATAATTATCCGGACCCGAGGTAACCTTCGGGCCATTCGGATCACACAACAACATACCTGGTATATGCAGCTTTATATAATGTGTCCTAACCGAGAGTATACCATCATCCACAACTTGTCATGAGCTTCCCATTTCCTGAATCCTAGAGTATGAGAGAAACTTATTATTAATTCCTCATCTTCATCGTTATTATTGTTTGGGTAGTCTTCCTATTTAAAGTAATCTAACCCTTTTTCTTGCCTGTTCCACCAAACTAGTAGTAAGGAATCTGTAATTATTACTACCGAGATTCTCCTATGAATATTCGCTCCTTAAGTTATATTTGATAGCTTAATTTGTGTGTGGTTAATTTAATCAAATACATGTATTCTGTACTAAAGTTTTATTTAATCTTAAACGTATTTAATGCAACCCAAATAAAAGCCTAATTTATTTGAACAGAATATTCCTATACCCCGATTACTAGTTTTCTTAATCAATTCTCTTCAGAACTTATATCATAATTTAAGAAATCTACAATCATCCTTAACAGGTCCTTAACACTTACTCAAACTTCGAGCTTATTTCAAATCCTGAGGTTACTTGAATTTAGTAACACCTTATTCAACCAACAAGTTACATTCCTTTGTATATGTTTTCCTTAAATTTTATTAATTTTTATTTAGTTTCCTCATGTTCATAAGCCTACGGGTTTCTGTTCCCTTCGGCCTAGACTTACCACTAGTCTAAAATTCGTTTTAATTTCTAGTGTTTATTAAACTTCGGTTTCTTCGTTCTAAATTGCCTTTGATCTAAGGCCCATTAAATTTTGCTTATCTAAGTTTAGACTTCAACTTTGACACTGTCCCCAACTTATCTAAGTCATAATTACTAAGTTATAAATTTATCAGGCGTTGTCTCATATATTTATTCTAGTTAACTCTTTTATGTTTTGCTAGCTTAATTAGGCTATGTTTGATTGTTTGGGGTTGACCCTAATTTTACTCTATTATATCCACTTCCAATTTTGGACTTGAGCCCACTACGAGAATTCTGGTTAATTTAGAAATATTCTAACCTAAATTCCTAATTCAATTTTAAACAGATTTTGATTGTTTGACGGATTAGCCCACTCTCAACCTAATTTAGTTAACTAATCTCAGTCCATCACAAGTTCCAGTTTTTTTTTTGACTCACGCCCATATTGAATTCTAAAATTTTAGTTCACCCTGTGTAAACCCGTTACCAGTGTGTTAAACTTTCTAGCCCATTTCTATCTTTTTGTTATGCTGACTTTTTCAGCCCAACCAGCTTTATTTTCCTTACTCTCATTAATATAGCCCAAAATAATTTCATTTGCTCTAGCCCAACTTAACATCTAAGAGTTTTTTGTTAGCTATATGTAACCTAATATAAGTTTAATTAAGCTTCTAGTCCAACTACCATTCAGGCTGATTTATTAAGCCCAGATTGATTTCAGCTCAATCTAACTTCTCTATTATGCTGATTCGGGCCAACCCAGCTTCAGCCCAAATCAGTTCATCATTTTTTTTTTGTTACTTACTCCAACCCACTTCACAATCTGATTAGCTAAACTTTATTTCAATCATTCCTATCTTATTTGATAGTGATTGTACCTTAGTACAGGCTAATTAGTTTTGACCGTATTGATCAAAGTCCCAAATTAATCTTTGACTAACCAAATTCAATTAACTAGTTTCAAAATTCCCAAATTAATTTATTATTTTTTTTTTTAAATTACACTTTACATAACAACTATTCCGGCCCTTAAGATTTCCTAGGATTTTATTTTGCCCCTAAATCTTTTATATTTACATTACGTCCCGAATTTTCTGAACTTATACTTTTGACCCACAAATTCTAAAATTTTACACTTTATCCCCAATTCCACTTCACTTCTGATTTTACCCCCAAATTCCTCCATATTTGCCGGTTTGCCCCTAAACCCTAAATCAATTTCTAGAACTCTAATTAGTCATTTTTTCCAAATCTACCGAAACCCCAAGTTACCAGATCTACCCTAACTTGAACTTGAACCCTAAATACAGAAACCCTAATCACTAATTCGAAACCCTAAGCGTCAATTTCATAACCCTAAGTTCGAATTCCAAATTAAAGTTATGGTACTACGGTTTCACATACAAACTTTCTTCTAAGCATTTCAGAACCTAAATACTAATTCGAAGCTCTTGAGTACCAATTAACTACAATATTAACATTTAGACTTCAAAAATCAGTAGTTTCGGAACCCTAATTCGGATTAAGGGCTCCCAATTGCACAACATAAACACCACATAATTAAAGGATCCAACAGATTCAATTCGCCAGTACCAAAACACCAACTACCGAATGTCCAGATACAATATTTTCACACAGACCAAAATTTTGACAGATCCATAGTTCTTGTAGTTGAAGTCACCGAAATAAAACAGAATCTTCAAAAACAACCCTAATTTAATTTTCTTTCCTTCATTCATTTCATTTCATTTTTTTTTGGTTTTCATTTCGTACCTCGTTTGGCGCCCAAACGCGCCCTTAATTTCCATCCCGTTCCCTTCTCTCTCAACCTCGAACCAACCCTCGCCTAGGTCTGGGTTGTTGCCCCCGTTTTTCAGTATACAGAACAAGGAAAGGGAAAAATAAATGTAGGTTGAAGATGGAAACAAATCAACCAAATTAACAGAGTTACGGTTTACCTTTACTTCCCCTTTGCGGTTGAATTCGAACAAGAGTAGCGATGGAAAATCGGGAATGACAAAGAAGAGGGGAAACTGGGAGAAATGGAGAAATTAGTGCCGGTGGAAGAAGAAGATAAGAGGGGAGAATCGAAACTGAAAAAAAAAACGAAGCAGAAAGAGGAAGAAGAGACTGAAATTAGTGCAGTTTTTACCTTGCTTTGGTTTCGAAATCAGAGAATAGATGGGGGTGGCCCGGAAAGAGGACGAGAAGAGGGCGCGTTTCTTCCCCGGTTGTTTTCCCCAGAAAAATATAAGCAAACTTGCTCTGTAAGAGAAGGGAGGCTTGTTCCAGAAGATGAAGGTTTACTTACTATGGAAGGAGAAAGACATGTCGGCGGCGGTTCCAGGAATAGAGGAAGAAGGAATTAGGGTTATAAGGTTAGAGAGTAGAATTGTAAGTTAGGGTGTGGAAATTACCGTGGGTGAACCGAGACAGGGAGAGGGCCGGCTGGCTCCCTTTGGGCTGGTCGGCCCACTATTATTTTTTTTTTTATTTTTTTTTCTAACATGTTTCTGAATTAGCCCAGTAGTCTAATGAGATGAACTTTTTGTCCGACTCACTTATTTATTTTTTTAAACCGTCAATTAGTTTCGTAAATGGTCGGATTTGTTATTAAATCCCAAATGTTATATTTTGACATATAACATTATTTTATGACTTATCATGTACTATAGATTGTATAAATTTTATTATTTAATTTCCTCCTTTAGTAACGTTTATTAATTCGTTATCTCATGTAACGTATTTTAGGTTATACGTCCTTTTATTTATTAATTCTCATTTTATTAAACTTATCCTAAAAACTTATTCGGTGAATTATTTTTCATATAAAGAGGAAATACTATTTACATTTTATGTTATTATTTAATTAGTCTTTAATTATATTTTTTTATTTCATTTATTTTATGGTGAGGTTCATCAACACTCTTTAATTCTTATTTTGCTTATATTACAAAAAAGTGTCGAATCAAATAATTCATCTCGATAACATTCGTACCCTCAATTTATTATATAGAATATATATATTAACTTAATTAATTATTTAATTAAGCTTTATTTATTTAATAAATCTTAGGGATATTTCAGCCATATTGAGGATATTGAGGATACCTCCCTTCTCGGGTTCATGGCCTGAATTAAAGAATTGTCATTAGAATAGTGTTAAAACATGTGTTTAAAAGAACTCCAAAATGCCACTTTTATTTAACTATCGATCATTACATTATCCTTGCATACATAGCTTACAGCTTTTACAAACATTACATGAAAACTCTCTAAAGGTCAATTCAAACACCCCGGTTGGATGTGGGTAGTTTAACTAAGACTGGTGGTGAGGTGTTCAACTTAATCCGCTTGATCCTGTAGTATACCAACTTGAATCTCCACCGAAAATCAATACATCTCTTGACTTCAGGACTAGCTTGCGTGCTAAGTCCTTCCTCTTCTGTCACCATATAGAAATTATGCCTCATCTCCAATGGAGAACGATACTAGTAGGATTCCCTTTGAGATGGACTCGGACGTCTCATCCCGGTCTTGGTGCAATCTCAATCGCCCCCCCCCCTCTTGTAGAAGTTCACAATGCATGTGTCGGTTTCAATTTTAGGGATTGCATTTCCTTCCAAGTGCTGTACGGTTTCCATCACCTTCCTCACTAAGGTGTTAAAGCTCTCGGGTGTCCTAGGTACTCGCACCCCATCTAGTTTCCTAACCTCTTGAGAGGTCTGTGTTTACGGATCCTTATCTCTACCTAAGAACATCATATGCAATTTCATCTTCGACCCGCTAGCATACCCTGGAATATAAAAACCTCCTAACCCTCCACCCATGGTTCTACAATCATCCATGATATCGGCTTGTTCGTCGAGGGTCAAGAATTCCTTGAGTAGAATCTTGCCCGGTTGAATTACTTGGAATTTCTCATATGGAAACTTCTGTTCTTCGTCGGTGTGTTTAGGTGACCTCGGCCTTGAAGGTATGGGTAGCAAATATCGAAACTACCTACAATGTGAAAGTTTCCCTTAAGATAAGTTTCCACTAAGTTGATTTTAATTCACATAACATAGTAAGAAAGCGTTTAACACACAAGAATGCTTCTAATGCAATCACACTCAAGGTTTAGGATTACCTGGAGTGCGTTGAGCACTAGTCTCGGTGCCTGAGGCTCCTACAGAATTTAGGGTCGCCTGACCCTGAGCTACTCCCTTCCCCTTCTGGAATCTAA
Source organism: Limonium bicolor (assembly GCA_023374045.1). Classification (NCBI taxonomy): domain Eukaryota; kingdom Viridiplantae; phylum Streptophyta; class Magnoliopsida; order Caryophyllales; family Plumbaginaceae; genus Limonium; species Limonium bicolor. The sequence goes on from CM041782.1 coordinate 54,686,144, forward strand.
CATCGGTCGGAGTCCGATCAAGGTGAGTAGGTTGTGGGACTCCTGATCCTTCAGCTGAGGTCCTCTGCGAAGCTCAGGAAGGCTGGTAACTCCTCCTGTCAGGGTTCACAAAGCACTCGAAATCCCTATGCCCTCCTTCTTGCAGTATCAGCACTCCACCTTCCGCCCGCTACAATTAATGCCCAGTGGTAATGGCACTGGGGTCGACCGATCCTATTCATGGTTCAAATTTAATTAGTAAGATAATGGTATAGGTTTTATGGATTACAATTAAAGATAAGAGGTGGGTATACTTACCCTTAGCAGGCGCTGATCTCAGGGGCTGTGCATCGATAGCTGGGGCAGTCAACCGATGGACATGCTCCTTGGCTTTCTAGCCCTGGTGACTCTGTTGTCCTTTCTTTTTGGCAAAGAACTTCCTGTTACAGGTGTCGGGTCAGAAATCATTACAAACATTCAAACACAACATTGTAATTGAATATGGGCTTCGTTCGGACATGTCACAAATGTGGCATAAATGTGTCATTTTTTATTTTGGCATTTTGACCCAAAATGCCAAACCGCCATCACCGAACAACAATTTTCAAAACAGCCACAAATATACCATTTTCAAAACAACCACAAAACAACCAACAATTTATGCTGCAAATAGAATTAATACCGTAAACAGAGGCGGAGCCAAAAAACTGTAATTAAGGGGGCGAGAATATTTTAATAATATTAATTAATATTAAAAAATTAATAATGAAAAATTAATTTTAATAAATTAATTTAAATTTTCAATACTTATAATTATATTTTAAAAATGATTTTATATGCTAATATATGTTATTTTTAATTTCTCGGCATATCCAGTATTAAATTTAAATTTATGTTTTTGAATTTCATAAAGTAATATTTAATTGATTAGAATATATTGTTTTAACTACAAATATATGTTTAAAATAAATATTTTATCAATAATCAAATAATATATAATAATAAAATAATAAGTGATAGTTGCACATATATATTCGGTTACAGTCAATTATTTTATTATTAGAAAGAATTATTTTTTCAATTCAATGATATTATTTATTCCATTAAAAATTAAAATAATCTTAAGTATTAATACATTTGAAATGTTATTAAATACTAATATGTAATTCATAAAATTTTATTTTTATATGTAACATCTAATATATTTGCTCTAAACACAATGGTTTATTTCTTTATTTTTTCTAATATATGTAAAAAAATTATTGATAAATTAATATGTATACATATTATAAATTAATTTTCACTAAAATGTTAATAAAGAATAACAATAATTAAAGTATATAATTGAATATCTACATATATTTCAACTTTATTAACAAAAATTGTTTAAAATATAATATAAAATTTTTAATTGTAAACCAAAAACGGTAAACGCACTGCACAAAACTAACTTATTCAAAACAGCCAGACGAAACCACCGCCTGCCGAACACTATTTTTCAAAACAGCTACAAAACAACCAGCACAAAACAACCAACAAAACTGCCACAAAACAACTAATAAAACTACCACAAAACAACCAGACCCAAAACTACGACGTTTATACCCACCCGAACGCAGCCAAGATGAATTCTTACTTCTCCTTCTTCTTGCCTTGCCTTGAGACGCTCCCCTAGCCTCTGAATCATTCGCTGAATACTTCCTCTTCTTCTTACCGAGGGTCTTATCCCGTGTATGGACTACCAACTTCGTCCTCGAGGCAGCATCATAACAGTCCTGAAATTTCACAGTTAGGTCTTCAAGTCCTTAGGGTAATTCACTTAATTGAAGTATTAAGGTTATATTTTCTTATACCTGGAGGGTAATGTAAAGGTTGGCACTCATGGCCGTCTGTATGCGAAAAAGAAGTTCTCCTTGGAACCTCTCAATCTTGACTCTATCGGAGTAGTCTACTCCAGGAATGAAATTCAGCAATCCAATAAACTTGGTGTAGTACTCATCTACAAACATACTCCCCTGGGTCAAAGCCTTGAAACTCCCACGCTTCTTTTTCATCAGATGTGCGGGGTAGTACTTCGATCTCAACAATGCCACAAAGGCCGCCCATGTGAAGTCGGGCATGGCCAGGTGGTGGTCCTTGACCAACTGCCACCAAATACTAGCTGCTTCCTTTAGATGGAAGGCAGCAATACCGATCTGCTCCTCGGCGGGCACATGCAAGGCCTCGAATGCCTTCTAGCGCTATGTGATGAAACTCTCGAGTGTGGCGGGGTTCGGCTCCCCAGAGTAGGTAGGCACTCTCGTATCAGCTACGGCCTTCAGCCAATTCTTCTCTCGGGGCTGCAGCGGGTAGGCTACTGTAGGCGCTCCTCCACCCATCTATGTACTTATCTGAGCCAGGAACACGGCAAAAGCCTCCGCCATTCCCGGAATCTCGAGGACACCACCGCCCCCACGGCCAGTTCCGTGACCTCTACCTCTACTCGACATCTGTAAGTCCCGAGATCGTATGATTTACTCGGTATTTACCGTATTGCAATAAGTGTTCAAGTACGCTATATTAGTTAAGATAACCAATTCTAGTGTTAACTACATAATTCTAAGACCTTTCTAGGTCGCGATACTCACAGACGTTTCCTGTATTCCCATAGGTATATCCTATGCTCACTGTCTCCTAATTTACTAGCACATCTCGTCATCAAAGCGGTACTCCGCTCTTATACCACTTTTGTAACACCCCCCATTAATTACACCCTTAATACGATATTAACTAATGCGAAACACAGCAATAAATAAAGACGTCACAGCAGAAAATAAATTAAACCATTTACCCCGGGTGTTACACGCCATTATCCTCCCATGCGAATAATGAAGCGTTACTACTACATCAGCAATAAATTTACAATACTAACCGCAATTATTACGGGATACAACATTAATCCAAAAAATACAATACTTAAATCCTAAAAATGACTCATGAGTTACCTACCTATCTATACCAATAGTCCAAAAGAGGAATGTAACACCCCTACCGCTAATACCGTCATTACCGTCCAATCACAACGTACTTACATACCTTCGCAGCGGATACTTACATACTCAACGGTGGGTGATACAATGTCGTTAGCCACCCACGTGACCAACAAGACTACTACTACTACATACAACATCGGTCTGATGGACCGGAATATCCGAGTGCTACACAAATACAACCCTTACTACAATTACCAATCAAGTACTACAATTCCCATTCGATACAATACTCCATAAGTTCAATACAATATAATACACCAAGTTTATTAAGATCCTTATACAAATACACTACCTCTTTCAATTTCATACACACTCATCAAGAGTCTAACATCTACCCATTCCTCACAAGCTACTTACTTTCTAAGTACAAGGGGTGTGCCACTTAGTACGCTTCTACATTCTACTTCTAACTATCCAAGTGTAGCCACCGGTCTCTTACCTTGACCATATCCACTTCGGGTACCTGCATACTAAAAACGTTCCCCCGAGGGGGTCAGCTTTCGCTGAATATGACTTCCGCATGCCCCGCGTACTAGCGAGGGTACGCCGACCACTTGGTCGAATACATGCAATTCATTTTACTCAAACATACATGCATACATGCTCTTATACACAATACTACAATACTTTACGCAAGGAATACACACATACACTTCAATACTGAAATACCCCAAACCTTAGTATATGTTTTTAAACACCTAAATGTGGTATATAAAGACTAAAAAAGAGTCTTAGAAACATTAGTAAACAAATTTAAACAAAAGAAAACACAAAATGTGCTTTAAAGTCTATAAGAGCCAAAACGTGCTCTAAGCTTGGGATAAGCTTGGTTAAGACCTAATGAACTTACCAAGACCTCATTTATATACTAATGAACATATTAAATCATTACCAAAGAAAACCAAGCTTGAAAACAAGTTTAAACACAAAATGTGCTTTAGGAGTCTTAAAGCACATTTTTGAAAAATTGTCTTGTAAATGAGTTTTGAGTGGCTAGATGTCCATCATTACTCTTAAATATATATGTGTACTATATAATATCACATTTGGATGTCTATATCAATAGGAAATCAAATCCAGGATGCTACCCATTTAAGGGGTTTGGGCCGTGGACCAGTTAAAGAACCAGGAATCGAATCCAACCTCTTGTGTCTCCTCATCCTCACGCGTTGCCGAAACTATATCGGACTTCTACTCATTCCAATTTACTCAATACTTACGTTAGGAGTTAGGTAGTTAGGAATTAGTAGAAGTTACACATCCAAGCCACATACACAATACATTGCTCATATACACATCCATACAAATACATACATTACGCAAGTACAATACAAGATACAAATTCACTCCATCAACATTCATTCATTTCATGAATTATACAAACTATTGTTCAAGAGAAATATATCAAGAACAATATAAACAAGCACAAGTAAGTGCAATATAGTCCGATTCATGCATTTATCTTATTTAGGTGATCAAATAAGCACACAAATCGGGGTAACCAGGTTAGGATACAGAGCATAAAGAAATCATACCTTTTGTCAGAATTTACTTAACCAGGTGTTCCCTTGTTCCTTTGGTTCACTTTCATTCCTCGATCCTTATTCTCGAACCAATGACTACATGTCAAATGATTCCATTAATACTAAACATTACAATACATACACAGTTACTACTCCCATACTTACCCCGTTGTCCCGTTATTTCGGTTTAACTTAATGTCCTTAAACTTACAACTTGTTTACACTTCTTAGGGCCTTTAAAGGTCACCAAACAAGGCCTTAACAACTTCTAAAACCATTACCAATCAATCCCCCATGTTTAGAACCCTTAAAAACACTCTCTGCTGAATTCTGGGGGTGGTCTGGGACTTGGACCGGACCCTAGGTCCGGGACCAATGCACTGTCTAACTCTCGGCCAGATTTTCTACCCTGGTCCTGGACTTAAGTCCCGGACCAATTCATGCATTCACTCTCGGGCCTTTTTTGAAACGGTCCGGGACTTGGTACATATCCTAAGTCCCGGACCCTGCTAAATGCTGCTATTAAGGTCATTTTTCAAACCCAAATCAACCCTTAATCCACCCCTAATCATTCCATAATCTTTCCACAAGTTTCCTACATAATTAAACACCTCAAAACACTCCTTAAACCACCTCAAATCCTTGGTCCAATCCATACTCAACTTCTTGCCCAATTTCTACAAATTTCCATTCTCATTTCTACAACTTGCACACTTGTGCATTTATACACTTTCCTTTGCACTTTGCATCTTTTCCTAACATCATTTTACTATTCCAATTCATTTCCAATCAACTACACTACATATACCCAAGTCCAACTCTCTTTTTACCAAATCTTGCACACTAATTTTCCTAGTTTCTATAATGCATTTTCTACACTTCTTGCTACAGATTTTACACTCTTTTATTCACATACCACTACTACCATTCCATGGTTACTAAACATCTCTAATAAACCAATACACACCTTGGTTCTCCCATTAACCAAGTCATCCATAAATGCACATTTTCTACCGAAATTTTGCCATACTTCACCTACTTTTCTTACTTAGCCATACACATACTTCCTCATCAAATTCATTCTTAATCTAGCCACACCCATTCAAGGGTCCTACCAGCAATCAAATAAATCTCAATACATCAATACTTCCTCAATCCACAATACTAATACACATACACATTACATTTGGCTCCAAGGCCTACAATTCACATACTTGCTCACAAATACTCAAACTTACATATCTACAATACTAGTACAATATTTGGGTTCTTTAAATTGGTTTACCCATTCCCATTACTCTAATGCATTAAATTTAGCATTCAAGAAAGAGCTCTTACCTTAAGCTCTTATTTCCTCTTTTCTTTTCCACTTCTTCTCCTCTCTTTCTTGCACAAATCGGTCACATGGGAAATGAAGTTTCCAAACTCCATTCCCATCACCCAATGCACACAAAACAAGTGCAATTAACATACTAACCCTTATATTAATGCTAGTTCATTGAAATGCTTAAAACAAAATTTCTAGGGTTTACCTTTTAAAGCTTTTAAGAGGGGTTTTAGCCCTTGGTTCAAGAAGGTGATTCCACCACCATTGTAAGGTTGAATTGATGCTCAAAAGAGAGAGAAAAATAGAGCATTATAATGGGAAAAAATCGGCTACAAAATAAGATGAAGAAAACATGAGTTTTTCATGTAGATTTTTACCTTAATGGAGAGAGGGGACTCTAAGCTACCCATTGATGATATTTTCTCTTTGAATGGGGAAAACCCATGGAGATGAACTTCCTCATTTTGAGATTTTGAAAAGAGGGAAGTGTAGAGAATGATGAGGGGAGTAAGAATATGCAATTAGTTTTGCATTTGGGGTTCAAATGAAGATGGAGCATGCAAGAGAAGGAGGGAAGCCATTGTTGCTATTTGTGGAACTTCAAAATCGCAGCAGCCAGAGGGAGGAGGGTGATCACGGTGGGGAAGACAGCAAAGGAAAGAGAGAGAATAGAAAAAGTGAGATGAGAGAGTTCTTTTTCTACTTTTTGTACTTTTACCTTTTTGCTTTTTGGTTTATTAATTAGTAACTAGTCTAGTGTGTGTGAGAGAGCTTTTGACTTATTAAAAACCGGCCCCTCTAATATTACCAGTTGGAGTGTTTTTTGTCTTTTACAGAAAACGCTCATTATTTTACCCGGTTTCGGTACTATTCACTAACCGGGCCCGTTCTCTAGAATTTTCTCGTTTAATTATTTTTATTGGTTATTAAGCTTCCATAAATGCTTAATAATTTTTATTTAATGATTTATAATTTTTACGGGTCCGTTTGACCACTTAAAGTCACATTTTCGGGTTTTCTCGAAAAACGTGCGCGAAAGCTCTATTAGCGTTTTATTGCATTATTTGGATCCGTTTTCTTCAGGAGTTGTTCCCATATATTATTTAGGCCTTATTAAGCCTTTAGAATCCATATAATACACTATCCGAGGTCTCATACCTCCTATGGTTATTTAACGCTTATTTAGCGTTTTTCACTTTTTAAGCGTTTCTTTATTTCTTTTGGATTTATTTTCCTTACCAATATTACTTAGGCGCCATTAGGCCCTTAAATACGTATTAGTATAATCTTAATCCCTATATTAAGTTTGGGATATTTCAATCTACCCCCTTAAGGACTTTGTCCTCAAAGTTGTTCGAGGTTATTGGATTACTATACTTACTTATTTATGCTTGCCTAATACCAAAGCCATACATTCCTCCTCCTTACAATTCCCAATTTCCTTACTCAAGGTTTCTACATTCCATACCATACCAATATACCATAATTACTCCAATCCGCATCACATCCAACCATCCAGTTTTACTCTACAAGGTTTATACATACATGCAGTGCAAAGCTATCCCTAAAGCAATGCAATACACATTACAATCCCGCAGGCACTCAGGTCATCTCGACACTGGACTCCTCTATGTCCCGCTGCCCTTGGAATAGTACAACATGCTACACTACCATCTTCTCCGATATAAGCTTCTAACCAAATCTTCATTCTCAGTCTAAGGAAAATCCTTCCTAACAGCTAATTAGAAATCCTTCTAAAGCATACAACTCCAAATTTCAATTTATATTCACTACTTCTATCCTATGTGTGATTCTTGTGACCACTTGAGGGGAGCTTCAAGAATCGTTCGACCCTGATGTGATCAGCACCAGTGTTGAACTATCTTTCCACTCCAATTTGTGTTTGGTTTCCCTTGATCTGATCAGGATCAAGTTCGACTTCCCACATCAATTTCAAACAATCAAATAATTCAATTATTTCCATTTTCTATCTTCTTACTCTTCCTAGTCATAATTATATATTCATACATCTCAAAGGATGGAATTCAGTCCATCTATCATCCTCATTCTACTTCCAAATTCTTTTCTTCGAGATTCAATACCTAAGTGCTCATTCTTCATCAACCTTCAATACTTCCATCTATTACTCTCCATTGATTTCAAATATTCTAACTAGGGATTACCATACTTGTAGAATTTAGTTTGTCCTCAATTTACTTCCAATAATTACCTAGGTATACACTACCCCTAGACTTCATTAATCTACTACTCTCATTCATTTTGTACTACTTCTTCAAAGGCTACAATACTTGTGGAGCTCCGTCCACTACTCATTACTTTCTTTTACTAATACTCTTACATGGTGTTGCAAGGTAGGTATATTCGTCCTATGGTATTTGCATCTCTAGTGCCTAATTACCATAATTTCAATATGAATGAATACATATGTTTATTTAACATAAGTACCAATCATCAATTCGATTCTCATTTGTGCTATGCACATTATAGTTTATGTGTTTTATTCATGAAATTCACATTATGCGGTTTTCGCTCTACCCCCCTTAAAAGGGATTACGCCCACATAATCTACCATATGTTATTATTATTAAACATTGGTTTACTCAATTTGGGCAATCTGAAGCGTTTTAGCTTCTTTACGGTTATTACATAATATACCCTTGTCAAAGGGTCCTAATCATAACAATGTTTTAGTCTTTGCACCAAGGGTCCTATATGAGTTTATTTAACTCATAATTAATTCGGTTCCAGCCTATTAGGCTTCAAGCATTAATAGCCATTCTACTATACTTATAGGTATATATCTCCTAGCTAGAGCCACTAGCTTCTGCTGCGTGACCCTAGTAACTTGGGTTACTCACCCTTCGTGTTATCCCTAAAGTGCTATAATCACCTTTTATCCGTCTATTATGGGAATAAGGTTACTAAAAAAATGCGGTTGTAACACCCCATCCAAAGCCTAACGTGGTTATCGCAAACTGAACACTTAATCGAATATGTCGCAGCGGAAATAAACAACTCCTGAACCTTGCCACGGTCTGATCGTTAGAAGATACCGGTTAAAATACTTACAATACTTATCCAAAAACAATTATCCAATTTACACGTCAACGTTCATAATACCACGACCAACCGAGTACTAGTATCTCAAACATAACCTCAACTTACAACAGTTTAATATCAACAGTCGGGTGCACAGGCGCAACCCGAACTCAAAATAAAAGTCCCCTCCTAAGCCTAACCGCTCCTACTCTCGTAGTGCGTCCTCATGGGCCTCTTACCTGCAAGTGTAAAAATAGCCCCGAGGGGGTCAGCACGAATGCTGGTACACCCTCTCATGGCCCCCAAGCTAACGGGGCTACGACGACTAATTGTCGATAGCATGGAAATTGATTACATACACAAACATAATATGAAGTGCAATAACAATAACCACAGATGAACATATATAGTTCACAAGCAATGAACGACTCAAGCGTTCTCTTAACAAGTGGGTTAGTAACCCCCTCCTTAGTCCTCATTTCCTTAATCTCAGTTCCTTACCTTACCTTAATCTTAATCTCAATCTCAGTCTTAATCTTAATCTCAGTACACAAACCTTTCCTGGAAGGGATTGGTTGTAGCTTAATTCGAACCTGGGATTTAGGTGATCCCACCGCACCATCTTAATGCCACCTACTCTGGACGGGAGTCCAGCGTAGCTGAGCCGGCAACCGGCCCTAGGCTACAAGTCCGAAGACAAGTCCTTAAGCGGAGGGCGGATCTGATTCAGATACCGTCCCCCTTTCCACTTAGCATGCATGACCGGAGATCGGTCCCGGGTTTCCTCACTCAAGTTCCAGTTAGTAGACACCTTAACATCATGTGCTAGCTAAGCCTTATCGGGCATTAACCAACAACCATCAACTTAACTCTTATTCTTAGCTCAGTAAGTACTAAACTTGGTTAGTAACAATCTCAAGCCTCGCGGGTTAGTGTAAATGTAACACAACACAACGAGAACAATATAACCGGTTGCATGCTTTATCTTGTTTTAGTCATAGCAAATAAACAGATAGCACACAAGCCGAGGGACACCTCGTTAGCAAGCAGGTCACGAAAAGGATTGTACCGTCACCGTCGATCGTTGTTTGACTAATCTTCTTCGGGGTCCCAACTCACAAACCTAAAAACATTCATTCATTTTTAGGTTATTAGTTATTTGCACCTTACTTAACTCACTTAGTCCCTAAGGACTCCCATTCACTAACCTCCCATGTCTTTATCACCTAATCTTACAACTTAGCTTTAAACATTAAAGTCTTTTCCTTACTTAGTCCCCTAGGTCTTTAGGTTTCTAATCATCATTGCCCTCTTAATGGTGTACCATTACTACCATTAGGCATTCTTAAATTTCTTTTTTTTTTTTTTTTAAGTGTTAGGGGTCGACCGACCCACCGACCGCCAACCTTATGGGTCGGTCCATTACCGAAACTTTCCCCTCCTTTGGAAATTCCCCGACCGACCCAAAGCTAAACCGACCGACCCAAAGCCTTCTGGGTCGGTCCCTTGCCGAGACATTTTCCTTCGTTAAACCTTGCCCGACCGACCCACGTCCGACCCACCATTCTGGGTCGGTCCATGTGCGAACATTTTCCCAACATCTAACAGAGGCTCGACCGACCCATGTCCGACCCACCCTTTTGGGTCGGACCATCATCGAACATTTTCCCAACATCTAACAGAGGCTCGACCGACCCAATAACTGGGTCGGCCCCTGGGTCGGGTCGCCTCCTAAACTTACCCAAAACTTTACCAATTCTTCACCAAACTTCTCCTAAGGCCTCTTAATGTGTTCTAACATCATTTGGCACTTCAAACACTCCCTTAAGATATTCTTAAACACTCACAAAACTATTTTTCCTAACTCCTTAAACTTTTACTTATATCTCCTCAAAATTCCTAACACTTACAACGTTTTCTCCTTATGATTTCTAAGTGGCATTTCACCTATAATGACCACAATACCAAGGTGTTTCCTCTACACCTTATCATCATCTCTCAACTTCTCTCACTTATCTAAACTCTTTTAAGCACTCACTTTAAGTTCCTTAACAAGTCTAAACTTCCATCATCATCACATTATTTCCTTCCTAGATGTACCAACATTTGCCTAAGTCCTAAATACCCAAATACATTCTTTTGATTCCTAAACCTTCCATGGTGTTACCTAAGTCATTATAATCATTAAAATACCTTAACTTCACCCTTTTCATCAAGACAACCTATAGAACATTCCTAGTACTTCCTTAGTCATTAAATTCTCTTAGGATATCTTAAACACTTAAACTCTCCTTTAAATTTTGCCATAGGTTCTCTAGTATATAGTACTTCCTAACAAATGGTTTTTCTCCATCAAACAACCAATACCACACAAATTCTCATCACAACACCTTAGCACCCAATTTACACTAAAACTTCACCACATCATCATATAACGCTTGAACTTAAAAAAAAAAATGCTTGGCACTTAGGCCCTTAAATAACAATAATCTTACCACTGAATTTCCACATATATATGCCTTCAACCTGTGAATACACTCAACAAGGCTCCCATTGAAATAAAAATGCTTCTTGTACTTCACCTTTATATTCTTAAACTATCTCCTTTCTCATTTGCTCCTTAGTCACAAGTTCACAAGTATAGACATTGTTTCTCCTAGGTTTTAATAACTCCTTCACACATTAACTAAACACTAAGCTCTCATTTACCCACATCTCATTCCCTTAAACAACAAGACACCTAAGGTAAGCAATTTACCTTGTTTTCTCACAAGCTTAAAAGCTTTTCTCCTTAGGTTTCTTTGTTCAATCTCGGTCACCAATGTGATTCTCCTTGCCAATGTTCTAACCAATATACAATGACTCCAATGAGTACTAGATAACACATTAACCCTAAGGAACAAACCCTAGGTTTAAAAATATGTTTTAAGGTATTAATGTGTTTGTTTTACCTTGGTTCTCAAGACAACTTGGATGTGAAGCAAGAAGGACCTCCTCTCCTTTGAAGAGTAGAAACAAGCTAGAACAAGGCATAAACATGGAGTCCCATGAGTATATATTCTCGGTCAAGTGAAGAAGAAAATGGTGGAAACCTAGACTTTCTTACACTTCTTTACCTTAAGAGATGGAGATGCCAATGGAGTCTCCAAACTTGAATTTCCTCCTCTAATGGTGGTTTGACTTGGCACCAAAATGAAGCTCTTGAAGTTTTGAAAAGATAGAAAGGAGGAGCTTGAGCTAACTAAGAAGAATATCTATTTTGTTTTGGATTTGAGCTTAAATGAGCAAGATGTGTGCAAGAGAAGATGGAGCTAGCATGGAGGTGAGCTCTACGTGAATGGAGAAGAGAAAGAGAGCAAGAAAACCGTGTGAACAAGGAAGAATGAAGAAGTGAGGAGAGAGAATCACTAAAGGTGAGATATTATGTAAAAAGGTGAATAGTACCTTAGGCTTTAAAAGACTTATTTGCTTCCTTAATCACTTAATGAGTCATAAAGGTGGTGACTCACCCTTAAGAAACCGGCCCCCTTTTAGTGATGAGGGTAGTTTAGTCTTTATTGACCAAATGTCTCACTTATATAAACTTATGTTATAAACTAGCTTAATAAATTCACTATTCATAAAACAAGGCACATTGTTGTGAAATTTTGATTTCCCATTGATATAGACCTCCAAATGTGATACTATATAGTACACATATAATTAGAGAGTAATGATGGACATTTAGCCATTCAAAACTCATTTACAAGACAATTTTTCAAAAACGTGCTTTAAGACTCCTTAAAGCACATTTTGTGTTTTAACTTGTTTTCAAGCTTGGTTTTCTTTGGTAATTGATTTAAAATGACCATTAGGATGCTACTAAGGTCTTGGAACAATATTTGGGTACTCTCCATATCTCTCCAAGCTTAGAGCACGTTTTTGCTTAAACTGCTCTTTTGGTGTTTCCTTATATTTTCTTTGATTAGAAATGTTTCTTAATGTTTCTAAGGCATTATTTAGCCTCCTTATATCTTAGTTTATCATTTAAACACCATATCTAAGTTTGGGGTGGGTATTCAGCGGTATTCTTTTACCGTGTTTGAGCTCAATGAGTTGTAGGTTTATAACCAGCTCTCTGGCAATCTAGTATACATACTATTTGTACTTCCATAATCATTCGCTAAGCTCCTCCGACTTGTTGTCGGGCGAGGTTAAGTCACTACTTAGTTGTAGTACTTCCTCTGTTGTCAATAGTTCTGAATTATACCATTTCTTCTGGTTCAGTACAAGTGTTCTTTACTTGTATGACCTTGCATTTTCTATGCGTTGGTCCTAGTGACTTTCTTAAGTCTCTTTTCACTCTTTATTCCATTGGAATTCACATTTTGTGATTGTTAGTGTGTTGTACACTCTTCGTGCTTTTGTGGCCTTAGGCCACACGGTTTGTTGCTAAGCTTGCTTAACTGGCTAGTGCCATGTTCATTGGTGAAAAGAAAGGTTTACTACGGTTTACATTTTCTTTATTCCTCGCTATCCCATTAGATCACCACCGTGCAAGTGCAATACCAAAACACTCAGTCATACGGAGTGCAGAGGCGTAAACGCTTGACAGTAAATCACTTATGTGATATGAATGAATATTTCTGACTGTCTTCCATACTTATACTCCGTGTCGTTATCTAACTACTTCCTCATAACGGTCGCTTGTTGCGCACCGTATTCTTACTCATTGTACAACATTGTTTTCACTGTCTCTGTTACTGTGGTAGTTCCTCTTTACTTATTGCCATTGTCATTGGCACCATTTCCTTATGGTGTAAATACACTAGGAGTTTTCCTGTGTTCATGTGTATGACGGTTGTTGTAGCATACCACAATCTTATCATCTTCCCAATGTGGAGATGTCTTATTCAACTTAGATTTTATGTGTAGGTTAGCTTACCACCCATTCTATCATCATTTATGATACAATTTACCAAGTATCTTGGTTGACCAAGGATGAGGTAATTCATCGGGTTACAAGCTCTCTTGAGCGCTAGTCATTCGTGGTGTCCAATGTGCATTCACATTGGTTGTTCTTGACAATTACTGTCTCCCAGTGCTGAGCATTGGTTATAGGCTCTAGTTGTGCAGTTTTACTTTGTATGTACACCACCGGGACATCCCCAAGAACTTCAAGGGTTTTCTGGTCCCGTTCTCCAATTGGAGAGTATTCTATCACTGATAAATGAAAGTTCTTGTTGAGAGGTTTGTTTCCACTCATAGGTCTCATGACAAGGTCTACCATTTTTGTGTTTACACAAGGGTTCACCACATGCTTGGGCGCATATGGAGTATACTTACTCCTTTAAGTCGTAATGGTTTGGAAATCTCATTTCCTTATTCCATCGCCCCTTGGCAATATCTATACGCGTAGGCTTTATTGTGATAGTAGATGGAAGCCTCTCTAAGGGTTCACATCTTCACCACATTGGTGGTCTTTGGTTACAAGGGTATCTTCCCTTGGGTTTCTCGTAGTGTCCAAGTGTGGACTAGGCCAATGTTGGCATTATCACGATTCTTATGCCTCTGTGCTACCATTGCTACAGAAGGCATGAAGGTAATTAAAGGCTTGTCAACTGTATACTAGACTGATGCTCTAGTGACAGTGACACTAAGTTGGCCATTACTACAAGCCACTCAAGATGTTGGGTTTGAATTGATGGTCCAGTTGTTGATTTCTTTGTCGTATGAGACAATATCTCTTGCAAGTCTTGTTACCAAATGGTGTGGGTTATGCAACCGTTAAGGTTTACATAACATAGTTGGTTGATGGCTTTTAAGCCTTATTGCTGCAAGCTATGCTCTCTGCAAGCTGCTTATACATGTTTCCACTCCCTGTATACCCTATAGATTGGAGGTATTGTTGGTCTCCATGGTAAGTCGTGACATCACGCTTCCGTTCATGGGAGGCCCTTTAGGCAATCTGGTGCTAATCAGTGCCTTTTGTGATTTAGGGTATTTCCCGTTAAGTGAATTCCCTTCGGTGTCCTAACCGAGTGTTCGTTCCAGCTGTCGTGGTCTTATTATGACGCTTCGTTTGATTGTTGTTAACTCAGACACCCTTCAGGGATTGCTCCTGGGTGTTGTTAGGTTACGCCGTTACATCCGGCCAATGTTTATGATATGTTGATCCACTATACTGGTTTGTGGTATTGTATTTGAGCTATAACTTCTTGGGTTATAACGTCTCCCGTTCTTGGGTAGACCGTTTATACCTTCTCCTAGCATTAGACTAGGTTTAAGATTCTCTCCATTGATGGATTATACCTCATGGTAATCTTGTGATTGCTCTTGGGAATTCCGTCCTGTATGTTGATCATTGTGGTGTTAACGTTAGGCTTTTGCCTTACAGTGTTTAGGCTGGATATACCTTCCAGCTGTCATGTATTTGCTTGAAGACTTTGAGACATATCCAATGTCTATACTTATTAGTCAGCGCTCTTTGCGCTTCTTAATCCTCATTCCTTATCTTCAGATGGGTTCTCCGAGTTCCTTTATACCTATTACTTAGCTGAGTTCCTTCTCCTTGATCGTCTGAGGTGTCCAGCTGTTCTGGTTTGAACTTACTGATGGTCCGTAGAACGGAGTAGACTACTTCCCGTGTTTCGTGCACTACATGTATACATATGTGGGGTACCTTATTGATACGTTACCACTTACCTAACTATATGTCAGGCCCGCAAGCTCCTTTGGAGTGCGGTTGTCCCACATCCCGTAATTGGGTACACTCGTAGTGCTCGTCGCACGCCTAGGTGAAGTATTCTATTGTCAACTCCTCTTGTATCATTCTATGATACTCACCGTAATTTTGTTGGTTTTGTTTTAAAAAAATCCAAGGTTTAAAAGAAGGTTTGTGGTTTTGAAAGAAAACTTGGTTTGAAAAATAACGGTTCGGTGTTAAAAGATGTTCTTCATGGCATAGCCATGTTTGAGGTCTTGACCAAGTCCAGCTCCTTGCTGGCTGGTATGCCCTTAATACAATGGTCAGGCCGTTAGGCCTTTCCAAGGTTCCATTCTTCCTGTTTTTAGGATACGTGATCCGGTAGTCGCTTCTTTACGGTCTCGGTACATTACTATGTACTTGTGGTGTGTTATTGTTCCTCTACATGTTCCTGCCCTTACTGCACTTGCCGTGGCAAGTGCGTGGTACTGTTGGTTTTTGGTTAAACCTATACCGGTCTTGGTATGGTTTCCACTTGTATTTAATAGTCTTGTTGACTCTTCCCTTGATCATATTGATCTGTGTTTGGGATACTCGATCCTTTTAAGTAGTTTCTCATTGATCTTGACATGGTTGTCTTGGTCGGGGTACTTTTCCAATCCTTGGAGATCCCCATTTATTTAGTTTTATGTTTTCCCTTGTTGCTCGTTCCCGCTGGTTTACCGTGGTGATTGAGCCTTAGCTTGTCTAGGCACTACTCTTGTAGTTGCATCGGATTATATCTTGTGATTGTCCTTGTAGCCACTTGAGCTTTGTAGCCCAGGTATTGTAACTTTTGGCGTTGTAGTAGTTCCGAAGTTAACCGTTCCCGACTATGTCCTTAGTCGGTTAGCATACCGTAGGTGGTATTATTTAGTTATTACCGTCCCGTAGACTTGTGTCTCGGGTTTGTTACTGCTCCTTCTTCTGCTTGGTTGCACGCTTAGTGCTTCTTTTCCTGCTGCTGGTTGATTGGCCAGGTTCTCGTGACTGCTAAGCATGTCGCCCCATGCTGTTGTAAGTTGTAGCCCTTTATGGTTGGAGTGCCCATGCTACTGCCATTAGGTGCGGGTACTGTTGTCCAACCGGGATCCATCTCCGGGACTTCCAATTCCTGGAATCTACTACATGTCGGTTCTTGTTTACCGTACGGTGGTTTCACAACTGCCAGATCGGGTTTTCCCGAGTATGAGAGGACTTTCCTTCTCTCTTGAGTTCTTTCCCAAGTTATACAGTGGGTTTGTGGAGGGCGGGTCTGATGTAGTAGGTATCCGGTACTCACCGGGAGTTCCTAACTAGCATATCTCTAATGCTAACACTCAGCCCTTAGCCCTAAGCTTCTAATTCCTAACTCGGTATTCCTAAACTCGGTATTTCCAGTCATTAGAGCGATACTTCGCTCTGATACCACTTTTTGTAACACCCCTACCGCTAATACCGTCATTACCGTCCAATCACAACGTACTTACTTACCTTCGCAGCGGATACTTACATACTCAACGATGGGTGATACAATGCCGTTAGCTACCCACGTGACCAACAAGACTACTACTACATACAGCATCGGTCTGATGGACCGGAATATCCGAGTGCTACAAAAACAACCCTTACTACAATTACCAATCAAGTACTACAATTCCCATTCGATACAATACTCCATAAGTTCAATACAATATAATACACCGAGTTTACTAAGATCCTTATACAAATACAATACCTCTTTCAATTTCATACACACTCATCAAGAGTCTAACATCTACCCATTCCTCACAAGCTACTTACTTTCTAAGTACAAGGGGTGTGCCACTTAGTACGCTTCTACATTCTACTTCTAACTATCCAAGTGTAGCCACCGGTCTCTTACCTTGACCATATCCGCTTCGGGTACCTGCATACTAAAAACGTTCCCCCGAGGGGGTCAGCTTTCGCTCAATATGACTTCCGCATACCCCGCGTACTAGCGAGGGTACGCCGACCACTTGGTCGAATACATGCAATTCATTTTATTCAAACATACATGCATACATGCTCTTATACACAATACTACAATACTTTACGCAAGGAATACACACATACACTTCAATACATACAATGAGATTATACAAGTCCAACAATACTTACTTACCTTCTTCCGTAATACACATTCACGATACATACACAATACATCCTCATTACATACTCAATCCATACACAATGCATACACAATATCCAGTAATTGTTAGCTTCATTTGTCCACCCGGGTTAATCGGGTGGAGATTAATCTTTTACTCGGGGTCAATGACTTACACCAGCCAAGACCATTACTCATACAATACTTACTTTACTTTACTACTTACTCAAGTCAAGTCGTCGGGACCTCCGGCCCGGGGACTACTCTGTCCCACCACCGGGATTTACTTGGTTCACCAATCCAGGATGCTACCCATTTAAGGGGTTTGGGTCGTGGACCAGTTAAAGAACCAGGAATCAGATCCAACCTCTTGTGTCTCCTCATCCTCACGCGTGGCCGAAACTATATCGGACTTCTACTCATTCCAATTTACTCAATACTTACGTTAGGAGTTAGGTAGTTAGGAATTAGTAGAAGTCACACATCCAAGCCATATACACAATTCATTGCTCATATACACATCCATACAAAATACAATACATTACGCAAGTACAATACAAGATACAAATTCACTCCATCAACATTCATTCATTTCATGAATTATACAAACTATTGTTCAAGAGAAATATATCAAGAACAATATAAACAAGCACAAGTAAGTGCAATATAGTCCGATTCATGCATTTATCTTATTTAGGTGATCAAATAAGCACACAAATCGGGGTAACCAGGTTAGGATACAGAGCATGAAGAAATCATACCTTTTGTCGGAATTTACTTAATCGGGTGTTCCCTTGTTCCTTTGGTTCACTTTCATTCCTCGATCCTTATTCTCAAACCAATGACTACATGTCAAATGAATCCATTAATACTAAGCGTTACAATACATACACAGTTACTGCTCCCATACTTACCCGTTGTCCCGTTATTTCGATTTAACTTAATGTCCTTAAACTTACAACTTGTTTAATCACTTCTCATACTTGTTTACACTTCTTAGGGCCTTTAAAGGTCACCAAACAAGGCCTTAACAACTTCTAAAACCATTTCCAATCAATCCCCCATGTTTAGAACCCTGAAAAACACTCTCTGCTGAATTCTGGGGGTGGTCCGGGACTTGGTCCGGACCCTAGGTCCCGGACCAATGCACTGTCTTACTCTCGGCCATATTTTCTACCCTGGTCCTGGACTTGGTCCTGGACTTAAGTCCCAGACCAATTCCTGCATTCACTCTTGGCCTTTTTTTTAAGCGGTTCGGGACTTGGTACATATCCTAAGTCCCGGACCCTGCTAAAAACTACTATTAAGGTCATTTTGCAACCCCAAATCAACCCTTAATCCACCCCTAATCATTCCATAATCTATCCACAAGTTTCCTACATAATTAAACACCTCAAAACACTCCTTAAACCACCTCAAATCCTTGGTCCAATTCATACTCAACTTCTTGCCCAATTTCTACAAATTTCCATTCTTATTTCTACAACTTGCACACTTGTGCATTTATACACTTTCCTTTGCACTTTGCATCTTTTCCTAACTTCATTTTACCATTCCGATTCATTTCCAATCAACTACACTACATATACCCAAGTCCAACTCTCTTTTACCAAATCTTGCACACTAATTTTTCCTAGTTTCTACAATGCATTTTCTACACTTCTTGCTACAGATTTTACACTCTTTTATTCACATACCACTACTACCATTCCATGGTTACTAAACATCTCTAATAAACCCAATACACACCTTGGTTCTCCCATTAACCAAGCATCCATAAATGCACATTCTCCATACATGCACATTTTCTCCGAAATATTTTTCTTACTACTTTTACTTACTTACACACATACTCTCCATCAAATTCATTCCTAATCTCTAGCCACACCCATTCAAGGGTCCTACCAGCAATCAAAGAAATCTCAATACATCAATACTTCCTCAATCCACAATACTAATACACATACACATTACATTTGGCTCCAAGGCCTACAATTCACATACTTGCTCACAAATACTCAAACTTACATATCTACAATACTAGTAAAATATTTTGGGTTCTTTAAATTGGTTTACCCATTCCCATTAATCTAATGCATTAAATTTAGCATTCAAGAAAGAGCTATTACCTTAAGCTCTTATTTCCTCTTTTCTTTTCCACTTCTTCTCCTCTCTTTCTTGCACAAATCGGTCACATGGGAAATGGAGTTGCCAAACTCCATTCCCATCACCCAATGCACACAAAACAAGTTCAATTAACATACTAACCCTTATATTAATGCTAGTTCATTGAAATGCTTAAAACAAAATTTCTAGGGTTTACCTTTTAAAGCTTTTAAGAGGGGTTTTAGCCCTTGGTTCAAGAAGGTGATTCCACCACCATTGCAAGGTTGAATTGATGCTCAAAAGAGAGAGAAAAATAGAGCATTATAATGGGCAAAAATCGGCTACAAAATAAGATGAAGAAAACATGAGTTTTTCATGTAGATTTTTACCTTAATGGAGAGAGGGGACTCCAAGCTACCCATTGATACTATTTTCTCTTTGAATGGGGAAAACCCATGGAGATGAACTTCCTCATTTTGAGATTTTGAAAAGAGGGAAGTGTAGAGAATGATGAGGGGAGTAAGAATATGCAATTATTTTTGCATTTGGGGTTCAAATGAAGATGGAGCATGCAAGAGAAGGAGGGAAGCCATTGTTGCTATTTGTGGAACTTCAAAATCGCAGCAGCCAGAGGGAGGAGGGTGCTCACGGTGGGGAAGACAGCAAAGGAAAGAGAGAGAATAGAAAAAGTGAGGTGAGAGAGTTCTTTTTCTACTTTTTGTACTTTTACCTTTTTTCTTTTTGGTTTGTTAATTAGTAACTAGTCTAGTGTGTGTGTGAGAGAGCTTTTGACTTATTAAAAACCGGCCCCCTCTAATATTACCAGTTGGAGCGTTTTTCGTCTTTTACAGAAAACACTCGTTATTTTACCCGGTTTCCGTACTATTCACTAACCGGGCCCGTTCTCGGTTCTCCGGATTTTCTCGTTTAATTATTTTTATTGGTTATTAAACTTCCATAAATGCTTAATAATTGTTATTTAATGATTTATAATTTTTACGGGTCCGTTTGACCACTTAAAGTCACATTTTCGGGTTTTCTCGAAAAACGTGCGCTAAAGCTCTATTAGCGTTTTAATGCATTATTTGGATCCGTTTTCTTCGGGAGTTGTTCCCATATATTATTTAGGCCTTATTAAGCCTTTAGAATCCATATAATACGCTATCCGAGGTCTCATACCTCCTATGGTTATTTAACGCTTATTTAGCGTTTTTCACTTTTTAAGCGTTTCTTTATTTCTTTTGGATTTATTTTCCTTACCAATATTACTTAGGTGCCATTAGGCCCTTAAATACGTATTAGGATAATCTTAATCCCTATATTTAAGTTCGGGATATTTCAAGGAATGTCAGATCCTAAGTATAATCGAAAGGTATATTGCTAACACCCCAAAATAACCCGCGCTCTCGCGTTGATTTCTCCAAAAGCAACACACCTGTAATGTGAGGCCATAAAGGCTTAGCCAATTGCTGAGTGTGCTAATAATGTGATTCTACACCCTTTAGGTCACTTAGGTCGTTTAGTCATCTTGATTAACATGGGGTTCATTTCATGTTGTTCCAGTTACATGCTTATAACATAACCATAAATGTGGTAATAAACATACATCAGTCACTCCAATATTCAAACAGCAAAACATAGCGGTCACACCAAATACAATCATGCCAATAGTTTAGTTAACAAAGGTAATAGGTTAGCTGAAATAGAATTAGTTTCTCTGGTGCATTCACCAACAATTCAAAGCCCCGCTTCCAACAAATCTCACATAATCTTACGAGTGTCATGTTAAGGACAATTCCCCGTTTAGCCTCACACTTTCACTTAAGTCCTATGCTATACTACCAGTGGGTAGGTGAACTTACTTATCTATGTGGTAGATGTCCATGCGGCCGAAGCCATGGTGCCAACGGTAGCACACTCCGACTGACGAGCGTATCCTGCTCGTTAGACAACAAAGCAAAAATCACTCCATCAGAGTTCCTTTCTAGTGATCACTGCGCAACCTGCTGGAACGTATACAACCCAGGATTTACTAAACATATTTATCATTTAATCATCACACTCTCATTTGTTAGAGTATTTTAACTAATCTCTTGGAGATATCATGAAATACCCCTAAATTAATTTAAATTAATTTAGGGGATTTCTTTTGTTAAACCTTAATTAATACTATTTAATATTAAAGTATTGTATGGAATTATGAATATTAATATTATGTGGAATTATGGAAATTAATTTAGGGGATTTCTTCTATTTAACCCTAAAGAATACTATTAAGTATTAAATTATTATATATTATTATATATAGTATTATGAATTTAATAATAAGATTTATAAGTCAATAAATCTTGGAAAAATTCCTAGACACTCCAATTATATTATAAAGATTTTAGAAATATTTGGAACATTGATTTGAAACATAAAAGTCAATATAAAATCCTAGAAACCCTAAAGCTTCCTCAAGCCTTGCTAGGGTTTACTTTTTGGGATGTCAAACCAGCCCCTGAAACCTATACAAATAAATAGGTTATGGAAAACCATGAAGATCGATAAAAAGAACGTCAAAAACGGATCATCCTAGCCAACGTTATGATAAAATGAAATTTTAAGCCAAACTTTTGAAAGATGCTGATGTGGCTTCTCTGCTGAGTCATCAGCATGCCTCGGTATACGCGCCTCAACACTTAGTCGTTTTTATCTCCACGATTTTCACAACTTCCGCCAGAATATTGGCCTAACTTGTGACATCCATATCTCTCTCGTCTTTGAAATTTTTGAGTGTCGTCTTTTTATTCTCTTCTACTTTTAACCTAGTTTTAAACCATCTATCAAGTTAAACCTAATTCGCCTCACAAAAAAAGTTATGCCATCTCAAAGTTGCCTCCTCAGCCTGATGAACCGAGAAATCCAGATTTTGTCAGGTAAACGTCTGATTTTGTGCTAGCCATAACTCTCTCGTTCTTGAGCCAAATCCGTTGTTCCATAGCTCATTTTAAAGCTCTTTAATTCTTCTTCAACTTCTATTTAGACATCTAAGTCTGAATCACTACCCCAATTGGTACAGAAAATCGTCTCTAAGTCGTCACATGATTCAGTTGAACAGGTAATCCCCCCTTCTCGTGTAAACTTATACTATCATATCTTCTTCATCCGTGGGCGACAATTCTTGTTCTATAGCTCGTTTTAAAGACCTCTGTTTCCTCTACAATTCTTATGAAGGAACCTCAAGCTAGTTCTCGATCGTTTGGAAGATATAAGTGACTAAAGTTCCCCACTTGGTCAGCACATAAAATCATAGTTTTCTAGAAAAACGAATTTGATTCTCCTCGTTGGTGCATCTCCGGTATGATTCCGATCAAATTCCACCATCTATGATGTTCGTTTTTGCATTTCGTTCATTCCCCTCTATCAATTTAACCAATTACGCAATACATTGAGAGAATTTGTAGGAATTCGAATCAGTAACCCGCACATAACCTAGTTCGAACAGCCCAGAATTGAAATCATCGAACACTGCATTATAGGTATAAAAATTAGTACCATTGGATTCATCTTTTAATTTCGAATCCAATGAAACAAGAATCACCGAATTTCGTCCTGTGGTTTGAGAGAATCGATCGAATCTCTGTTCGTGTCGATTTGGGTTTTCTGAAGAACTGGGGAAAATGGGCCGTTCGATCGTAGTTAAGGAACGACGGCCGAGTTTAAAACGTGGGGTTATTATTAATATATTAGTTTATATAATTCTATAATGATACCCTATCTGTTTGATTTATTTAACAACCTTCCCGAATGTATTTTGACTTGAAATTTTAAGTATAGATTCCTTATAAAATCTATTTTATTTTGATGTAAATTAATATGGGTTTGAGTTTTTAAACGTAAGTTATAATTTTTACAATTTCTAAGTATTATGGAATGGAATTTTGGTTAAATTAAAAGATATTTTTATGAAATAAAATTTTGTAATATGTCTAAAATGTTATAGTTACTATATACTTAATTTGGGAATTTTTGGACAAGAGGAAGTAGGTTTGAAAATTGTATTTCTAAGGTTTCTCATAAGTTATCTTATAATATAAGGTTTTTAATGTAACAAAAATTAAAGTATGACTTGTTAATAAACTTTATAGGTTGAAAATAATATAATAAGACTAAACTAACATTTAATACAGAATGTTAAAAAATATTTTTGAGTATCAACTTTTAAGTGAAGTAAAAATTAAATACATATATATATAAGAAATAAAATAGTAACATATGTTAAAATAAGGAATTTAATTAATCTATATTTATACTAACTATATAATGTGGAGGTTAATATACTTAATTGGAACTAAGGAAAATACTTTATTTTATAAACCATATATTGGATATAGATATGTGTAAAAGTTAATATAAATAATTAAAAGCAATAAAACTACATAAAGAATGCCTTGAATAAATCCTAATATATATACATAAATAAATAAATAAATAAAAGAAATAAAATACCTTATAGGAAGTAGAATATGAAGGAATTAATAAGTTAAACTAAGCATATACATAATACTATTAAAGAGATTTATATGAGGTGGTACTAAATTATGATTATGAAATTAAGCTTAAAGAGTTACCTTTGAATTTCTAAGATTTATATAAACAGTGTTAAAATACATGTATAATATTATTTGTCATTGACCGGAATGTAAATCCATAATTGGGTTAAGTAAGTAGTAAGTTAAGACTTAGGAAAATATTGTAATTAGATTACATAAAGTGTTACACAAATAGATTTTATTATATAATTAATAATAAAATGAATGAAATACTTTTACATTTAAATGTTCTTATTATATAAAAATAATAAAATAAATGAGATACTTTTTCATCTAAATGTGAAGATGATTAAGAAGTCTAGATTTAATCATTTCTTAATATTTATAGTATTGAGTAATAACTTAATATTTTAAGGTAAAATCATTAAAAGGATTATGATATAAAACTATATTAAACTATGATTAGGAAATTACTCTAAATAATAATCCTTAAGTTTCTTAGAATTAGTTAAGCCATAAAAATACATTTATTACCAATATTCAGGATGTGAGTTTATAAATAAGTGATGTACATAATAGTTAAAGATTTACAAAAAGGTTTGTAAATAGAAATTTGATACTTAAAATCTTTAAACCTTTAATTAGATGAAACTAGGTTACGTAAGAGATTATATTGATCTACTCTACGACACTGAAAATTTAATATGTCGTTTGAATATAAGGTGTGAGGATTTTTCGGGATAGATTATCTTATTATATAATTAACAATTTCACTTATGAATCAGAATTTAACTCTTAGATAAATTTTACCTTATGTTAAGTTGTAATGCTTATCCTAAAACATAATAAAGGGAATTAACTTATTAAGTTATTCCTTTGAAACTTTAGGTTTTGTAAACAATTTAAAACATATTTAAGACTTAAGTTTATTGAAGTTTAGTAGAAAAGGATTGTACATAGTCTATAGAGAGAATGTGCGTAAAGATAAAACATTTAGGAATTTAAGGTAAGTAAGGATACATAAAAGGTTATATTTAAACACCTTATTATATAGTTGTGATTAAGTAAATAATATACCTTGTGGATACTAAATGTAAGAGTTCAATAAGTCTAAGCAAATTATAATATGGTTATTTCAAGATGAAAGGTAATTTAACAACTTATGACAAGATTATTAAATGGTTGTAATTAAAGGCCATTCTGAACTAAAGATAAGATAATTGAGTTTAGTAGCTCAAATAAGTTATACTAAAATGCGTCTACAACACTACGATTCCAGCATACGGGATGTAGATCTTAATTAAGTTAAGGGGGAAGACTTAGTTATAATGGATTATCTAGTAGATATTGATAAAGATACATAGTCATTACATTGTGAAATAATAGTATAGTATTCTAAGATAAACCCAGCATTGGTCCTAACACGAAGTATGTCCTAAAGTAAGAATAAAGGTATTGAGCTTAGGAATTATTATTGAAATTCTAAGATTAATTATATAATATAAAACACAGTTATGATATTAAGGCCTCACAAGTCTTGAATGTGAGGATTGTGGTTAAGTATGAATAAAGTGGATAGGAGTGGACAATTTGCAAATGTTAATAAAATACATTCCTTGGTTCTACAACCTTGAGCTATGCAACATTCTAAGATAAGTCAAAGGTATATATAACATTCGAGTGAGGGCTTAAAAGACAATTGAGACTTAGAAATAAGAGTGAGGAGTTTTTTAAGCTTGACGTAGGCTACAAGTGATTGATGATAGACTACCTTTAATATTCTTCAGAGTACGGTTGATTGTTTGCGCAAGTTGACTAGAACTGCTTCAGCGTTATCCAGGTACGATTTCTCGTACTCTTATACTTTGCTAACAAGACTTACGGGATGTTTGTGACAAACGCTAATTGGGCTAAAATGGATTTCTAAAAGGAAATGGTTGTGTGACTAACTCAGCTTGATGTGACTAACTCAGCCTTGAATGTGAAACTTACATGGTTATTGGTTCCTTCTATTTGGTTGTCTCACTAGACATTAACTGCCTAGGGTTTATGCTTCTACACTCTGTAGGACTGAGTGTTTTGGTATTGCTCTGGTGCAGTTAGTGTTCTAGTGGGAATATGAAAAAGGACAATCTTGGTAATTCTTCCTTTGACTCTGGATATTGTTTCATCCATGAGCTGAATCTTTTGTTGTGACGTGCGCGCGTCTTCAATGGTAACAGTGAGGGGCTGTATATCCCCTATCCCAAAAGGGACGTAGTAAACAGTGAGGGGCTGTATATCCCCTGTCCCAATAGGGACGTTGTAGACAGTGAGGGGCTGTATATCCCCTGTCCTAAAAGGACGTACTTGGCGGTGGGGGCCATCTCTCCCAATTGGTTTTATTCCACTCTTGAGTTGTTGGTTCTTGGATATCTATCTTTCCATTCCTAGTCCTTGTGACTACTTGGGTTTCTACTCCTAACTGGAATTGGTTCTAACTTGAGCATTGGATGTTCACTAACTCATGGTGTGGTTTTTGGATTGACTAACTTTACCTTTCTATTATTTATCTTTATCCTTAACTTGTTATCTTTGGCTTGGTGATTTTAAAGTGCCTTGTTTCCCAGTTTTACTTCCAAGAGTTTAATTTCAAGTTACTGTTTATTTTGAAGAGTTATGTGTTTAAATATAGTTTTGGAGAATTGTACCAGTTCCATTCCAGGGAACTGACTCACCCCTCCGGGGTGGGCTGCTTGGTTTCATCTTGCAGGTACGAATTGTTTATACAGATGGCCACGAAGAGCATGGGTGATTGGGAAGGGAATTAGGAATTGTGTAGAGTTATTCTGTTTTACGTTCAGTTTTGTTTACGTTGTTTTCTTGAGTTCAGACCGTAACTTAGATAATTGTAATGGTTGTAATTGGTGAGGTTGGTACCGGGTGTTTGGAACCCGATGGTCTGTAATCGCCTTAGCATTTTAATTCCAATATAAATACATTAAATAGGGGCGTTACATATTGATCTCGTTATTGGAGAAACACATTCATTATATACCCATCGGGTCATACACATATACCTAGAAGTCTGCTAGGTGATGTTACAGTTTGAGTCATCGCTCTAGAGGCGGTTAATACGGGTCTCTAAACTAAGTACCTCGCTTAGTGTTTTAGGAGAAGTTTACACTCATAAGTTAGTACTCGGTGTTCCTCCTAATTGTTCACTCACAAGTTGGGTGATAATGGGTGTCACCTCGTTTGATCGACGTTCTCGCACAATTAATAAACGCTTTGACGGTCCAATCATATAACACATACAAACATGCATAACATTATTATTCTAACATGCAAGCACAAAATATGTTTGAACCCAAGGAAACCCTTAGGACGTTCAGACCACACATTCATATACCGTACACCGAAGTACAATGCTAGCATGACGAGTCACACTTATCCTCTATTCTTCCGAAGCTCGAACCCCACAACCCGATCTAATGGAATATATATATCTAATATTAGTATCCATTCGGACCTATCTAATCATCCCATAATAATTCTTAACCTTGTCCCGTAATTAACCCCTTGAGCGGTTATTAGTTTGACTCGGGTTTCCGTTAAATCTCAGGTTAGGGTTATATTATCTCCATAGTCGTAAGAGTATGGTATTTAGTATCGTAATAATATTTATTACTTAGGGATTTGGATTTAGTTTACATTATAGTTTACGAGCAAGTACTATTCGATACCATAATAATATTTACTAAGTAGGCATTAGACTCTTGATAACCCATGTTATTTATCGAGGTTATTTAGCCTTTTCATGTTTACACACTTACGTGCATGCTTTAATATATATATACAATATAGTTTGTTACTATACTTATTTGACCAAGTTATATTTCATATTTTAATTACATAGTACTTCGTATATTGGTCAACTCATCATCTACTTAGTCAATTAATGTTGGTTGGTCAACTTGGTTTGACTCGGTTAATATTCCAAGTCAACGTTTCATTATAGTCGATATTTATTTATATCAACTCGTACTACAATCATATTATAACACTTGTAATTATATTTCCAACCCATAGTTCTTTCCACATTAACCTTATATGATTCATCAATCATATTACATTTTTACCTTATATTATAAATTCATATCATGTGAATTATAAGGTTTCCCCATAATGATTTAATTCATTATTCTAAGTGAAGTAACACATTAATTATTTATGTCATTTGTTCAGAAATCTTATTAAGAGTTCATCTTAATATTATACAAGGTATTTTATACATTATCATATTCCTTATATTATAAGGTTCCTAACCATATTATGCTCCCCAAATTTCTAATTCAAACCCATTGTTTTATGTGGTTGTTTGTAAGGTATACTTATACCACATTAGTCCCTTTATAATATACTCTCTTATTCTTTAATATAATGTCACATTATATCATTTTAAACTTTATAATATATCAGCCCATAGTTTCAAAATTCCAAACCTACCCATGACCTTCTCGGTAATTATATTTTCTTCCCATTAACTTTTGATTATTTACTAAATCAACCCAAACATTATTTTTGTTATATTCCTACCCTTATTTAATTCATAACCTAAGATTCCCAAACATAATATCCCTTTACTTTTCCAGATTTATTATGTCTACCCACAACTTTTTTTAATTACATATTACTCCACTTTATTTTGTAAACTTACAATTTAATACCTAAAACTTTATATTATACATATTAACTTACTTAATTTCAAAAACTTCACAAATAATTTTCTAAATTCCTAAACAGCCCCTTGGCTGTCCTAATATTGTTTTCCATTTCAAATTTTTGGTTATTTACATAGTAACCCATAAGTTTTATAAATGTTACATTTTAATACTTAAACTATATTTTAATCCTTAATTGATTAAATCACTAAAATCAACCCAAAATTCACCCAATTTACGAACAGACCCTTAATGGTCACATTAACTTCATTTCAGCCCCTATGTTTTTAGAAATTACACAAACACCCATAATAGTTTTATAAATTTCATTTTCAACTTTATAATTTATTAAATTACCAATTCAATTAACTTATTATTCTAATTTGGTCAAACCTCACGTGGTCAAGGTTGACCACCTAAATACTCTTTTGACCCATATTTCCTAATATTTATGAAGTGGCCCCATTTAATACTTTAATTTTACATTTAGCACTTTAATTTTATAAAATTAGTATTTTATGTTTTTATAATTCTAAATCAGCCCCCTTACGGTTCTAATACTTGTTTGGCACTCTATATTTTTACTTAATTACACTTTGACCCCATTAACAACTCTTTTGTTCATTTAAATACCTATAAGATTTATAATTCATTCAAATCATATTATAACCTTATATTTAATTTATGTAACACCTAAATTCACCAATATTCATCTAAAATTTTCCTAAGTGATTATGTTTAGACCTGGCAAAGGTGACACGAACCAGAAAAACCAAACCGATCCAACCCGATCCGAACCCGAACATAAACCTAATAGCGTGACCCAAAATGTGACCCAAAAATCCGAACCGAACCAAACCAAAACCGAATCAAACTGAAATTTGGTATAACCAAATCCACCCGAACTGAATCCACCCGAACCGAGTCAACCCGAACCGAATCCACCCGAATGTTTTGCTAAATCCAAATTTACTATAGTTGTTCCAACCGTAAAAATAATCTTGAAACCAAAAACATATAATGGAGATTTAGACATCCAATAAGTGTTCATTGCTCACAAATGATATATATAATATTGAATGTCTTCAATTTTCAAGCATCTCAAGCCTTGTTCTAATAAAACATTCATAAACTATGTCGTTACCCTTCCCACACATGGATGTTTTGCTACAAACTATCGATGTTTTTGCTTTAAAATTGAAATACCCCAAACTTAGATATGGTGTTTAAGTGGTAAGCTAAGATATAGGGAGGCTAAAAAAATGCCTTAGAAACATTAAGGAACATTTTTAATCAAAGAAAACATAAGGAAACACCAAAAGAGCAGTTTAAGCAAAAACGTGCTCTAAGCTTGGAGAGACTTGGGTGAGCACCCAAATATCATTCTAAGACCTTAGTAATATCCTAATGGTCATTTTAAGTCAATTCCCAAAGAAAACCAAGCTCAAAACAAGTTAAAACACAAATTGTGCTTTAAGGACTCTTAAAGCACATTTTGAAAATTGTCTTAGAGAGGGGTTCTAAGTGGCTAAATACTCATGATTACTTCTTAATTAACTTGTGTACTAATTAGTATCACATTAGGAAGTCTAAATCAATGGGAAATCAAAAATTTCACAATTATGTGCACTAGTTTGTGAATAGTAATCAAATAGTGCCTAGTTTAGTCTTTAATCAATTAAGTCTAATTAATTGGTCAAACAAGACCATGACTAGCCTAATTAATGAGGGGGCCGGTTTTCTAAGCGTGTGAGTCACCAAGAGTAGCTAATTAATGTTAGAAGAAAAAGAGAAAAAGTAAGTGGTTTTACTATTTGCTTTTAAGGAATCAAAATATCTCATTTATACCACCTCTCTCCTTCTTTCTTCATTTCTTCTTCATCTCACCGATTTTGGCTGCTCCTCTCTTCTTCTTCTACGTGAAACTCAACCTCCATGCTAGCTCCATCTTCACTTGCTTGCCAAACACACATCTTAGCTCCAAAATCAAAACTAAACACATATTCTTCTTAGTTAGCTCAAGCTCCTTCTTTCTATCTTTTCAAAACTTCAAGAGCTTTGATTTGGTGCCAAGCCAAACCGCCATTAGAGGAGGAAACTCAAGCTTGGAGACTCCATTAGCTTCTCCATTCTCTTAAGGTAAAGAATATGTAAGAAAAATCAAGTTCCCACCATTTCTTCACATGTCCGAAAATTATCACTCATGGGGCTTCATTTTTATGCCTTGTTCTAGCTTGTTTTCTATTCTCCAAGGGCAAGAGGAGGTCCTTCTTGCTTCATATCCAAGCTTATTCTAAGACCCCAAGGTAAAACAATCAATTAAATACCTTAAAACACATTTTTAAACTAGGGTTTATTCCTTAAGGTTGGTGCATGGTTTGGTACTCATTGGAAACATTGAATCTTGATTAGAACATTGGCAAGGATAGTGTGGTTGGTGACCGAGATTGTCAAGGGAAAGGCTAAGGAGGAAAGTTTGTGAAGCTTGTAAAATAGCAAGGTAAATGTCTTACCTTAAGGTGTTTTAATGCATTAAGGGATGGGGTTTGAATACGTGATAAGCTTAGCTTAGAGTTACATTAGGAAAGGGCAATAGGCAAAAAACTAAGAGAAAAAATGAATTATACTTGTGAACTTGTGACTAAGGAGCAAATGAGAAAAGGAGATAGTTTAAGAATGTCAATGTGAATTATAAGAGAACTTATATTGCAATGGGAGCCTTGTTGTGTGTATTTGCAGGTCAAAGGCTATATATATTGTGGAAATTCAGTGTTTAAGATTTATGCATTTAAGGGCCTAAGAGCCAAGCAATTTAAGTTTATGCACTATATTGTGATGTAGTGTAGTTTTGGTCTATGATGTGTGCTAAGGAGGTTTAATGAGAATTTGAATGTTGATAGCTATTTGATGGTGAAAAACTAAATGTTTTGGTGTAACAGTATACTAGAGAACCCATGGCAAAATTTAGTGAAGAACCTAGGTGTTTAAGATGTGTTAAGGAGATTTTATGACTAAGGAAGTACTAAGAAAACTTTAAGTGTTGTTTTGATGAAATAGAGTGCGTTTAAGGTGTTCTTATGAATTAGAATGACTTAGGCATCATCATGGAGGATTTAGGAATCAAATGAATGCTTTGGGGTATACCTGTGCATTTAGGACAGGCAAATATTGATAAACAAGTGGAGAGCAAATAATGTTGTTGAAAGAAGGTGGCATAACTTGTGAAGGAACTCTAAGTAGTTGCATAAAGGAATTTTAGATGGTGAAAGATGCTTGGGAGATGATGTTATAGTGGTGATGAGACATTTTGGCATAGTGGTTATAATAGGTATGAACCACCACTTAGAAGCCTAGTGAAAAATATTACAAGAGTGGGCATTATTATAAGGAAATGCATAATGACTAAGGTGGATATTGGTGAGTGATTTAATGAGTTTAATGGAAGGCTAAAGGTGTGATTGAAGTGCCCAAAAGAGGTTAGAACATACTAGGGTTTGTAGGGTGAAGTTTGGAGTCAAATGGGAATTTAGAAACAAAGGCCTGGAGCCGACCGACCTTAGGGACCGGACCTGCAAGGTCGGTCGAGCTCAGTTTACACTACCGGAAAGAGTTTCTGGAATGGACCGACCTTGGGGACCGGACTTGCAAGGTCGGTCGGGCTTGTATTTTGTGTACGAATTGAGTCTCTGGAATAGACCGACCTTGGGACCGGACTTACAAGGTCGGTCATGCCTAAAATTTTGTACGAGAATTGGTCTCTGGAATCGACCAAACTTGGGACCGACTTCACAAGGTCGGTCGGGCCTAAATTTTCCACGGGGAAAACTCTCGGGAATGGACCGACCTTGGGACCGGACTTGCAAGGTCGGTCGGAGTAAAAAGTTTCAAACGGTAATACGTCCTGGAATGGACCGACCTTGGGTAAGGTCGGTCGGTAAGGTCGGTCGAGCCAAAAAAAAGAAATTTTAAATTCTAAAGATGTAATTGGTAATAAGGTATGCCATTAGTAGGGTAATGATGATTAGCAACCTAAGAACCTAAGGAATTAAGTTAAGTTAAGTATAAACCTTAATGTTTAAAGTTAAGTTTATAAGGTTAAGTGGTAAGGACTTAAGAGAGTATTGGATGGGAATTTTTAGGGACTAAATGAGTTAAGTAAGGTGCAAATAACTAATGGCCTAAGAATGAATGAATGTTTTAGGTTTGTGAATTGGGACCCGGAGAAGGTTAAACAAACGACAATCGACGGTGAACGGTACAGTCTTCTTGTGACCTGCTTGCTAACGAGGTGTCCCTCGGCTTGTGTGCTATCTGTTTACTTGCTATGACTAAGTTAAGATAAAGCATGCAACCGGATATACTTGTCTCGTTGTGATTGTGTCTTCTTACACTAACCCGTGAGGCTTGAAACTTGCTACTAACTAAGCTTAGTACCTATTGAGTTAAGGAGGGGAATTGTACATTGGTGACTGTTGGTTAATACCCGTCAAGGTTTAACTAACACATGATATTTAAGACTTTCACTAACCGTAACTCGGGGTGGGAGTGAGGAATCCGGAATGGTACCGACAATTGTGTATTGGGGGAGGTCGGTGTCTAAATCAGATCCGACTTCCAAATAAGACTTGTCCTCGGACTCGTCGCCTAGGGTCAACAAACCGACCCGACCACCCGGACTACTGTTTGAGGTAGGAGGCATATTAAGGATGGCATGGGGGGATCAAGCCTACATCCCCAACAAACTAAGAAAGGTTGCTTATTGCCGGCGAGTGCACTGCTACCGGCTAGGGTTAACCAAGCTCTACAAA
Organism: Limonium bicolor; assembly: GCA_023374045.1. NCBI lineage: Eukaryota > Viridiplantae > Streptophyta > Magnoliopsida > Caryophyllales > Plumbaginaceae > Limonium > Limonium bicolor. Next base: position 54,720,054 of record CM041782.1, read on the forward strand.
AATAACAACCAATTAAGGGCTAACCATTCTAATTGTAACACCCCAACAACCACATTAAAATTAATAACCATTTGCAGCGGAAAACATACATCATCAAATTACTTAACTCGTTGGTGTTACACGCCGTTAGCCACCCACGTGACTAACAAGGCTAATACATATACATTGTATCGGTCTGATGGACCAGATTCCCGAGCAACTACACATTACATTCCCTTCCATTACCAACATTCATTATACATTTACATTCTAACTGTACCGAGTATTTACAAAATAATGCCGATAACAGTTTCGGTCTTACTACACCTACAATACATAAGTAATTCAGATGACTACCCATGCAACAACTACCCCTTCCTACTCTCGAACGGCTTCCAGCTTCTTGTACATTCATTATAAGACGACACTTACCCACTAGTCGGGTTATACACAAATTCGTCTTATAATAACCTGGATTCATATCCATGATCGGCATCCTCCACATAACAACACATTTCACGTTTCATCGTACAGATAACATAACATCGCAATAAGAATTTTAGTACAACAATAACACATAACATAACGGGAACGGTTCTCTTTAGGAACCGACCAAAACATAGTTAGTTCACTTGTAAGCCTAGAGAATGATATCACCCTCATGTTAAGCTCGTTATTCAACACTCGTTACCGTCCTAATAGTCGGACGAGTAACTTAACTTAAAGATGGATCGGATATAGTGACCCGAACACACCACACAAACACATGTTCCCCCTAGACCGATCATAAGTCAGAATAGGTAAGCTTTGGAGTAAGCTAGTGGGAGATCGTAACCCAAGGAGGAAAAAACCATAACAGAGAGGAAGGTAAAGCAAAGATGGATACCCACTCCCAAACAACGCGCGACCGGAACGACCGGATTCCTCACCCCCATTAGTACATATACTTATAAATAAACAGTTAGAGCTCCATTATGGAATCTATCACATCCACACGCCATAAGATTACAATCGGTTAAACACACAAGGGAGGTAAACATACCTACACGCACAAACAACACACAACCAACTCACGCATAGCCGTGGTTAGAACGTTCCCATGGTTTGAGTCGTTAAATCCGGATACCGATCTCTTATGTGATCCTAGATTTGGTTAGCTAAGGTTTAACACTTTCGAGGTTAAACGGTATCGGAATTGAACACGCCACATAAATGGACTACTGTAAACTTATTACATGTTTTATCTTACAAGGTGGCAAACACACAGAAAAACACATTGGCATACAAGCCGGTGTAATCCGGTAGGACACAGGTTGCAAGAAAACCATACCTGTCACCGCTGTCCACTATATTGTGTCCTTTTAGGTTCCTCGAACAAATCCCGTACAACTGGTAACATCACAATTACTTCCATTAACATTGGGGTAACATGATTGCTTAACGCTTAATGCGCCCATAGTTTACCCCGTCATCCCGTTACACTTAATTTACTCTTGTGATCTTAAGTTTACAACACTCACATCAAACCCAACACTTGTTTACACATTTTAAGGCCTTTACATATCACCAAACAAGGCCTAAACATCACCTAAAACCATTACCATTCAATCCCCCATGATTAGAAGCCTTTAAAACACATTTGCAACATTTTTGCCCTAGTCCGGGACTTGGTCGGACGCAAGGTCCCGGACCATCACTGTAATGTAGTCTCGGCCATTTTTTTCACTTGGTCCGGGTCTTGGTCCTGGACTAAGGACCCGGACCACTTGTAAACTTGTCTTTCGGTTGATTTTTAAGGGTGGTCGGGTACCTATACAAGGGCTAGGTCCCGGACCATGTTAATAACTTGTCAAAACATCATTTTTCAACCCCTAAACCAACCTTAACCTTACCTAATCATTCCATAAACTTTCCACATGTTTCCTACATGTTTAAAAACCTTAAAATAAGCACTAAACCTTCATAAATCATCACTAACTTGTTACTCAATTCCTTACAACAATTCCTAGCACTTATAACATTTTTTCTTAGATTTCTAAGTGGTATATCATGCCTACTACCTCAACTAACCAAAGTGTTGTCTCACTAACATTACCACTACTTCAAAAGCATTACTTCACACTTACACCTCCATTACACAACTCCTTCTATTTCCACAAGTTTACACTTAGACCTTCACAATGCAATTGTGAGCCTTGATTTTAAACCCTACCCTATGTTGATTAAAGCTGATTAGGATCTAACCGGGTTTTAGGTCCACTTATAACCTAAGATTAATAACAATGTCATTTAACAATAATTATTAAAACCTAAGCTAGCTCACTGGAACCTATTATGAGTCGCCACCTAATTTTAACCTAGATCAAATTAGGAAAGGAGAGTTCGGGTTCGGGGGCTTGGTATTCGACTTATTTAGGGTTCAATTACTTTCATTACCCCTAGAAGTCATTTTTCCTCTACTTAGTTTAATTACGGCTTGTTACGGGTCGTTTTACCTAAGTGCGCGGGTCTTCTGTTTTTTTGTGTTTTTTAGTATTTTTGACAGAAAATTAAAGTGAAATTGAAAGATACCTAAACTAGGGTTTCAGAGGCAGAATTAGGTCGAATTTTGCTTACGTCCGTAGCCACGGACCCATGTCCGAGACCACGGACCCCAGTTAACCTAATTATACAGAAGAGTCGAATTTAAAGGAAAACAAAAAATTGCAAAGTCCGGGCCACGGACAGGCTGTCTGTGGGCCCGAACATTATTAGAAAACCTAAATTTTGAATTTTTTAAAAATCCCGCCGCCGTCCGTGGGCGTCCGGGCTTACGGACAGGGAGTCCGGGACCCCGGACATGACGTCCGTGCGGGTGCGGACCGCCCTCGGACGGGCGGCTTTGAGGCTGTTCCCAAAGTGTTTTTGGCTCAAATTTTATGGGTGTGTAGCCTGAAAGATGTACAAGACGTTAGTGATTGAAAGTTTTCAATTGAATTCGAATTAAGCACGAAACTTGGTAAACAAGTTATTGGACAGAAGCTTAAACAAACAGCAATACAGAAGCGTAGAAGGGTTAGTTTGAGCCCAAAGTTTGAGGCAAGACAGATAATACCGTAGAGAATTAGAGAAGTGGTGTTTCTACCTGTTTTACCTTCGGATTCACAACGATTCTTCACACCGGGATTCGTCGAGTGCTCCGTTGATGGCAGACCCGAAAGGTTTTCGAACCAAGCTTCTGCTTGTTGGTTGTTCTTGCTGTTCTTCACGTTTTGGAGGTGGTTTGGTTGATGTTTGATGATTGATGATGTGTGGGAGTTGAAAAATATGTTTTGGTGTTGATTTGGTGAGATTTCGGGTTTGATTGTGGCTCTGGAGTTCAAAAAAACGTGAGAGAGAGAGACGGCTGCCTTCTTTGAGAGTCTAGGGTTCTTGAGGTCATGAGATTCTGATTTTATCAAAAACCTATCCCCTTATATAGACTTTCTTAAAGATAAAGAAAATCTAGTAAAAGTAAGATTTTTTGGTATTTTAATTAAAAGACTTCCCAAAGGAATTTTGCTGTGAAATTTTAACCACATGTCAAGGATGGGTATTATGAATTTTCTGAGGTGGAACCGAATTTTTTAAATGTTGGAATATTTTTATTGAATTTCCCGTCAGATTCAGTCAGAAATTGCTAGAAAATTATTGGAAATTCGAAAAATCAAAATTCCAATGCCATTATGCTTAAAATGCCATCCTCTATCATGGGTTAAAATATCAAAGCATCTCAAGTAGATTTGTTTGGGCGTCCTTTGGAGGAGAGAGAAAGCCTATAGGAGGTCTTAGGAGCCTCAAAAAATTACGAAAACGCCCCTGACAATGATAAAACCGCTCCTCATGCCCTGGGATGCGCCGATCGAGCAGGGATCTCTCACTACTTGACTAAAATTCCCCTCACAACACCAGCACCCCGTAGACCCTAACTCGGGGGGTCAAAATTTTGGGTATAACAGATTGCCCCCTGTCAACTAGACTTTGTAGTGGATGCGAAAAGTCTGGTTGATGCTTGAGTGATGCCCCAAAATTTTGAACTCCACGAAATTCTCCATGTGGTGCGAAACCACGTTGACTGCGTCCAGCTATTCGGTGGCGTTGACTACCTAAGCAACAAAACGCTGTCGAGCTATTCAAAGGCGCTGACTACCTATAAGCGAAAATGTGTCAAGCTATTCTAAGGCGTTGACTACCTAAGCTACAAAGCATTGTCGAGCTGTTCTAAGGCGCTGACTACCTGTAAGCGAAAATGTGTCAAGCTATTCCAAGGCGTTGACTACCTAAGCTACAAAGCATTGTCGAGCTGTTCTAAGGCGCTGACTACCTGTAAGCCAAAATGTGTCAAGCTATTCTAAGGCGTTGACTACCTAAGCTACAAAGCATTGTCGAGCTGCTCTAAGGCGCTGACTACCTGGGATGTGAAAACTGGATGGTATGCAAATGCAAGAATGCTGAAATGCTAAGGATACTAATGATGCTGATGCTGATGATAATGCTGATGATATGATGATGTAATGATGTTGATAATGTTGATGATGCTGATGATGTTGATGATGCTCGGATGCTTCTGGGGACCGAAACCCGTGCCAATGCTCCTGGCTGGACCCAATGTGGACTTATTGCCATCGCCCCCCAGCCGGTGTGCAGGGATAACTCCTGGTAAAAACCCTGGGGACTTATTGCCTTCGCCCACCATTCGTTGATCCCGAAATAAGTTGACATCGCAAAAGGAGGATTTATTGCCATCACCTCGCCAACTTTTCTGTCGCCAGGTCTTGTGACGCGCCTGGATAATGCAACTAGGTCTTACGACGAGCCTATATGAATGAGATGAATGCAATGTGCTTGATGAGAGTGGGTAAGCTAAAGGGTAACACTAGGTCTTACTACGAGCCTAAGGAAATGCAACTAGGTCTTATGACGAGCCTAAAGGACGGTTCTAGGTCTTATGACGAGCCTAAAGGACGGTTCTAGGTCTTATGACGAGCCTAAAGGACGGGTCTAGGTCTTATGACGAGCCTAAGGAAGGATCTAGGTCTTATGACGAGCCTAAAGGTTGGATCTAGGTCTTATGACGAGCCTAAAGGTTGGATCTAGGTCCTATGACGAGCCTAAAAGATGGTTCTAGGTCTTATGACGAGCCTAAAGGGATGCAACTAGGTCTTACTACGAGCCTAAAGGAATGCGACTAGGCCTTACTACGAGCCTAAGGATGGATCTAGGTCTTATGACGAGCCTAAAGGTTGGATCTAGGTCTTATGACGAGCCTAAAGGTTGTTCTAAGTGAAAGTGAGTAAAATGTATGATGGGTCTAAATGGCTGTAGAAAGATTAGGGTTTATGTCAAATCTGAAGATGGGGCTCAAGATGGGCCTACGGATGTTTGGGTGTGAAGGTAGGGCTTAAGACGGGCCTGTGGGAGATTGATGTGGAGGAAGGGCTTAGGACGGGCCTGTGAATGTTTGGATGTGGAGGTAGGGCTTAGGACGGGCCTCTAGGATGTGAGAACGGTTTGAACCTTTGGGTTTTGGACTTTTGGGCTTCAATCGGTGTTGTGGTTGCAATTGTTGGAACCAACAATTGCCCCCAGTATTCTTTCCTAAGGCAATCTGAGTTAGAGTTCATGGCGATCGATCGGAACGATCGATTGCCCCCAATATTTTCTTTGGCTAAACGTGAGAACAAGTCTCGTCCTCACAAGGTCAAGGCTTATGTTTTTTGATGTGGCCATCTTAACCCACACTCGACGTGTCTGGTGTTTGCACTCGCTTCTCACTTACGGTCACAACTTCTCAACCATTGAATTTGACATTTGTTAGATTTACGCGCTCAACCTGTTACTTTCACTCGATTGGATACACAACTACTAAGTCGGAAGTCTTTTGAGCTTATAACGTGGCTATGGGGTGTGATGAATGACAACAGGATAATGGAGGAATGTTTAGGATATGTGGAGCTTTAAGGATGACCAAAGCTGCAACTTGCACCGTCTCTCGGACTTGTCTTCTTTGCCTTGAAGTCATTTGGCTACTTCGTGATGACTTCGCTCATGAACTTGGGACTTGGAACTTTGGATTGTTCCTTGCATCTTCTTTCTTTTTTCCGATTTTGGATTTCTTTGAGGCTTTTCAAGTTTGCCTTCCTTGAATCTCCTTTCCTTCGGGGTTCTTGTGTTTCCCGGTTTTGAACTTTGAGAGCTGTTTTTGATGTTAGCTCGTTTGGATCCTGTGTCACTTTGGGACCATTTGCGGATAGTTTCGTCATGCTGGTAGCAGTTTGCTTCTTTGGACATGTGAAGTTGGTGTTCAGAAGTCGGGCTCCTAGCTTCCTTTGGTCACCGGGTCGATTATTCATCACTGGCTGGCTTATTTGTGAAGCTTGTAGTGTTGTAAAAGAGGTCATATATGAAAAGCTCAGCGGGGGTGCCTAGGGTGTAATGTCAGGGTTCACAAGCTTTTGGCTGTGTGGTGCTATACCTAGGTGCTTCGTCATCCCTAATAGTTGTGTATCTGTTCTTTGTTACTTTTCACTGGTTTAAGCGTAAATTTACAAATAATCTCCTTCGGTTGGAGTCATGCCGTTACCTCACCTTTGAATGTAGCCTCTCTGGAGTCGTGTAAAAATGACATGCTCGTTCGCTCTTGGTTTTACCGCTCAAGACACTCTCGTGAAGTGTACACTCGGAACTTGCTTGCGCATTTAAACAAAAGAAATAAACATTATCGTTCCTTAACTCAGATTGCCCCAGTATTGTTGTGGGGTTTTCTTGACAAACCTTAGAATGCCCAAGTTATTTGTGGAGGGTGATTGCATGTGTGGTGGTGAACAATGGTGGTGAGTGGTGATGGGGTGATTGCTGAGTGATTTATTTCTTTGCCTCTTGGCGGCCGCGGTGTGTCTGACGAAATGGTAGAGGTGATGGAATGCTGCGACATGTGTGGTGACTGTAATGGAGGTGATGAATACATGGATGGGAAGGTAGTCTCGTACAGGGGATCTCATAAAAAAACGAAGGTTTTTCTTTTGTATGTTTACAGACAAGCTTTACAAGAGAGAGTTTTTTTTTTTCCTTTTTTTTTCCTTCTTTTATCTTTGCACGTGAACAAATATATAAACATCAAAACATGAATAAAGAAGAAATTTTATTGATAACAAAAAAAAAGTAACAATGACACTGAGTACCAACAAAATGGGGGAGCCAACTAAACTAACTACGGAAAGAGAGAAGCTATGTAGAACAGCCAAAGGAAAATAATAATGACTCCTAATGACCCCAAAGCGGAAGTAAATGACTAACTACCCCTAATCTATGATCTATTCTTCGAGGAACATCCAATCAGGCATCGCTTCCTCCTTCGCTGCTCTTACCGTACCCTGTAAACATGAGGAACATGAGCACATGAATAAAGATGATAGTTCAATTGCTGAAATGAAAGATGGGTCCACTAACGCACCAAGTCCTTGACGACCAGGATTCGCTGCCGGAGATAGAACGTCTGGGATTCCTTGGAGATCCTTGCCAAGGCCTTTACCCTCTTGATAACCGTACTTCTCCATGATAACCTTCCCCGGTCCAACCTTAAGTTTTTGAAGAGAAGTTGGATCGGACTGCTCTGGTACAACACTGAACCTGCTCAGATGGGACGAACCCTCCTCTTCAACCATGCAAACAGGCAACTCCTTCTGATGTGGTTCACCTCTAACGATATGAACCTTCCCGTCCCTTTTGAACTTCAAACATTGATGCACCGTAGAGGGGACGGCCTTCAAATCTTGAAGGAAATCCCGTCCCAGAATCAGGTTGAAAGAATGGGGAATTTGCAGAACCAAGAACTTCACTGGATGAACAACCGTCCCAAACTTGAGTGGAAGATCCAATAGGCCGAAGACATGTCTTGGGTTATCATCATACCCTCGTAACACTATTTGGCAAGACTCAAACTTGTCGTAAACCATACCCTCTACCACTTTCAGAGGACAGATGCTAACATCTGCTCCCGTGTCAATGAGGACCTTTGGCACCTTGAAGGCCCCGCAACAAACAGTAATATACAATGCTTTTCCCGAGTGCTCGGAGATCTCGCTATCGTGAAAACTGATCTCCTCTTCTTGCTTTTGCCAAGAGCCGCGACCATCCTCTCCGGGGCTAAACTTTCCTCTGGCCCGCCCAAATGTTTGGCAATGGCCCGTCGGTGCTCTGGCGAGATCGTAAGCAAAGACCAGATGGCCATGGGGATGGTTGTTGCCTTCAGCTTCTGAAGCAGTTCTCGCTCACCTGGAATCTCCTCAGCCACCGGGGGAGACGACATTCGCTCTTCCCCTTGCGATGGCTTTTCAGGTGATCCGGAATGCTTGCCTGACCGAGTAATGTGAGCATTTGCTGGGACAAAGCTGACCGTGGATGTGGGCCTCCGTCCCGCCCCTCGTGCTGGCTTTTTGTCATCCCAGAAAACAGTAAAGGCAGCACACTGAACTTCGGATTCTGAGGTCTCGAGGTCATCCAAACGCTGATATCCCTGATCGATGAGGTCTTGGATCCGATGTCTCAAACCTTTGCAATCATTGGTATCATGTCCCGCTAGCTGATGGTACCTACAAAATTGACTGAGTCTTCTCCCTTTCGCGTCTCTCCATGGCGAGGAATGAGCGGCCGTATTAGCCCCTCATCCTGCAGCTCCTCAAAGGCCTGGCTTAAGGGACAACCAATGGGTGTGAATTCCCTTTCGGCTTTGCGGGGAAGCTCCGGTACCGGGGTTGCAATCCGGATTTTTCTTCTTGGGCCAATAACAGAATTTTAGACCTCAAATTACGACAATTATCTGTGGAGTGGCCCGTGAGTAGGTGGAAACGACAGAACTATTCGGGATACGCCCCCAGATGCCGCCCGCGAAACCGCAGGCTTTAAGTTGGACTAACCCCCGTCCTAGAAGTACTCTCAGAATCCGACTCTGCGGATGCTTCAGATCTACAACGGGCACCCGTGCGGCCTGCTCTTGCTGCGGTTCCTGGTTCTCCGGTGACTCGATCCCGTTCTCATTGGGGGCCAGATCTAAAGGGATGATTTCCCCGAGAGCATGAATGAGAGCTCTCGCTTCTCTTGTAGCCGACACAAATCCTGAGCTTAGCTCTTCCAAAGCACTCCTGTGGACAAATTCTAACTCAGCTAATTTCCCTATCAAATCCACAAGCTCAGCGAGCTGAGCACTTCGATCGTTAACTCTAGACGACATCCTAGCTGCGAGGGGTGCTCCCTGTTTTAAGCAAAAAGATAAGTCAGCATTGCGGGAGTGAGACTAGGAACTCAGGCCAAAGATTAGTGTGCTGCAATGAATGCCGGACTCCAAAATTTCGGGAGGGTCTGCTCTGGACTACACTTTTGGGTTACAAGATTCATTGGTCTTACGAGTGGATATTGCAAGAATCGGGCTTGTAACAAGAATCAGCTTAAAGGATTTTTTGTGTTTGGGGTGATCGAAGTATCTGGACTATGAAAACCCTTTAAATGTTTCATTTGGGCTAGAAGAGAGATGGATCGATTCAGACATTGGGCCTGAGGCCCAGGAGAAAAGGAGCACATACACAGAAGTTCTACATAAGGAGGGGATGCAGATGTCCTCACGAAATAACTCAGTCCAATGGGTACAGATCGATCCGGAGAAGTGCTTGGGGCACGGGCCCAGGTCACCACAAAGGAATAGGGCTTACACGCTATTCTCTTTGGGCTACCCCACTTTTTCACATCACCTAAAGGTGTGCGTCTACGGTCGGGTCTTTGACTGACCAAACAATGGGCTAGGTAAGGAAAATGCTTGGGGCTAAGGCCCAGGTATTAAGGGGGTGTGGTTAGATGACACCCTCCTCTTTTCCCCCACTTATTCACATCACCTAAAAGGTGTGAGTCCCTGACAGGGGACCCTCAAGCGGGTCCCGGGGTGAAATTGGTATGCGTGGTCCCTCGCTCTCATATGATGCAAGGGTGCAAAAATTAAAGTGCGCACAAAAGTAAACAAGTAAAAGCCATAAATAAACATTTTCAAGTTAAACCCTCTTTCTTAAAATTAAACAAGTTAAAATTAAGAAGTTTATCCCCAGCAGAGTCGCCAGTCTGTGAGCCTCGATTTTAAACCCTACCCTATGTTGATTAAAGCTGATTAGGATCTAACTAGGTTTTAGGTCCACTTATAACCTAAGATTAATAACAATGTCGTTTAACAATAATTATTAAAACCTAAGCTAGCTCACTGGAACCTATTATGAGTCGCCACCTAATTTTAACCTAGATCAAATTAGGAAAGGAGAGTTCGGGTTCGGGGGCTTGGTATTCGACTTATTTAGGGTTCAATTACTTTCATTACCCCTAGAAGTCGTTTTTCCTCTACTTTGTTTAATTACGGCTTGTTACGGGTCGTTTTAAACAAAGTGCGCGAGCTTCTGTTTTTTTGTGTTTTTTAGTATTTTTTGACAGAAAATTAAAGTGAAATTGAAAGATACCTAAACTAGGGTTTCAGAGGCAGAATTAGGTCGAATTTTGCTTACGTCCGTAGCCACGGACCCCATGTCCGAGACCACGGACCCCAGTTAACCTAATTATACAGAAGAGTCGAATTTAAAGGAAAACAAAAAATTGCAAAGTCCGGGGCCACGGACAGGCTGTCCGTGGGCCCGGACATTATTAGAAAACCTAAATTTTGAATTTTTTAAAAATCCCGCCGCCGTCCGTGGGCGTCCGGGCTTACGGACAGGGAGTCCGGGACCCCGGACATGACGTCCGTGGGTGCGGACCGCCCTCGGACGGCGGCTTTGAGGCTGTTCCCGAAAGTGTTTTTGGCTCAAATTTTATGGGTGTGTAGCCTGAAAGATGTACAAGACGTTAGTGATTGAAAGTTTTCAATTTGAATTCGAATTAAGCACGAAACTTGGTAAACAAGTTATTGGACAGAAGCTTAAACAAACAGCAATATAGAAGCGTAGAAGGGTTAGTTTGAGCCCAAATTTTGAGGCAAGACAGATAATACCGTAGAGAATTAGAGAAGTGGTGTTTCTACCTGGTTTACCTTCGGATTCACAACGATTCTTCACACCGGGATTCGTCGAGTGCTCCGTTGATGGCAGACCCGAAAGGTTTTCGAACCAAGCTTCTGGTTGTTGGTTGTTCTTGCTGTTCTTCACGTTTTGGAGGTGGTTTGGTTGATGTTTGATGATTGATGATGTTGTGGGAGTTGAAAAAATGTTTTGGTGTTGATTTTGGTGAGATTTCGGTGTTTGATTGTGGCTCTGGAGTTCAAAAACGGGAGAGAGAGAGACGGCTGCCTTCTTTGAGAGTCTAGGGTTCTTGAGGTCATGAGATTCTGATTTTATCCAAAAACCTATCCCCTTATATAGACTTTCTTAAAGATAAAGAAAATCTAGTAAAAGTAAGATTTTTTGGTATTTTAATTTAAAGACTTCCCAAAGGAATTTTGCTGTGAAATTTTAACCACATGTCAAGGATGGGTATTATGAATTTTCTGAGGTGAACCGAATTTTTAAATGTTGGAATATTTTTAAATTGAATTTCCCGTCAGATTCAGTCAGAAATTGCTAGAAAATTATTGGAAATTCGAAAAATCAAAATTCCAATGCCATTATGCTTAAAATGCCATCCTCTATCATGGGTTAAAATATCAAAGCATCTCAAGCTGATTTGGGCGTCCTTTGGAGGAGAGAGAAAGCCTATAGGAGGTCTTAGGAGCCTCAAAAATTACGAAAACGCCCCTGACAATGATAAAAACACTCTCCTCATGCCCTGGGATGCGCCGATCGAGCCGGGATCTCTCACTACTTGACTAAAATGCCCCTCACAACACCAGCACCCCGTAGACCCTAACTCGGGGGGTCAAAATTTTGGGTATAACAACAATTTTTTTCCTTTGTTTACCAAAACTTGAACAAGACTTAACACTTCACATAACATTACCTTGGTGTGTTTTAAAACACCCATTTGATATCTAAATCCTCCAAATTCTCCAAGACAATGCCCAAGGCACCTTAACACCTAAAACACCATAATTCACTTTCTTTCAACCATCTTAACACTTAACAATTTCCTAGTACCTACTAGGTCATAAAATCTCATTACAACACATAAACTCCTTTGTTTATCAACTAAATTTTGCCATAGCTTCTCTTGTATATTCTCACACCCAAACACTTAGGTTTTCACCTTTTGACAACCAAGAACACTTAATCACTTAATACACATTCCTTACACACAAACATATTGTTTTTCATCCTTTAACCATCCAAGGCATTCATCTTCACAAGTAATGCTCTTTACACACAACTAAACCTTTAAACTACACTACATCACAATATAGTGCATAAACTTAAATTGCTTGGCACTTAGGCCCTTAAATAGCATGGCTCTTAGGCCCTTAAATTGCATAAAACCATAAACACTGAATTTCCCACATTATATTTGCCTTTGACCTGCGAATACATACAACAACATAAATGCCTTTTAATAGCCACCTTGTGGATAGTTTTCTACCTCATTTCCCATTGGTTCTTTAGGTTGTTTATTAAGCAAATATAGCTCAATTCCCTATTACAATAAACCACATTAAGAGAGGTCATTTACCTCTTTGTTTTCCAAGCTTTCTCACGTGTTTTCTCTTGTTTTTCTTGATTGAAAATCGGCAAGGATCTTTTATCACTTGTCAACCTTCTAACCAATACACATATAGGGGTAATGAGCATTAAGTTTAATACTCAAACTCATAATTAACCCTAGGTTTACACAAGTGTCTTAGAACACTAAAATTTGATGATTACCTTTGGAATTTGAAAGAGAACTTGGTTAAGTAGCAAGATAGGACTCCTCCTAGTCCCTTGAAGATTGAATTAAGCTAAGAAGAGAGCAAGACAAGGCACCATTGTAAGGTGAATTTTCGGATATACACAAAAATGATGGGAACTTGGATTTTCTTTGATTTTCCTTACCTTAAAGCAAAGGAGAATGACAAGCATGAAAACATGAGCTCAAGCTCCTTCAATGGAGATTCTTCATGGCACCAAAATGGAGTTCTTGAAGATTTGAAAAGATAGGAATGAAGAGCTTGCTCCAACTAACACAAATATGGTCTTAGATTTTGATTTGGAGCATGGAGTTGGATTTGGCAAGAGTTTGAAATTGGAGAAGTGTTCTTGCTGTAGCTTGAACGGTTTGGAGCAGGAGGAAGAAGAGGGATACGGTGGAGGAAGAAGGGAAATGAAGAAAGTGAGGTGAGAGAATGAAAAAGGTAAGATATTTACTTATAAAAGCAAATAGTCTTTTTACTTTATTTCTTTTTCTTTTCTTTAGTTGCTAGCCATGTGTGATGACTCACACTCTAAAAACTGTGCCCCCTTCAATATATAAGATACTTATGGTCTTTGTTGACCATTTAAGTAAGCTAAGTTGACTTAAGTCAAAACTAGCACTATTTGAGCACTATTCACAAATTAAGGCACATAATTGTGAAATTTTTGATTTCCCATTGATTTAGACCTCTTAATGTGATACTAAGTAGTACACATGTTGATTAAAGAGTAATGATGGGCATTTAGCCACTCAAAACCCATTTCCAAGACAATTTTTCAAAAATGTGCTTTAAGGCTTCTAATAGTTAGAACGGTTGGCAAATATAAGATTAAGGAGAATGTGGACCTAAAGAGTTAAGATCTAACTCACTTGTTAAGGGAACGCCTGAGACATTCAAATGTGTGTGAACTACATGTGTTCATTTATGGTTTGTTGATTTATTGCGTTCATATTATGATTGTGATTCTAATCAACTTCGATGCTATCGACAATTAGTCGTCGTAGCCCCGTTAGCTTGGGGCCATGGGAGGGTCGTACCAGCATTCGTGTTGACCCCCTTTGGGGGTTGTTTTTACACTTGCAGGTAAGCGGCCCATGAAGTTACACCAAGAGAGTAGGAGCGGGTAGCCCTAGGTGGGACTTTATTTTGAGTACGGGTTGCGCCTGTGCACCCGTCTGTTGATAGTTAAACTTGAGAAATGTTACGTGGCTTTGGAGATACTTATAACTCGGTTGGTGCATGTATTTTGGATATTCGGTTGTAAATATTTAAGAAACGGTATTTCTTGTTGATCAGACCGTGGCAAGGTCCTGGAGTTGGTTTATTTCCGCTACGATGTTTATGTATTAGTTGTTAAGTTTACGGTAACCACGATTGGCTTAGGACGGGGTGTTACAAAAAGTGGTATCAGAGCGTAGTTACGCTCTGATCAAGAACACCGGACATAAGTGACCACCTAGTTAGGATATAAGTTAAGGAATAAGTGATGGGTTAAGGGTGTGAGCTGTTAGAGTGAGAAGAGCCAGATGACCACTATTTAGGGTGGACCATCTTTTCCGTCTACGGACATTATAATTCGTTAACCGAAACAGTGGTGAATACGAACCTAATATGAGTTGTGATTGTTCAGATGTCAGGAAGGAGAGGCCGAGGCCGTGGCAGAGGCGACGATGCTTCAGAGATAATGGGAGGGCAGACGATCACAGAGATCGTAGCTGCCGCTTTGGGGCACATGGGCTATCAGCCTGGTGCACCCCCACCTCCACCGCCACAGCCCCGGGAACCAAATTGGGTGAAGAGCTTATCTGACCTTCGACCTGTGTCATTTCAGGGGGAGACTGATCCCGCCAAGCTTGAGGCGTACATCTCCAAGCTGGAGACCGCCTTCGAGACCCTTGATGTCCCTGCTGGGATCAAGGTGCGCTTAGCTGCATTCTATCTGAAAGGGGCAGCAGGCGATTGGTGGAAGCTGGTGAGGGCCGAGCATGTGGCCAATCCAGAGTTCAGCTGGGAGCAGTACACCGCATTGCTACGAGCAAAGTACTACCCTGCCCATGTCCAGACAAAGAAGCGCCTACAGTTGGATGCGCTTAAACAGACCGACAAGATGACGGTGGACGAGTATTACTCAGAGTTCACCGCCTTGCTCCGTCTTCTGCCAGGTCTGGGGTATTCGGACCAGATACTGGTGGACCGCTTCTATGGCGGGCTTAGCCATCGACTCCGCTACGGAATGGGGCCGGCGAGTTATACTACCTTGCAGGTAATAAGAATGAATAAATATGAGAAGGTGAATAAGGTTAAGATTTGAGAAATAAGGGAAACTAACACTTGGAAAGCAGGAGTGCTATCATGCCGCTGCTAAGGTTGAGATCACCGTCCAGCTAAGGGATGAGGACAATGCCAAGAGAAAGAATGCCGGGAAGAGCACCGAGCACCAAGGGCAGGGTGGGTACAAGAAACAGAAGTACCAGCCCCAAGCCTAGAAGAATCAGCACACCAAAAGGAAAGGAAGGAACAAAGAAGGCTACTGAAGAGCCACTGAAGTTGACTTATGCTTATGCCGCTAAGCCCCTGCGCTCCAGGGTGCCAAAGGGTAAGGAAATACATCTTGAGTAAATAAGAATGGTTGACAACATTGAGACACAATCACTGATGCCATGTGTGATCAGGTACTGAGACTGGAAAGGAAACCGGTGGTGGCTACCAACGACACTACTATTGCCAGAGGTGCAACAAGGACCACCCCGGAGTTGACTGTAGGGGGAATAAGGTGGAGTGTAATTTTTGTGGTGTGCTCGGGCACCGGGCATATGAGTGCTACGGGAACCCGGAGGGTAGGAATTACAGACCCGGTTTCAAGGTTAAGACTAGGAGCGATCAGGGAGCTGGACCTGACGGACATAAGGGGGTGCAGCAAGTGGCAAACAAGAATCCACGGGTAGCCCAAAAGTCGGGACCCACACTACACATGGTGGACCGGGACGATGAGCCTGAACCCTCATCGAGGCCAGGTACCGCCATAAACCATTAAGTGATATAATTGCTTGCTTACCGCATTATCATGCATGTTTGGTGAATAAATGAGTTAGATGAGAATAAGACAAGAAAAAGGTTAGACCTTAAGTAAGATATAACCTAATACCACCTTAGGGAACTTCAACATTTGTTACCCAATACCTTCAACACTCAACTTGGAGGACACCTTCATCGAAACCCGAGACTTTTCAACCGAACAATGTCAGGTTATCCGCCCAGGTATGATTGTATTAAGGGGATACCTGACACCAGAGGCACAAATAGCCATCATCAGGAGATGCAGTCAATTGGGAGCGGGACGGGGAGGTTTTATACACTGGAGTACCCAGGAGGAGCGAGAATGAAGTTAAAGATGATGAGCTTAGGCAAGGATTGGAATTCGTATGCCAAGACCTACCAAACCACGAGGATACAAGATGGAGTCTCGCCACCGGGAATACCCGAAGAGTTCCATCCGGTTATTACACAAGTCGTGGAGATCGCTCAGCAGTTGGAAGCTGACCCGATTCCAGACATACAAGTGGACACCTGTATTGTAAACTTCTATGAGAAAGATGGGCGACTTGGACTACATCAGGATAAGGACGAGACAACTGAGTCTCTCGAAAGGGGGATACCCGTAGTGTCTTGGTCCATTGGGGATGACGGTGAATTCTAGTACGGTGAGCAGAAGCGTGCGGACCGTGCTAATAAGTTAATACTTAAGTCAGGGGATGTATTAGTTATGGGAGGAGGATCAAGGATGTTATACCATGGGATTAAGAGAATCAAGCTGAATACAGCACCGTCAACAGTAATCAAAGCGATGTACCTGAGACCAGGGAGATTGAACCTAACCTTTAGACAATATTAGCCATGTAAAGTTTTAGTATGAGATAAGGATTAAATGTAAGGAAGAAGCACATGTTGTAAACAGGATGGTTATGAATAAAATAACAGTGTTGTTCACATTAATTGTTACGACTCTTGTTATACCATCAATACTCATGAAGCTTGTGAATACAATTAGGTTATGGACTCGGTACGGAAGGTGCGTTAAGCATACTTACATAGGCACAGGCCGACGCCAGCGGTACTATCCTCACCGGCACCTTTCCGATTAATGGAATTGAGGCATCAGTTCTCTTCGACTCAGGGGCCTCGCATACCTTTGTCTCGGCATCTTTTGCGAGAAGGTTGGGGCTAGACGCTGATGAGCTACCCGACTTCACGGTTACGCTCCCGTCTAAGGAGAAGGTTCGTTGTACTCGCTACTACCGAGGAGCCATTGTCAGTATTAAGGGGGAAGACTTTCCAGTCAGTTTTATTGAGTTCAGGGAGTTGGGATTTGATGTTATCTTCGGGATGAACTGGTTGGAGCGGCACAAGGGACGTATCCTCTGCGCCGAGCATAGACTGCTGCTCAGGAGTCCGTCTGGGGTAACCATATCATACCGCCAGAGGCCCAGAGAGCCTTCGACTAAGATCATCACCGCTATGGCAATGTATAAGGAGTTGAGGAGGAAGGAAGAAGTATATCTCTGCTGTCCAGGACATAGAGAGGGACCCCGAGTTCGACCCTGACTTACCGGTAGTGTTGGAGTTCCCCGACCTCTTTCCACGGGAGCTGCCCGGCATGCCACCCACTCGGGAGGTAGAGTTCACCATCGAGCTGCTACCTGGTACCGGACCGATAGCCAAGGCACCATACCGTATGGCTCCGGCAGAAATGAAGAGAGTTAAAGGATCAGTTGAAAGACTTGTTAGATAAGGGATTTATCAGACCAAGTGTATCACCATGGGGAGCGCTAGTTCTCTTCGTGAAGAAGAAGGATGGTAGTCTCCGCCTCTGCATCGACTACAGAGAGTTGAATGCAGTGACAGTGAAGAATAAGTACCCACTACCCCGCATTGATGATCTGTTCGATCAGTTGAAGGGGGCATCTGTGTTTTCCAAGATTGATCTCAGATCGGGGTATCATCAGATAGCCATTAAGGAGGAAGATATTGAGAAGACGGCATTCCGGACACGGTATGGCCACTATGAGTTCACAGTGATGCCGTTCGGTTTGTCGAACGCACCGGCGAAATTTATGGACCTGATGAACCACTTGTTCCGGGAGCAGCTGGACAAGTCGGTTGTGGTATTCATCGACGACATATTGATATATTCGAAATCGAAGGTTGAACAAGAGAACATCTGAGGAGGGTATTAGAGATACTAAGGGAGAACCAGCTATATGCTAAGTTCTCCAAATGTGAGTTTGGCTTGACCAGGTCTCTTTCCTAGGTAATGTCATCTCGGATGCTGGGATCTCAGTGGATCCAGCAAAGATTGATGCCATACGTACTTGGCCAAGACCAAAGACTGTTACCGACATTCGGAGCTTTCTCGGTCTGGCAGGTTACTACCGGAGGTTTGTTAAGGATTTCAGCAAGGTCGCGAAGCCAATGACCAGTCTGATGAAGAAAGATGCACCGTTCGTAAGGACGGCTAATTGTGAGAGTTCGTTTCAGAGTTTGAAGGACTCATTGACCACTGCACCGGTTCTGATTATTCTAGACGGTACGGAGGGCTTTGAGGTTTACTGTGATGCATCCGGCAGAGGGCTGGGTTGCGTGCTCATGCAACATGGCAAGGTGGTGGCATATGCCTCACGTCAGTTGAAGAAACATGAGGAGAACTACCCTACACATGATTTAGAGCTGGGAGCTGTAGTCTTCGCTTTGAAGATATGGCGCCACTACTTATACGGGGTTAGTGTGACGATCTACACCGATCACAAGAGTTTGAAATATATATTCACTCAGAAGGAGTTAAATCTCAGACAGAGGAGATGGTTGGAATTTCTAAAGGACTATGACATTGACCTCCAATACAAAGAGGGAAAGGCCAATGTTGTAGCGGACGCCCTGAGTCATCGAGCACACTCACTCCATTCGCTAGTTTCTTTCTCCAGCTTGGTTGATAAGGTGCGAGAGGCTCAGAGGACAGATGAGTACATGAGGGAGGTCAGACAGAAGCTGACAGATGGTACCTTTGAAAGTCAGAAATATGACTTCAAACTTCACGACGATAATCTGATCAAACTTAAGGGCCGGTTATGCATACCACAGGGCAACACGGATCTGAAAGACCGTATACTTAGAGAATCTCACTGTTCTTCAGTCCCCATCCATCCAGGAGCCTCTAAGATGTTTAAAGACATGAAAAGATACTTCTGGTGGTCGGGGATGAAGACAGATGTTACCGAGTTTGTCTTGAGGTGTCTCACATGCCAGAAGGTGAAATTCGAGCACCGACGACCGGGTGGAATGATACAATCGATGCCAGTTCCGGAGTGGAAGTTTCATGATATCTCCATGGACTTCGTAGTTGGACTTCCACCTGGTAGGGGAGGTCTCAACATGATATGGGTGGTCGTGGATCGCCTTACCAAAGTAGCCCGATTCATACCGATGAAGGATACTTGGAAGGTGACCAAATTAGCTGAGTTGTTTGAGAGGGAAATTATGAGACATCATGGGATACCAAAGACCATAGTGTCAGATAGAGATACCAGATTCCTTTCGAGGTACTGGAGAGCTACCAGAGAAGCGTTGGGTACAGAACTGAAGTTGAGTACCGCATTCCATCCTCAGACAGATGGTCAGACTGAGCGCACAATTCAGACACTCGAGGACATGCAGAGAGCATGTGCCTTAGACTTCCAGGGCAGTTGGATCGACAAGTTACATCTGATCGAGTTTTCATACAACAACAGCTATCATGCTTCGATCAAGATGGCACTTTTTCAAGCGTTGTACGGTAGACCATGTCGTACACCGCTCTGCTGGGATGAGTCGAGTGAGACAGTCATTATAGGACCAGAATATCTAGAACAAGTTAAGGCTGAAGTTCAGCAAATCAAGGAGAACATGAAAGCTGCTCAAGATAGGCAGAAGGCGTATGCTGATATTCGACGACGGGACCTGGAGTTCACAGGGTGACCAGGTATTTCTGCGAGTTTCACCGATGAAGGGTGTATTCAGATTTGGGAAGAAGGGCAAATTGAGCCCAAAGTTTGTTGGTCCTTATGAGATTACGGAGCGGGTGGGCCCAGTTGCTTACAGGTTGAATTTACCTACTGAACTGGGTAAAGTGCATGATGTTTTTCATGTTTCACAGCTAAAAAAATACATGCACCACCCCTCCCATGTGTTAGAACCTGAGAGGTTGACATTAGAACCGAATATGAGATCAGTGGAGGTTCCTCAGAGAATCTTGGATAGTAAGACTAGAGATACTCACCATAAGTCAGTGCGACTGGTCAAGGTTCTCTGGTCTAACCAAGATGTGGAAGAGGCCACGTGGGAATTAGAGGATAAGATGAGGGTGAAGTACCCTTCTTTGTTTACCGACTAGATCGTCTGTATAGGGTACGGGGCGTGCCCCTTTTAAGGGGGGTAGAGCCTCTCGCTTTTGAGTTAGTAAACGAACATGTTTGTCGTTTTGTTTGGTTGGTGTAAGATGTGTTTGTGTAAGTTATTACACCTTGGTGGTAAGTTTGAGATATGTATAATACTTATGTATTGTATTTTTGGTAGACCTTGAGTCTTGAGATGTGTGAATGAGAATATAAGATGTGGTATTAAGATTAAGAAATTGAATACCATGAATGATTTAGTACACGTGTGAACTTTGGGGACAAAGTTCTTTTAAGGGGGTAGATTGAAATACCCCAAACTTAGATATGGTGTTTAAGTGGTAAGCTAAGATATAGGGAGGCTAAAAAAATGCCTTAGAAACATTAAGGAACATTTTTAATCAAAGAAAACATAAGGAAACACCAAAAGAGCAGTTTAAGCAAAAACGTGCTCTAAGCTTGGAGAGACTTGGGTGAGCACCTCAAATATCATTCTAAGACCTTAGTAATATCCTAATGGTCATTTTAAGTCAATTACCAAAGAAAACCAAGCTCAAAAACAAGTTAAAACACAAATTGTGCTTTAAGGACTCTTAAAGCACATTTTTGAAAAATTGTCTTAGAGAGGGGTTCTAAGTGGCTAAATACTCATGATTACTTCTTAATTAACTTGTGTACTAATTAGTATCACATTAGGAAGTCTAAATCAATGGGAAATCAAAAATTTCACAATTATGTGCACTAGTTTGTGAATAGTAATCAAATAGTGCCTAGTAGTCTTTAATCAATTAAGTCTAATTAATTGGTCAAACAAGACCATGAATAGCCTAATTAATGAGGGGGCCGGTTTTCTAAGCGTGTGAGTCACCAAGAGTAGCTAATTAATGTTAGAAGAAAAAGAGAAAAAGTAAGTGGTTTTACTATTTGCTTTTAAGGAATCAAAATATCTCATTTATACCACCTCTCTCCTTCTTTCTTCATTTCTTCTTCATCTCACCGATTTTGGCTGCTCCTCTCTTCTTCTTCTACGTGAAACTCAACCTCCATGCTAGCTCCATCTTCACTTGCTTGCCAAACACACATCTTAGCTCCAAAATCAAAACTAAACACATATTCTTCTTAGTAAGCTCAAGCTCCTTCTTTCTATCTTTTCAAAACTTCAAGAGCTTTGATTTGGTGCCAAGCCAAACCGCCATTAGAGGAGGAAACTCAAGCTTGGAGACTCCATTAGCTTCTCCATTCTCTTAAGGTAAAGAATATGTAAGAAAAATCAAGTTCCCACTATTTCTTCACATGTCCGAAAATTATCACTCATGGGGCTTCATTTTTATGCCTTGTTCTAGCTTGTTTTCTATTCTCCAAGGGCAAGAGGAGGTCCTTCTTGCTTCATATCCAAGCTTATTCTAAGACCCCAAGGTAAAACAATCAATTAAATACCTTAAAGCACATTTTAACCTAGGGTTATTCCTTAAGGTTGGTGCATGGTTTGGTACTCATTGGAAACATTGAATATTGATTAGAACATTGGCAAGGATAGTGTGGTTGGTGACCGAGATTGTCAAGGGAAAAAGGCTAAGGAGGAAAGTTTGTGAAGCTTGTAAAAGAGCAAGGTAAATGTCTTACCTTAAGGTGTTTTAAATGCATTAAGGGATGGGGTTTGAATACGAATAAGCTTAGCTTAGAGTTTACATTAGGAAAGGGCAATAAAACCTAGGAAAAACCACTGATTATACTCGTGAACTTGTGACTAAGGAGCAAATGAGAAAGTTTAAGAATGTCAAGGTGAATTATAAGGAGAACTTATATTGCAATGCGAGCCTTGTTGTGTGTATTTTGAAAGTCAAAGGCTATATATATTGAGGAAATTCAGTGTTAAGATTTATGCATTAAGGGCCTAAGAGCCAAGCAATTTAAGTTTATGCACTATATTGTGATGTAGTGTAGTTTTGGTGTATGATGTGTGCTAGGAGGTTTAATGAGAATTTGAATGTTGATAGCTATTTGATGGTGAAAAACTAAATGTTTGGGTGTAATAGTTTACTAGAGAACCCTGCAAAATTTAGTGAAGAACCTAGGTGTTTAAGATGTGTTAAGGAGATTTTATGACTAAGGAAGTACCAATAAAACTTTAGGTGTTGTTTTGATGAAAAAGAGTGTGTTTAAGGTGTTCTTATGAATTAGAATGACTTAGGCATCATCATGGAGGATTTAGAATCAAATGATGTTTTGGGGTATACCTGTGCATTTAGGACTTAGGCAAATATTGATACAAGTGGAGAGCAATAATGTGTTGAAAGAAGTGGCATAACTTGTGAAGGAACTCTAAGTAGTTGCATAAAGGAATTTTAGATGGTGAAAGATGCTTGGGAGATGATGTTATAGTGGTGAGGAGACATTTGGCATAGTGGTTATAATAGTATGAACCACCACTTAGAAGCCTAGTGAAAAATATTACAAGAGTAGGCATTATTATAAGGAAATGCATAATGACTTAGGTGGATATTGGTGAGTGATTTAATGATTTTAATGGAAGGCTAAAGGTGTGATTGAAGTGCCAAAAGAGATTAGAACATACTAGGGTATGTGGGGTGAAGTTTGGAGTCAAATGGGAATTTAGAAACAAAGGTCTGGAGCCGACCGACCTTAGGGACCGGACCTGCAAGGTCAGTCGAGCTCATTTTACACTACCGGAAAAGTTTTCTGGAATGGACCGACCTTGGGGACCGGACGTTCAAGGTCGGTCGGGCTTGTATTTTGTGTACGAATTGAGTCTCTGGAATGGACCGACCTTGGGACCGGACTTACAAGGTCGGTCATGCCTAAAATTTTGTACGAGAATTGGTCTCTAGAATCGACCGAACTTGGGACCGACCTTGACAAGGTCGGTCGGGCCTAAATTTTCCACGGGGAAAACTCTCGGAATGGACCGACCTTGGGACCGGACTTGCAAGGTCGGTCGGGGTAAAAATTTTCATACGGTAATACGTCCTGGAATGGACCGACCTTGGGGAGGTCGGTCGAGTCAAAAAAAAAGAAATTTTAAATTATAAAGATGTAATTGGTAATAAGGTATGCCATTAGTAGGGTAATGATGATTAGGAACCTAAGAACCTAAGAATTAAGTTAAGTTAAGTATAAACCTTAATGTTAAAGTTAAGTTTATAGGTTAGTGGTAAGGCTTAAGAGAGTATTGATGGAATTTTTAGGGACTAAATGAGTTAAGTAAGGTGCAAATAACTAATGGCCTAAGAATGAATGAATGTTTTAGGTTTGTGAATTGGGACCCGGAGAAGTTTAAACAAACGACAGTCGACGGTGAACGGTACAGTCTTTCTTGTGACCTGCTTGCTAACGAGGTGTCCCTCGGCTTGTGTGCTATCTGTTTACTTGCTATCTACTAAGTTAAGATAAATCATGCAACCGGATATACTTGTCTCGTTGTGATTGTGTCTTCTTACACTAACACGCGAGGCTTGAAACTCGCTACTAACTAAGCTTAGTACCTATTGAGTTAAGGAGGGGAATTGTACATTGGTGACTGTTGGTTATACCCGCAAGGTTTAACTAACACATGATATTTAAGACTTTCACTAACCGTACTCGGGGTGGGAGTGAGGAATCCGGAATGGTACCGGCACATGTGTATTGGGGGAGGTCGGTGTCTGAATCAATCCGACTTCCAAATAAGACTTGTCCTCGGACTCGTCGCCTAGGGTCAACAAACCGACCCGACCACCCGGACTACTGTTTGAGGTGGGTGGGAGGCTATTAGGATGGCGTGGGGGATCAAGCCTACTCCCCACAAACTAAAAAGGTTGCTTATTGCCGGCGAGTGCACTGCTACCGGCTAGGGTTAACCAGCTCTACAAAATAAGCACCCAATTAAGGGCTAACCAGTCTAATTGTAACACCCCCAAACCACATTACAATTAATACCATTTGCAGCGGAAACATACATCATCACATTACTTAACTCGTTGGTGTTACACCGCCGTTAGCCACCCACGTGACTAACAAGGCTAATATATATACATTGTATCGGTCTGATGGACCAGATTCCCGAGCAACTACACATTACATTCCCTTTCCATTACCAACATTCATTATACATTTGCATTCTAACTGTACCGAGTATTTACAAACTAATGCCGATAACATTTTCGGTCTTACTACACCTACAATACATAAGTAATTCAGACGACTACCCATGCAACAACTACCCCGTCCTACTCTCGAACGGCTTCCAGCTTCTTGTACCTGAAATAGAAAAGGAAAGAAAGGGTGGCCCCCAAGGGGCTCAGCACCTTTGCTGGTATGGTAATCCCGCAGCCTGCATGCTACCGAGCCACGCACAACTAATTGTCGTCTAAGCATGCGGTTGATTATATTTAAATCATGCATGTAAACTATAAACACATACACATTACATACCCCAGCAATGAGGTTCAACAAATCAATCACACACACAAAACTCGTTAGCTTACTCATTTTGTTCCTTAACCCTTGAGGGTTTCTCCTCTAATGGAGCTATTTCCAGAGGACTTTCACCAGTCTCACAGACTTATGGCGAGTGTCTCGAGTCTTAGTGTCCAAATCCGTACGGGAGTCTCCACTGATCGCATGGTCGGCTCTAAGGTTAGCCTTTCAGGCTGAAGTACATGAGACGGATGAGACATATATTTCTTCAACTAGGACACATGAAATACATCGTGTACCTTGCCCAGCTCAGCAGGTAGATCAAGTCTGTAAGCTACCGAGCCTATCCGCTCCGTCAGAACATAAGGTCCCACATATTTCGGGCTCAACTTGCCTTTCTGGCCAAAACGAAACACTCCCTTCATGGGGGATACTCTAAGAAATACCTGATCGCCCACGGCGAACTCCAGGTCACGTCTGCGCACATCGGCGTACGATTTCTGCCTATCCTGAGCAACCTTCATGTTTGCCCGGATCTGGCGTACTTCTGACTATACTTGCTCCAGATACTCTGGTCCTATAATGACTGTCTCACTCGACTCATCCCAGCATAATGGCGTGCGGCATGGTCTACCATACAAAGCTTGTAAGGGAGACATCTTGATCGAAGCATGATAACTGTTGTTGTAGCTAAACTCGATCAGATGTAACTTGTCAATCCAGCTGGTCTGAAAGTCAAGTGCACATGCACGTAACATATCCTCAAGTGTCTGGATGGTACGCTCACTCTGACCATCTGTCTGTGGGTGGAACGCTGTACTTAGCTTCAGCTCGGTACCAAGCGCTTCCCGTGTGGATTTCCAGTACCTCCTGAATCTGGTATCCCTGTCAGACACAATCGTTTTCGGTACCCCATGATGTCTTACAATCTCTCTGTCGAAGAGTTCTGCAAGCTTTGCCACTTTCCAGGTGTCCTTCATCGGTATGAATCTAGCCACCTTGGTCAGTCGGTCAACAACAACCCAAATCATATTCAGACCTCCCCTTGTAGGCGGAAGCCCTACTACGAAGTCCATAGAAATGTCATGGAACTTCCACTCAGGCACTGGCATTGGCTGTACCATACCACCAAGCCGTCGGTGCTCAAACTTGTCCTTCTGGCAAGTGAGCCACCTCAACACATAATCATTTACATCCTTTTCATGCCTGTCCACCAAAAATATCTTTTCATACCCTTATACATTTTGAAGCTCCGGGGTGAATCAAAGTCGTAGAACAGTGAGATTCACTCAGTATGCGCTCTTTCAGCTCAGCGCTACTCCTCGGAATACACAGTCGGCCATTAAGCCTAATCAGATCATCATTGTGGAGTCGGAAGTCATACTTCTGACCCTCAAATGTGCCATCAATAAGCTTCTTCCTGATCTCCAACATATACTGATCCGTCATCTGAGCACTCCGCACCTCTTCAACCAAGCTAGAATGAGAGACTAGCGAATGGAGAGAGTGTGCTCGGCGACTCAATGCGTCAGCTACCACATTTGCTTTACCCTCCTTGTACTGTAAATTGATGTCGTAGTTGTTTTAAGAACTCGACCCACCTTCTTTGTCTCATGTTCAACTCCTTCTGAGTGAACAAGTATTTTAAACTCTTGTGATCAGAATAGATCGTCACGCTTACCCCATACAAATGATGTCGCCATATCTTCAATGCGAAGACTATGGCACCCAATTCTTAATCATGGGTAGGGTAGTTCTCTTCTTGTTTCTTCTTCATTGACGGGAGGCGTATGCCTCGACCTTCCCGTGCTACATCAATACACATCCCATACCTCTGCCTGATGCGTCACAGTAGACCTCAAAACCATCTGGACCGTCTGGTAAAGTCAGGACTGGTGCAGATGTCAGAGCATCCTTGAGACTCCGGAAAGAACTCTCACAGTCAATTGTCCACTCGAATGGTGCATCCTTCTTCATTAAGGAAGTCATCGGCTTCGAGACACTGGAGAAGTCCTTCACAAACCTCCTGTAATATCCTGCCAGACCGAGGAAGCTCCGTATGTCGGTAACTGTCTTCGGCCTAGGCCAGGTGCGCACTGCATCTATCTTTGCCGGATCAACAGCGATCCCGGCTTCAGAAATCACATGACCAAGAAAAGATACTTGGTTCAACCAAAACTCACACTTTAAAAATTTAGCATACAGCTGATTCTTTCTCAACGTTTGTAACACACTTCTCAGGTGGCTTTCATGCTCACCCTTGGATTTCGAATACACAAGTATATCGTCGATGAAGACTACCACTGACTTGTCCAACTGATCTTGGAACAAGCGGTTCATTAGGTCCATGAACTTAGCCGGTGCATTGGATAAACCAAACGGCATAACCATGAACTCGTAATGTCCATATCTGGTTCTGAATGCGGTCTTCTCAATGTCACCCTCACGGATGGCAATCTGATGGTATCCGGATCGTAGATCTATCTTGGAGAACATTGATGCTCCTTTCAACTGATCAAATAAGTCATCGATGCGTGTAAAGGATAACGGTTCTTCACCGTAACTGCATTCAGCTCTCGATAATCAATACAAAGGCGGAGACTACCGTCCTTCTTCACGAAGAGGATCGGCGCTCCCCATGGTGAAACGCTAGGGCGGATAAATCCCTTGTCGAGTAGGTCTCCCAGCTGCTCCTTGAGCTCTGTCATCTCTGCTGCTGGAGCCATACGATAGGGCGCCTTCGCTATTGGTCCGGTGCCCGGAACCAAATCAATCTTAAACTCTACTTCCCGTGCGGGCGGCATGCCCGGCAGTTCCTTAGGAAATACATCAGAAACTCTGACACTACCGGCACATCTGGGCTAAACTCCGGATCTCTCTCTATGTCCTGGACATAGCAGAGGTATACATCATTCCCTCGTCGTAACGCATGATACATGGCCATGGCGGTGATGATCTGAGTCGAAGGCTCCCTGGGCCTCTAGCGGTATGATATTGTAACCCCACAGACGGACTCCGAAGAAGCAGACGATGCTTGGCACACGGATTCTGCCCTTGTACCGCTCTCAACCAGTTCATCCCGATAATCACATCAAAACCAAGTCCCTCGAACTCTATCAAGTCGATCGGAAACTCTTCTTCTCTAATCCGTACAACAACATCTCGGTGGTAGCGGGTACACCTGATCCGCTCTTTCGACGGAGAGTGACTAGAAAGTCTGGCATCTCTTCACCGTCTAACCCCAGCCTCTTCGCAAAAGATAGCGAGATAAATGTATGTGAGGCTCCGGAGTCGAACAAGATTGAAGCGTCCACGCCATTGACTGGGAAGGTACCGGTGAGGATTGTGCCGCTCTTGTCGGCTTCTGCCTCATTACAAACGCCTAGTATACCTCCCTTTCCGAGTGCACAGCCTAATTCATTGGCAAACTTCATAAGTATACGGTAACAACACGGTTGATATACTTCCAAAACAAGATCTCTTTATTCATTAATATACTCTTTACACCATAAGTTGGTTCACTCTGTCAGCATAACTAACATTTACATAACATCTTTAACATACAACTGGCTTCATCGATTACATGGTTACACAAGGCTTAAAATTGCCTGAAAGTCAAATTCAAACGTCCCGGTTTCATATGTGTGGCATTGATCACTGTCGAGGGTGCGGTATTCAGTTTGATCTTCTTGATACCGTGGTAAAGCATCCTTGACTGCCCACCCATGATTAATACATCACCTGGCTTCAATATTAGCTTCTTTGCGAGATCACCACGCTTCTGCTCGCCGTACACAAACACTACGGTATCACCAATGGACCAAGACACCATGGGTACTCCCTTACTCAGAGACTCGGGTGACTCGTCCTTATCTTGGTGTAACCCTAATCGTCCACCTTTTTGGTAGAAGTTCACAATACATAAATCCGTTTTAACACTTGGTATTGAATCCGATTCAACTTGCTGAGCAATTCCCACGGCGTGGTTAATGACCGCAAGGACTCTCCTCAGGTATCCTCGGTACAGTTGCTCCGTCTTCAGCTCGCTCACCTTGATATGTCTTGGTGTAAGGATTCCAGTCCTTACCCATGCACATCATCTTCAATTTCATCATCTCGATCCGCTCGGGTATTCGGGTGTGTAGAACCCTCCAGGCGCTGCTCCTAGTTCATTACATCGTCTAATGATGTGGATTTGTGCTTCGGGTGTCAGGTATCCATTTAAGAGTATCATACCTGGCTGGATGACCTGACATTGCTCCATTGGAAAGTCGGTGGTGCTGATGGTGGTTTCTTTCGGGGTTTGGTGTGGGTGGGATTGGATAACAAATATTGAAGGTTCCTAAGGTTTTCAAATTACCTAATTTAGGTGACTTTCACACAATATTTTTAACTCTTCACTTACATGGTTATACATTTAGACTCTTTAACACTCATGCATGAAATGTGGTATGCAATCACTTATTTCACTCAACAGTTTAGGCGGTACCTGGTCTAGAAGAGGGCCCTGGTGCCTCAGACCGGTCCACCACATGCAGGGCGGCCTTGCCGGGTCCCGCCCCTTCCCCTTCTGGAATCAGTGTTTCTCTGTTCGGTGGATGGCTGATTAGCCGTCCTTGGGCTATCGGTGGTCACGGAGGCCTTACCCTTCCACTGCCCCTTGGGCTTATGGTTCCTACTGTTGGGGTTCCGGTAGCACTCATAGTCACGGGGACCCCACTTCTCGCAGTAACGACACTGCACATCGTTTCCCTTGCAGTCCTTGCCGGGGTGGTCTGCGTTACACACTTACAGTAGTAGTGGCGCTCCGGTCCAGAGCCCGTGCTGGCTGCTAACATAATACACAATCAGTACTTACTTCATATCTTAACAACATACATTTCAACTTGACACTCATGATTAAGTAATTACCCTTAGGCGGTGTGAGCGTAGGGGCTTCGCCGCATATGCGTGAGCTTCAGTGGCTCCTCAGCAGTGGTGGTCTGGGCTTGGCCCTTGCCACCCTGGTGCTGACTCTTCTGGGGCTGGGGGTAAGGCTTCTTTTTCTTTCCTCCCCCGTACACTTACGAACTCTGGCCCTCGCTCGTGGCCTTGCACTTGTGCGCATTCTCCTCGTCCCTCAGACGGACGGTAATCTCAACCTTAGCAGCGGCATGATAGCACTCCTAAATTTAGGATGTCAGTCATACCCCGCAAATAACTCACATTAACATTCACTTACGGTATATACTTATTCACATCACACTGTATTTCAATTACCTGCAAGGTAGTATACTCAGCTGGCCCCATCCCATAGCGAAGACGGTGGCTGAGACCGTTGTAGAAACGGTTTACCAGTACCCGGTTCGAGTATCCCAGGTCCGGTAACAGGTGGATAAGGCCGGTGAAAGCAGTGTAGTAATCGTCAACCGACATCTTATCCCCCTGTCTCAGACTATCCAGCTCTAGGCGCTTGGCCTCTTGCACATGTACAGGGTAGTATTTGGCTCACAGCAGCGCCGTATACTCCCTCCAACCGAACTGAGGATCAGCCATCCTGTCCTCTCTCACAAGCTTCCACCAACTCTGTGCCGAACCCTTCAGGTAGTATGCGGCAAGACGGACCTTGGCTCCTGCAGGCACATCCAAGGTCTCGTAGGCGGTCTCCAGTTCGGAGATATACGCCTCTAGCTTACGAGGGCGGTCTCTCCATTAAATGATGGTGGTCTCAAGTCAGCCAACGCCTTGACCCAGTTGGTCTCTCGTGGCGGTGGCGGCAGTGGTTGAACTTCGGGCTGCTGCCCCTGCTGAATCGCAGCTACTAACTGTGGGACCATCTGGGCTACGGCGGCCGCTACAGCATCGGCCATGACTTGTGCCGTAGGGTTCTCTCCCTGGTTCCCGGTATCACCAATGCCGCGCCCGTGGCCTCTACCATGTGATCTTCCTTACATCTGAATTCACACGAACATTCATTAGCATTATGCTTTCAAACATATCGGTCCAACGGTTGTAACATCTTCCCGACAATAAGGTATTTCCATACTTAGTTAGTGGTTAACCTTTCCATACCTGTTCACTCGAATAACTGTAGCTAGGTTTCCTAACTCGGTATATTCCTAAGCTTGGTATTCTAGTCATCAGAGCGATACTTCGCTCTGATACCACTTTTTGTAACACCCCTACTACGAACTTAACAGTTAACCGAAATCGCAGCGGAATAAGAAACTAAACAATAACTAAACGATTAGGTGTTACAACGCCGTTAACCACCCACGTGGTTAACAAGGCAGAATAAATACCAACGTACCGGTCTGATGATCAGACTCCCGAGCATAGTACTAAAACCATAAACACATAATATATACAATACCGAGTATTTGACAACATCCATCATTGTAAACTGTACACCACAACTGCCACTGTAAACTGTTAACCATCAAAATATAACGCCACGGGAGCACAAGCGCAACCCGGGCTCAACATCCAAAATGATCAAAAGTACATCATGTCCTAAGATCTAAAGCCACTCCGCTTCTTCGATCAACATCCTGCAATATAAATATGGAGCCCCCGAGGGGGTCAGCAACCCTTGGCTGGTATGGCTAACGCGTAGCCCATCAGCTACCGGGATGTGCGCAACTATTTGTCATGATAACATGGCATTGATTTAAACATACAACATATACACATGGCATAGCAACAATATTGTATAGCACAACATCACACACATAGTGAGTACATTCCACATAAGAAACAACCAAGATGGTTAGTCCACATCATAAGCCTAGAGAATGATTCACCCTCATGTTCAGCTTGTTACATAAACTCATTACCGTTCTGTTAGTCGAACGAGTAACTTAACTCAAGATGGATCGGATATTGTGATCCGAACACACCACACACACACATATTTCCCCCTAGACCGATCATCAGTCAGAATAGGTAAGCTTTGGAAGAAGCTAGCGGGAGATCGAACGCCAAGAAGGGGAACAACCTTAACATTAAAAGAGTCGAATCTGATGCAGATATCTACTCTTATACAAACACGCGCGCGACCGGACTACCGGATTCCTCACCCCCCAGTACACTTGTTAGAAGTCCCATTGTCGGGGCTTGACACAATAATTCACAATAGGATTTTAGGTCCCATTAGACAATAAGGAGGATGAGACATAAGTCGTTAGTGCAAACCACACCGTCACTCACGTTCATACATAGCCGTGGTTAGAACGCTCCTTAGGATGGAAATGTTATACCCATATACCGTTCTCGTGCGCTACCCTAACACTGGTTAGCTAGCAATTAGTTACGCATTTCGAGGTTACCGGTATCGGTACGTACACACCATAACAACACAACGATTGTAAACTCGTTTCATGATTTAATCTTATAAAGTCATAAACACACAGAAAAACAAACAACACACAAGCCGGTGTAACCGGTAGGCAACAGACTGCAAGAAAACATACCTTGGTCCTTGCTGCTTTTGTTTTCCACCGTAGGCAACTCCTATACACATTTAGTAATGTCGGTTAATTAACTTATTAAATCTCCGGTTACTAAGCATCTTACATGATTATATGACAAGCTTTAGTGCCTAAACTTTCCCTTGATTACCTTCATTATACCCCCTAGGGTTAACTACTTAAGCCACTCTTTGTTTATTTTTTTTTTTACAAGTTTTGGTCCGACCGACCTTACCGACCGACCTTACCCAAGGTCGGTCCATTCCAGAACATATTACCGCCAGAAATTCTACTCCGACCGACCTTGCAAGTTCGGTCCACAAGGTCGGTCTATTCCCGAGAGTTTTTCCCCCTTGAAATTCAGGCCCGACCGATCTTGACAAGTTCGGTCCCAAGATCGGTCGATTCCCGAGACTCACTTACGTACAAAGATTTAGGCATGACCGACCTTGTAAGTTCGGTCCCAAGGTCGGTCTATTCTAGAGACTTAATCCGTACCAAAAATCCATGCCCGACCGACCTTGCAAGTCCGGTCCATTCCAGAGACCATTTCTCGCAGGGTAAACTGGGCTCGACCGACCTTGCAGGTCCGGTCCCCAAGGTCGGTCTGCTCCAGACCCTTGTTTTTAATTGCCCATTTAACTCCAAACTTCACTTCATAGTGCCCTAGTATGTTCTAACCACATTTGGCACTTCAAACACCCCTTAAGACATCCATTAAACTCCTTAAATCATTCACCAAAAACCTCCTCAACATTACACAAATTCTTATACAAAGGTTAGCACATGCAATGTTTTTCACTAAGTTTTTGTGTGGTGTTTATACCTATAACTACCACTATTTCCAAATTTTTCTCACCACTACAACATCATCTCCCAAGCATCTTTTCTTCCTAACCAAACTCCTTGAATATCTCCACAAGTTTATAGCTACTTCATGCAATACATTACTTCTTCCTTGTTCACCAACATTGTATAAGTCCTAAACACAATCTCACCACTATCTTGAAGTATCCCAAAACACTCACTTGCATTCTAAATCCTCTAAAATATTGCCTAAGTCCTTTTTACATCTTAGTACACCTTAATGCATGTTTCTTTCACTAGTAGAACACTTAATCATTTCCAATACTTCCTAACTCACCAAAACTCATTTTAAACACCTAAAACTTCTTATACATTATCTAAATTTCGACATGGGTTCTCCTAGCATCTTGTCACACCAAAACACAAAGTTTTCACCATTAAACATTCAAGAACACTGTTATACCCAAAATTTTGACCCCCCGGGTTAGGGTCTATGGGGTGCTGGTGTTGTGAGAGGCATTTTAATCAAATGGTGAGGGATTCCGGCTCGATCGGCGCGTTCCATGGCATGGGGAGCAGCTTCGTCATTTTCAGGGGTGTTTTGGTAATCTTTAAAGGCTCCTGAGACCTCCTATAAGCTTTCTCTCTCCTCCAAAGGGTGCCCAAATCAGCTTGAAATGCTTTGATATTTTAACCCATGATAGAGGATGACATTCTAAGCATAATGGCGTTGGAATTTTGATTTTTTGAGTTTCCAATAATTTTCTAGCAATTTCTGACTGGATCTGACAAGAAATTCAATTTAAAAATATTCCAACATTTAAAAAATTCGTTTCCACCTCAGAAAATTCATAATATCCATCCTTGACATGTGGTTAAAATTTCACAGCAAAATTCCTTTGGGAAGTCTTTTAATTAAAATACCAAAAAAATCTTACTTTTACTAGATTCTCTTTATCTTTAAGAAAGTCTATATAAGGGGATAGGTTTTGGATAAAATGAGAACCTCATATGCTCAAGAACCCTAGAGAGTCAAAAAAGGCAGCCTCCTCTCTCTCTCTCACGTTTTCCAACACTCGGCCACCTAAATCATACCGAAAATCCCACGAAATCACCATCTAAACACGTTTTCTAATCCCCAAAGCACCAATAGTCATCAAAACTCCACAAAAACACCGCCAAAACGTGAGGAACAGCAAGAACAACCAACAACTAGAAGCCTGGTTTGAAATCCTTTCGGGTTTGCCATCAACGAGGCACTCGACGAATCCCGGCGTGAAGAATCATCTTGAATTTGAAGGTAAAACAGGTTACCACTCTACTTTTCTAATTCCCCACGACTTTATTAACCCTCTGTCAAATTTTGGGCTCAAACTAACCTTCGTACGCTTCTGTATTGCTTTTTGTTTAAGCTTCTGTCCAATAACTTGTTTACTAAGTTTCGTGTTTAATTCGAATTCAAATTGAAAACTTTCAATCACTAACGTCCTGTACATCTTTCAGGCTACGCACCCATAAAATTTAAGCCAAAAACACCTTCAGGAACAGCCTCAACGCCGCCGTCCGAGGGCTGTCCGCACCCACGGACGTCATGTCCGGGGTCCCGGACTCACTGTCCGTAAGCCCGGACGCCCACGGACGGCGGCGGGATTTTTTAAATTTTAAAAATTTTGGTTTTCTAATAATGTCCGGGCCCACGGACATCCTGTCTGTGGCCCCGGACTTTGCAATTTTCTGTTTTCTGTTTAATTCGACTTTTATTTTCTGTATAGGTTAACTAGGGTCCGTGGTTTCGGACATTAGGTCCGTGGCTACGGACGGAAACAAAATTTGACCTAATTCTGCCTCCGAAACCCTAGTTTAGGCAATTTTAATTTCCACTTTAATTTTCTGTCAAAAAATGTTAAAAAACACAAAAAAACAGAAGCTCGCGCACTTAGGTTAAAACGACTCGTAATAAGCCGTAAATAAACCAAGTAGAGGAAAAACGACCTAGGAAGGGTAATGAAAGTAATTGAACCCTAATTAAGTCGAATATCAAGCCCCCGAACCCGAACTCTCCTTTCCTAATTTGATCTAGGTTAAAATTAGGTGGCGACTCATAATAGGTTCCAGTGAGCTAGCTTAGGTTTTAATAATTATTGTTATATGACATAGTTGTTAATCTTAGGCTATAAGTGGACCTAAACCCGATTAGATCCCAATCAAATTAACCCACATAGGATAGGGTTTAAAATCGAGGCTCACAGACTGGCGACTCTGCTGGGGACAACTTCTTAATTTTAACTTGTTTAATTTTAGGAAAGAGGGCTTAACTCGAAAATGTTTATTTATGGCTTTATTTACTCTGTTTGTTTACTTTCGTGCGCACTTTAATTTTTGCACCCTTGCATCATATGAGAGCGAGGGTCCACGCAAGCCAATTTCACCCCGGGACCCGTTTGGGGGTCCCCTGTCAGGGACTCACACCTTTTAGGTGATGTGAATAAATGGGGGAAAGGAGGAGGGTGTCGTCTAACCACACCCCCTTAATACCTGGGCCTTAGCCCCAAGCATTTTCCTGGCAGTACCCTTACCCAGCCCATTGTTTGGTCAGTCAAAGACCCGACCGTAGACGCACACCTTTTAGGTGATGTGAAAAAAAAGTGGGGAAGCCCAAAGAGAATAGCGTGCAAGCCCTATTCCTTTGTGGTGACCTGGGCCCGCGCCCCAAGCACCTCTCCGGATCGATCCTTACCCGAAGTGGATAAGCGTCAGGTGAGGACATGTTAAATTTGTGTGGGCCTTGTTTGCTTGTATGATCGGCCCACTACCCAACCTAGAAACCGATAGGAATTTCCCCTACTTCAACCTAGCCCAACCCGAATTTACGGCTTTATTGTTTGCCGCCCAAAGGCCTTGTTTGGTTTGAATGAATTGATTGTTCGGGCTCAGGCCCAAAAGTTTAGACTTAGGTGATCTCTCTCTTTCAGCCCAACTTGAATTATCAACTTAGCTCTAGGCCCGTGAAAAACAAATTCACCTAAAACAATCCGTGAAAATCCGTCAGGCCTCTTCATTTCAAGGCCCATTCCGGTTTAGGAAAAACCTTTACTCGGGCTTTGGCCCAAAATGCTAGATTTAGGTGTCATCTTTTATGCCTAATCAGAGTTACTCGACCCAAACAAGTTTGAAATTAGAGCACCATCTTACCAAGTACTCCTTCCTGGCCCAGAACTTCAGTCCAGTCCTCTTTTATTTTCTGACAGACGGCATTTTGAAAACAGGTAAACTGTCATCACAAGCATGGAGGAAAAGGAAGGTCAGTTACAGCAGAGGATAGAATGGCAGAGATAGAGCTTAGGCTAAAAGCCATGGAGGAAGCCGTAGAAGAGTTGAGAAACGAGATCAACTCTCGGGATGCGGACTTTCATAGAGCCGCTAATGCAAGAGAGAATGGCCAAGCTGAACTAGAAGCCATGATGGCTGCCATGGAGCGGAGACATGGTGCTGTCAGGGATGCTATGGAGTCCAACTATTTGCTGTAATTGAAGAATTGAAGGCAAAGGTTCTCTCCCTGGAGGCCGAACGTCAAGCTCGGGACGAACTAGCGGGCAGATTTCTCAACTCTCTTCATGATCGTACAGAAGCTGGCCCCATCTGGGCCCAGGGTTCACAGGGAAATGTCGAGGAACTTGTTACAAAACTCCAGAAAGCTATTGAGAAGCCGAAAGTGATCAGCCAGGCAGCAACTTGTATTCAAGGTTGCACCCGAAAAAGGACTAGGCAGCATGAAGAAGGCACTAGTGGGTGATAGGAGGACCGACGTTGGGACGTTAGAGCAATAGAGTCACCACAGCAGAACTCTGATCTGAGACAATTTACTAATATCGGCCAAACGCTAAGTCAAGCGCTTGAGGAACTTCGAAGGAGAAGTTTGCTACAACCAAAGGCCCCGAAGGCAGGACTTGCTCGATTGGGGAAAGATCTGAACCAATTCTGTCACTACCATCAGCTTCCCGGTCATGACACTGACCATTGCAGGGCCTTGCAGCATAAGATCCAAGACTTTATTGACCAGGGATTTCAGTTCTCGAAGCGTGAGAGCATTTTCGGAAGTTCCATGCCAGAGCATCGCTAGGAGTTATCTTCATTTTGGTTTCCCTGCTTGTTTCCTTAGTTGTTCGGTGTAGTTTCTTTTTCTTTTTCCTTAATTAGCTTAGTTGGTCGTTGCTTTCCTTTTGAAATAGTCTAAACAATAAGGGATTTTGTTGTCGCACTTGTCTGCTATTAATAAGAGAAATGTTCGTTTTGCTCTCATGAAAAGTCTGAATTGGTATTTATACATCCATTCGCGCATCTTTCAAAAAACAAAAAAAAAGAGGGCATGCTGTCTTATGGAACCCACCTGCGAGTGTTATAAGGTAGAACCCCTGCTTTCACCAACTCCTCTGTGCAAAGCCACCACTCCGCATACAGGCACCACTTTCATCATATACATCCCGTGTGTCTCACCACTCCACTTTCTCAACATTTCACCAAATACGTGAAGCCAAAATTTGTTCTCACAAAATCACCCATCACTTCCCCTCAGGATCATCTCATCACCACTCACCATTACACACATG
Organism: Limonium bicolor; assembly: GCA_023374045.1. Taxonomy (NCBI): domain Eukaryota; kingdom Viridiplantae; phylum Streptophyta; class Magnoliopsida; order Caryophyllales; family Plumbaginaceae; genus Limonium; species Limonium bicolor. The sequence goes on from CM041782.1 coordinate 54,757,594, forward strand.
GCCATCCATCACAATAACCCGGGTATTCAAGAGGCTTGTCAAGAAACCCCACAGCAATACTGGGGGCAATCTGAGTTAAGGAACGATAATGTTTATCTCTTTTATTTAAATGTGCAAACAAGTCTCTGAGTGTGCACTTCGCAAGAGTGCCTTGAGCGGTAAAACCAAGAGCGAAAGGGCGTGTCATTTTTACACGACTCCAGAGAGGCCACATTCAAAGGTGAGGTAAACGGCATGACTCCGACCGAAGGAGATAAATTGTAAATTTACGTTTAAACCTGTAAAAAGTAACAAAGAATGGATACACAACTATCAGGAATGATGAAGCACCTAGGTGCAACACCACACAACCAAAAGCTTATGAACCCTGACATTACGTCCTAGGCACCCCCGCTGAGCTTTTCATGTATGACCTCTTTTACAACACTACAAGCTCCACAAACAAGCCAACCAATGATGAATAACCGACCTGGTGACCAAAGGAAGCAAGGAGCCCGACTTTTGAGCAACAACTTCACAAGTCCAAAGAAGCAAAACCGCTACCAGCATGACGAAGCGATCCGCAAATGGTCCCAAAGTGACACAGGATCCAAACGAGCTAACATTAAAAACAGCTCTCGAAGTTCAAAACCGGGAAACACAAGAACCCCGAAGGAAAGGAGATTCAAAGAAGACAAACTTGGAAAGCCTCCAAGAAGTCCAAAATCGGAAAAAAAAGAAGATGCAAGGAACAATTCAAAAGTTCCAAGTCCCAAGCGAAGCCATCACGAAGTAGTCAAATGACTTCAAGGCAAAGAAGACAAGTCCGAGAGACGGTGCAAGTTGCAGCTTTGGTCACCCTTAAGCTCCACATATCTTAAACATCCCTCCATAACCCTATTGTCATTCATCACACCCCATGGCCACGTTATAAGCTCAAAAGACTTCCGACTTAGTAGTTGTGTATCCAATCGAGTGAAAATAACAGGTTGAACACGCCCCAATCGACGTGAAAATAACAGTTAACCGTAAATCGAACAAATGTCAAATTCAATGGTTGAGAAGTTGTGACCGTAAGTGAGAAACGAGTGCAAACACCAAACACGTCGAGTGAAGGTTAGGAAGCACCACATCAAGCATAAGCCTCGACCCTGTGAGGATGAGACTTGTTCGCACGTTTAATCAAAGAAAATACTGGGGGCAATTGATCGTTCGATCAATTGCCATGAACTCTAGCTCAGGTTGTCCTAAGGAAAATACTGGGGGCATTGTTGGTTCCAACAATTTCCATGACAACACCAATTGAAACCTAAAGCTTGAGCACCACCATCCCACCACAGGCATAAGCCTTTACCTCCACATCCAAACACCCCACAGGCCCGTCCTAAGCCCTACCTCCACATCAAATTCCTCAGGCCCGTCCTAAGCCTACCTCCACATCCAAACACCCACAGGCCCGTCTTGAGCCCTAATCCTTTTACATTCTTTTTGGACCCATCATACACTTGACTCACTTTCACCTAGAACCATTTTTAGGCTCGCTATAAGACCTAGAACATTTTTAGGCTCGCCATAAGACCTAGAACTATTTTTAGGCTCGCCATAAGACCTAGTCACATTCCCTTAGGCTCGTAGTAAGACCTAGTTGCATCCCTTTAGGCTCGTCATAAGACCTAGAACCATTTTTAGGCTCGCTATAAGACCTAGAACCATTTTTAGCTCGCCAAGACCTAGATCCGTCCTTTAGGCTCGCCATAAGACCTAGACCATTTTTAGGCTCGCCATAAGACCTAGATCCGTCCTTTAGGCTCGCCATAAGACCTAGAACCATTTTTAGGCTCGCCATAAGACCTAGATCCTTCCTTTAGGCTCGTCGTAAGACCTAGTTGCATTCCCTTAGGCTCGTAGTAAGACCTAGCGTTACCCTTTAGCTTACCCGCTCTTATCAAGCACATGCATTCATCACACTCATAGGCTTGTCATAAGACCTAGTTGCATTATCCAGGCGCGTCACAAGACCTGGCGATAGAAAAGTTGGCGAGGTGATGGCAATAAATCCTCCTTTTGCGATGTCAACTTATTTTCGGGATCAACGAATGGTGGGCGAAGGCAATAAGTCCCCAAGGTTTTTACCAGGAGTTATCCCTGCACACCGGCTTGGGGGGCGATGGCAATAAGTCCACATTGGGTCCAGCCAGGAGCATTGGCACGGGTTTCGGTCCCTAGAAGCATCCGAGCATTATCAGCATCATCATCAGCATCATTAACTTCATCAACATCATCAGCATCATTAACATCATCAACATCATCATCAGCATCATCAACATTTCAGCATTCTTGCATTTGCATACCACCCAGTTATCATCATTATAGGTAGTCAACGCCTTAGAATAGTGCTTGACATTATCTCATTTCCACATTTTAGGTTGTCAACGCCTTAGAATCGCTTGACATTACTTCATCTCACTTTACTTTAGGTTGTCAACGCCTTAGAATCGCTTGACATTACTCCATTTCACTTTCATTATAGGTAGTCAACGCTTAGGATTGCTTGACATTACTTCATTTTACTTATAGGTAGTCAACGCCTTAGAATCGCTTGGCATCGCATCATTTCATGTATTATGGGTAGTCAACGCCTTAGAACCGCTTGACATTATTCCGTTTTCGTCCCCTAGGTAGTCAGCACCTTAGAATAGCTTGACACATTTTTACTTATAGGTAGTCAGCACCTTAGAATAGCTCGACAGCGTTTTTGTTGCTTAGGTAGTCAGCGCCTCCGAATAGCTGACCGATCAACTCTTTCACACAACATGGAGAATTTCATGAGGTCCAAATTTTGGGCATCACTCAAGCATCAACCAGACTTTTCATCCGCTACAAAGTCTAGTTGACGGGGGGCAATCTGTTATACCCAAAATTTTGACCCCTGGGTTAGGGTCTACGGGGTGCTGGTGTTGTGAGAGGCATTTAATCAAATAGTGAGGGATTTCGGCTCGATCGGCGCGTTCCATGGTGTAGACACCAAAAATTCTCACCCCATAAAGCAAATTCCAAAATAAGAAACAAAATAAGAGGAGTCGTCGCCTTCTTTTTCAAAATGTATTGACGTGCGTGCCAAAATGAAACCACCGTTTTATAGTCCTTTTCAAAGTATTTCATAAAAACACAATTTTGCGAAAACGAATTTCCAACAACAATGCGGTTTTACACCCGTCCCTTTGTTTTATTCACTTATCTTGTTATTGCTTATTTGTTTAATTATTTTGTTATCTTTTTTTTCAGTTTGTTACGTATTTATTGCTACTTTTGTTATCTTCTAGTATTTACTTCTTATTTTATCATCATTATTTCCAGTATTATTTCTTTCATTTTTTTGTACGATTTTCTACTATTTTCTTATTCATGCTGTTATACTTCGCCACTTATACATAATTGATTCATTTTTCATTTTTATCACATTCACTGACATTTAATCCCCATTACACTAGTGCTATTTTGTTATTTCAGGGTGCGAATCTAGGAAAGAGCAAGTGTGTTTTTTATTTTCCAATATTGTTCATTTGTCCCGATCCAGACCAAACACGGCCCATTCTCTCAATTAGGCCCGATTTTTACTCCCAAATAAACCCTAAGCCCACTTTCTTTTCCTATAAGAAACACAGATCCCAAAACCCTACAGGACCGGTCTCGCTCATTCTCTTCGTCGTGACTGTAGCCGCCTCGGGTTTGTTTTCTTCTTCTTAACTCCCATAATCTTCGCTCTCGATCAGTCTCCTGGCCCCCTCTCAATCATCTTCTTCTACCCCTGGCTCTTTCTCTTCGGCAAATAACATGGTTTCACCCAGATAACCGATCCTCACCACACTCCTCAGCATCATTCTCGATCTTCTTCAACAACAAAAGAGCCCTCTCACGATACGCTTCGATGATCCCTCTCTTCTTCGATATCCAGAACTGTTTCATCCATTCTTCACCGGCATTTTTTTTCTTTCGCTCTTCGACCGAAACTTACTTCCCCGACCTTCAATTCAAGAACCCTAATCCGCAGCCACTGCTCCCTCTCTTCAATTCTTCACCCCCAGTAATTTGCAACCTAGACTGGCGAGCAAGAACACACATACCCAGCGTTCTCTTCATCTCTTCCTCACGGTGGTCTCGTAGATTACTGGCAAACAAGGAACATCCAGTTTCCTTCCACTTCACACTGACAATCTCGCAAGTCTCTGGCAAACGAAGGATTCGCTATGCCGGTCGGACGAGGCCCAGGCCTAGTATGGTCTTCAAATGCAAGGAGAGAGCTCGCACGATTGAGAAGCTAAGTCCCAGTCCATGATTTTGACTTCATTCTTTCCTGTTCATGGATTCATGATTATATTTTACCGGGTACCTCCTTCTCTGAGTTCGATCCCGAACAGGTCTTGGGTGTTTCTTAAAAATTTGTTCGATTCTCTGCTGCAGGTACCGGTCGCGGGGAGGGCAAGCTTTCATTTCACAAATCCTAGTGTTCTCTGTTTTTTTCTGATCGAAACCAACCTATCTGGAGGTCTGGTTCTTATCCCTTTTTTTGCACGTGCTGTCATTCTTGCTAATTTCTTTATAGGAGATTTCCTTTCATCTTCCAATCGGTAAATAATACCGACAGGTTCAGTTCAATGAGTATATCTCCCAAACTGTTGAAGTGCCTGTTGAATTGATTTGATCCATAATCCTTTTCCTCGTGTTGGAGTTGGTCCCCTTCGAACCAAGCGTGTTTTGTTAATTGGGTTTGGACATCCTCGACAGATGCACGAATGTGATGAGACTCCAATTTCTGCTTCAGTTTGTCGTGCTTCATTGTTTAACTTGGTTGTCGGCTCTCCTGGTATCTGCTCGCTCGAAATATGTGGTTTCATGGTTATTTTGGTTTGTCTATGGCTGAGAAGTAAAAAGCGTTTTCGTTGATTGAGAAACATGCCTCTGGCAACTTCGTTTGCTCATAATGTTTATGTGGACAGTTCGAGACTTGGAATACCATTCGGTTTGTCTGATAATATCAGTTCAAATGAACGCCGCTGGGTGACTGATTTTGTTTTACTCGGTGGACTGTTAAAGCTTGTGAGCTTGATTTTTTGTTCTTTTCTTGTGGCTTACCAACCTTTATAGTCAAGTACCGTTCGTTTTTGTTTTGGGGGCTTTGAACATGACCTGTTGTATTTCGTCGATGTGTTTAAAGGTTTATCTGTTCAGGCCTTGCAATTGCACCCTTGTACAATCAATGTTTGGAGTTTGATTCGATCTGAGCAACTGGTGTGGGTTTACTGATTGAATCTGCTCCTTATCCTTCCTTTTCATGATTTTACCGAGATAACCGATGAGCGCCGGACATGAGTTGCTTGGCTGGGATTCGGCTTTAGCTTGGCAAGATTTAGATGACCAAAATGGTGAAAGTCGGCTCAGTATATGCTCCTTGTCTGGTTTGGAAACTCTCTTCCGTTCAGTTTCTTCTCGTTTGTGGTGCAGTTACATTTGATAATCACTTGCTCCATGTGCTTTGGATTTGGTTAGAAAATTATACTAAGCCACCACCACTCGTCTTTTGCGCATCGAATATTGGTTTGAAGATGCTTCTAACACTAAATTTTTGGTCTGTTGCGCATTAAAACTCTGTTGGAAATTAAATTGATATCTCCCCATCCCACATCAATATCTGTTCGGAGACTATATGGTACTAGCATTAAGGTTGCCCCATGTGCATCACTGTTGGGATTTTTAATCGGTCATCACCTTTAACCGATTTACATGGAATCGTATTTGGACTGCTATCTCATTTTTGTTTATTGAATACTTACTCAGCATATTACGACTTTGTTGCAATCCTTGATTCACTGTTTTATATGTCTGTTTATTATTTAAGCCTTAGATAGCCCTCTAGGTCACCCATTTTTCTTTTGATCAAAGTCTTGGAAGGTACCCCACAGCTAGCTCATTTCTGATTTGTTTTGTGGGGAACAATACCTTCCAAAACTTTGAAGATTTCTTTTAAGCCTCGAGGGTACCCCACAGCTAGCTTATTTCTGATTTGCTTTGTGGGGAATAATACCTTCCAAACATTTAAAGCCTACCCCAAACCATCCTTAATTTCATTAAAAAAAAAACTTTACCCAAAAAAAGAGAGAATAAATTCAAATCTAAAGTTTGGCCCAATTCCAAGGCCCAAGATAAATTTCAACCCTAGGCCCAAGTCAGGCCCAAATTCCAAATCTAGTATGACCCATTAAGCTGAATTTGGCCCACCAATCCGGCCCCAAAATCAATAAGGCCCAATTGTGGCCCAATTTCCAAGGCTTAAATTCAAACCCACTTCAAGGCCCAAATCCACTTCAAGGCCCAACCTCATTTCAAGGCCCAAATCCACTTCAAGGCCCAACCTCATTTCAAGGCCCAAATCCACTTCAAGGCCCAACCCCACTTCAAGGCCCAACCCCACTTCAAGGCCCAATCTCATTTCAAGGCCCAAATCCACTTCAAGCCCAACCCCACTTCAAAGCCAAAATCGGCCCAAAACCTAAATCAGCCCAAAGCCCAAATCAAACCTAATACCCAATCAAGCCTACCAAAGTCAAATTGATTTGACCAACTCTGAACCTTGACCAACTCTCAGCATTGACCGAACCCAAGTTTGACCCAAAACGTTGACTTTGACCAGAATGTTGACCTTTGACTAGAATGTTGACCTTTGATCTTGACCAAAATGTTGACCTTGACCCAATTCTGAGGCCCAAGCCCAACTCGATTCAATCCAATTCCATTCAATTCAAACCATCTCGTCTTTAATTCAATTCGGTCCGATTCAATTCGACCAAGTCAACCCAACTCAAACCCAACTCATAAGTCCCATTCAAAAATCCAAAAACATTCCTCTTTATTTGGCTTTAATCACAAAAATCTTCTTCTCATATTTCAAACAATCATTTTATCACATTTTCAAAGAAACCATTTTGGGGAATTTTAAAGGAAAGACTCTTCTCACATCACAGAAAACTCTTCTCAACACGTAGAAAGTTTTTCTCACATATACAGAAAGTTTTCTCCTAAACATTTCTCAAAATCAGTATTTCTTTGCAGAGAATTCCGAACAAATTAAAAAGTTTTCTAATTTAGTTTTCAAATCCAAATAAATCATTTTCGGGGAACAAGAAATGTCTGACCCCTTCAAAACATTTCCTTCCTGGTTAGAACATCACTTGTCTCCCTTTCCGAAATAAAAATCCGAGGCGGGGCACTGGGGCGTAACCTCCCTTGTCGCAGTCTGGATATCTTTAGGCGGGGCATTAGGGTGACAAACCTCCCCTAATTGCAGCCTAGATTTTTACAAGGCGGGGGTGCTAGGGAAGTAACGACCTTCCTAGTTGCAGCCGGGATTTTAGAATCGTCTAATTCCCTTCCACTCGATTTCAATGTTTTTGGTTTTTAACGTTTAAAAACCGGGAGTAGTAGAGACGTTATTAGGATTTGACCGAGAACATCTCATTCATGGTGTTTCTCTAAATCCTATTTTTCGACATAAATTCATTGCCCCATCTTTCGAGCCTCGGCACTTACCATTAATTAAGTGTCGTGTTCGAGGGGGTACATAGGGTAATCCCTTGGGATTATCCGCCCTTTTACAACAAAAAATGATTTTCGGTTTTTAAAAACTTTAAGAGAGACAAATTTGACAATCATTCCTCCTAACGATTCAGTTCACCATCATCTCACTCTAAATTCGAAATATCCCAAAACATCCTTTCAGAATCTCCAATCCGAAAAATCCGGGATCTCTACCCAAACTTCAATTGCCTCACACGCTCAAATCATTATCCAAACTTAAAACATTCCAAACTCGAAACATCTCCTGAATCCCGACTTCTTCCAAAAGTCTCATAGGCCCGAGTGCCCCACAGACTCGACATCTCCACCATTTGCAGATCCAAATGTCTCACAGTCCCGAGCGTCTCACAGACCTTGATATCCCATACCTCTCATTACATGAATACTTCAAATGTCTCATAGACCCGAGCGTCTCACAGACTAACCTCCAAAACACCCAAAACCCCAAAATCTCCAAAAACCCTGAACTACGTAAGGTCTGATCTCAACAGGAAGTTGAGTACGTAGGCAACCCACACAGGGTGCGACCCCACATCAATCAAAATACCCTTTGCACTCGACTATCTCCCCTCCAAACAACAACTTCTAACCCTCGATCACCTCAAAAAGCCCAGCCATCCTAAAGGAGTGAACTACGTAAGGTCTGATCTCAATACGGAATTGAGTACGTAGGCAACCCATACAGGGTGCGACCCCACATCAATCAATATGCCATTTTCCACTCGGCCATCTCACCTCCAAACAAACCCGTATTGTCTCACAGACCCGAGCGTCTCACAGGCCTTGACATCCCATTTCTCCCACTACATGAACATCCCAACCGTCTCGTAGACCCGAGCGTCTCACGGACTAATCTCTCACACCCAAAACTTCAAACCCTTTAAAACTTCCAAAACCTAAAAGCTCTGAACTACGTAAGGTCTGATCTCAACAGGGAGTTGAGTACGTAGGCAACCCACCCAGGGTGCGACCCCATTCCAAACAAAAAACCCTTTTCCCCTTCTAAGGTGGCTCTCATATCTCTCAAACCTTCTTCAGCTCCCACAAGCTTCAAACCATCAGACTCCAAGTCTTGTCTATTCACTCAACCTCAGACTTTTCCCAATTCTCATTCTACACTCATCCGAATTCACCCATCCCTTTTCTGGGTGCTAGCTTGACAGAAAAGCTCACCTCATCCACTCTCTTTCTCTCTCCTCGTCCTAATCCTATCCTTGGCTTTTAAATGAATCTCTCCAAAAAGTTTTGAAAGAAGGCAATCCCAACAATTGGAGACCGAGGTTTCTCGGGCACCAATCCGAAGTCGTGGTCGTTGCCACTTCTAAGGGGTGTAACCCAGTGCGAACCCACACAGAATCTCTGGCTTGATCAGATAAGTCCTATCCATAGGCAACAATCACACAGAGTCAAACGGTTCTTAGAACCCTCTTTCCCTTTCCTTCCTAGTTCTTTAGGTCAAACTAGGTGGCGACTCTAGTCAATTCCGCCTTATAGAGGCATAAGTCCGCGTGGGGCCCATTGAGAGCGGGTGTAGTGCTCACTAGCATTCCCCTTATGCTTTCTGGGAAAGACGGACGATAGAGTAGGTATTTGAGGGATGCCAAGGTGACAGGTTTTCACCCTCCACAGAATGGCAATTTCTAGGATCTAGGCTTCTTAGTCAGACCATATTTAGATAGACCCCCCCCCCCTCATACCGAAAAATCACCCTCCACAGAATGGCGACTCTGCTGGGGAAAACTTGAGTAAGTTTTTCTCAAACTCAAGGAAGACTGAACTCCATTCAAAATTGTCGGGACTTCCCCACTTCTTTCAAAACCTTCAAGAGATTCTTTTCAAAGCCTTTAGGATTATTCTACTCCACACTTAAAGTGTGTAGCTGATGAGGACAGCTAGGATTTGTTAGATCCTCAGCAAACATTGCAACAATTGGGTTAATAATTAGCTCACGATTAGAAAGAGACACTTAGGACTGAATGAAGCTAACTTCCCTTTAGGTTAATAAACAACCAATTTGGAATCACTAATCTCAAGATAAAACCCTTAGCAAATAGGTCGGTGCTAATTTCATTCGTTTCATTTACTGCTTTCATATTTTTGTTACAATTGTGGGGTGCATGGGGTGGGTAGCTTAGGACATGCATTCCTCTGTGTCACCCGATTTACCCACGATGTCACGGGATCCCCAACCGGTCCACGGTTGATTCCCCATGAGCTAGGGTCACTTTATGAGTGAACAAACCCACAGGGCGGTAAGGTTTCTGACCGACGCCTTGAGCTCATGATCCAAAATTATCCTCCATTATCCGAGTCAAAGCCAGCATATAGTGAACTCTGAGCCTTCAGTGTCCAGCTACCTGGTCCGGTGTCTAAGACGGGTTTATGGAAGTCACCCCCTTGTATGCCGCCTGTCTGACCGCCCTTTTGCCTTACCCTGAAGATTGCATGGGCTCAGTTCTCCATTGTTCCTCTGCACTACATGTGTCTCTAAAGCCCAATGTCACGCTATACGTCCATAGAGGATCCCGTATTTACCGGATACCCATACATGGCACAACGTAGTCAGTGAATAATTTGGACTTTAGACACACCTGACCGTGCAGGTGACGAGAGACCCGTTCCCATGCAAATACTTCCCCGAGTTTCCCGAAAAGTGGGTGTTGTCGGATCATCACTGGCTGTGGCGTATGTTTCCTTATCATCTCGGGTGTCCTGACCTTTCGAACTTAAGCACTCCAGACTTTCTAGATAACGTGCCCCACAAAGGCATAGCAGAGAAAAAACCCCGAGAGATGAACAGTGAAGGGACGATGGTTCCCCCGGTGAAACAGAATCATAATTGACCTGGAAAGTGATTATCCCAACACTAACACTTACAACTCCACATCAAATATAGCTACGATTTACTTTATGCTATACATGTGTGCAAACCACTTTTACAAACCAGTCTGTTTTAAAACGTTCGGAATTCTCTTTCACATATCTTTTAAAGAAGTTTTACTAGCTCGTTCAATTTAGAGTCTCACATTAGTTTTGCTCCCAAACATTTGGTGTTTTAAAACCGTTACTTCATCCTTTAAAACCTTGTTATTTCCAAAACGATTTTCAGAAATAGATTTCGAAAAACCTACTTTCTACAAACGAATTTCAAACAACATTCTTCACCAACATTATTTCTTAATGGTTTTCGAAAACAGTTTTCAAAGTGGATTTTCACAAATGTATTTCAAAATAAATGATTTAGTCCCCATGTCGTGACCCGCTATTTTTGAAGTTCTGCCCACCTTCAAGAGCAGCGGTCATTACCGTGGAGCGTACTAGTCATTTCGTGTTTTCACAAAAGTGGTGGATTTTCACATAAAATTTTGTGTTCGATCATTCATCTTTCCTTTCTCAAAAACATCCCCCGTTCCTCTAGTCGGAGCAAGTGAAGCAGCATGAAGATTGACTACGCGGATCGAGCTGAAGGCCAGAGGCACACCAACCCGCGGAGTTAACCGAGCGACATGAAGACTAACACCAACCATTTAAATACAAAATCAGAGGTGTACCAACCCGAGTCAAGCGACATGAAGGTCAGCAACACTGATTCGAGTTCAAACTATTGAAAATCAGAAGAACACCAACCCGTTTTGCTTGATCACAGTACCGCTCCGCTGCAAGAGCCTTAAAATGAACAAGCAGCCGGTCAAGAGTCGAAGATGAGCGAGCAGCCGGTCAAGAACCCGAAGACGAGCGAGCAACCAACCAGGAGCCCGAGCGCGAGCAGTCTTCCAGAATCCCAAAGACGGACCAGAAGAGTTCAGTAGAAGTCCAGCTCAACACTTCCCAATTTAAACTTTTTTAGGATTAATGATGTATAGGTCTTCTTCCCCTATGATTCTTTTCCCTCTCGTCCATTTCTGAATAGATTACATGTATAGGTTTATACATCCCTTTGAATTTTTTTTAGATCGATGTGTATAGGGTTCCCCACTCCCTATTTTATTTGCGAATGACCGAGCGTCAAAACCCATTGAGAAAATCCACCGCTTCGAAAACACGATTTTTCAAAATCGTTTTTCTAAAACTTGGTTTCTTTTGGCATGCACGAATAAAGAGAAGAATGAATAAGGAACGACTCCTCACAGTTATTTATCATTCATCAACTTTGCTTTATGGGGTGAGAATTCACGATATCTACAGGAGGTATCCCCTAGATAAATAACACCAGCAAATGCAACCGAGCACAAGGCAAATCGCATGCATTGCATTCATTACAAAAAGTCCCATGTATTCTCGGTCAGTTCAAATTCGTCAAACATGTACAAGTCCTGTCCACCTCAGAAAAATTGCATAATCATGTGTTTCATTGTCACTGCACTATACACCAGCTTTTATCCCAATATCTCAACCGCCAAAAGCCCGATCTCAGAAGGATAGAAAAGAAAACCAAGTTCAAACCCCTCCAAATCCAGAATCACCATGGGCACCAGTGACCAGAATGATTGAAAAAAAAAGAAAGAAGAAGAAGAAGAAGAAGAAGAAGAAGAAGAAGAAGAAGAAGAAGAAGAGTGCAGTCGTTTCCATATCGTGGGGCTACCATGCGGGAGTTGTCACTCCCTAAAATCCAAAATCCAGGAGCCAATCACCAACCCGACCTCGCTCGAGAGTTACTTCTTAGACAACAACCCAACTGTTAGACCATATCCAAGACCGACACTGACGGGATGAATTTCATGGACCATCAACTAGAGCTGACTTAAGCGAGACCAGGTGTAGCCTTACCACGCATGCATTGCAAAAAAAAAACAAAAAACAAACAAACATTCAGTCAAAACTTGAAATCAACCATCTCCATTCATCATTTTTCAGCATTTCATGCATCCTATACATAGTAATTCCATATTATCACAACACATTGCATGGTAGATCGTTGCACTTGCATACTCCCGTATCGAAACGACGTCTTTGGCGAAAACCTTGATTGATTGTTTGAATAGAGCGCGTGAACCGCTAAACTCTCGACCCGTCAACGAACACAAAGGGTCTCATCAAAATCAGCACCACAAACCAAGTGATGTGTGAAGAGCGGTATTTTCTCTTGAATTCCAAAGAGGTATATTGGACCATCCACCGAGCGATGAGGGAAGATAGAGCGAGTCCATAGAGGTAAAACCATGAGCGACTTGTGCATTCCTTCAGCGCATGGAGAGGCACAATTCATAGCGAGATCAATGTTGATAACAAGACACGAACTGTGATTCATGCAAAGATTCGAGAAGTAGTAAGAAAACAATCATTGACTAATGAGAATGACGAGGCACTTAGGAATAAAAACCTCCACAAAACCAAAAAAGCTTTGACTGCCCTGTACACAATCCCTTAGTGAGCCCCGTTGAGCCTTTCATAAAAAACTCTTTCTGCCAAAAAAACTCCACAACATGCCAACTCACACATACACTTACTTTCCCCTGCAATAGAGGATCTCGAAGGAGCCTGAGCGATGGCCTTCCCCACCATCTTTCACAAAACAACAAATGAAATGTTCAAAGAATCGGTGAGTCAATGAAACGCCAAAGTCAAACACCAAAAAAAGAACACAAAAAATGTTCAAGAAGATCGACGAGTCAATGCAACTCCGAAGCCGAAAACCAAAATTCAAAGCAGAAACGTTTGAGAAAGTTGATGAGCCAAATACAATTTCAGAAACAAAATGAGAAGAAAGTTCAAACCGTGCGCCAGAAGAGGCAAGAAGGAGAAATCAAATCCAAAGGACCAATGATGTCCCGTAGAAAATAAAGGTTATCAAAACCCGTCTAATCATACCACCCATGGCAAAGGCGAAACATATCCTCTATTGCACAAAAGCTCCACTACTCCCAAATTGATCCTCCAGTCCCATGTGACATCCATCATACCCCGCATCCCCGTTACAACCCAATAAAGACCTCTGACTCATAAGTCGATGAGCGTTAACTGAAAGTATCGGATCTGAAACATGAATCATAAGTTTCGTACTTGTTATCACCATGTCCCTTCATACAAAAGGGACCATGAGCAAATGAGTGTGACCTACACCACAAGGTCTTATGAGTGCGAGTGAATCTTCATTCTAAACACCAAGACATAAACAGCCTACCCCGTTGCAGGTGAGAAATTTGTAAGGATTGGAAAGTCCAGAACCTCAAAAGGAATTCTAAGGAAAATACTGCTCCGACCATCGAGAGTATCATCACACCATTAGCACACACAGCTATACTCACGAGAGATTGACCCGCATTCCTCCATGAGAGGAAAGTGATTCACACAATCCAATTCAACAATCACTCAAGATCGAGCCGAAGATGTTTTTATATTCGTAAACCTCATATTAATAGAGATAGGACCGTACCTTCTCTACAAAAACTGCATATGCATTTGCATCGTATCTAGCATTTAATATTTGCATGCATCATAAGCACTCCGTCATCAACATCTGATTGGTAAGAACTTTGCCTAGTCTCGCTGAGAGTCGACTTCAGTTGCTGCAGTTGAAGTAAAACTTCCTATCAAAGGAAATCAAGTTGAAGCCATTCCGGGCTATCTTTGAGCTACGTCGAATCATTATGAAGCCATCCGAGGCCCGAAGACAATTCTGGAGCCATTCAGCATCATGCTCGAGCCTCATCAACACCATGTCCATAACCAAACTGGACCCATGCGGGAGCCAACATCCGACATTGAAACCATCCTTAGAACTACACAGGGGGCATCCTAACAGTCCGATGACAATACGGGAGCCACCTCAAATCCACGTCAGATCTATTTCATCACCAGGGCCTTGCCTACACAATTTCGAACTACGTATGGTCTGATCTCAATACGAAATTGAGTACGTAGGCAGCCCGCCCAGGGTGCGACCACTTCACAGGCAAAAGTTCCCCTTCTTCCTCGCCATCACCAATGGAGCCATCTCATAGCCCTTCCCCGAGCCATCCCGAGCTACCCTGGAGCCATCATGAGGAAATCCCGAAGTCATAACCGGACCGAAGCCATCCACCCAGGACCAAAAAGTTATCAACCACATCAAAACGCATCAACCACAACACAATCCACTAATCACATCAACCCACCGTTCGACTCAAAATCCAAACCAAAGCAAAACAATCAACCATCCCAGAGTCGTTGCTCACAAGGGAGTCACGTATCAACTGGGGCCATCCGATCATACCGGAGCCCTCAGATCATATCGAACCGAACCCATCAATCAGCCCAGAGTCGTTGCTCACAAGGGAGTCACAGATCAACTGGAGCCATCCGATCATACCGGAGCCCTCAGATCATATCGAACCCGAACCCAATCAACCATCCCAGAGTCATTGCTCACAATGGGGTCTTGAGTCATGTCAAAGCCATCCGACCACACTAGAGCCACCCGACCGCTCCGGAGCCATCCGATCATATTGGAGCCCTCTAATCATATCGAAGCCATCCCATTAAATCAAAACCATCGAGTTCCCAAAGTCACTCATTCACAAAAAACCATCCATTCAAAAAAACCAAGCACAAAATCACAAAAATCAAAACAAAAACTCAAGAGCCATACCGGAGCCATCTCGAAACTCTGGAGCCAAAAGTCCTACCAAATCCCGAAACTATGGTGCACATCGGGCGAGACTGTCAAAACAAAACCGAAACACAATTCCCACACTGGCAAAGTCAAGGGCAACATCTATCACATCCCTCACAAAGACAACCAAAAAGCATCCAATCCCGGATCAATCCGCAATCAAAGCCATCCTCAAATCAATCTACCACCACAAAACAACTTCAGATCAACCTTTCACCACAGCGAGTTTCGTACAACTCCATCAAAGTATTATAGGCTCGTCATAAGTCCTATAGCTAGATATCAAGAGGTCTAGTTGAGGCACTTCTAAGTCCTCGTACTTTCAATCGCATTCTAGGCCCGTCATAAGCCCTAGGACTGGATGTCAAGAGGTCCAGTTGAGGCACTCCTAAGCCCTCGTGCACCTTAAATCAAATCGGGTTGTTAGTATTATAGGCTCGTCATAAGTCCTATAGCTAGATATCAAGAGGTCTAGTTGAGGCACTCCTAAGTCCTCGTACTCTCAATCGCATTCTAGGCCGTCATAAGCCCTAGGACTGGATATCAAGAGGTCCAGTTGAGGCACTCCTAAGCCCTCGTGCACCTTAAATCAAATCGGGTTGTTAGTATTATAGGCTCGTCATAAGTCCTATAGCTAGATATCAAGAGGTCTAGTTGAGGCACTCCTAAGTCCTCGTACTCTCAATCGCATTCTAGGCCCGTCATAAGCCCTAGGACTGGATATCAAGAGGTCCAGTTGAGGCACTCCTAAGCCCTCGTGCACCTTAAACCAAATCAGGTTGTTAGTATTATAGGCTCGTCATAAGTCCTATAGCTAGATATCAAGAGGTCTAGTTGAGGCACTTCTAAGTCCTCGTACTCTCAATCGCATTCTAGGCCCGTCATAAGCCCTAGGACTGGATGTCAAGAGGTCCAGTTGAGGTCACTCCTAAGCCCTCGTGCACCTTAAATCTATCAATTGTTAGTATTATAGGCTCGTCATAAGTCCTATAGCTAAACGTCAAGAGGTTTAGTTGAGGCTCGTCATAAGTCCTTGTACTTTCAATTGCATTATAGGCTCATCATAAGTCCTATAGCTAGACGTCAAAAGGTCTAGTTGAGGCTCGTCATAAGTCCTCGTGCACCCGCACCCATAAGAGCAAATCATAAACCGTAGCGAGAATTTTTGGCGCCTTCTCAACCTTGATCCAATTCTGCAAGGGCTTGCAAAATTGAATCAAGGGGAGCCATCTGTAGACACCAAAAATTCTCACCCCATAAAGCAAATTCCAAAATAAGAAACAAAATAAGAGGAGTCGTCGCCTTTCTTTTTCAAAATGTATTGACGTGCGTGCCAAAATGAAACCACCGTTTTATAGTCCTTTTCAAAGTATTTCATAAAAAAACGATTTTGCGAAAACGAATTTCCAACAACAATGCGGTTTTAACCCGTCCCTTTTGTTTTATTCACTTATCTTGTTATTGCTTATTTGTTTAATTATTTTGTTATCTTTTATTTCAGTTTGTTACGTATTTATTGCTACTTTTTGTTATCTTCTAGTATTTACTTCTTATTTTATCATCATTATTTCCAGTATTATTTCTTTCATTTTTTTTTGTACGATTTTCTACTATTTTCTTTATTCATGCTGTTATACTTCGCCACTTATACATAATTGATTTTTTTCATTTTTATCACATTCACTGACATTTAATCCCCATTACACTAGTGCTATTTTTGTTATTTCAGGGTGCGAATCTAGGAAAGAGCAAGTGTGTTTTTTATTTTTCCAATATTGTTCATTTGTCCCGATCCAGACCAAACACGGCCCATTCTCTCAATTAGGCCCGATTTTTACTCCCAAATAAACCCTAAGCCCACTTTCTTTTCCTATAAGAAACACAGATCCCAAAACCCTACAGGACCGGTCTCGCTCATTCTCTTCGTCGTGACTGTAGCCGCCTCGGGTTTGTTTTCTTCTTCTTAACTCCCATAATCTTCGCTCTCAATCAGTCTCCTGGCCCCCTCTCAATCATCTTCTTCTACCCCTGGCTCTTTTCTCTTCGGCAAATAACATGGTTCACCCAGATAACCGATCCTCACCACACTCCTCAGCATCATTCTCGATCTTCTCAACAACAAAAAGAGCCCTCTCACGATACGCTTCGATGATCCCTCTCTTCTTCGATATCCAGAACTGTTTCATCCATTCTTCACCGGCATTTTTTTTCTTTCGCTCTTCGACCGAAACTTACTTCACCGACCTTCAATTCAAGAACCCTAATCCGCAGCCACTGCTCCCTCTCCTTCAATTCTTCACCCCAGTAATTTGCAACCTAGACTGGCGAGCAAGAACACACATACCCAGCGTTCTCTTCCATCTCTTCCTCACGGTGGTCTCGTAGATTACTGGCAAACAAGGAACATCCAGTTTCCTTCCACTTCACACTGACAATCTCGCAAGTCTCTGGCAAACGAAGGATTCTCTATGCGGTCGGACGAGGCCAGGGCTAGTATGGTCTTCAAATGCAAGGAGAGAGCTCGCACGATTGAGAAGCAAGTCCTAGTCCATGATTTCAACTTCATTCTTTCCTGTTCATGGATTCGTGATTATATTTTACCGGGTACCTCCTTCTCTGAGTTCGATCCCGAACAGGTCTTGGGTGTTTCTTAAAAATTTGTTCGATTCTCTGCAGGCACCGGTCGCGGGGTGGGCAAGCTTTCATTCCAGAAATCCTAGTGTTCTCTGTATTTTTCTGATCAAAACCAACCTATCTGGAGGTCTTGGTTCTTATCCCTTTGTTTTTACGCGTGCTATCATTCTTGCTAATTTCTTTACAGGAGATTTTCTTTCATCTTCCTATCGGTAAATAATACCGACAGGTTCAGTTCAATGAGTATATCTCCCAAACTGTGGAAGTGCCTTGCTGAATTGATTTGATCCATAATCCTTTTCCTCGTGTTGGAGTTGGTCCCCTTTGAACCAAGCGTGTACTGTTAATTGGGTTTGGACATCCTCGACAGATGCACGAATGTGATGAGACTCTAATTTCTGCTTCAGTTTGTCGTGCTTCATTGTTTAACTTGGTTGTCGGCTCTCCTGGTATCTGCTCGCTCGAAATATGTGGTTTCATGGTTATTTTGGTTTGTCTATGGCTGAGAAGTAAAAAGCGTTTTCGTTGATTGAGAAACATGCCTCTGGCAACTTCGTTTGTTCATAATGTTTATGTGGACAGTTCGAGACTTGGAATACCATTCGGTTTGTCTGATAATATCAGTTCAAATGAACGGCGCTGGGTGACTGATTTTGTTTTACTCGGTGGACTGTTAAAGCTTGTGAGCTTGATTTTTTGTTCTTTTCTTGTGGCTTACCAATCTTTATAGTCAAGTACCGTTCGTTTTGTTTTGGGGGTTTTGAACATGACCTGTTGTATTTCGTCGATGTGTTTAAAGGTTTATCTGTTTAGGCCTTGCAATTGCACCCTTGTACAATCAATGTTTGGAGTTTGATTCGACCTGAGCAACTGGTGTGGGTTTACTGATTGAATCTGCTCCTTATCCTTCCTTTTCATGATTTTACCGAGATAACCGATGAGCGCCGGACATGAGTTGCTTGGCTGGGATTCGGTTTTTGCTTGGCAAGATTTAGATGACCAAAATGGTGAAAGTCGGCTCAGTATATGCTCCTTGTCTGGTTTGGAAACTCTCTTCCGTTCAGTTTCTTCTCGTTTGTGGTGCAGTTACATTTGATAATCACTTGCTCCATGTGCTTTGGATTTGGTTAGAAAATTATACTAAGCCACCACCACTCGTCTTTTGCGCATCGAATATTGGTTTGAAGATGCTTCTAACACTAAATTTTTTGTTGCGTCTGTTGGAAATTAAATTGACATCTCCCCATCCCACATCAATATCTGTTCGGAGACTATATAATACTAGCATTAAGGTTGCCCCATGTGCGTCACTGTTGGGATTTTTGATCGGTCATCACCTTTAACCGATTTACATGGAATCGTACTTGGACTGCTATCTCATTTTTGTTTATTGAATACATACTCAGCATATTACGACTTTGTTGCAATCCTTTGATTCACTGTTTTATATGTCTGTTATTATTTAAGCCTTAGATAGCCCTCTAGGTCACCCATTTTTCTTTTGATCAAAGTCTTGGAAGGTACCCCACAGCTAGCTCATTTCTGATTTGTTTGTGGGGAACAATACCTTCCAAAACTTTGAAGATTTCTTTTAAGCCTCGAGGGTACCCCACAGCTAGCTTATTTCTGATTTGCTTTGTGGGGAATAATACCTTCCAAACATTTAAAGCCTACCCCAAACCATCCTTAATTTCATTAAAAAAAAACTTTACCCAAAAAAAGAGAGAATAAATTCAAATCTAAAGTTTGGCCCAATTCCAAGGCCCAAGATAAATTTCAACCCTAGGCCCAAGTCAGGCCCAAATTCCAAATCTAGTATGACCCATTAAGCTGAATTTGGCCCACCAATCCGGCCCCAAAATCAATAAGGCCCAATTGTGGCCCAATTTCCAAGGCTTAAATTCAAACCCACTTCAAGGCCCAAATCCACTTCAAGGCCCAACCTCATTTCAAGGCCCAAATCCACTTCAAGGCCCAACCTCATTTCAAGGCCCAAATCCACTTCAAGGCCCAACCCCACTTCAAGGCCCAACCCCACTTCAAGGCCCAATCTCATTTCAAGGCCCAAATCCACTTCAAGCCCAACCCCACTTCAAAGCCAAAATCGGCCCAAAACCTAAATCAGCCCAAAGCCCAAATCAAACCTAATACCCAATCAAGCCTACCAAAGTCAAATTGATTTGACCAACTCTGAACCTTGACCAACTCTCAGCATTGACCGAACCCAAGTTTGACCCAAAACGTTGACTTTGACCAGAATGTTGACCTTTGACTAGAATGTTGACCTTTGATCTTGACCAAAATGTTGACCTTGACCCAATTCTGAGGCCCAAGCCCAACTCGATTCAATCCAATTCCATTCAATTCAAACCATCTCGTCTTTAATTCAATTCGGTCCGATTCAATTCGACCAAGTCAACCCAACTCAAACCCAACTCATAAGTCCCATTCAAAAATCCAAAAACATTCCTCTTTATTTGGCTTTAATCACAAAAATCTTCTTTCTCATATTTCAAACAATCATTTTATCACATTTTCAAAGAAACCATTTTGGGGAATTTTAAAGGAAAGACTCTTCTCACATCACAGAAAACTCTTCTCAACACGTAGAAAGTTTTTCTCACATATACAGAAAGTTTTCTCCTAAACATTTCTCAAAATCAGTATTTCTTTGCAGAGAATTCCGAACAAATTAAAAAGTTTTCTAATTTAGTTTTCAAATCCAAATAAATCATTTTCGGGGAACAAGAAATGTCTGACCCCTTCAAAACATTTCCTTCCTGGTTAGAACATCACTTGTCTCCCTTTCCGAAATAAAAATCCGAGGCGGGGCACTGGGGCGTAACCTCCCTTGTCGCAGTCTGGATATCTTTAGGCGGGCATTAGGGTGACAAACCTCCCCTAATTGCAGCCTAGATTTTTACAAGGCGGGGTGCTAGGGAAGTAACGACCTTCCTAGTTGCAGCCGGGATTTTAGAATCGTCTAATTCCCTTCCACTCGATTTCAATGTTTTTGGTTTTTAACGTTTTAAAACCCGGGAGTTAGAGACGTTATTAGGATTTGACCGAGAACATCTCATTCATGGTGTTTCTCTCTAAATCCTATTTTTCGACATAAATTCATTGCCCCATCTTTCGAGCCTCGGCACTTACCATTAATTAAGTGTCGTGTTCGAGGGGGTACATAGGGTAATCCCTTGGGATTATCCGCCCTTTTACAACAAAAAATGATTTTCGGTTTTAAAAACTTTAAGAGAGACAAATTTGACAATCATTCCTCCTAACGATTCAGTTCACCATCATCTCACTCTAAATTCGAAATATCCCAAAACATCCTTTCAGAATCTCCAATCCGAAAAATCCGGGATCTCTACCCAAACTTCAATTGCCTCACACGCTCAAATCATTATCCAAACTTAAAACATTCCAAACTCGAAACATCTCCTGAATCCCGACTTCTTCCAAAAGTCTCATAGGCCCGAGTGCCCCACAGACTCGACATCTCCACCATTTGCAGATCCAAATGTCTCACAGTCCCGAGCGTCTCACAGACCTTGATATCCCATACCTCTCATTACATGAATACTTCAAATGTCTCATAGACCCGAGCGTCTCACAGACTAACCTCCAAAACACCCAAAACCCCAAAATCTCCAAAAACCCTGAACTACGTAAGGTCTGATCTCAACAGGAAGTTGAGTACGTAGGCAACCCACACAGGGTGCGACCCCACATCAATCAAAATACCCTTTTGCACTCGACTATCTCCCCTCCAAACAACAACTTCTAACCCTCGATCACCTCAAAAAGCCCAGCCATCCTAAAGGAGTGAACTACGTAAGGTCTGATCTCAATACGGAATTGAGTACGTAGGCAACCCATACAGGGTGCGACCCCACATCAATCAATATGCCATTTTCCACTCGGCCATCTCACCTCCAAACAAACCCGTATTGTCTCACAGACCCGAGCGTCTCACAGGCCTTGACATCCCATTTCTCCCACTACATGAACATCCCAACCGTCTCGTAGACCCGAGCGTCTCACGGACTAATCTCTCACACCCAAAACTTCAAACCCTTTAAAACTTCCAAAACCTAAAAGCTCTGAACTACGTAAGGTCTGATCTCAACAGGGAGTTGAGTACGTAGGCAACCCACCCAGGGTGCGACCCCATTCCAAACAAAAAACCCTTTTCCCCTTCTAAGGTGGCTCTCATATCTCTCAAACCTTCTTCAGCTCCCACAAGCTTCAAACCATCAGACTCCAAGTCTTGTCTATTCACTCAACCTCAGACTTTTCCCAATTCTCATTCTACACTCATCCGAATTCACCCATCCCTTTTCTGGGTGCTAGCTTGACAGAAAAGCTCACCTCATCCACTCTCTTTCTCTTCCTCGTCCTAATCCTATCCTTGGCTTTTAAAGAATCTCTCCAAAAAGGTTTTGAAAGAAGGCAATCCCGACAATTGGAGACCGAGGTTTCCTAGGGCACCAATCCGAAGTCGTGGTCGTTGCCACTTCTAAGGGGTGTAACCCAGTGCGAACCCACACAGAATCTCTGGCTTGATCAGATAAGTCCATCCATAGGCAACAAATCACAGAGTCAATTAACGGTTCTTAGAACCCTCTTTCCCTTTCCTTCCTAGTTCTTTAGGTCAAACTAGGTGGCGACTCTAGTCAATTCCGCCTTATAGAGGCATAAGTCCGCGTGGGGCCCATTGAGAGCGGGTGTAGTGCTCACTAGCATTCCCCTTATGCTTTCTGGGAAAGACGGACGATAGAGTAGGTATTTGAGGGATGCCAAGGTGACAGGTTTTCACCCTCCACAGAATGGCAATTTCTAGGATCTAGGCTTCTTAGTCAGACCATATTTAGATAGACCCCCCCCCCCTCATACCGAAAAATCACCCTCCACACATGGCATGGGGAGCAGCTTCGTCATTTTCAGGGGTGTTTTGGTAATCTTTAAAGGCTCCTGAGACCTCCTATAAGCTTTCTCTCTCCTCCAAAGGGTGCCCAAATCAGCTTGAAATGCTTTGATATTTTAACCCATGATAGAGGATGACATTCTAAGCATAATGGCGTTGGAATTTTGATTTTTCGAGTTTCCAATAATTTTCTAGCAATTTCTGACTGGATCTGACAAGAAATTCAATTTAAAAATATTCCAACATTTAAAAAATTCGTTTCCACCTCAGAAAATTCATAATATCCATCCTTGACATGTGGTTAAAATTTCACAGCAAAATTCCTTTGGGAAGTCTTTTAATTAAAATACCAAAAAAATCTTACTTTTACTAGATTCTCTTTATCTTTAAGAAAGTCTATATAAGGGGATAGGTTTTTGGATAAAATGAGAACCTCATATGCTCAAGAACCCTAGAGAGTCAAAAAAGGCAGCCTCCTCTCTCTCTCTCACGTTTTCCAACACTCGGCCACCCAAATCATACCGAAAATCCCCCGAAATCACCATCTAAACACGTTTTCTAATCCCCAAAGCACCAATAGTCATCAAAACTCCACAAAAACACCGCCAAAACGTGAAGAACAGCAAGAACAACCAACAAACAGAAGCCTGGTTTGAAATCCTTTCGGGTCTGCCATCAACGAGGCACTCGACGAATCCCGGCGTGAAGAATCATCTTGAATTCGAAGGTAAAACAGGTTACCACTCTACTTTTCTAATTCCCCACGACTTTATTAACCCTCTGTCAAATTTTGGGCTCAAACTAACCTTCGTACGCTTCTGTATTGCTTTTTGTTTAAGCTTCTGTCCAATAACTTGTTTACTAAGTTTCGTGTTTAATTCGAATTCAAATTGAAAACTTTCAATCACTAACGTCCTGTACATCTTTCAGGCTACACACCCATAAAATTTAAGCCAAAAACACCTTCGGGAACAGCCTCAACGCCGCCGTCCGAGGGCTGTCCGCACCCACGGACGTCATGTCCGGGGTCCCGGACTCACTGTCCGTAAGCCCGGACGCCCACGGACGGCGGCGGGATTTTTTTAAGTTTTAAAAATTTTGGTTTTCTAATAATGTCTGGGCCCATGGACATCCTGTCCGTGGCCCCGGACTTTGCAATTTTCTGTTTTCTGTTTAATTCGACTTTTATTTTCTGTATAGGTTAACTGGGGTCCGTGGTTTCGGACATTAGGTCCGTGGCTATGGACAGAAACAAAATTTGACATAATTCTGCCTCTGAAACCCTAGTTTAGGCAATTTTAATTTCCACTTTAATTTTCTGTCAAAAAATGTTAAAAAACACAAAAAAACAGAAGCTCGCGCACTTAGGTTAAAACGACTCGTAATAAGCCGTAAATAAACCAAGTAGAGGAAAAACGACCTAGGAAGGGTAATGAAAGTAATTGAACCCTAATTAAGTCGAATATCAAGCCCCCGAACCCGAACTCTCCTTTCCTAATTTGATCTAGGTTAAAATTAGGTGGCGACTCATAATAGGTTCCAGTGTGCTAGCTTAGGTTTTAATAATTATTGTTATATGACATAGCTATTAATCTTAGGCTATAAGTGGACCTAAAACCCGATTAGATCCCAATCAAATTAACCCACATAGGATAGGGTTTAAAATCGAGGCTCACAAACACTTAAATCTATCAAGAGCACTCTTATACACATGACTTCACCAAACTTACACTACATCACAATATAGTGCATCATTTAAATTGCTTGGCACTTAGGCCCTTAAATAACATGGCTCTTAGGCCCTTAAATTGCATAAACCATAAACACTGAATTTCCCACAATATATTGCCTTTGACCTGCAAATACATACAACAACACATATGTCCTTTAATAGTCTCCTTGAGAGCATTTTACTAGGTCATTCACCATTGGCTTTTTAAGTAGTTTTAACAAGCAATTATGAGCTCCTTTCTCCTAAGACATTAAACTACATCAAGTTAGCACATTTACCTCTTTCCCTTCACAAGTTTTTCACTTATTTATCCTTGCTCCTTCTTTGATTAAAATCGGCAAGGACCTTGGTTTGCTTGTCAAGTTTCTAATCAATATACAAGCAAGAGAATGAGCATTCAAGCCTCATGCTTAAGCTCATTTATAAACCCTAATTTACACTATGTCTTAAAACATTAAGATAGTTGTTTTACCTTGGTATTAGAAGAGAGTTTGAATATGTAGCAAGAGAGGACTCCACCTAGTCCTTGAAAGATTGGAATGAAGCAAGAACAAAGCAAGAGAAGAGAAAACACCATCAATGGTGATTTTCGGTCAACATCAAAACATGGAGGAAATGTTGTTTTCTTTGGTTTTTCCTTACCTTGAAGCAAGGTGATCAACAAGGCATAAAAATATAAGCTCAAGCTCCTTCAATTGTGGATCTCCATGGCACCGAAATGGTGGTCTTGAAGATTTGAGAAGACAAGGTTGAAGAGCTTGATGAGACTAGAAGAATGGTGGTCTTAGTTTTTGATTTGGTAAATGGGGCTAGGAATTACAAGAGTTTAAAGATGGAGAATGGTGCTTGGGCTGTATCAAAACCGTGTATGGAGGAAGAAGAGAGGTTAGAGGCGTGGGAAATGAAGAAGGAAAGAATAGAATGAAGATAAGTTAGCTAGTTTAGATATTTAAGTAGTAAAGCAAATAGTACCTTTTTGCTTTATTACTTTACTTAGCTCTTTTTTTGTTTAAGTGTGATGAGTCACACAAGAAAACCGGCCCCCATATTATAATAAGGGGTATTTTAGTCTTTGTTGACCAATTAACTCACTTATATTGACTTATGTTATAAACTTGCTTAATTTGGTTACTATTCACAAAACAAGGCACATATTTGTGAATTTTTTGATTTCTCATTGATTTAGAGTTCCTAATGTGATACTAAGTAGTACACATGTTAATTAAAGAGTAATGATGGACATTTAGCCATTCAAAACCCATTTACAAGACAATTTTTCAAAAATGTGCTTTAAGACTCCTTAAAGCACATTTTGTGTTTTAACTTGTTTTCAAGCTTGGTTTTCTTTGGTAATTGGTTTAATATGTTCATTAACATATAAATAAGGTCTTGGTAAGCTCATTAGGTCTTAACCAAGTTTATCCCAAGCTTAGAGCACATTTTCGCCCACATCGACTTTAAGGTATTTATTTATGTTTACTGTGGTTTAAATTGTTCACTAATGTTTCTAAGGCACTTTTTAGCCTTATTATACCATATTTTAATGTCTAAACCACATACTAAGGTTTGGGGTATTTCATTTATAATACTATACTAATTTTGATTTTAATAAAGTTAGGCTTTTTTATGTTTAGGACATGAGACTTGGGAATGGTTTGAATGTTGATGAAGTTTAATTATAAAACCTAAACCTTTTAGTTGAGACATATACTATTCAAGATTAATGTGTATATGCCTAAAGAAAATTATGCAATAAAATGAGGAAAATAAATATTCCAAATGGTAGATTATTGTGAATCGTGAGATAGACTAGCATTTTGGAGGATGAATAATCCCCACCTTATTCCATCTACCTTGACAACTTAACCTAAAATGGTTTATAAGACAATGTAATGTGTATCATTACTATGTTATATTACTCTATATTTTATAAACTTAGGTTTCTTTATATTTAGGACTCAGGAATGGTTTGAATGTTGATGGATGGGCCTGGGCGTGTGACGTTTGTGCGAGGCGATGATGGATGGGTGTAGATGCGCGGAACTTGTGCGAGGTGATGAGCTCAGGGTGTGACGGGCGCGGGACGACAGGAGGCACGACGTCGGGCATGGGTGGGGTAGACTGGACCTTGATTGCTGAATATTGACCACTAATTCATAAAAGCTTAATTTATACTTAGTCTATACAATTAATAGATGTATAGTTTAAATTCATTTACAAAATTTGTCATCCAGTTTGATTTTATCCAACCTATACACAATAGCAGCCTTGATCAACAGTAACACTATATTAAAAGAATTTGGAGCCGCTTATGAAAATAAATGCAAGTTATGAAGGTTGCTTAAAATTCGTACTTTAAAATTTTTGTCAATTAAACCCGGATAAGTCACCCAAATTTGACCTATAACCCGAAAAAACCGAATGACGCAAAGGCTAACCCGAACCGAAAGCACCCAAACCCGAACTCAACCAAACCAAAATCACCCAAATATAATTTAAACCATTAAACCCGATCCAATCCGAACCGAATCGAATAGTAAATATCTGCAAACTGACCCGACCCGACCCGAACCGAACCGAACCCGAACTGAGTGACCCGAATTGCCAGGTCTATTTATGTTCACTAAAATCACATTTTTGGACCAGAAATTTGTATAATTCATTTAATCACCCCCAAACTTAATAATTAATATGTGGGACTTAAATAATTATAATAAAAATGACCTAAACACATGGTCTTAAACACAATATAAACTTAACCATACAATGACATTAAAATGTCCCAAACATACCTATAACTCTTGGTTTTGTACAGATTTTACATTTAATTTCTTTAAATCATTTTTCTTTCATTATTAACTTATAAAGTTGACTTTAATAAGTCAGTAGCATCAATGTTCACTAACCAAACACTTAACCTTCATTTACTACACTTTTTTATGGTTTAAACAGCATAAAATATATATATATATATTCGGTCTGGCGCATCTTTACACAATAATTAACCTTAAGGCATTAAAAGTAGTTTAGGTAACTTACTTGCTTTAATGTGTTGAACAATAACATGTGTTGTTATAAGTGGTTGTTGCATTTAATAATTTGGTTTGACTATCTAACATTTTTCATATGATTATATCACCTTATTGGTGACATAAGTACATGTATTAAGGTGTTACATGTGATATTAATTTTAGGAGTTAATTTCTCCTTAATAATGTTCTCTTTGGTTAGAGATATAATGTATAGTTTAGTGTCCACTTTGGATTATATATTTATATAATAATATTTGTACTTCCTCCGTTTAATAATATTTGTCATTTTAGAAACTTGCACACTTATTAAGGAAAGTAGAAAAATGATGCTTGTACCCCTACATTTCCATGTAGATAAGTAATTACTTTTATGTTGAATAGTAGGGTTAAAATTGGAAAAATGTGTGTTAAAAATCTAGAATGACATGTATTTTTAAACAAGAATCACATCCTCAAATGACAAATATTAATTAACGGAGGGAGTAATGAGTATTGCTCATTAGGTGAATCATTATTGATTATTCTCTTTATTTAAATTAATTCATTATTAATTAAGGTAATAAATGTTTGGGGTATTTCAAAACCAAGCTTAATGAATACGTAAAATCGACTTCAACAGTTAAGTTTATCATTGTCAAACATTTGTAGCTCTACAAACTGATATATGATAAGAAAATATTCTTATACACAATGATCCGGTAAAAACGGTTAAAGGAAAAAATATACAACAGTTAATGTCATCTTTTAAAAAATGGGGATGTGTAAACAATTATAGAAGGTTGTGTACTTGTTTCTAATCATTAGTGGAAATGTTAACAAATTATCGTCGATATGTAATAACCAAGGTTAATGAATACATAAAATCGATAAACGATAAGAAAATATTTTTATACACAATGATCCGATAAAAATGGTTAAAGAAACAGATATATAATAGTTAGTGTCATCTTTTTTAAATGGGGATGAAAACAATTTTAGAAGGTTGTGAACATGTTTCTAATCAACAAGGGAAATGTTTATAAGTTATCGTGGATACGTAAAAAATAAGGTAAACAAATATGTAAAAATCTAATCCAACAACTCGATTTATCGTTTATAAACATTTCTCAGATTTATCAATCAAACAAGCTCTGTAAATTTATAAAAGGCTAAGAAAATATTCTTATACACCATGATTTGATAAGAACGGCCATAGGAACATATATATATGAGTTAGTATCATATTTTCTATAACAGTGATGGGAACAATTATAGAAGGTTCTGTACATGTTTCTAATCATCTATGGAAACATTTATAAGTTGACGTGGATAGAAATATATCAAAACGTTTCTAGCCTTCAGTTTATCTATCATTGAAGCTTTATTAACTAATAAATGATAAGAAAATATTCTTATACATTATGATCCGATAAGAACGGCCAATGGAATAAATATATAACCGCTTGTGAATCTTTATATAATAGTGATGGAAATGATTACAAAAGGATGTGTACATATTTCTAATTATCAGTGGAAACATTTTTAAGTTATTGTGGATACCTAAAACCCAAGGTTAATGAATACATAAAATCGAATCCAGTAACTCAGCTTATCGTTTACGATCGTGTATAACCTTTAAGTTTATTAATCAGTCAAGCTCTTTAAGTTGATAAATATAAAGAAAATATTCTTATACAGAATGATTCGATGAGAACAACCAAGGGAAAAAATACATAACAGTTAGGGTCATCCTTTCCATAATAGTGTCGGAAATGATTATAGATGTAACACCCCAACCACAACAATACACTTAATAACCATTTGCAGCGGAAAACATACTTCATCACATTACTTACTCGTTGGTGTTACACGCCGTTAGCCACCCACGTGGCTAACAAGGCTAATACATATACATTGTATCGGTCTGATGGACCAGATTCCCGAGCAACTACACATTACAATCCTTTTCCATTACCAACATTCATAATACATATACATTCCAACTGTACCGAGTATTTACAAGCTAATGCCGACAACAATTTTGGTCTTACTACACCTACAATACATAAGTAATCCATTAACTACCCGTGCAGAATCAACTACCCCGTCCTACTCTCGGACGGCCTCCAGCTCCTTGTACCGGAAATAGTGTAACACCCCTACTATTAATTCAGTCATTACCGTCCAATTTCCTCGTACTTCCTGAGTCACGCAGCGGATACATACTTACATACCTCGGGTGATACAATGCCGTTAGTCACCCACGTGACTAACAAGGCTACTACTTCTACATACAGCATCGGTCTGATGGACCGGAATATCCGAGTACTACTTAATACAATAAACTCTCATTACATACTGATTACTACAATACTCCATTCGATACAATACTTCACAACTCCGTACAAGATAATACACTACGCATACCGAGTTTACTAGGTTCAAAATCAATACAGTACTTCTCCCAAATTCATACACACTTACTAGGAATCAATCTGCTACCCATTCCTCACAAACTAGATACTTCAATTACGAGGCGCGCCACCGGTCTCTTACCTTGACCGTATTCGCTCCGGGTACCTGCACACTAAAAATGTTCCCCGAGGGGGTCAGCTTTCGCTGAATATGATAACCGCATACCCCGCGTACTAGCGAGGGTACGCCGACCATTTGGTCGAATACATGCAATTCATTTTGCAATACACATTCATACATACATACATACATGCTTTCATTCACGATACTACAATACTACACAAGGATACATACGTACGCACAGTACAATACATGCTTGGAAGACAATACAAGTCAACCAATACTTACTTACCATCTTTCAGGATACACATATACAATACATACTCATTACATACCCAATACACAATACGGAGATACAATTCTCCATTACATACAAAGGTCCAGTTAGCTTCATTACACACCCGGGTTAATCGGGTGTTCGATACTACTTTACTTCCGGTCAATGACTTACGATAGTCAAGACCAATACACATACAATACTTACTTCTTACATACTTTACTTCCAGTTAAGTCGGTATGACCTCCGGGCAGGGATTACTACATCCCACCACCGGGCTTTAGGGTGGCCCACTAATCCAGGATGCTACCCATTCAAGGGAATTGGTCCAAGGAAAAGATTATAGCCAGGATTCGGATCCAACCTCTTGTGTTTCCTTATCCTCACGCGTGGCCGAAACTATATCGGACTTCTACTCATTCCATTTACTCATTACCCAAGTTAGGAGTTAGAATGTTAGGAATTAGTAGAAGTCAATACTTCATTTCCATACACCTACAATACTCAAGTACACGATACTTACACATACTTCTCAATTCCATTCATTCTTTCAGAATTGTACAACTAAATTGTTCAAGAAGATACAACAAGACAAATAGTTCAAACACAGTTAAGTGCATTATAAGTCCATTCGTGCATTTATCTTATTGGTGATCACATAAGCACATAATCGGGGTAACCAGGTTATAATATAGAGATGAAGAAATCATACCTTTCACGTTGTCTCGTATCCCAGTTCCTCCGGTATTCACAATTCAAATCCTACGATATTCACAACCGAATAATTATCTAACTATCATTAACTTAATTCGGTTACCCTTACGTTTCCTAACTCATACTTACAAGGTCTTCACATCCCTATCTTACATTTTATTTACTACTTTAATCACTTAACAATGGTTACTTACGCATATTGCACGTATGTATAGGTGGGTATACATATACATATATATGTATATACTAGTTATAAGCTTACTGTTTTTTTTTTAAGTTAGGGCCGTCCGACCCACCGTCCGACCCAAGCCCTGGGTCGGACCATTCCAGTAAGGTTCGTTCCCAGAAATTACCCTGTCTGCCCAGCACTATTCCGTCCGACCCTCTCTCGGGTCGGACCATTCCAGAAGTTTTGGTCCTGTCGTCCAAGCTACGTCCGACCCACGTCGACTCACCGTCTAGGTCGACGAAGTCAGAAACTTCGACATTGTAAAAATTTGCATGTCCGACCCGTCCGACTCACGCTCTGGGTCGGACCATTCCAGAAAGTTTAGTTTTCGTTTCTAAGCCCCGTCCGACCCACGTCCGACTCACCGTCTGGGTCGGACGAAGTCAGAACCTTGCTACAGATTTTATTTTTCTTTCCCGACTTCGCCCATTGTTTCCCCAATCTTCTTACATAATCTCACATGTGTAAACAATACCTAGGCCTTCAATCTGCCTTAGTTCATCCACTTTACATACTCACTAATCTACTTGTACAATTTCATTCCCATTCTTTACTTACCTTCTCATTCTTATTCCAGCTTGTTTACTACTCCTAATGACTCTCAATTAGGATTACTTAAGTCTTAAACAACTTATACAATCATCCCCAAACAAAGCCTTAACTTACAGCCCATTAAAATTTCTCTCGGGGGCATTTTTGGTGTTGGTCCGGGACCTTGTCCGGGTCCTGAGTCCGGACCAACAAATTTTCACAAGTCTCGGCTGATTCTTGTTATGGTCCGGGACTTTATACATAGCTAAGTCCCGGACCATACGTAGCTCTCATTCTCGAACTGATTCTCACTATGGTCCGGGACCTTATACCCAGACAAGTCCCGGACCAAGCTTTAAGAGCAATTCTCGGCCATTTTACAAGGTGTGGTCCGGGACCTCTTATATGGCTCAAGTCCCGGACCAACACAAGTCTTACGCATTTTCAGTTTCTTCTCGCTCTCTGTTTCATTCTCTTCTTCCTCCATTGATTCCTAATGATTCCCATACCTTGATCTTACATGTTCTAACATGTTTTAACACTTATCCAAGCATCTAAACTCACTCACATCCATCTCTAACCTCATCATTCAATCTTACTGATAAGTTACTCTTCCACTGTCATTTTTTTTTTTTTCTTCATCTGTTACAGAGCCTTACGTTTGCTCTTCTTCAAGCTGCTGCCTCTATTTCTTTTCTTTCTTCTTCACAAATGCTATGAGCCTCTAAGTGCTCTAGTTCCTGGGTAAAATTGCCATAGCTTCCCTTGTTTATTTTACATTCTCAACACACTAATTTGTTCACAACCCATCTCAGTTCACTTCCCTGCTCAAAGTATATACATATATGCTTTCACACCAGAACCCAAACGTTTCCCCTTCACTCAGCAACACGTTCATTTATTCCAACAGATTCTAACACCCAATATAAGTAGTACTAATATACTCATTCATTTTTACGGTTACTTTGGTTTAACCCTTGCTTAAAGCATTGTGTCTATTCACGCATACACATTAAACAAATCTGTACAGAGGCATGTTATTACCTTGAGCTCTTTGCTTCTTTCTCCTCTCACCTCTTCTTCCTTGTTTTTGTTTCTTGTTCTTAGTTAACAGGACAACCGGGTTCAAGCCCTCCTCGAAACGCCCACGGCTGAACATGGAACAAGGTGTTCACGTGGGTTTTGGTTTTCTTTTCATGAGGAGCAGTAAAACAGTGAAACAAGGAAGAGTTCAGTCCGTTGGCTTTACCTTAGAAAATGTATAGAATGAGATGGAGCTTCAGCTGGTGCAGTCCAAGCTTCAGCCGTTAACACCCACAAAATGAAATTGCTTGTTTTGAGTTTTTGAAAGGTGGAGATTACTCACCTTAATGAGGAGATTCCATTGGTGTTATTTTTGTGAGATTTGGTGGTGGTTTGGTCTCTCAAAAATGGAGGAGAAGGTGCTGTTTTCTTGGTATTTCAAATCGCCATGGCGGCTGCTTGGAGGAGAAGAGAAATCAGAGGGTATGGGTTAGGTTACGTGGGAGAGTGATGGGTAAGAGAGAGAATAGCTATTACTTTTGTCTCTTTAATTTGTTGTCTTTTGTACATAAGATAATTAAAAGAAATGTGAGGGAGGTGGGACAAGCGAATCGGCCACCCACACTGTCCCATACAGATTTTTGATTTTATTTTGCAGAGGTGGACACACTAACTTTACTTATTTACACTCTCACCCCGCAACTTCCCGTTTTTGACAGTTTTGTTAGTCGGTATCCATTTTTTCGGAATTTTCTCGTTTAATTAATTTTATTGGTTCTAGACCTTCATTAATTTTTATTAATGACTATTTAATTGATTATAATTGTCGCGAGTCTATTTAACCCGCTTGAAGTCACGTTTTCTCGGTTTCCTCGAAAGCGCGCTTTAATGTTCATTAGTGTTTTTAATCCATTTTAAGGATCGGTTTTCTTCGGGATTGGTTCCCTAATATTTATTTAGACTTAATTAAGCCTTTAGAATCCTTATATTACGATGACCGAGGTCTTATCCTCCTATGGTTGTTTAACGCTTATTTAGCGTTTTACGCTTTTTAAACGTTTCTTTATTTCTTTTGGATTTATTTTCCTTACCAATATTACTTAATCATTATTAGGCTCTTAAATACCCATTAGGATAATTTAATCGCCATATTCAAGGTCGGGGTATTTCAAATAGAATTGGAAGAAAGGGTGGCCCCCAAGGGGCTCAACACCTTTGCTGGTATGGTAATCCCGCGGCCTGCATGCTACCGGGCCATGCACAACTAATTGTCGTCTAAGCATGCGGTTGATTTTATTTAAACCTTGCAGGTTAACTATAAACACATAACACATTACATACCCACAACAATGGGGCTCAATGAAACAGTCAACACATCTATACTTGGTAAATCACTCATTGGGTTCTTTAACCCTAGAGGGGTTCTCCTCTAATGGAGCTATTTCCATAATAGACGACACTACCCACTAGTCGGGTTATACACAAATTCGTCTTATAATAACCTGGATTCATATCCATGATCCGCATACTCCACGTAACAACACATTTCACGTTTCAACATACATATAACATAACATCGCAATAAGAATTGCAGTACAACAATAACACATAACATAACGGGAACGGTTCTCTTTAGGAACCGACCCAAACATAGTTAGTTCACTTGTAAGCCTAGAGAATGATATCACCCTCATGTCAAGCTTGTTATACAACACTCATTACCATCCTGATAGTCGGACGAGTAACTTAACTTAAAGATGGATCGGATATAGTGACCCGAACACACCACACAAACACATGTTCCCCCTAGACCGATCATAAGTCAGAATAGGTAAGCTTTGGTGTAAGCTAGTGGGAGATCGTAACCCAAGGAGGAAAACAACCATAACAGAGAGAAAGGTAAAGCAAGGATGGATACCCACTCCTAAACAACGCGTGACCGGAACAACCGGATTCCTCACCCCCCATTAGTACATATATACTTATAAGTAAACAGTTAGAGCTCCATTATGGAACATATCACACCCACACACCATAAGGTATTACAATCGGTTAAACACACAAGGGAGGTAAACATACCTACACGCACAAACAACACACAACCAACTCACGCATAGCCGTGGTTAGAACGTTCCCATGGTTTGGGTTGTTAAATCCGAATACCGATCTCTTATGTGATCCTAGAGTCAGTTAGTTAAGTTTAACTCATATTTGAGGTTAAACGGTATCGGAACAAAACTCGCCACATAAACGAATTACTGTAAACTCATTACATATTTTATCTTATAACGTGGCAAACATACAGAAAAACACATTGGCATACAAGCCGGTGTAATCCGGTAGGACACAGGTTGCAAGAAAACCATACCTTGGTCCCTGCTGTGTTCGAGTCCCGCCAAACGTAGTTCCTAAACATGATTAATAACGTCGGTTAATTACCTTATTTAGCTTCCGGTTTACTAAGCATTTTTTTCATGATTGTATGACATGTTCTAATGCCTAAACTCTCCCTTGATTACCTTCATTATACCCCCTAGGGTAACTACTTAAGCCACTCTTTGTTTGTTTTCGTTTTTTTTTACAAGTTTTTTTTTTGGTCCGACCGACCTTACACAAGGTCGATCCATTCCAGAACACATTACCGTCAAAATTTCTACTCCGACCGACCTTGCAAGTCTGGTCCACAAGGTCGGTCAATTCCAGAATCAATTCCCGTTCAAAAATTTAGACACGACCGACCTTGCAAGTCTGGTCCCAAGGTCGGTCCATTCAAGAAACTAAATTCGTACCAAAAATAGAAGCCCAACCGACCTTGCGAGTCCGGTCTCCAAGGTCGGTCCATTCCAGAGACCGTTTCTGGCAGGGTAAACTAGGCTCGACCGACCTTACAAGTCCGGTCCCTAAGGTCGGTCGGCTCCAGACCTTTACTTTTGCATTCCCATTTGACTCCAAAGTTCACCTCATGTATCCTAGTATGTTCTAACCTCATTTGGTCACCTCAAACACACCTTAAGACCTCCATTAAACTCCTTAAATCACCCATTAAAGATCTTCCTCAAGCATTACACAATTCTTATAAATACTACACTTGTAGTGCTTTTCCTTAGGTTTCTAAGTGTGTTTTATACCTTTGACAATCACTATCCCCAAATGTTTCCTTACCACCATTACCACTACTCCAAAGGCATTATTTCTCACATACACCTCTCATATACAAACTCCTTCGATTTCCACTAGTTCACACTTGGATCTCCACAAGGCATTATTTTTCCTTTGACCACCAAAACTTGCACAGACTAGCACTTCACATAACAAAACCTTGGTGTGTTTAAAGCACCCATTTGATTTCTAAATCCTCCAAGACTATGCCCAAGGCATCTTAACACTTAAGAACACCTTAATTCACATCTTTCACCATCTTAAAGCTTAACCATTCCTAGTACCTTCTAGGTCATAAATCTCATCATTCACATAAACTCCTTTGTTTATCGACTAAATTTTGCCATGGCTTCTTGTATTTTCACACCCAACACTTAGGTTTTCACCTTTTGACAACCAAGAACCCTTAATCATTTAATACACACAAACATATTGTTTTTCATCCTTTAACCATCCAAGACATTCATCTTCACAAAGAATGTTCTTTACACACATCTAAACCTTTAAACTACACTACATCACAATAGTGCATAAGCTTAAATTTCTTGGCACTTAGGCCTTAAATAACATGGCTCTTAGGCCCTTAAACTGCATAAACCTTAACACTGACTTTCCCACATATATTTGCCTTTGACCTGGAAATACACTCAACATCATATGCCTTTTAATAATTCCCTTAAGACAATTCACTAGCTCTTTTGCCATTGGCTCCTTAGGTATTTATTAAGCAAATTAAGCTCATTTTTCCTAAGGCATTCAAACTACATTGAGATAGTTTATTTAACTCTTTTCCTCTCAAACTTCTTTCTTGTTTCCTTGAACCGAAAATCAGCAAGGAGTTTGATCACTTATCAACTTTCTAATAAATATACAAGCAAGATAATGAGCATTCAAACTTCATGCCCAAACACATTAATAAACCCTAGGTTATAGATATTGTCTTAAAGCACTAAGGGGATTGTTTTACCTTGGAAATAGAAGAGAGCTTGAATAAGTGGCAAGAGAGGACTCCCACCAAGCCCTTGAATGGTTGAAATGAAGCTAGAACAAAGCAAGATAAAGGCACCATAAATGGTGATTTTCGGCCAAGCATAAAAAATGAAGGAAATGTTTGTTTTCTTTGGTTTTTCCTTACCTTGAAGCCAATGAGAATGACAAGGCATGAAAAGATGAGCTCAAGCTCCTTCAATGGTGAATCTCCATGGCACCGAAATGGAGCTCTTGAAGATTTGAAAAGACAAAGTTGTAGAGCTTGGCCTAACTAGAAGAATGGGTCTCGGTCTCCATAAGCAACCGAGCAGAACGGATCTCAGTCTCCATAAGCAACTGAGTTAGATGGATCTCGGTCTCCATAAGCAACCGAGTTAGGTGGGTCTCGGTCTCCATAAGCAACCGAGTTAGGATGGGTTTCACCTCCAAACCTTAGGCACACATAAGTCCTATCACCACAAAAAAAAAAACAACCTTAGGCACCCATAAGACCTACCCTACATTCAACCATTTCAGGCACCCATAAGACCTCCCTTACATTCATTCACTTTAGGCTCGACATAAGACCTAGATCCAACCTTTAGGCTCGTAGTAAGACCTAGCACCACTCCCTAGTTTACCTGCTTCCATTAAAAACATTGCATCATTTTCACCATTTTTAGGTAGTCAACGCTTTAGAATAGCTTGACATCATTTTCATCACTTTAGGTAGTCAACGCCTTAGAATAGCTTGACATCATTTTCATCACTTTAGGTAGTCAGCGCCTTAGAATAGCTCAACAACATATCATCATTTCAGGTAGTTGGCGCCTTCGAATAGTTCAACAACATCTCCTTCTCCTTTAGGTAGTCAGCGCCTTCGAATAGCTCGACACAACCCACTAGATTTCAAACGGCATACGAGGTCTTTTAGGATCAAAAATTTTGGGGTATCACTCAGCATCAACTAGTCTTTCATTTCATCTTTACAAAGCCTAGTTGACGGGGGGCAATCTGTTATACCCAAAATTTCAACCCCCCCTAGTAGTCTCAAAGGCATACGTGTTACAAAGGGCAAAATGGTCAAAGTGCACCAATGCAGGATTTTCCAGGGACATTCTCGGGATTTTCTATTTTCATATGACTTGTACATCATCACCAAACATTCCAATATCGTAGTCATTATGAAAGGTATTTCATGATTTTCTGATAATATTTATTCTGGAAATTTAGCTTTTAATTCATATTATAAGCTAATTTCTTTAATTAACACATGAAATAACCTCGAAATAGAAATAAAAGGGTTTTCAAAATTTAAATAAAATTGTCACATGGTTAGCATGACTACACACAGTCATAAACCTGAAATTATTTTATTTGGAACCTTATCCCAAAATTTAAAAGAGAAATTCAATCATTTTTGCAATTTTCTCTCTCCTCTGGAAAATACCGAAATCAAAACAAAATGTCATGAAATTTTAACACAAGATAGAGGATGATTTTTAGAGACTAATTCCGTTGGAATTTCGTTATTTCGACTTACCAATCGTAAGTTATGAATTATGGGAGATTCCATATTGTAAGATTTTTATCTAATCGGTTTTATCAAAATAACCCGATTCCAACTCTCAAAATTCTTAAAATTCATCCTTTACCTTCAGTTAAAATTTTATAATTTTTATCGGCCTGCAACATATTTTAAAAAATCAGATTCCCTTAGAGCACAAAATCAGGGTTTTAGATAAAAATCTTGTTCTATCAACAACATGGCCTTGCTCTTTCTATAAAAGGACCTTCCAAAAACGACCTAGGGCAGAGAAGAACACCTCCAAAATCAGAGAACACAGCCACAAACCTTCTTCCCACGTTTTTACACTTCCAAGCCTCAAATCAATACCGAAACACTGCAAAAATCACCCCAAAATCACCAAAAACTCATCCTTTCTTCTCCTATTGAGCTTCCAAGCACCAAACACATCACAAAAACAGAAGCAAACCGTCCTTAATCATACAAGGAAGAAGAAATCAGAAACTCGGGTCGAAGCTGAACCGGATCGGCTACAAACGACGCGTTCGAAGTTTCCCGACGTGAAGGAACAACCAAATCCCAAAGCCAAAACAGGTTAGAATTCGAATTCTTTAACTCCACTGATCACAATACGCTTCTGGTTGAAATTCCTATTCGAACTGACTTTTCTTTGCTTCTGAATTAAGGTTTGTTTGCGTTTCTGTCCACTAACTTGTTCAATAAGTTTCGTCCTTAATTCGTAGTCAAATTGAAAACTTTTGATCACTAACATGTTTAGAATCTTTCAGGCTACGTACCCATAAATTTTGAGCCAAAAACACCGCGGGGAACAGCCTTAACGCCGCCGTCCGAGGTCGGTCCACACCCACGGACGCTATGTCCGGGGTCCCAGACGCTCTGTCCGAAAGCCGGATGCCCCCGGACGGTGGCGGGATATTTTTATTTTCAAAAGTTAGGGTTTTATAAAATATGTCCGGGCCCACGGACGTCCTGTCCGTGGCCCCGGACTTTTCAAAATCTCGTTTCTGTTTAAATTTGACTTTTTTGTGTAATTAGGTTAACTGGGGTCCGTGGGTTCGGACATTAGGTCCGTGGCCACGGACGGAATAAAAATTTGACCTAATTCTGCCTCCGAAACCCTAGTTTAGGTAACTTTCAATTTCACTTTAATTCTCTGTCAAAAAGCGTTAAAAAATAAAAAAAAACAGAAGCGCGCACCTAGGTTAAAAACAACTTTGTAGAAAGCCGTAAACGAACCAAGTAGAGGAAAAACGACCTAGGAAGGGTAATGAAAGTAATTTGTACCCTAATTAAGTCGAATATCAAGCCCCCGAACCCGAACTCTCCTTTCCTAATTTGATCTA
The DNA here is from genome assembly GCA_023374045.1 of Limonium bicolor. NCBI lineage: Eukaryota > Viridiplantae > Streptophyta > Magnoliopsida > Caryophyllales > Plumbaginaceae > Limonium > Limonium bicolor. The sequence goes on from CM041782.1 coordinate 54,797,432, forward strand.
GGTTAAAATTAGGTGGCGACTCATAATAGGTTCCAGTGAGCTAGCTTAGGTTTTAATAATTATTATTATGACATAGTTATTAATCTTAGGTTATAAGTGGACCTAGAACCCGATTGGATCCTAATCAACTTTAATCAACATAAGATAGGGTTTAAAATCGAGGCTCACACACAGGTTGCAAGAAAACCATACCTTGGTCCCTGCTGCGTTCGAGTCCCGCCAAACGTAGTTCCTAAACATGATTAATAACTTCGGTTAATTACCTTATTTAGCTTCATGTTTACTAAACATTTTTTTCATGATTGTATGACATGTTCTAATGCCTAAACTCTCCCTTGATTACCTTCATTATACCCCCTAGGGTTAACTACTTAAGCCACTCTTTGTTTGTTTTCATTTTTTTTACAAGTTTTTTTTTTTTGTTCCGACCAACCTTACCGACCGACCTTACACAAGGTCGGTCCATTCCAGAACACATTACCGTCAAAATGTCTACTCCGACCGACCTTACAAGTCCGGTCCACAAGGTCGGTCCATTCCAGAAACAATTCCCGTTCAATAATTTAGACACGACCGACCTTGCAAGTCCGGTCCCAAGGTCGGTCCATTCCAGAAACTGAATTCGTACCAAAAATACAAGCCCGACCGACCTTGCAAGTCCGGTCTCCAAGGTCGGTCCATTCCAGAGACCGTTTCTGGCAGGGTAAACTGGGCTCGACCGACCTTACAAGTCCGGTCCCTAAGGTCGGTCGGCTCCAGACCTTTACTTTTACATTCCCATTTGACTCCAAACTTCACCTCATGTATCCTAGTATGTTCTAACCTCATTTGGGCACCTCAAACACACCTTAAGACCTCCATTAAACTCCTTAAATCACCCATTAAAGATCTTCCTCAAGAATTACACAATTCTTATAAATACTAACACTTGTAGTGCTTTTCCTTAGGTTTCTAAGTGGTGTTTTATACCTATGACAATCACTATCCCCAAATGTTTCCTTACCACCATTATCACTACTCCAAAGGCATTATTTCTCACATACACCTCTCATATACAAACTCCTTCTATTTCCACTAGTTCACACTTGGATGTCCACAAGGCATTATTTTTCCTTTGATCACCAAAACTTGCACAAGACTTAGCACTTCACATAACATAACCTTGGTGTGTTTAAAACACCCATTTGATTTCTAAATCCTCCAAGACTATGCCCAAGGCATCTTAACACTTAAGAACACCTTAATTCACATTCTTTCACCATCTTAAAGCTTAACCATTCCTAGTACCTTCTAGGTCATAAGATCTCATCATTACACATAAACTCCTTTGTTTATCGACTAAATTTTGCCATGGCTTCTCTTGTATATTTTCACACCCAACACTTAGGTTTTCACCTTTTGACAACCAAGAACCCTTAATCATTTAATACACTCAAACATATTGTTTTTCATCCTTTAACCATCCAAGACATTCATCTTCACAAAGAATGTTCTTTACACACATCTAAACCTTTAAACTACACTACATCACAATATAGTGCATAAGCTTAAATTTCTTGGCACTTAGGCCCTTAAATAACATGGCTCTTAGGCCCTTAAACTGCATAAACCTTAAACACTGAATTTCCCACATATATATTGCCTTTGACCTGGAAATACACTCAACATCACATATGCCTTTTAATAATTCCCTTAAGAACAATTCACTAGCTCTTTTGCCATTGGCTCCTTAGGTATTTTATTAAGCAAATTAAGCTCATTTTTCCTAAGGCATTCAAACTACATTGAGATAGTTTATTTACCTCTTTTCCTCTCAAACTTCTTTCTTGTTTCCTTGAACCGAAAATCAGCAAGGAGTTTGATCACTTATCAACTTTCTAATCAATATACAAGCAAGATAATGAGCATTCAAGCTTCATGCCCAAACACATTAATAAACCCTAGGTTATAGATATTGTCTTAAAGCACTAAGGTGATTGTTTTACCTTGGAAATAGAAGAGAGCTTGAATAAGTGGCAAGAGAGGACTCCACCAAGCCCTTGAATGGTTGAAATGAAGCTAGAACAAAGCAAGATAAAGGCACCATAAATGGTGATTTTCGGCCAAGCATAAAAAATGAAGGAAATGTTGTTTTCTTTGGTTTTTCCTTACCTTGAAGCCAATGAGAATGACAAGGCATGAAAAGATGAGCTCAAGCTCCTTCAATGGTGAATCTCCATGGCACCAAATGGAGCTCTTGAAGATTTGAAAAGACAAAGTTGTAGAGCTTGGCCTAACTAGAAGAATGGTAGTCTTGAAATTTAATTTGGATCGTGGAGCTAGAAGTTACAAGCATTCAAAGATGGAGATGGTATGGTTTGCTGTAGCAAAACCGATGGAGAGAGAGGAAGAAGGTTGGAGACGGTGGAAATGAGTGGGAAAGGAAGAAATGAAATGAGATATTTGCTTTTACAAGATATTTACTTATAAGTAAATAGTAAACTTTAGTTGTCAACTTTATCTACTTATTAAGCTAACAGAGTGGTGACTCACCACAATAAAAACCGGCCCCCTTGTTGTAATAAGGGGTATTATGGTCTTTGTTGACCACTTAAATCACTTATATTGACTTATAACTTAAACTAGCACTATTAGGTTACTATTCACAAACTAAGGCACATATTTGTGAAATTTTTGATTTCCCATTTATTTAGACTTCCTAATGTGATACTAAGTAGTACACATGTTGATTAAAGAGTAATGGTGGACATTTAGCCACTCAAAACTCATTTACAAGACAATTTTTCAAAAATGTGCTTTAAGACTCCTTAAAGCACATTTCGTGTTTTAACTTGTTTTCAAGCTTGGTTTTCTTTAGTAATTGATTTGAAATGTTCATTAACATATAAATAAGGTCTTGGTAAGCTTATTAGGTCTTAACCAAACTTATCCCAAGCATAGAGCACATTTTCGCCCATATTGGCTTTAAGGTATTTATTTGTGTTTTCTATGGTTTAAATTGTTCACTAACATTTCTAAGGCACTTTTTAGCCTTAATATAACATAGTTTAACATTTGAATATCTTATATAGTTTTGGGGTACCTCACACCAAGTCTAGGGCAAGTAGTTGCTTAATTTGACTTATGGTGTTTTCTTCGGTATAAATTATCAACCAATGTTTTTTAAGGACTTATTTAGCCTTAGAAAAGTCATAATCATATATTTAATCAACACTTAAAGGTTTGGGGTATTTCAATCTACCCCCCTTAAAAGAACTTCGTCCTCGAAGTTCACAATTTCCCTCATATCCTTACATTGGAATTCGGGGATTACTTGTCAGATAAAACTTCCATACTAAACGCACTTTACACCACAACCTCAGACTCAACGGTCCGGGCAACATATCCACATCCATACATAACATACTCACATGATAACCTCGGACTTAACGGTCCGAGTACCTTAATAACATTTGTATGTACATAACAACCCTTAGACTCTCAGGTCTGGGTAACATAACAACATTTAGACACATAGGTCTGGGTAACATAACCAAATTCAGAACTTAACCACATTAGGACTCATGGTCAAAATAATATTTATTACACATACCACACAACATGCCTTAGCATGTATAGCAACCAAAAATATCTTTTATATACACTGTGACCCCGCAGATTCCCTGGGAGATCAAATCAATCACTTAAGTATAAGAAATTTCTTTATTTAAAGTATCTATCGATGGTTTTGAAAATACCAATTGAAAATCCTTTTGAAAACGCATACAACTCCAAGTCTAACTTATGCTCTTTGCTTCTTTTCCTAGTGTGGTTATTTGTGACCACTTAAAGGGAGCTTCAAGAATCATCCAACCCTGATGTGATCAGCATCAGTGTTGAACTATCCTTCCACCCCAATTTGTGTTCGGCTCCCCTTGATCACATGCAAATCAAGTTCCACCTCCCACTTCATTTTCAAGCATCAAGCAACACACCATTTACAATTTTCTATCTTTTTTTTGCCAATATAGTCATAATCATTACATCTCCAAAGGATAGAACTCCGTATATCAGTTATCTCCATTCACTTCTAATCAAGTTACCTAGGAAATCTCATTCTCACTAGGTTCTATGTCAATTCCTTTCCTCTTCACAAATCACAATACTGTGTAAATATATATTTTATGAAAATACAATACACGGTTTTACATCTAGCATTATACGAACACATACTGTTGGGGTTTTAGCTCCCCGAGAGTTTCTCTACTCCCAAATACTTGTACTAACACACAACAACTAACTAAGTAGTCACACTTATCACAATGGTATTTCGCATCTCCTGTGCAAAATTACCACAATTAAACCATGAATGAATGCGTATGTTTATGTAACACACGCACCAATCATCCAAACAAATTATTTTGTGCTATGCACAACATAGTTCACGTACACTTGTACGGTAAAACACACTAAGCGGTTTTACGCTCTACCCCCCTTAAAAGGGATTACGCCCACGTAATCAATCACTGGATATTGGCTTAAAATGTTCTACCATCATGAAGTATTTAACTTCCATGTGGTCTGTTACAATGTGTTCCGGTTAGAGGATCTAAGCCATATTGGCGGTTTAGTCCCTAAACCAAGAATTCTCATTGGAGTTTGTTTAACTCATAATCGGTTTCGGTTTGGCCCTGTGAGGCTTCTAGGCATTGATAATTAGCTATTTATTTGTATTCACAATGCATATTCGGTATCTGAAGCATGGGTTCACTGGCCTCTGCTGCACAACTCTGATAACTTAGAGCTTAGTTTGCCCCGTTCGTTATTCTTATTGTATTGTACATTGCCCATTTATCACCTTTATCTTGGTAATAATGGTTTCTCAACCGATGCGTGGTATCTCTTACCGTAAGCGAATTCAGTGAGTTACAAACTTTCTATTTACTGTGTATACAGCTATGTATTTCACAATGATTGACTTGCTTCTTTCCGAGTTAGTGTCGGTTGAGGCTGAGCTACTACCTAATGTGTAGTGCTCTCTCGTTATTCCCCCCTTGAGGTATATTGCATACCGGTATTTGGTATTTAGTGCTACTATAGTCCCTTATTCCTAATCATGCCTCCACACTTGGTTCTGCACAAGTATCATTTCATTGGTGCGACCTTGCATTTCCTATGCATCGGTCATTATAGCGTTATAAATCTCTTTCTTCTTCTACCACAATTAACATTTTACCAAATTTCTAACTATCTCACTCAATCATTACTACGCAAGTGCAATACCAAAACACTCAGTCATACAGAGTGCAGAGGCGTAAACTCTTGGCAGTAAATCTCTTATGCGATTTGTAATGGAATTTACACTGTGCTTCACTGAGATTCTTATCTCATAATATTGGGTAGTGGCTTACTGCCTAGTTTATTTGCTGTCACTTACTGTTGTATCTCCCTGGAGTTTAACTCATAACTCTGCTTATTTTCCATATTATCATTTAACAATACTTATACAACGGTCGCTTACTGCGCACCGTGCTCTTACTCATTGTATAACACTAACTTACATGGCATCCACCATCATATTGGCTTCTACACATGTACTTTCATCATTCATATTATGGCTCTTCATTCATTTGGATGACCATTGAATACACTATTTTTCGAGTCTTTGTGCTCCCTGAGCATTGTTCACTCTACATTTAGCATCACACATCTATGGTGGTTGCTATTAAACTTATTACTCTTCTGGTCTCCACAACTGGTATAAACACTTCTTTTCGTATTATTCTTATTCAAATCACTCTGGGGTAATAACAACATGGTCAATCCTTACCATATTTCTTGAACTTGGTTCACATAACTACTGCTTCCGCGGTTTCACAACATCGAGAGGTATCCCCACTCTTAAAGGAGTGGTTCGTTCTCCGCTCTCTTCACTTGTATAACATAAACTTCTGCAACCGATCAAATTTACATATCACACTTTATTTGTGGCTTATAAGCCTTACTGCCTCGAGCTCTGCTCATTGTAGGTTGATCACACATTTACTTCTTTGTACAACATTACATGGTTTGGAGGTAGTATTAACTCCCTGACAAGGTCGTTGCATCACGACTCCTTCCAAGTTGTCTCTTTGGCAACTTAGGGTCCTACTGTTAAGTGGGTTCCCTTCAGTGTTTAAACCTAGTATTGTTTCAGCTCTTGCGTTTCTGTCACATTGTTTCATCCAACAATTGTTGATCCAAACACCCCTCAAGGATTGCTCTTGGGTGTTGCCAAGGTATGCCATTACATCTGGCTTGCACTTATGGGTACATTTAGTAAACTACACCTTTTTGCGTTCTTAGCTGGGTTTACTATCCTCCTTTGTGAAGATCGATATTCCCTGGTAGTCCAGGTGATCATTCCAGGAGTTTCATCCCATTCGTTGCACATTAATGTGTCCACATTAGGCATCTGCCTTGACATGTATAGGTTGGGTCACCGTTCCAGCTATCATGTTTATCCCTGAAGATTCTTAAGACATATTCGATGTCTTTACATAGCAGTCAGTGCCCTTCGCACCTCCTGACTCTTAAACATTTCCTTGAAGCAAATTCACTAATTCCTTTAATCTCTTTAACTTAACTGGGTTCCTTTTTCTCCAACTATTCTTGGTAATCCATTGCTCTTGTTTGACTTTTACAGCTGACTGTAGTATGGAGTCGACTACCTCCCGTGTTCCTGACTCTACTCGTACATATGTGGGGTACCTTGCTGATACATTGCTACTTACCCAACTAACCCATAAGAAGGTCTGTCAGGCCCACAAGCTCCTATCGGAGTGCGGTCGTCCCACATTTCAGTTAGTACACTCGTAGTGTCCGTCACACGCCTAGGTGAAGTATTCTGTTATCAACTCCCTTATATTGTCCTGTGACAATATGCATTCCGTGTTTCCCGAACTTAATCAAGGGGAAAATCTATCCACTGTCGTATTATTATGAACTCCATCTATTCCCTCGGGTTGCTACCCTTGGGTTTACCGGTTTCCGTCCGGTTGTTCAAAAATGAACCGGGTATAACTTACCTACTATGTGGCGCTGAGGCCGATGTAGGTCCTCTGGTTTGGTTTAAAAGAAGGTTAGAAATAAGTATTGGTTTGAAAGAAACTTGGTTTTGACAGAAAAGAGTTTGAAATAAATCTGAGTTTGAAAGAAAAAATTTTCGTGGTTTCACAACGTCTTATTGCCTTAACCAAGTCTAGCTTCTTGCTGACTGGTGTATTCCCGTTTACAAAGGTTAGGCTGTTAAGCCCTTCCACGGTTGTGATTATCTCACTTAACTTCGTGGTACTTTACGTATTTTATAGTTGTTAAAATTTTCTCGAACAGCCCTGTTATAGCAGCACGTGCCATGGCAAGTGCGCCATGTTAACTGGCTATCAGTTGAATATTCACTGGTCGAGGTACTGGTTTTCCCCGCACCGTATTCATTGGCCTTGTTGGCCCTTACGTTGATGCTCTATTTGATAATCAATCTTCTGCACAACTTCTCCTTAGTCTTCACATGATTATCATTAACTGGGGTGTTTCCCATTCTTGTAGACCCCTTTTTACTTAGTACTGTATCTTCTTCGTAGCCCGTTCCACGCATTTGTCGTGGTTACCGAGACTTGTCTCTTGTTTGGGTACTACGTTGTAGTTCCTTAGTCGGTTGGTATACCGTTGGTGGTATTGTTTAATGTTTGTAGTCCCGTAGACACTCGTCTCGGGTTTCACTACTTCACTTCTTGTCTATTGCACGGTTGGTGCGTTACAAGCTGGTTGTTCTCGACTGCTCGACATGTCGACCCAGGTTGCCGGAAATTCTATTCTTCTATGCATAGGATTCGTCATTCTTCGCTATTAAATGCGGCTAACATTGTTCAGATGGAAACCGTCTCCGGGATTCTCACTTTTCGGGATCTACCGTATGACAGGTTCTCCGTACTTACAGATGTACTTAATAACAGCCAAATCAGGTATTCCCGAGTAAGAGAGGACTTTCATCTCTCTGGCGTAATTCAGTCATCAGAGCGATACTTTGCTCTAATACCACTTTTTGTAACTCCCCAACTACAACAATACACTTAATAACCATTTGCAGCGGAAAACATAGTACCTCACATTACTTACTCGTTGGTGTTACACGCTGTTAGCCACCCACGTGGCTAACAAGGCTAATACATATACATATACATTGTATCGGTCTGATGGACCAGATTCCCGAGCAACTACACATTACAATCCTTTTCCATTACCAACATTCATAATACATATACATTCCAACTGTACCGAGTATTTACAAGCTAATGCCGACAACAATTTTGGTCTTACTACACCTACAATACATAAGTAATCCATTAACTACCCGTGTAGAATCAACTACCCCGTCCTACTCTCGGACGGCCTCCAGCTCCTTGTACCTGAAATAGAATTGGAAGAAAGGGTGGCCCCCAAGGGGCTCAGCACCTTTGCTGGTATGGTAATCCCGCGGCCTGCATGCTACCGGGCCACGCACAACTAATTGTCGTCTAAGCATGCGGTTGATTTTATTTAAACCCTGCAGGTGAACTATAAACACATAACACATTACATACCCATAAAAATGGGGCTCAATGAAACAGTCAACACATCTATACTTGGTAAATCACTCATTGGGTTCTTTAACCCTGGAGGGGTTCTCCTCTAATGGAGCTATTTCCATAATAGACGACACTACCCACTAGTCGGGTTATACACAAATTCGTCTTATAATAACCTGGATTCATATCCATGATCCGCATACTCCACGTAACAACACATTTCACGTTTCAACGTACATATAACATAACATCGCAATAAGAATTGTAGTACAACAATAACACATAACATAACGGGAACGGTTCTCTTTTGGAACCGACCCAACACATAGTTAGTTCACTTGTAAGCCTAGAGAATGATATCACCCTCATGTCAAGCTCGTTACACAACACTCATTACCGTCCTGATAGTCGGACGAGTAACTTAACTTAAAGATGATCGGATATAGTGACCCGAACACACCACACAAACACATGTTCCCCCTAGACCGATCATAAGTCAGAATAGGTAAGCTTTGGTGTAAGCTAGTGGGAGATCGTAACCCAAGGAGGAAAACAACCATAACAGAGAGGAAGGTAAAGCAAGGATGGATACCCACTCCCAAACAATGCGTGACCGGAACAACCGGATTCCTCACCCTCCATTAGTACATATATACTTATAAATAAACAGTTAGAGCTCCATTATGGAACCTATCACACCCACACACCATAAGGTATTACAATCGGTTAAACACACAAGGGAGGTAAACATACCTACACGCACAAACAACACACAACCAACTCACGCATAGCCGTGGTTAGAACGTTCCCATGGTTTGGGTCGTTAAATCCGAATACCGATCTCTTATGTGATCCTAGAGTCGGTTAGTTAAGTTTAACACATATTTGAGGTTAAACGGTATCGGAACTAAACTCGCCACATAAACGAATTACTGTAAACTCATTACATGTTTTTATCTTATAACGTGGCAAACATACAGAAAAACACATTGGCATACAAGCCGGTGTAATCCGGTAGGACACAGTGTTATACCCAAAATTTCAACCCCCCCTAGTAGTCTCAAAGGCATACGTGTTACAAAGGGCAAAATGGTCAAAGTGCACCAATGCAAGATTTTCCAGGGACATTCTCGGGATTTTCTATTTTCATATGACTTGTACATCATCACCAAACAATTCCAAATATCGTAGTCATTATGAAAGGTATTTCATGATTTTCTGATAATATTTATTCTGGAAATTTAGCTTTTAATTCATATTATAAGCTAATTTCTTTAATTAACACATGAAATAACCTCGAAATAGAAATAAAAGGGTTTTCAAAATTTAAATAAAATTGTCACATGGTTAGCATGACTCACACAGTCATAAACCTGAAATTATTTTATTTGGAACCTTATCCCAAAATTTAAAAGAGAAATTCAATCATTTTTGCAATTTTCTCTCTCCTCTGGAAAATACCGAAATCAAAACAAAATGTCATGAAATTTTAACACAAGATAGAGGATGATATTTAGAGACTAATGCCGTTGGAATTTCGTTATTTCGACTTACCAATCGTAAGTTATGAATTATGGGAGATTCCATATTGTAAGATTTTTATCTAATCGGTTATTTATCAAAATAACCCGATTCCAACTCCAAAATCTTAAAATGCATCCTTTACCTTCAGTTAAAATTTCATAATTTTTATCGGCCTGCAACATATTTTAAAAAATCAGATTCCCTTAGAGCACAAAATCAGGGTTTTAGATAAAAATCTTGTTCTATCAACATGGCCTTGCTCTTTCTATAAAAGGACCTTCCAAAAACGACCTAGGGCAGAGAAGAACACCTCCAAAGTCAGAGAACACAGCCACAAACCTTCTTCCCACGTTTTTACACTTCCAAGCCTCAAATCAATACCGAAACACTGCAGAAATCACCCCAAAATCACCAAAAACTCATCCTTTCTTCTCCTATTGAGCTTCCAAGCACCAAAACATCACAAAAACAGAAGCAAACCGTCCTTAATCATACAAGGAAGAGAAATCAGAAACTCGGGTCGAAGCTGAACCGGATCGGCTACAAACGACGCGTTCGAAGTTTCCCGACGTGAAGGAACAACCAAATCCCGAAGCCAAAACAGGTTAGAATTCGAATTCTTTAACTCCACTGATCACAATACGCTTCTGGTTGAAATTCCTATTCGAACTGACTTTTCTTTGCTTCTGAATTAAGGTTTGTTTGCGTTTCTGTCCACTAACTTGTTCAATAAGTTTCGTCCTTAATTCGTAGTCAAATTGAAAACTTTTGATCACTAACATGTTTAGAATCTTTCAGGATACGTACCCATAAATTTTGAGCCAAAAACACCGCGGGGAACAGCCTTAACGCCGCCGTCCGAGGTCGGTCCGCACCCACGGACGCTATGTCCGGGTCCCGGACGCTCTGTCCGAAAGCCGGACGCCCCCGGACGGTGGCGGGATATTTTTATTTTCAAAAGTTAGGGTTTTATAAAACATGTCCGGCCCACGGACGTCCTGTCCGTGGCCCCGGACTTTTCAAAATCTCGTTTCTGTTTAAATTTGACTTTTTTGTGTAATTAGGTTAACTGTGGTCCGTGGGTTCGGACATTAGGTCCGTGGCCACGGATGGAATAAAAATTTGACCTAATTCTGCCTCCGAAACCCTAGTTTAGGTAACTTTCAATTTCACTTTAATTCTCTGTCAAAAAGCGTTAAAAAATAAAAAAAAACAGAAGCGCGCACCTAGGTTAAAAACAACTTTGTAGAAAGCCGTAAACGAACCAAGTAGAGGAAAACGACCTAGGAAGGGTAATGAAAGTAATTTGTACCCTAATTAAGTCGAATATCAAGCCCCCGAACCCGAACTCTCCTTTCCTAATTTGATCTAGGTTAAAATTAGGTCGCGACTCATAATAGGTTCCAGTGAGCTAGCTTAGGTTTTAATAATTATTATTATATGACATAGTTATTAATCTTAGGTTATAAGTGGACCTAGAACCCGATTGGATCCTAATCAACTTTAATCAACATAAGATAGGGTTTAAAATCGAGGCTCACACACAGGTTGCAAGAAAACCATACCTTGGTCCCTGCTGCGTTCGGTCCCGCCAAACGTAGTTCCTAACTGATTAATAACGTCGGTTAATTACCTTATTTAGCTTCCGGTTTACTAAGCATTTTTTCATGATTGTATGACATGTTCTAATGCCTAAACTCTCCCTTGATTACCTTCATTATACCCCCTAGGGTAACTACTTAAGCCTCTTTTTTTGTTTTCGTTTTTTTTTACAAGTTTTTTTTTGGTCCGACCGACCTTACACAAGGTCGTCCATTCCAGAACACATTACCGTCAAAATTTCTACTCCGACCGACCTTGCAAGTCTGGTCCACAAGGTCGGTCATTCCAGAATCAATTCCCGTTCAAAATTTAGACACGACCGACCTTGCAAGTCGGTCCCAAGGTCGGTCCATTCAGAAACTGAATTCGTACCAAAAATAGAAGCCCAACCGACCTTGCGAGTCCGGTCTCCAAGGTCGGTCCATTCCAGAGACCGTTTCTGGCAGGGTAAACTAGGCTCGACCGACCTTACAAGTCCGGTCCCTAAGGTCGGTCGGCTCCAGACCTTTACTTTTGCATTCCCATTTGACTCCAAAGTTCACCTCATGTATCCTAGTATGTTCTAACCTCATTTGGTCACCTCAAACACACCTTAAGACCTCCATTAAACTCCTTAAATCACCCATTAAAGATCTTCCTCAAGCATTACACAATTCTTATAAATACTAACACTTGTAGTGCTTTTCCTTAGGTTTCTAAGTGGTGTTTTATACCTTTGACAATCACTATCCCCAAATGTTTCCTTACCACCATTACCACTACTCCAAAGGCATTATTTCTCACATACACCTCTCATATACAAACTCCTTCGATTTCCACTAGTTCACACTTGGATCTCCACAAGGCATTATTTTTCCCTTGACCACCAAAACTTGCACAAGACTTAGCACTTCACATAACAAAACCTTGGTGTGTTTAAAACACCCATTTGATTTCTAAATCCTCCAAGACTATGCCCAAGGCATCTTAACACTTAAGAACACCTTAATTCACATTCTTTCACCATCTTAAAGCTTAACCATTCCTAGTACCTTCTAGGTCATAAGATCTCATCATTACACATAAACTCCTTTGTTTATCGACTAAATTTTGCCATGGCTTCTCTTGTATATTTTCACACCCAACACTTAGGTTTTCACCTTTTGACAACCAAGAACCCTTAATCATTTAATACACTCAAACATATTGTTTTTCATCCTTTAACCATCCAAGACATTCATCTTCACAAAGAATGTTCTTTACACACATCTAAACCTTTAAACTACACTACATCACAATATAGTGCATAAGCTTAAATTTCTTGGCACTTAGGCCCATAAATAACATGGCTCTTAGGCCCTTAAACTGCATAAACCTTAAACACTGAATTTCCCACATATATATTGCCTTTGACCTGGAAATACACTCAACATCACATATGCCTTTTAATAATTCCCTTAAGAACAATTCACTAGCTCTTTTGCCATTGGCTCCTTAGGTATTTTATTAAGCAAATTAAGCTCATTTTTCCTAAGGCATTCAAACTACATTGAGATAGTTTATTTACCTCTTTTCCTCTCAAACTTCTTTCTTGTTTCCTTGAACCAAAAATCAGCAAGGAGTTTGATCACTTATCAACTTTCTAATCAATATACAAGCAAGATAATGAGCATTCAAACTTCATGCCCAAACACATTAATAAACCCTAGGTTATAGATATTGTCTTAAAGCACTAAGGTGATTGTTTTACCTTGGAAATAGAAGAGAGCTTGAATAAGTGGCAAGAGAGGACTCCACCAAGCCCTTGAATGGTTGAAATGAAGCTAGAACAAAGCAAGATAAAGGCACCATAAATGGTGATTTTCGGCCAAGCATAAAAAATGAAGGAAATGTTGTTTTCTTTGGTTTTTCCTTACCTTGAAGCCAATGAGAATGACAAGGCATGAAAAGATGAGCTCAAGCTCCTTCAATGGTGAATCTCCATGGCACCGAAATGGAGCTCTTGAAGATTTGAAAAGACAAAGTTGTAGAGCTTGGCCTAACTAGAAGAATGGTAGTCTTGAAATTTAATTTGGATCGTGGAGCTAGAAGTTACAAGCATTCAAAGATGGAGATGGTATGGTTTGCTGTAGCAAACCCGATGGAGAGAGGAGGAAGAAGGTTGGAGACGGTGGAAATGAGTGGGAAAGGAAGAAATGAAATGAGATATATTGCTTTTACAAGATATTTACTTATAAAGTAAATAGTAAACTTTAGTTGTCAACTTTATCTACTTATTAAGCTAACAAGAGTGGTGACTCACCACAATAAAAACCGGCCCCCTTGTTGTAATAAGGGGTATTATGGTCTTTTTTGACCACTTAAATCACTTATATTGACTTATAACTTAAACTAGCACTATTAGGTTACTATTCACAAACTAAGGCACATATTTGTGAAATTTTTGATTTCCCATTTATTTAGACTTCCTAATGTGATACTAAGTAGTACACATGTTGATTAAAGAGTAATGGTGGACATTTAGCCACTCAAAACTCATTTACAAGACAATTTTTCAAAAATGTGCTTTAAGACTCCTTAAAGCACATTTCGTGTTTTAACTTGTTTTCAAGCTTGGTTTTCTTTAGTAATTGATTTGAAATGTTCATTAACATATAAATAAGGTCTTGGTAAGCTTATTAGGTCTTAACCAAACTTATCCCAAGCATAGAGCACATTTTCGCCCATATTGGCTTTAAGGTATTTATTTGTGTTTTCTATGGTTTAAATTGTTCACTAACATTTCTAAGGCACTTTTTAGCCTTAATATAACATATTTTAACATTTGAATATCTTATATAGTTTTGGGGTACCTCACACCAAGTCTAGGGCAAGTAGTTGCTTAATTTGACTTATGGTGTTTTCTTCGGTATAAATTATCAACCAATGTTTTTAAGGACTTATTTAGCCTTAGAAAAGTCATAATCATATATTTAATCAACACTTAAAGGTTTGGGGTATTTCAATCTACCCCCCTTAAAAGAACTTCGTCCTCGAAGTTCACAATTTCCCTCATATCCTTACATTGGAATTCGGGGATTACTTGTCAGATAAAACTTCCATACTAAACGCACTTTACACCACAACCTCAGACTCAACGGTGGGCAACATATCCACATCCATACATAACATACTCACATGATAACCTTGGACTTAACAGTCCGAGTACCTTAATAACATTTGTATGTACATAACAACCCTTAGACTCTCAGGTCTGGGTAACATAACAACATTTAGACACATAGGTCTGGGTAACATAACCAAATTCAGAACTTAACCACATTAGGACTCATGGTCAAAATAATAATTACACATACCACACAACATGCCTTAGCATGTATAGCAACCAAAAATATCTTTTATATACACTGTGACCCCGCAGATTCCCTGGGAGATCAAATCAATCACTTAAGTATAAGAAATTTCTTTATTTAAAGTATCTATCGATGGTTTTGAAAATACCAATTGAAAATCCTTTTGAAAACGCATACAACTCCAAGTCTAACTTATGCTCTTTGCTTCTTTTCCTAGTGTGGTTATTTGTGACCACTTAAAGGGAGCTTCAAGAATCATCCAACCCTGATGTGATCAGCATCAGTGTTGAACTATCCTTCCACCCCAATTTGTGTTCGGCTCCCCTTGATCACATGCAAATCAAGTTCCACCTCCCACTTCATTTTCAAGCATCAAGCAACACACCATTTACAATTTTCTATCTTTTTTTGTCAATATAGTCATAATCATTACATCTCCAAAGGATAGAACTCCGTATATCAGTTATCTCCATTCACTTCTAATCAAGTTACCTAGGAAATCTCATTCTCACTAGGTTCTATGTCAATTCCTTTCCTCTTCACAAATCACAATACTGTGTAAATATATATTTTATGAAAATACAATACACGGTTTTACATCTAGCATTATACGAACACATACTGTTGGGGTTTTAGCTCCCCGAGAGTTTCTCTACTCCCAAATACTTGTACTAACACACAACAACTAACTAAGTAGTCACACTTATCACAATGGTATTTCGCATCTCCTGTGCAAAATTACCACAATTAAACCATGAATGAATGCGTATGTTTATGTAACACACGCACCAATCATCCAAACAAATTATTTTGTGCTATGCACAACATAGTTCACGTACACTTGTACGGTAAAACACACTAAGCGGTTTTACGCTCTACCCCCTTAAAAGGGATTACGCCCACGTAATCAATCACTGGATATTGGCTTAAAATGTTCTACCATCATGAAGTATTTTAACTTCCATGTGGTCTGTTATACAATGTGTTCCGGTTAGAGGATCTAAGCCATATTGGCGGTTTAGTCCCTAAACCAAGAATTCTCATTGGAGTTTGTTTAACTCATAATCGGTTTCGGTTTTGGCCTGTGAGGCTTCTAGGCATTGATAATTAGCTATTTATTTGTATTCACAATGCATATTCGGTATCTGAAGCATGGGTTCACTGGCCTCTGCTGCACAACTCTGATAACTTAGAGCTTAGTTTGCCCCGTTCGTTATTCTTATTGTATTGTACATTGCCCATTTATCACCTTTATCTTGGTAATAATGGTTTCTCAACCGACGCGTGGTATCTCTTACCGTAAGCGAATTCAGTGAGTTACAAACTTTCTATTTACTGTGTATACAGCTATGTATTTCACAATGATTGACTTGCTTCTTTCCGAGTTAGTGTCGGTTGAGGCTGAGCTACTACCTAATGTGTAGTGCTCTCTCGGTTATTCCCCCCACTTGAGGTATATTGCATACCGGTATTTGGTATTTAGTGCTACTATAGTCCCTTATTCCTAATCATGCCTCCACACTTGGTTCTGCACAAGTATCATTTCATTGGTGCGACCTTGCATTTCCTATGCATCGGTCATTATAGCGTTATAAATCTCTTTCTTCTTCTACCACAATTAACATTTTACCAAATTCCTAACTATCTCACTCGATCATTACTGCACAAGTGCAATACCAAAACACTCAGTCATACAGAGTGCAGAGGCATAAACTCTTGGCAGTAAATCTCTTATGCGATTTGTAATGGAATTTACACTGTGCTTCACTGAGATTCTTATCTCATAATATTGGGTAGTGGCTTACTGCCTAGTTTATTTGCTGTCACTTACTGTTGTATCTCCCTGGTGTTTAACTCATAACTCTGCTTATTTTCCATATTATCATTTAACAATACTTATACAACGGTCGCTTACTGCGCACCGTGCTCTTACTCATTGTATAACACTAACTTACATGGCATCCACCATCATATTGGCTTCTACACATGTACTTTCATCATTCATATTATGGCTCTTCATTCATTTGGATGACCATTGAATACACTATTTTTCGAGTCTTTGTGCTCCCTGAGCATTGTTCACTCTACATTTAGCATCACACATCTATGGTGGTTGCTATTAAACTTATTACTCTTCTGGTCTCCACAACTGGTATAAACACTTCTTTTCATATTATTCTTATTCAAATCACTCTGGGGTAATAACAACATGGTCAATCCTTACCATTTCTTGAACTTGGTTCACATAACTACTGCTTCCGCGGTTTCACAACATCGAGAGGTATCCCCACTCTTAAAGGAGTGGTTCGTTCTCCGCTCTCTTCACTTGTATAACATAAACTTCTGCAACCGATCAAATTTACATATCACACTTTATTTGTGGCTTATAAGCCTTACTGCCTCGAGCTCTGCTCATTGTAGGTTGATCACACATTTACTTCTTTGTACAACATTACATGGTTTGGAGGTAGTATTAACTCCCTGACAAGGTCGTTGCATCACGACTCCTTCCAAGTTGTCTCTTTGGCAACTTAGGGTCCTACTGTTAAGTGGGTTCCCTTCAGTGTTTAAACCTAGTATTGTTTCAGCTCTTGCGTTTCTGTCACATTGTTTCATCCAACAATTGTTGATCCAAACACCCCTCAAGGATTGCTCTTGGGTGTTGCCAAGGTATGCCATTACATCTGGCTTGCACTTATGGGTACATTTAGTAAACTACACCTTTTTGCGTTCTTAGCTGGGTTTACTATCCTCCTTTGTGAAGATCGATATTCCCTGGTAGTCCAGGTGATCATTCCAGGAGTTTCATCCCATTCGTTGCACATTAATGTGTCCACATTAGGCATCTGCCTTGACATGTATAGGTTGGGTCACCGTTCCAGCTATCATGTTTATCCCTGAAGATTCTTAAGACATATTCGATGTCTTTACATAGCAGTCAGTGCCCTTCGCACCTCCTGACTCTTAAACATTTCCTTGAAGCAAATTCACTAATTCCTTTAATCTCTTTAACTTAACTGGGTTCCTTTTTCTCCAACTATTCTTGGTAATCCATTGCTCTTGTTTGACTTTTACAGCTGACTGTAGTATGGAGTCGACTACCTCCCGTGTTCCTGACTCTACTCGTACACATATGTGGGGTACCTTGCTGATACATTGCTACTTACCCAACTAACCCATAAGAAGGTCTGTCAGGCCCACAAGCTCCTATCGGAGTGCGGTCGTCCCACATTTCAGTTAGTACACTCGTAGTGTCCGTCACACGCCTAGGTGAAGTATTCTGTTATCAACTCCCTTATATTGTCCTGTGACAATATGCATTCCGTGTTTCCCGAACTTAATCAAGGGGAAAATCTATCCACTGTCGTATTATTATGAACTCCATCTATTCCCTCGGGTTGCTACCCTTGGGTTTACCGGTTTCCGTCCGGTTGTTCAAAAATGAACCGGGTATAACTTACCTACTATGTGGCGCTGAGGCCGATGTAGGTCCTCTGGTTTGGTTTAAAAGAAGGTTAGAAATAAGTATTGGTTTGAAAGAAACTTGGTTTTGACAGAAAAGAGTTTGAAATAAATCTGAGTTTGAAAGAAAA
Source organism: Limonium bicolor (assembly GCA_023374045.1). NCBI lineage: Eukaryota > Viridiplantae > Streptophyta > Magnoliopsida > Caryophyllales > Plumbaginaceae > Limonium > Limonium bicolor. Next base: position 54,816,065 of record CM041782.1, read on the forward strand.
ATTTTTCGTGGTTTCACAACGTCTTATTGCCTTAACCAAGTCTAGCTTCTTGCTGACTGGTGTATTCCCGTTTACAAAGGTTAGGCTGTTAAGCCCTTCCACGGTTGTGATTATCTCACTTAACTTCGTGGTACTTTACTATGTATTTTATAGTTGTTAAATTTTCCCGAACAGCCCTGTTATAGCAGCACGTGCCATGGCAAGTGCGCCATGTTAACTGGCTATCAGTTGAACATTCACTGGTCGAGGTACTGGTTTTCCCCGCACCGTATTCATTGGCCTTGTTGGCCCTTACGTTGATGCTCTATTTGATAATCAATCTTCTGCACAACTTCTCCTTAGTCTTCACATGATTATCATTAACTGGGGTGTTTCCCATTCTTGTAGACCCCTTTTTACTTAGTACTGTATCTTCTTCGTAGCCCGTTCCACGCATTTGTCGTGGTTACCGAGACTTGTCTCTTGTTTGGGTATACGTTGTAGTTCCTTAGTCGGTTGGTATACGTTGGTGGTATTGTTTAATGTTTGTAGTCCCGTAGACACTCGTCTCGGGTTTCACTACTTCACTTCTTGTCTATTGCACGGTTGGTGCGTTACAAGCTGGTTGTTCTCGACTGCTCGACATGTCGACCCAGGTTGCCGGAAATTCTATTCTTCTATGCATAGGATTCGTCATTCTTCGCTATTAAATGCGGCTAACATTGTTCAGATGGAAACCGTCTCCGGGATTCTCACTTTTCGGGATCTACCGTATGACAGGTTCTCCGTACTTACAGATGTACTTAATAACAGCCAAATCAGGTATTCCCGAGTAAGAGAGGACTTTCATCTCTCTGGCGTAATTCAGTCATCAGAGCGATACTTTGCTCTAATACCACTTTTTGTAACACCCCAACTACAACAATACACTTAATAACCATTTGCAGCGGAAAACATAGTACCTCACATTACTTACTCGTTGGTGTTACACGCTGTTAGCCACCCACGTGGCTAACAAGGCTAATACATATACATATACATTGTATCGGTCTGATGGACCAGATTCCCGAGCAACTACACATTACAATCCTTTTCCATTACCAACATTCATAAAACATATACATTCCAACTGTACCGAGTATTTACAAGCTAATGCCGACAACTATTTCGGTCTTACTACACCTACAATACATAAGTAATCCATTAACTACCCGTGCAGAATCAACTACCCCGTCCTACTCTCGGACGGCCTCCAGCTCCTTGTACCTGAAATAGAATTGGAAGAAAGGGTGGCCCCCAAGGGGCTCAACACCTTTGCTGGTATGGTAATCCCGTAGCCCGCATGCTACCAGGCCACGCACAACTAATTGTCGTCTAAGCATGCGGTTGATTTTATTTAAACCCTGCAGGTGAACTATAAACACATAACACATTACATACCCATAAAAATGGGGCTCAATGAAACAGTCAACACATCTATACTTGGTAAATCACTCATTGGGTTCTTTAACCCTGGAGGGGTTCTCCTCTAATGGAGCTATTTCCATAATAGACGACACTACCCACTAGTCGGGTTATACACAAATTCGTCTTATAATAACCTGGATTCATATCCATGATCCGCATACTCCACGTAACAACACATTTCACGTTTCAACGTACATATAACATAACATCGCAATAAGAATTGTAGTACAACAATAACACATAACATAACGGGAACGGTTCTCTTTTGGAACCGACCCAACACATAGTTAGTTCACTTGTAAGCCTAGAGAATGATATCACCCTCATGTCAAGCTCGTTACACAACACTCATTACCGTCCTGATAGTCGGACGAGTAACTTAACTTAAAGATGATCGGATATAGTGACCCGAACACACCACACAAACACATGTTCCCCCTAGACCGATCATAAGTCAGAATAGGTAAGCTTTGGAGTAAGCTAGTGGGAGATCGTAACCCAAGGAGGAAAACAACCATAACAGAGAGGAAGGTAAAGCAAGGATGGATACCCACTCCCAAACAATGCGTGACCGGAACAACCGGATTCCTCACCCTCCATTAGTACATATATACTTATAAATAAACAGTTAGAGCTCCATTATGGAACCTATCACACCCACACACCATAAGGTATTACAATCGGTTAAACACACAAGGGAGGTAAACATACCTACACGCAAAAACACACAACCAACTCACGCATAGCCGTGGTTAGAACGTTCCCATGGTTTGGGTCGTTAAATCCGAATACCGATCTATGTGATCCTAGAGTCGGTTAGTAAGTTTAACACATATTTGAGGTTAAACGGTATCGGAACTAAACTCGCCACATAAACGAATTACTGTAAACTCATTACATGTTTTTATCTTATAACGTGACAAACATACAGAAAAACACATTGGCATACAAGCCGGTGTAATCCGGTAGGACACAGTGTTATACCCAAAATTTCAACCCCCCCTAGTGTCTCAAAGGCATACGTGTTACAAAGGGCAAAATGGTCAAAGTGCACCAATGCAAGATTTTCCAGGGACATTCTCGGGATTTTCTATTTTCATATGACTTGTACATCATCACCAAAAAATTCCAAATATCGTAGTCATTATGAAAGGTATTTCATGATTTTCTGATAATATTTATTCTGGAAATTTAGCTTTTAATTCATATTATAAGCTAATTTCTTTAATTAACACATGAAATAACCTCGAAATAGAAATAAAAGGGTTTTCAAAATTTAAATAAAATTGTCACATGGTTAGCATGACTACACACAGTCATAAACCTGAAATTATTTTATTTGGAACCTTATCCCAAAATTTAAAAGAGAAATTCAATCATTTTTGCAATTTTCTCTCTCCTCTGGAAAATACCGAAATCAAAACAAAATGTCATGAAATTTTAACACAAGATAGAGGATGATTTTTAGAGACTAATGCCGTTGTAATTTCGTTATTTCGACTTACCAATCGTAAGTTATGAATTATGGGAGATTCCATATTGTAAGATTTTTATCTAATCGGTTATTTATCAAAATAACCCGATTCCAACTCTCAAAATTCTTAAAATTCATCCTTTACCTTCAGTTAAAATTTCATAATTTTTATCGGCCTGCAACATATTTTAAAAAATCAGATTCCCTTAGAGCACAAAATCAGGGTTTTAGATAAAAATCTTGTTCTATCAACATGGCCTTGCTCTTTCTATAAAAGGACCTTCCAAAAACGACCTAGGGCAGAGAAGAACACCTCCAAAGTCAGAGAACACAGCCACAAACCTTCTTCCCACGTTTTTACACTTCCAAGCCTCAAATCAATACCGAAACACTGCAGAAATCACCCCAAAATCACCAAAAACTCATCCTTTCTTCTCCTATTGAGCTTCCAAGCACCAAAACATCACAAAAACAGAAGCAAACCGTCCTTTAATACAAGGAAGAAGAAATCAGAAACTCGGGTCGAAGCTGAACCGGATCGGCTACAAACGACGCGTTCGAAGTTTCCCGACGTGAAGGAACAACCAAATCCCGAAGCCAAAACAGGTTAGAATTCGAATTTTAACTCCACTGATCACAATACGCTTCTGGTTGAAATTCCTATTCGAACTGACTTTTCTTTGCTTCTGAATTAAGGTTTGTTTGCGTTTCTGTCCACTAACTTGTTCAATAAGTTTCGTCCTTAATTCGTAGTCGAATTGAAAACTTTTGATCACTAACATGTTTAGAATCTTTCAGGCTACGTACCCATAAATTTTGAGCCAAAAACACCGCCGGGAACAGCCTTAACGCCGCCGTCCGAGGTCGGTCCGCACCCACGGACGCTCTGTCCGAAAGCCGGACGCCCCCGGACGGTGGCGGGATATTTTTATTTTCAAAAGTTAGGGTTTTATAAAACATGTCCGGGCCCACGGACGTCCTGTCCGTGGCCCCGGACTTTTCAAAATCTCGTTTCTGTTTAAATTTGACTTTTTTGTGTAATTAGGTTAACTAGGGTCCGTGGGTTCGGACATTATCAATTTCACTTTCACTTTAATTCTCTGTCAAAAAGCGTTAAAAAATAAATAAAAAACAGAAGCGCGCACCTAGGTTAAAAACAACTTTGTAGAAAGCCGTAAACGAACCAAGTAGAGGAAAAACGACCTAGGAAGGGTAATGAAAGTAATTTGAACCCTAATTAAGTCGAATATCAAGCCCCCGAACCCGAACTCTCCTTTCCTAATTTGATCTAGGTTAAAATTAGGTGGCGACTCATAATAGGTTCCAATGAGCTAGCTTAGGTTTTAATAATTATTATTATATGACATAGTTATTAATCTTAGGTTATAAGTGGACCTAGAACCCGATTGGATCCTAATCAACTTTAATCAACATAGGATAGGGTTTAAAATCGAGGCTCATAGACTGGCGACTCTGCTGGGGACAACTTCTTAATTTTAACTTGTTTAATTTTAAGAAAGAGGGCTTAACTCGAAAATTGTTTATTTATGGCTTTAATACTTTGTTTATTTACTTCTGTGCGCACTTTAATTTCTGCACCTTTGCATCATGTGAGAGCGAGGGTCCACACAAACCAGTTTCACCCCGGGACCCATCTAGGGTCCCCTGTCAGGGACTCACACCTTTTAGGTGATGTGAATAAGCGGGGGAAAAGAGGAGGATGTCGTCTAACCACATCCCCTTAATACCTGGGCCTTAGCCCCAAGCGTTTCCTGGCAGTGTCCTTACCTAGCCCATTGTTTGGTCAGTCAAAGACCCGAGTAGACGCACACCTTTAGGTGATGTGAAAAAAGTGGGGAAACCCAAAGAGAATAGCGTGCAAGCCCTATTCCTTTGTGGCGAACTAGGCCCAAGCCCCAAGCACCTCTCCGGATCGATCCATACCCAAATTGATTTAACCGTCAAGTGAGGACATGTTGAATTTGTGTGGGCCTTGTTTGCTTGTATGATCAGCCCATTACCTGGCCTAGAGATTGATAGGAACTTCTCCTACATTAACCTAGCCCAACCGAATTGGCGGCTCTACTTGTTTGCGGCCCAGAGGCCCTGTTTGGTTTAACATGTGAGTCGTTCGGGCTTCGGCCCAAAAGCTTAGACTTAGGTGATTTCTCTTCTGGCCCAATTTGAATTATCCAATTAGTTCTAGGCCCAAAAAAAAAAAGGAAATCCACCTGGACTTGAAATAACCCACAAGTTCTGAAAAATATCTTTTTGTGCTTAGCAACCATCTTCTCTGGCCCAAGGAAAGTTAGGCCCATTTGTGGTTTAGGGACCATTCCAGCCCATGTGCTTTACTCCAGGCCCAAACACATTCCGGCCCAAGGGCTCATTCTAGACTAGGTAAACTTCTTATTTGGGCCCTAGCCCCAAACCCTAGATCTAGGTTCACCTCTCAGGCCCAATCAAAGCCATCTGTCTAGATTTCAGCCCAAGTTCCAGTTCATAAGATACTCCAGCCCAAACACCTCATTCTCTGGGTATCCTGGCCCACTTGCTTTCAGCCTAAGTCTGTTTCGATCTATCTTGTGAAGCATCATGTTTCAGCCCACTTCCTTTTGTTAGCTAATAATGGACACCTTGGACACAGGTAGACTCAAGTCCTAAGTACGGTCCAATCGACATGGAAGCCCAGCTCGCAATTTGGAACAAAGGCACATGGCCACATTGAAGCCATGGAGCAGAGGCATAGTGCTGCCATGGACGCCGTGGAATCTAACTACGTTGCTGTTTATCGAAGAGTTGAAAGCAAAGGCTCTTTCCCTCGAGTCCGAACGCCAAGCTCGGGATGAGTTAGTGGACAGGCTTCTCAACACCCTTTATGAATGCATTGAAGTTGGCTCCATTAGGGTCCGAGGATCGGAGGGGAATGTCAAAGAAATTGCTACTACAGAACTCAGGAAAGTGATCAGACAACCAGGAGCAGCAACTTGCATCCAAAGCTGCACCCGTAAGAGAACCAGGCACATGAGGAAGACAGTGATCGACAGTCAAGAGGACCTGGTTGGAGCGTTGGGACAGTAGAACCATCCCGACGGAGTTCTCGACAGAGAGAGTTTAAAACATCGGCCGAACACCAAGACAAGCACTTGAAGAGCTTCGAGGAAGAATCCGATGCAACCGCTCGCCCTGAGGCCAGGAACTACTCATTTAGGGAAGGATCTTAATCAATTTTGTCACTTTCATCAGCTGCCCGGTCACGACACTGACCACTGTAGAGCCCTACAACAGAATCCAGGATCTGATTGACCAAGGGCTCCAATTCTAAGAACATGGTGGGGAGCGCAGAGCACGCGTGCCCAGGCATCATCAGAAATGTTGTTTTTTTTAGTGTTTTTCTCATTAAATGCATTTCTTTTCTTGATTAGTTGTCTTTCAATTTTGTAGTAGTTAGTTCCCTTGAATCATTTTGGGTGTTTCCTGAGTTTGTAATTTCCAACATTATTCTTTTGTTGAATAAAACATAATCCTTTTTTCATTTATTCGAAAAGACTTTAAAAAAAAAAGTACTCACGTCTTTCAAGGATCACGAAGTAATCATTTTCTAACTATGCAATGGAACGACTTGTCTCTTGTTTCTAAAAATTTGAACATGCCTAACCAAACACCACAAACTCACCCCATAATATCCAAACAACCACAACGAGGTTCAAGGCCCACATCTATCAACTGTTGTTACAAACCCCAAATCAATACTGGGGGCAATCCGAGTTTAGGATCATTGTCTTCGAATCTTTCGTTTAAATATGTGAACAAGTCTCAGAGTGAGAATTCACGAGAGTGTCTTGAGCGGAAAAACCATGAGTGAACGAGCGTGTCATTTTTACACGACTCCGGTGAGACCACATTCAAAGGTGAGGTAAACGGCATAACTCCGACCGAAGGAGATAATTTGCAAATTTACTCTTAGACCTGCGAAAAGTAACAACGAACGGATACACAACTATTAGGAATGACGAAGCACCTAGGTACAACACCACATAGCTAAAAGCTTGTAAACCCTGACATTAAACCCTAGGCACCACCGCTGAGCCTTTCATATATCCCTTTTCGATGTTGCAAAGCTCCACAGAACAAGCCAGCCCGTGATGAATAACCAATCCGGTGACCAAAGGAAGCAAGGAGTCTAACTCTCATATAACGTTTTCATCAGTCCAGAGAAGCAAAGCCGCTATCAGCATGACGAAGTGATCCGCAAATGGTCCCAAAGTGACACAGGATCAAAAGAGCTCACATCAAAATAGCTCTCAAAACTCAAAACCGGGAAACACAATAACCCCGAAGGCGAAGTCAAGAAAGAATAACACAAAAAGGCAAACCCAAAGTGCCTCGAAGAAATCCAAGTGACCAAAAGAGAAATGGTGTAAAGGACAACTTCAAAGGTTCAGGTTCAGAAGCTCGAAAACAACGTCAACATGAAGCAGCTAGACGACTTCAAGACGAGGAAGATAAATCTGAGAGAAGACGCAAGTTGCAGCTTTGGTCACCCATTTAAGCTCCACATACCTCAATATCCCTCCATGATCCCGTCGTCTTTCACCACACCCTAAGGCCACGTTATAAGCTTTAAAGACTTCCGACTTGATAGTTGTGTATCTAATCACGTGAAAGTAACAGATCGAATGCGTAAATCCACCAATGTCAAATTCAATGGTCTAGAAGTTGTGACCGTAAACAAGTACAACATCAAACACACTGAGTGTAGGTTAGGAAGCACCACATCAAAACATAAGCCTTGACTTTGTGACATGGTTAGCATGACTACACACAGTCATAAACCTGAAATTATTTTATTTGGAACCTTATCCCAAAATTTAAAAGAGAAATTCAATCATTTTTGCAATTTTCTCTCTCCTCTGGAAAATACCGAAATAAAAACAAAATGTCATGAAATTTTAACACAAGATAGAGGATGATTTTTAGAGACTAATTCCGTTGGAATTTCGTTATTTCGACTTACCAATCGTAAGTTATGAATTATGGGAGATTCCATATTGTAAGATTTTTATCTAATCGGTTATTTATCAAAATAACCCGATTCCCACTCTCAAAATTCTTAAAATTCATCCTTTACCTTCAGTTAAAATTTCATAATTTTTATCGGCCTGCAACATATTTTAAAAAATCAGATTCCCTTAGAGCACAAAATCAGGGTTTTAGATAAAAATCTTGTTCTATCAACATGGCCTTGCTCTTTCTATAAAAGGACCTTCCAAAAACGACCTAGGGCAGAGAAGAACACCTCCAAAGTCAGAGAACACAGCCACAAACCTTCTTCCCACGTTTTTACACTTCCAAGCCTCAAATCAATACCGAAACACTGCAGAAATCACCCCAAAATCACCAAAAACTCATCCTTTCTTCTCCTATTGAGCTTCCAAGCACCAAAACATCACAAAAACAGAAGCAAACCGTCCTTAATCATACAAGGAAGAAGAAATCAGAAACTCGGGTCGAAGCTGAACCGGATCGGCTACAAACGACGCGTTCGAAGTTTCCCGACGTGAAGGAACAACCAAATCCCGAAGCCAAAACAGGTTAGAATTCGAATTCTTTAACTCCACTGATCACAATACGCTTCTGGTTGAAATTCCTATTCGAACTGACTTTTCTTTGCTTCTGAATTAAGGTTTGTTTGCGTTTCTGTCCACTAACATGTTCAATAAGTTTCGTCCTTAATTCGTAGTCGAATTGAAAACTTTTGATCACTAACATGTTTAGAATCTTTCAGGCTACGTACCCATAAATTTTGAGCCAAAACACCGCCGGGAACAGCCTTAACGCCGCCGTCCGAGGTCGGTCCGCACCCACGGACGCTCTGTCCGAAAGCCGGATGCCCCCGGACGGTGGCGGGATATTTTTATTTTCAAAAGTTAGGGTTTTATAAAACATGTCCGGGCCCACGGACGTCCTGTCCGTGGCCCCGGACTTTTCAAAATCTCGTTTCTGTTTAAATTTGACTTTTTTGTGTAATTAGGTTAACTGGGGTCCGTGGGTTCGGACATTAGGTCCGTGGCCACGGACGGAATAAAAATTTGACCTAATTCTGCCTCCGAAACCCTAGTTTAGGTAACTTTCAATTTCACTTTAATTCTCTGTCAAAAGCGTTAAAAATAAAAAAAACAGAAGCGCGCACCTAGGTTAAAAACAACTTTGTAGAAAGCCGTAAACGAACCAAGTAGAGGAAAAACGACCTAGGAAGGGTAATGAAAGTAATTTGAACCCTAATTAAGTCGAATATCAAGCCCCCGAACCCGAACTCTCCTTTCCTAATTTGATCTAGGTTAAAATTAGGTGGCGACTCATAATAGGTTCCAGTGAGCTAGCTTAGGTTTTAATAATTATTATTATATGACATAGTTATTAATCTTAGGTTATAAGTGGACCTAGAACCCGATTGGATCCTAATCAACTTTAATCAACATAGGATAGGGTTTAAAATCGAGGCTCACACACAGGTTGCAAGAAAACCATACCTTGGTCCCTGCTGCGTTCGAGTCCCGCCAAACGTAGTTCCTAAACATGATTAATAACGTCGGTTAATTACCTTATTTAGCTTCCTGTTTACTAAGCATTTTTTCATGATTGTATGACATGTTCTAATGCCTAAACTCTCCCTTGATTACCTTCATTATACCCCCTAGGGTTAACTACTTAAGCCACTCTTTGTTTGTTTTCATTTTTTTTTACAAGTTCTTTTTTTTTTGGTCCGACCAACCTTACCGACCGACCTTACACAAGGTCGGTCCATTCCAGAACACATTACCGTCAAAATTTCTACTCCGACCGACCTTACAAGTCCGGTCCACAAGGTCGGTCCATTCCAGAAACAATTCCCGTTCAATAATTTAGACACGACCGACCTTGCAAGTCCGGTCCCAAGGTCGGTCTATTCCAGAAACTGAATTCGTACCAAAAATACAAGCCCGACCGACCTTGCAAGTCCGGTCTCCAAGGTCGGTCCATTCCAGAGACCGTTTCTGGCAGGGTAAACTGGGCTCGACCAACCTTACAAGTCCGGTCCCTAAGGTCGGTCGGCTCCAGACCTTTACTTTTACATTCCCATTTGACTCCAAACTTCACCTCATGTATCCTAGTATGTTCTAACCTCATTTGGGCACCTCAAACACACCTTAAGACCTCCATTAAACTCCTTAAATCACCCATTAAAGATCTTCCTCAAGAATTACACAATTCTTATAAATACTAACACTTGTAGTGCTTTTCCTTAGGTTTCTAAGTGGTGTTTTATACCTATGACAATCACTATCCCTAAATGTTTCCTTACCACCACTATCACTACTCCAAAGGCATTATTTCTCACATACACCTCTCATATACAAACTCCTTCTATTTCCACTAGTTCACACTTGGATGTCCACAAGGCATTATTTTTCCTTTGATCACCAAAACTTGCACAAGACTTAGCACTTCACATAACATAACCTTGGTGTGTTTAAAACACCCATTTGATTTCTAAATCCTCCAAGACTATACCCAAGGCATCTTAACACTTAAGAACACCTTAATTCACATTCTTTCACCATCTTAAAGCTTAACCATTCCTAGTACCTTCTAGGTCATAAGATCTCATCATTACACATAAACTCCTTTGTTTATCGACTAAATTTTGCCATGGCTTCTCTTGTATATTTTCACACCCAACACTTAGGTTTTCACCTTTTGACAACCAAGAACCCTTAATCATTTAATACACACAAACATATTGTTTTTCATCCTTTAACCATCCAAGACATTCATCTTCACAAAGAATGTTCTTTACACACATCTAAACCTTTAAACTACACTACATCACAATATAGTGCATAAGCTTAAATTTCTTGGCACTTAGGCCCTTAAATAACATGGCTCGTAGGCCCTTAAACTGCATAAACCTTAAACACTGAATTTCCCACATATATATTACCTTTGACCTAGAAATACACTCAACATCACATATGCCTTTTAATAATTCCCTTAACAACAATTCACTAGCTCTTTTGCCATTGGCTCCTTAGGTATTTTATTAAGCAAATTAAGCTCATTTTTCCTAAGGCATTCAAACTACATTGAGATAGTTTATTTACCTCTTTTCCTCTCAAACTTCTTTCTTGTTTCCTTGAACCGAAAATCAGCAAGGAGTTTGATCACTTATCAACTTTCTAATCAATATACAAGCAAGATAATGAGCATTCAAACTTCATGCCCAAACACATTAATAAACCCTAGGTTATAGATATTGTCTTAAAGCACTAAGGTGATTGTTTTACCTTGGAAATAGAAGAGAGCTTGAATAAGTGGCAAGAGAGGACTCCACCAAGCCCTTGAATGGTTGAAATGAAGCTAGAACAAAGCAAGATAAAGGCACCATAAATGGTGATTTTCGGCCAAGCATAAAAAATGAAGGAAATGTTGTTTTCTTTGGTTTTTCCTTACCTTGAATCCAATGAGAATGACAAGGCATGAAAAGATGAGCTCAAGCTCCTTCAATGGTGAATCTCCATGGCACCGAAATGGAGCTCTTGAAGATTTGAAAAGACAAAGTTGTAGAGCTTGGCCTAACTAGAAGAATGGTAGTCTTGAAATTTAATTTGGATCATGGAGCTAGAAGTTACAAGCATTCAAAGATGGAGATGGTATGGTTTGCTGTAGCAAAACCGATGGAGAGAGGAGGAAGAAGGTTGGAGATGGTGGAAATGAGTGGGAAAGGAAGAAATGAAATGAGATGTTTGCTTTTACAAGATATTTACTTATAAAGTAAATAGTAAACTTTAGTTGTCAACTTTATCTACTTATTAAGCTAAAAAGAGTGGTGACTCACCACAATAAAAACCGGCCCCCTTGTTGTAATAAGGGGTATTATGGTCTTTGTTGACCACTTAAATCACTTATATTGACTTATAACTTAAACTAGCACTATTAGGTTACTATTTAGAAACTAAGGCACATATTTGTGAAATTTTTTATTTACCATTGATTTAGACTGCTTAATGTGATACTAAGTAGTACACATGTTGATTAAAGAGTAATGGTGGACATTTAGCCACTCAAAACTCATTTACAAGACAATTTTTCAAAAATGTGCTTTAAGACTCCTTAAAGCACATTTCGTGTTTTAACTTGTTTTCAAGCTTGGTTTTCTTTAGTAATTGATTTGAAATGTTCATTAACATATAAATAAGGTCTTGGTAAGCTTATTAGGTCTTAACCAAACTTATCCCAAGCTTAGAGCACATTTTCGCCCATATTGGCTTTAAGGTATTTATTTGTGTTTTCTATGGTTTAAATTGTTCACTAAAATTTATAAGGCACTTTTTAGCCTTAATATACCATATTTTAACATTTTAATATCTTATATAGGTTTGGGGTACCTCACACCAAGTCTAGGGCAAGTAGTTGCTTAATTTGACTTATGGTGTTTTCTTCGGTATAAATTATCAACCAATGTTTCTTAAGGACTTATTTAGCCTTAGAAAAGTCATAATTACATATTTAATCAACACTTAAAGGTTTGGGGTATTTCAATAGAAGGTTGTGTGAATATTTCCAATCATTAGGAAAAAGATAAACGCTAAAACCTAAATGTATAAATTATCTTTTACAAATGTTTATCAATAATTTAAATGTAAACTTGATAGTTGATAAATGTTTCCATCACTGAATTAAAATATATCCATGATAGTGAACTAATGTTTCCAATCAAGGTTATAATATATACCTATGATAGTCTCTTAAAATTTTACTCAATATTTAAAAAATGCATCCAACACAATTCATTTTATATCTATCCCCAGTATGAAAAGTAAAAACGACAATGCATAATCTTTCATGACATAATTTGATTAAGATTTTCATTTGTGGTTAAAATGTATCAAGGAATGTATATAGATGTTTACATTATTATATGAAATATACTCACAACATTTATAAACTTGATCGTGAATCCTAAAGCCTTTAACTCCATAACCGGTAATAATATTTGGTGGGTTTCTTAACCTTTAAGATTCATGATACTTTATGGTTTGTAATAATTTAATTTAATGGATACAATATATATATTTTCATTTTCATCTCTCTCTTCTTCATGTTAGAAAATGTAATAACCTAATTATCCTTCGACTTAAAAGTTAAACTAAGTTGGCTTAGAAGTTCAATGGTTCACCAGTGCCTCAATCTTTAGGTCTTAAAAGTCTCAATTATTTTTAAAGTTTCAACTATAATTAGCTTTCTACCTCATTTATGAAACATAGTTAAGATTTACATACACCGTAAAAATAATATAAACTGATTTAGGAACACTATGGTTCATCATATGATTCATTGTTGTTTATAATTTAATAGTTGTTTTAGATGAAGCTTTTTTTTGTGTGCATATATTATAGATTATTAGTACAATTCATGGATGTTTATAATTAGCTTATGAGAGTTAAAGTTTTAATTATTTTAATAGTACATATTTATTATTTTCTCCTTAAGCCATCAAATTACTAAATCATTCATAATGTCTTACTTATAATTTTTATTATTGTTTTAAATCAATATTAGTTCACATATAAAAAAAACACTATTAAAAACTGAAAGTAGAAAACAAATAAAAATATATTCATTATTAAATGGCAATGCCGATGGAAATATTAAATTCGTCACCAAAACCATCCGTGAATTGCAACCACTAAAACTACTAGTCTCGCCGTTCTCATTTGACTTTCTCATTTACTATTTGGATATGTCTTTTGACTTCAACATTTAACATATAAGATAACAGGACAAATCTAAGTTTACAATTAACTCCTTATGTCAAAAACTATATGATGTAGAAATTTATTTTATAAAATTATTTTATCTTATTTTGAAATACCCCTAAATTAATTTAAATTTATTTAGGGGATTTCTTTTATTAAAACTTAAATAATACTATTAAATATTAAATTATTATATGGAATTATGAAAATTTATTTAGGGGATTTCTCCTATTTAACCCTAAAGAAAACAATAAAATATTTAATTATTATATATTATTATATGGTATTATGAATTTAATAATAAGAATTATAAGTCAATAAATCTTGGAAAAATTTATAAACACTCCAAGTATACTATAAAGATTTTAGAAAGAGTTAGAACATTGTTTTGAAACATAAAAGTCAATATAAAATTCTAGAAACCCTAAAGCCTTTTAAGCCTTGCTAGGGTTGACTTTTTGAGAATGGTCAAAACAGCCCATGAAACCTATACCAATAAATAGGTTATGGAAAACCATGAAGATCGATAAAAAGAACGTCAAAAACGGATCATCCTAGCCAAAGTTATGATAGGATAAAGTTTAGAGCCAAAATTTTAATGACTGCCACGTGTCAAGCTCACACGCGCCAGGACTTAGGCGATTTCTATCTCCTTGAATTTCGGTAACAGATTCTAGTATGTTGCCCTAACTTTGGACGACCATATCTCACTCATCTCTCAATATTTTTCAATGTCGTCTTCTTCATTCTCTTCTCCAAAACGTCCTCTTTCCAACCATTACTCACACAAACCCTAATTCATTATACATCAGCCGCAAATTCGATCTAAAGTTGCCTACCTGCGAAACCTGTACCCAGTTTTCCAGTTTCTCATCGAATTCAGGTAACTTTCGTTCGATCATAACTTCTTCGTCTCTCAACCAAAATTTGATTTCTTTAGCTTGTTTTGAAGATCTCTAATCCCTCTACAATTTTCATGTTTATGCCCAAGTCTGATTCGTAACCGTTTGGAGGATATAGTTGCCTAAAGTTTCCGATTCAACATCACATGAAATCATAGGAAACTGCAAGGTATAAACTCGTAACTTTCGACTTTAATTTCTTCTTGTGCGTTGCGAGTTAGAGTTAGTTCTTGTTATCAATATGTAGAGGTAAGTTTACTCTTTCGATTAAGCCCTTACACATAGCCTAACTCGATCTGTACTGCAAGTTATAGATCCTCAAAGTCGGCCTCGTGAACTGCTCGAAAATTCAAACCTTTCCAGAATTCCGAATTCGAATTCCCCCGTTATTGCAACTCCGGTGAGTTTCCGATCAAATTGCTCTGTTATTGTCATTAGTAATCATGTTACCGGCCTAACCCATGTTCCAATTTAATCTATTACGCGTTGAATTAGGAGAATTTAGCCAAATTGAATTCGAACTGAATTAGGAACCCTAACTTCGAACCCATATTCGATTTTGCGGAATACCGCATCATAAGTGGTGAAATCAGTGTCATTAGAACCGTAATTTAATTTCGAAACGAATGGAGGAAGAATCACTCAATTTGGTTTTGTAGATTGTGAGAAATCGGTGAATTAGTACTCGAATCGGGTTTGGGAATCGCTGAAGAACTCGGTAACCTCGGACCGTCCGATCGTAGTTAAAAGAAACGAACGGCCGAGATTAAAACGTTTCAGATTTAAGTTATTAAAGTTTTAATAAATTCCAGTAAATAACCCTAACTTGTTGAGTTAATTTAAATACCTTCCCGAATGTATTTTGACTTGAAATTTTAACCATAGATTCCTTATTAAATCTAGTTTATTTTGTTGTAAATTAATATGGTTTTGGAGTTTTTAAACGTAAGTTATGATTTTTGCAAATTACGGGTTTTCTAAAATTATTTGGTTAATTTAAAAAGATATTTTTATGAAATAAAAATTTTATAATATGTCTAAAATGTTATAGTTACTATATACTTAATTTGGGATTTTTTGGACAATGGGAAATAGGTTTAAAAATTATGGTTCTAAGGTTTTTCATAAGTTACCTTATAATATAAGGTTTTTAATGTAACCAAAAATTAAAGTATAGATGATTAATAAACTTTATAGGTTGGGGAAAGTATAATAAGACTAAACTAACATTTAATACAGGATGTTAATAAATATTTTTGGGTATAAACTTTTAAGTGAAGTAAATATATATATATATATATACACTTATATATAAAAGGAATAAAATAGTAACTTAGGTTAAATCAAGGAACTAAATTAATCTACATTTATATTAATTATATAATATGGTAGTTAATATACTTAATTGAAACTAAGGAAAATACTTTATTTTATAAACCATATTTTGGATGTAGATATGTGTAAAAGTTAATATAAATAATTAAATGCAATAAAACTACATAAAGAATGTCTTGAATAAATCCTAGAATACATAGACGATAAATAAATAAATAAAATACATAAAATACCTTATAGCAAATAGAATATGAAGGAATTAATAAGTTAAACTAAACCTATACATAATACTATTAAAAGAATATTATATGAGGTAGTATTGAATTGTGGTTATGAAATTAAGCTTAAAGTGTTATCTTGGATTTCTAAGATTTATATAAACCATATTTAAATACATGTTTAATATTATTTGTCAATGACCAGAATGTAAATCTAAAATTGAGTTAAGTAATTAATAAGTTAAAACTTAGGAAAAATTGTGATTAGGTTACGTAAAATGCTACACAAATAGATCTTATTCTATAATTAATGATAAATAAATGTAATACTTTTACCTCTAAATGTGAGGTGGGTTAGTAAGTCTAGATTTAATCATTTCTTAGCATTTATGGTATTGAAATATAACTTAATATTTTAAGATAAAATCATTAAAAGGATTATGATATAAAACTATATTAAACTATGATTTGGAAATTTATCTAAATAATAATCCTTAAGTTTCGTGGCATTAGATAAGCCATATGAAATACATTTATAACCTTTATTACCAATACTTAGGATGTGAGTTTACAATTAAGTGAGGTATTTAGTAGTTAGAGTTTATAGAAGGTTTATGAATAGGAAATTGATACTTAAAACCTTTGAACCTTTTATTAGATAAAACTAAGTTACATAAGATATTATATTGATATACTTTACGGTAATGGGAAATAATGACATGTTATTTGAATATAAAATATGAGAATTTTCATAATAGATTATCTTATTAAATAATTAACAATTTCACTTACAAACCAGAATTCAATTCTTTGATAAATTCTACTCTATGTAGATATATTGTCCATCCTAAATACAATAAAGGAAATTAATTTATTAAGTTATTCCTTTGACACCTTAGGTTTTGTAAAACAATTTAAAACGTATTTAAGGCTTAAGTTTAATGAAGTTTAGTACAAAGGATTATACATAGTCTATAGAGAGAATGTGTGTAAAAATAAAACATTTAGGAAACTAAATGTAAGTAAGGATACATAAAAGGTTATACTAAACACCTTATTGTATAGGTAATAATAAAACATATAATATACCTTGTGAATACTAAATGTAAGATTAATTCGTTAAATCTAAGTTAACTATAGTATAGTTATTCACGATGAGAAGCAATTTAACATCTTATGACAAGGTTATTAGATGGATGTAATTAAAAGTCATTCTGAACTAAAGATGAGAGAATTGAGTTTAGCAGTTCAATTAAGTTATAATAAAACGCGTCTACAACACTACGATTCCAATATACAAGATGTAGATCTTAATTAAGTTAAGGGAAAGACTTAATCATAATGGGTTATCTAGTAGATATTGTTTAAATACATAATCTTTACATTGTGAGATAATAGTATTGTAACACCCCATCCAAAGCCTATCGTGGTTATCGCAATCTGAACACTTAATCGAAAACGTCGCAGCGGAAATAAACAACACTTGGACCTTGCCACGGTCTGATCGTTAGAATATACCGGCTTATATACTTACAATATTTATCCAAAACACTTATCCACTTAAACATCAACATTCGTAATACCACAACCAACCGAGTGCTAGTATCTTAAACATAATCCCAACTTACATCAGTTTAATATAAACCGTCGGAGCACAGGCGCAACCCGAACTCAAAATAAAGTCCCAACCTAAGTCTAACCGCTCCTACTCTCGTAGTGCGTCCTCATGGGCCTCTTACCTGCAAGTGTAAAAAGCCCCCGAGGGGTCAGCACGAATGCTGGTACACCCTCTCATGGCCCCCAAGCTAACGGGGCTACGACGACTAATTGTCGATAGCATGGAAATTGATTACATACACAAGCATAATATGAAGTGCAATAACAAACACAGATGAACATATATGTTTACAACCAATGAACGACTCAAGCGTTCCCTTATCAAGTGGGTTAGTAACCCCCTCCTTAGTCCTCATTTCCTTAATCTCAGTTCCTTACCTTACCTTAATCTTAATCTCAATCTTAATCTTAATCTCAGTATACAAACCTTTCCTGGAAGGGATTGGTTGTAGCTTAATTCGAACCTGGGATTTAGGTGATCCCACCGCACCATCTTAATGCCACCTACTCTGGACGGGAGTCCAGCGTAGCTGAGCCGGCAACCGGCCCTAGGCTACAAGTCCGAAGACAAGTCCTTAAGCGGAGGGCGGATCTGATTCAGATACCGTCCCCCTTTTTCCTTAGCATGCATGACCGGAGATCGGTCCCGGGTTTCCTCACTCAAGTTCCAGTTAGTAGACATCTTAAACACCATGTGCTAGCTAAGCCTTAACGGGCATTAACCAACAACCATCAAACTTAACTCTTATTCTTAACTCAGTAAGTACTAAACTTGGTTAGTAACAATCTCAAGTCTCGCGGGTTAGTGTAAATACACAATCACAACGAGAACAATATAACCGGTTGCATGCTTTATCTTGTTTTAGTCATAGCAATAAACAGATAGCACACAAGCCGAGGGACACCTCGTTAGCAAGCAGGTCACAAGAAGGATTGTACCGTTCACCGTCGATCGTTTTTGACTAATCTTCTTCGGGGTCCCAACTCACAAACCTAAAACATTCATTCATTTTTAGGTTATTAGTTATTTGCACCTTACTTAACTCACTTAGTCCCTAAGGACTTCCATTCAATAACCTCCAAGTCTTTATCACTTAGCTTACAAACTTAACTTTAAACATTAAAACTTATACTTAAGCTTAACTTAATTCCTTAAGTTCTTAGGGTCCTAATCATTACTACCCTACTAATGGTACCCTAATACCAATTAACACCCTCAGAAATTAATTTCTTTTTTTTTTTTTTTTGGGCTCGACCGGACTTACCGACCGGACTTGCCAAGTCCGGTCCATTCCAGTAACCTTTACCGTTTGAAAATTCTACCCCGACCGGACTTACAAGTCCGGTCCTATGTCCGGTCGATTCCAGAGACTTATTACCGTACAAAATTTTAAGCCCGACCGGACTTGACAAGTCCGGTCCCATGTCCGGTCTATTCCAGAAACTAATTCCCTCACAAAACAAGCCCGACCGGACTTGTAAGTCCGGTCCCCAAGTCCGGTCGATTCCAGAAACATTTTCCGGTAGTGTAACAGAGCCCGACCGACCTTGCAAGTCCGGTCCTAAGGTCGGTCGGCTCCAGAAACTTGTTTCTAAATTCTTTTTCAACTCCAAACTTCTCCTCATATATTCTAATATGTTATAACCCATTTGGGCACCTCAAATACACCTTAAGCCCTCCTTAAATACCTTAAATCATCCACCAAGATCCACCTTAGTCATTATGCATTTTCCTTGTAATAATGCTAACACTTGTAATGTTTTCCTCTAGGTTTCTAGGTGGTGGTTCATACCTAATGTAACCACTATGCCAAATGTTTTCTTCACCACTATAACATCATCTCCCAAGCATCTCTCACTATCTAAAACTCTTTTAAGCATTTACTTAAAGTTCCTTAACAAGTTTAACTTCCATCATCATCACATTATTTCCTTCCTAGTTGTGCACCAACATTTGCCTAAGTCCTAAATACTCAAATACATTCTCTTGATTCCTAAATCTTCCATGGTGATACCTAAGTCATTATAAATCATTAAACACCTTAACTTCACCCTTTTTCATCAAGACAACCTATAGAACATTCCTAGTACTTCCTTAGTCATTAAATTCCCTTAGGATATCTCAAACACTTAAACTCTCCTTTAAATTTTGCCATGGGTTCTCTAGTATATAGTACCTCCTAACACATGGTTTTTTCTCCAACAAACCAATACCACACAAATTCTCATCACAATAGCTTAACACCCAATTTACACCAAAACCACACCACATCATCATATAGTGCTTAAACTTAATGTGCTTGGCACTTAGGCCCTTAAATGACAATAATCTTAACCACTGAATTTCCACATATATATGCCTTCAACCTGCGAATACACTCAACAAGGCTCCCATTGAAATAAAATGCTTCTTGTACTTCACCTTTATATTCTTAAACTATCTCTTTTCTCATTTGCTCCTTAGTCACAAGTTCACAAGAATAGTCATTGTTTTTCCTAGGTTTTATAGCACCTTCCCAATATAAACTCTACACTAAACTCATCATATACCCACATCTCATTCCCTTAAACAACAAAACACCTTAAGGTAAGTAATTTACCTTGTTTTCTCACAAGCTTAAAAGCTTTTCTCCTTAGGTTTTCTTTGTTCAATCTCGGTCACCAATGTGATTCTCCTTGCCAATGTTCTAACCAATATCCAATGACTCCAATGAGTACTAGATAACACATTAACCCTAAGGAACAAACCCTAGGTTTAAAAATATGTTTTAAGGTATTAATGTGATTGTTTTACCTTGGTTTCTCAAGACAAACTTGGATGTGAAGCAAGAAGGACCTCCTCTCTCCTTTGAAGAGTAGAAACAAGCTAGAACAAGGCATAAACATGGAGTCCCATGAGTATATATTTTCGGTCATGTGAAGAAAATGGTGGAAACCTAGATTTTCTTACACTTTCTTTACCTTAAGAGAATGGAGATGCCAATGGAGTCTCCAAACTTGAATTTCCTCCTCTAATGGTGGTTTGACTTGGCACCAAAATGAAGCTCTTGGAGTTTTGAAAAGATAGAAAGGAGGCTTGAGCTAACTAAGAAGAGTATGTATTTTGTTTTGGATTTGGAGCTAAAATGAGCAAGATGTGGCCAAGGGAAGATGGAGCTTTCATGGAGGTGAGCTCTACGTGAATGGAGAAGAGAAAGAGAGCAAGGAAACCGTGTGAACAAGGGAGAATGAAGAAGTGAGGAGAGAGGTAAGTAAATGTGATATTTATCTTAAAAGGTGAATAGTGTTTTTACTTTATAACTTACTTATTTTTGCTTTCTCTTTACTTAGCTAGATAAGTGTGGTGAGTCACACTTAAAAAACCGGCCCCCTTTAATGAATGAGGGTAGTTTAGTCTTTGTTGACCAAATGTCTCACTTATATAGACTTATGTTATAAACTAGCTTAATTAATTCACTATTCATCAAAAACAAGGCACATTGTTGTGAAATTTTTGATTTCCCATTGATATAGGCCTCCAAATGTGATACTATATAGTACACATATTAATTAAAGAGTAATGATGGACATTTAGCCATTCAAAACTCATTTACAAGACAATTTTTCAAAAACGTGCTTTAAGACTCCTTAAAGCACATTTTGTGTTTTAACTAGTTTTTCAAGCTTGGTTTTCTTTGGTAATTGACTTAAAATGACCATTAGGATATTACTAAGGTCTTAGAACAATATTTGGGTACTCTCCCATGTCTCTCCAAGCTTAGAGCACGTTTTTGCTTAAACTGCTCTTTTTGGTGTTTCCTTATATTTTCTTTGATTAGAAATGTTTCTTAATGTTTCTAAGGCATTATTTAGCCTCCTTATATCTTAGTTTATCATTTAAACACCATATCTAAGTTTGGGGTATTTCAATCTACCCCCCTTAAAAGAACTTTGTCCTCAAAGTTCACACATGTGCTTAACCATTCACGGTACACATTTCTCTTAATCTTAATACCACATCTTATATTCACATTTATACATCTCAAGACTCAAAGGTCAATCTCAAATACAATACATAAGTATTATACATAACTCAAACTTACACCGAAGTGTAGCAACTTACACAAATCCACATCTTAAACAACCAAACAACGACAACATGATCGTTTCCTAACTCAAAAGCGAGGAAGCTCTACCCCCCTTAAAAAGGGGTACGCCCCGTACCCTATACAGACGATCTAGTCAGTAAATAAAGAAGGGTACTTCGCCCTCATCTTATCCTCTAATTCCCACGTGGCCTCTTCGACATCCTGGTTAGACCAGAGAACCTTCACCAGTCGCACTGACTTGTGGCGAGTGTCCCTAGTCTTACTGTCCAAGATTCTCTGAGGAGTCTCCACGGACTCATGTTTGGTTCTAAAGTCAACCTCTCAGGTTCTAACACATGGGAGGGGTGGTGCATGTATTTCTTTAGCTGTGAAACATGAAAAACATCATGCACTTTACCCAGCTCAGCAGGTAAATTCAACCTGTAAGCAACCGGGCCCACCCGCTCCGTAATCTCATAAGGACCAACAAATTTCGGGCTTAACTTGCCCTTCTGCCCAAACCTGAATACACCCTTCATCGGTGATACTCGCAGAAATACCCGGTCGCCCACTGCGAACTCCAGGTCCCGTCGTCGAACATCAGCATACGACTTCTGCCTATCTTGAGCAGCTTTCATGTTCTCCCTGATTTGCTGAACTTCAGCCTTAACTTGTTCTAAGTACTCTGGTCCTATAATGACCGTCTCACTCGACTCATCCCAGCAGAGCGGTGTACGACATGGTCTACCGTACAACGCTTGAAAAGGTGCCATCTTGATCGAAGCGTGATAGCTGTTGTTGTATGAAAACTCAATCAGATGCAATCTGTCAATCCAACTGCCCTGGAAGTCTAAGGCACATGCTCTCAGCATGTCCTCGAGTGTCTGAATAGTACGCTCAGTCTGACCATCTGTCTGAGGATGGAACGCGGTACTCAGTTTGAGTTCTGTACCCAACGCTTCTCTGGTAGCTCTCCAGTACCTCGAAAGGAATCTGGTATCTCTATCTGACACTATGGTCTTTGGTGTGCCATGATGCCTCATGATTTCTTTCTCAAATAACTCAGCTAATTTGGTCACCTTCCAAGTATCCTTCATCGGTATGAATCGGGCTACTTTGGTAAGGCGATCCACCACCACCCATATCATGTTGAGACCTCCCCTAGCAGGTGGAAGCCCAACTACGAAGTCCATGGAGATATCATGGAACTTCCACTCCGGAACTGGCATCGACTGTACCATTCCGCCCGGTCGTCTGTGCTCGAATTTCACCTTCTGGCATGTGAGACACCTCAAGACGAACTCGGTAACATCTGTCTTCATCCCCGACCACCAGAAGTATCTCTTCATGTCTTTATACATTTTAGAGGCTCCCGGATGGATGGAAACTGAAGAACAGTGTGATTCTCTAAGTATACGGTCTTTCAGATCCGTGTTACCTCGTGGTATGCATAATCGGCCCTTAAGTCTGATCAGATCATCATCATGAAGTCTGAAGTCGTATTTCTGACTCTCAAAGGTACCATCTGTCAGCTTCTGTCTGACCTCTCTCATATACTCATCAGTCCTCTGAGCCTCTCGCACCTCATCAACCAAGCTGGAGAAAGAAACTAGCGAATGGAGTGAGTGTGCTCGACGGCTCAGGGCATCTGCTACAACATTGGCCTTCCCTTCTTTGTATTGGAGGTCAATGTCATAGTCTTTCAGAAATTCTAACCATCTCCTCTGTCGAAGATTTAACTCCTTCTGAGTGAATATGTATTTCAAACTTTTATGATCGGTGTAGATCGTGACACTAACCCCGTATAAGTAGTGGCGCCATATCTTCAAAGCGAAGACTACAGCTCCCAGCTCTAAATCATGTGTGGGGTAGTTCTCCTCATGTTTCTTCAACTGGCGTGAGGCATATGCCACCACCTTGCCATGTTGCATGAGCACGCAACCCAGCCCTCTGCCGGATGCATCACAATAAACCTCAAAGCCCTCTGTACCGTCTGGAATGGTCAGTACCGGTGCAGTGGTCAGTGAGTCCTTCAAGCGCTGAAATCTCTCACAGTCAACTGTCCATAGAAATGGTGCATCTTTCTTCATCAGACTGGTCATCGGCTTCGCGACCTTGCTGAAATCTCTAACAAATCTCCTGTAGTAACCTGCCAGACCGAGAAAGCTCCGGATGTCGGTAACAGTCTTCGGCCTTGGCCAGGTACGTACGGCATCAATCTTTGCTGGATCCACTGCGATCCCAGCATCTGAGATGACATGACCCAGGAAAGAGACCTGGTCAAGCCAAAACTCACACTTGGAGAACTTAGCATATAGCTGGTTCTCCCTCAATATTTCTAACACCCTCCTCAAATGTTCCTCATGCTCAACCTTAGACTTTGAATATATCAGAATGTCATCAATAAAAACCACAACCGACTTGTCCAGCTGCTCCCGGAACAAGCGGTTCATCAGATCCATAAACTTCGCCGGTGCGTTCGACAAACCGAACGGCATCACTGTAAACTCATAGTGGCCGTATCGTGTCCGGAATGCCGTCTTCTCAATGTCTCCCTCCTTAATGGCTATCTGATGATACCCCGATCTGAGATCAATCTTGGAAAACACAGATGCTCCCTTCAACTGATCGAACAGATCGTCAATGCGGGGTAGTGGGTACTTATTCTTCACTGTTACCGCATTCAGCTCTCTGTAGTCGATGCAGAGGCGGAGACTACCATCCTTCTTCTTCACGAAGAGGACTAGCGCTCCCCATGGTGACACACTTGGTCTAATGAATCCTTTATCCAACAAATCTTTCAGTTGTTCTTTTAACTCAGTCATTTCTGCCGGAGCCATACGGTATGGTGCTTTGGCTATCGGTCCGGTACCAGGTAGCAGCTCAATGGTGAACTCTACCTCCCGAGTGGGTGGCATGCCGGGCAGTTCCCGTGGAAATAAGTCGGGGAACTCCGACACTACCGGTAAGTCGGGGTCGAACTCAGGGTCTCTCTCTATGTCCTGTACATAGCAGAGGTATACTTCTTCCTTTCTCCTTAATTCTCTGTGCATTGCCATGGCGGTGATGATCTTAGTCGAAGGCTCCCTGGGCCTCTGGCGGTATGATATTGTTACCCCAGACGGACTCCTGAGCAGCAATCTATGCTCGGCGCAGAGGATACGTCCCTTGTGCCGCTCCAACCAGTTCATCCCGAAGATAACATCAAATCCTAGCTTACTGAACTCAATGAAACTGACTGGGAAGTCTTCCCCCTTAATTCTGATGGTGGCTCCTCGGTAGTAACGAGTGCAACGAACCTTCTCCTTAGACGGGAGCGTAACCGTGAAGTCGGGTAGCTCCTCAGCGTCTAGCCCCAACCTGCTCGCAAATGATGCAGAGACAAAGGTATGCGAGGCCCCTGAGTCGAAGAGAACTGATGCCTCAATCCCATTGATCGGAAAGGTGCCGGTGAGGATAGTACCGCTAGCGTCGGCCTGTGCCTCTGTGAGTATGCTTAGTGCACCTTCCGTACCGAGTCCATAACCTAATTGTGTTCACAAGCTCCATGAGTATTGATGGTATAACAAGAGTCGTAACAATTTATATGAACAACACTGTTATTTTATTTATGACCATCCTGTTTACAACATGTGCTTCAATCTTACATCTCATTTCTCATCTCATTCTAACATTACATGGCTAATATTGTCTAAAGGTTAGGTTTAATCTTCCTGGTCTCATATGCGTCGCATTGATTACTGCTGACGGTGCGTATTCAGCTTGATTCTCTTAATCCCATGGTATAACATCCTTGATTCTCCTCCCAAAATTAATACATCACCTGACTTAAGTACTATCTTATCTGCACGGTCCGCACGCTTCTGCTCGCCGTATAAAAACTCCGCATCATCTCCAATGGACCAAGACACTACGGGTATCCCTCTTTCGAGAGACTCCGTTGTCTCGTCCTTATCCTGGTGTAGTCCCAGTTTCCCATCTTTTTCGTAGAAGTTTACAATGCAAATGTCTGGCTGGATGTCCGGAATCGGTTCAGCTTCCAACTGCTGAGCGATTTCCATGACTTGTGTAATAACTGGATGGAACTCTTCGGGTATTCCCGGTGGTGAGACTCCATCTTGCTCCCTTGTGGTTTGGTAATTCTTGGCATACGGATTCCAATCCTTGCCCAAGCTCATCATCTTTAATTTCATCTTTGCTCCCCCTGGGTACTCCGGTGTGTAAAAACCTCCCGGTCCCATTCCTAGTTGATTGCACCCCTGATGATGGCTATTTGCGCTTCGGGTGTCAGGTATCCCCTTAATAAAATCATACCTGGGCGGATAACCTGACATTGTTCGGTTGGAAAGTGTATGGTTTCGATGTCGGTGTGCTCCGGGTTAGATGTAGATGGTATGGGGTAGCAGATGTTGAATCTTCCTAAAGTGGTAGTAGGTTATGTCTTACTTATGTTCTAATCTCATCTTATTCTTACTTAACTCATTTATTCACCAAACATGCATGATAATGCGGTAAGCAGGTAGTTTTATTACTAAATGGTTATAGTGGTACCTGGCCTCGATGAGGGCTCAGGCTCATCGTCCCGGTCCACCATGTGTAGAGTGGGCCCCGTCTTCTGGGTCGCCCGTGGGTTCTTGTCCGCCGGCTGCTGCACTTTCCTCTGACCGTCAGATCCAGCTCCCTGATCGGTCTTGCCCTTGCCCCTGGTATCGGGCCTGGCTCTGCTAGCAGGGTTCCGGTAACACTCATCTCGATGCCCGTAGACACCACAGAAGTTGCACTCCACCTTATTCCCCAGTCGAGCCCGGGGTGGTCCTTGTGACACCATCTACAGATGAAGCGTCGCTGGTAGCCACCACCGGCTCCCCTCTCAGTCTCAGATCCTGATGATTCATATCGTCAATTCTCATATCTCAAACGGTTACTAATTTATTTCTTAACTCATTCAATATCAATTTTTCTCACCCTTTGGCGCCTTAGAGCGCAGTGGTGTAGCTGCAATAGCATAGGTCAGCTTCAATGGCTCTTCCGAAGCCTTCTCCTTTTCCTCCTTCCCTTTCGGGTTCTGATTCTTCTGGGCCTGAGGCTGGTACTTTTGTTTCTTGTACCCTCCTTGCCCTTGACTCTCTGAGCTCTTCCCAGCACTCTTCCTCTTTGCATTCTCCTCGTCCCTCAGCTGGACGGTAATCTCAACCTTAGCAGCGGCATGATAGCACTCCTGCTTTTCCATAGTATTAGTCACACTTATTTCTCATAATCTAAATCTTATTCACCACTTACTCAAATTTCAATCGTTCTTATTACCTGCAAGGTAGTGTAACTCGTCGGCCCCATGCCGTAGCGGAGTCGATGGCTAAGCCCGCCATAGAAGCGGTCCACCAAGATCTGGTCAGAATACCCTAGACCTGGCAGAAGACGGAGCAAGGCAGTGAACTCTGAGTAATACTCGTCCACTGTCATCTTGTCCGACTGCTTAGCGCATCCACTGCAAGCGCTTCTTCGTCTGGACATGGGCGGGGTAGTACTTTGCCCGTAGCAAGGCGGTGTACTGCTCCCAGCCGAACTCTGGATTGGCCACATGCTCGGCCCTCACCAGCTTCCACCAATCGCCCGCCGCCCCCTTCAGGTAGAAAGCAGCTAAGCGCACCTTGATCCCAGCAGGGACATCAAGGGTCTCGAAGGCGGTCTCCAGCTCGGAGATGTACGCCTCAAGCTTGGCGGGATCGGTCTCCCCCTTGAAGTGCGCGGGTCGAAGATCAGCAAGACTCTTCACCCAGTTTGGTTCCCTAGGTTGTGGCGGTGGAGGTGGTGCACCCACACCAGGCTGATAGCCCATATGCCCTAAAGCGGCAGCTACGATCTCAGCGATCGTCTGCCCTCCAGGTATCCCTGGAATATCCTCACCCCGGCCGCGACCTCGGCCTCCTCTAGGGCGTCCTGCCATCTGAACAAGCATAACTTACATTAGATTCGTACTCACCATTGTTTTGGTTAGTAAATTTATAACGTCCGTAGACGGTAAAGACAATCCACACTTATTAGTGGTCATCTGACTCTACTCACTCTAACTTCTCACACCCTTAACCCAATACTTACTCCTTAACTTATATCCTAGCTCGGTGGTTACTTATATCCGGTATTTCTTGATCAGAGCGTAACTACGCTCTGATACCACTTTTTGTAACACCCCATCCAAAGCCTATCGTGGTTATCGCAATCTGAACACTTAATCGAATACGTCGCAGCGGAAATAACAACACTTGGACCTTGCCACGGTCTGATCGTTAGAATACCGGCTTAATACTTACAATACTTATCCAAAAACATTATCCAACTCAAACATCAACATTCAATACCACAACCAACCGAGTGCTAGTATCTCAAACATAATCCCAAACTTACATCAGTTTAATATAAAGTCGGGAGCACAGGCGCAACCCGAACTCAAAATAAATCCCAACCTAAGTCTAACCGCTCCTACTCTCGTAGTGCGTCCTCATGGGCCTCTTACCTGCAAGTGTAAAAATAGCCCCCGAGGGGGTCAGCACGAATGCTGGTACACCCTCTCATGGCCCCCAAGCTAACGGGGCTACGACGACTAATTGTCGATAGCATGGAAATTGATTACATACACAAGCATAATATGAAGTGCAATAACAACCACAGATGAACATATATAGTTCACAACAATGAACGACTCAAGCGTTCCCTTATCAAGTGGGTTAGTAACCCCCTCCTTAGTCCTCATTTCCTTAATCTCAGTTCCTTACCTTACCTTAATCTTAATCTCAATCTTAATCTTAATCTCAGTATACAAACCTTTCCTGGAAGGGATTGGTTGTAGCTTAATTCGAACCTGGGATTTAGGTGATCCCACCGCACCATCTTAATGCCACCTACTCTGGACGGGAGTCCAGCGTAGCTGAGCCGGCAACCGGCCCTAGGCTACAAGTCCGAAGACAAGTCCTTAAGCGGAGGGCGGATCTGATTCAGATACCGTCCCCCTTTTTCCTTAGCATGCATGACCGGAGATCGGTCCCGGGTTTCCTCACTCAAGTTCCAGTTAGTAGACATCTTAAACACCATGTGCTAGCTAAGCCTTAACGGGCATTAACCAACAACCATCAAACTTAACTCTTATTCTTAACTCAGTAAGTACTAAACTTGGTTAGTAACAATCTCAAGTCTCGCGGGTTAGTGTAAATATAACACAATCACAACGAGAACAATATAACCGGTTGCATGCTTTATCTTGTTTTAGTCATAGCAAATAAACAGATAGCACACAAGCCGAGGGACACCTCGTTAGCAAGCAGGTCACAAGAAGGATTGTACCGTTCACCGTCGATCGTTGTTTGACTAATCTTCTTCGGGGTCCCAACTCACAAACCTAAAACATTCATTCATTTTTAGGTTATTAGTTATTTCACCTTACTTAACTCACTTAGTCCCTAAGGACTTCCATTCAATAACCTCCAAGTCTTTATCACTTAGCTTACAAACTTAACTTTAAACATTAAAACTTATACTTAAGCTTAACTTAATTCCTTAAGTTCTTAGGGTCCTAATCATTACTACCCTACTAATGGTATACCCTAATACCAATTAACACCCTCAGAAATTAAAATTTCTTTTTTTTTTTTTTTTTGGCTCGACCGGACTTACCGACCGGACTTGCCAAGTCCGGTCCATTCCAGTAACCTTTACCGTTTGAAAATTCTACCCCGACCGGACTTACAGTCCGGTCCTATGTCCGGTCGATTCCAGAGACTTATTACCGTACAAAATTTTAAGCCCGACCGGACTTGACAAGTCCGGTCCCATGTCCGGTCTATTCCAGAAACTAATTCCCTCACAAAACACAAGCCCGACCGGACTTGTAAGTCCGGTCCCCAAGTCCGGTCGATTCCAGAAACATTTTCCGGTAGTGTAACAGAGCCCGACCGACCTTGCAAGTCCGGTCCTAAGGTCGGTCGGCTCCAGAAACTTGTTTCTAAATTCTTTTTCAACTCCAAACTTCTCCTCATATATTCTAATATGTTATAACCCATTTGGGCACCTCAAATACACCTTAAGCCCTCCTTAAATACCTTAAATCATCCACCAAGATCCACCTTAGTCATTATGCATTTTCCTTGTAATAATGCTAACACTTGTAATGTTTTCCTCTAGGTTTCTAGGTGGTGGTTCATACCTAATGTAACCACTATGCCAAATGTTTTCTTCACCACTATAACATCATCTCCCAAGCATCTCTCACTATCTAAAACTCTTTTAAGCATTTACTTAAAGTTCCTTAACAAGTTTAACTTCCATCATCATCACATTATTTCCTTCCTAGTTGTGCACCAACATTTGCCTAAGTCCTAAATACTCAAATACATTCTCTTGATTCCTAAATCTTCCATGGTGATACCTAAGTCATTATAAGTCATTAAAACACCTTAACTTCACCCTTTTTCATCAAGACAACCTATAGAACATTCCTAGTACTTCCTTAGTCATTAAATTCCCTTAGGATATCTCAAACACTTAAACTCTCCTTTAAATTTTGCCATGGGTTCTCTAGTATATAGTACCTCCTAACACATGGTTTTTCTCCATCAAACAACCAATACCACACAAATTCTCATCACAATAGCTTAACACCCAATTTACACCAAAACCACACCACATCATCATATAGTGCTTAAACTTAATGTGCTTGGCACTTAGGCCCTTAAATGACAATAATCTTAACCACTGAATTTCCACATATATTTGCCTTCAACCTGCGAATACACTCAACAAGGCTCCCATTGAAATAAAATGCTTCTTGTACTTCACCTTTATATTCTTAAACTATCTCTTTTCTCATTTGCTCCTTAGTCACAAGTTCACAAGAATAGTCATTGTTTTTCCTAGGTTTTATAGCACCTTCCCAATATAAACTCTACACTAAACTCATCATATACCCACATCTCATTCCCTTAAACAACAAAACACCTTAAGGTAAGTAATTTACCTTGTTTTCTCACAAGCTTAAAAGCTTTTCTCCTTAGGTTTTCTTTGTTCAATCTCGGTCACCAATGTGATTCTCCTTGCCAATGTTCTAACCAATATCCAATGACTCCAATGAGTACTAGATAACACATTAACCCTAAGGAACAAACCCTAGGTTTAAAAATATGTTTAAGGTATTAATGTGATTGTTTTACCTTGGTTTCTCAAGACAACTTGGATGTGAAGCAAGAAGGACCTCCTCTCTCCTTTGAAGAGTAGAAACAAGCTAGAACAAGGCATAAACATGGAGTCCCATGAGTATATATTTTCGGTCATGTGAAGAAAATGGTGGAAAACTAGATTTTCTTACACTTTCTTTACCTTAAGAGAATGGAGATGCCAATGGAGTCTCCAAACTTGAATTTCCTCCTCTAATGGTGGTTTGACTTGGCACCAAAATGAAGCTCTTGAAGTTTTGAAAAGATAGAAAGGAGGAGCTTGAGCTAACTAAGAGAGTATGTATTTTGTTTGGATTTTGGAGCTAAAATGAGCAAGATGTGGCCAAGGGAAGATGGAGCTTTCATGGAGGTGAGCTCTACGTGAATGGAGAAGAGAAAGAGAGCAAGGAAACCGTGTGAACAAGGGAGAATGAAGAAGTGAGGAGAGAGGTAAGTAAATGTGATATTTATCTAAAAAGGTGAATAGTGTTTTACTTTATAACTTACTTATTTTTGCTTTCTCTTACTTAGCTAGATAAGTGTGGTGAGTCACACTAAAAAAACCGGCCCCCTTTAATGAATGAGGGTAGTTTAGTCTTTGTTGACCAAATGTCTCACTTATATAGACTTATGTTATAAACTAGCTTAATTAATTCACTATTCATCAAAAACAAGGCACATTGTTGTGAAATTTTTGATTTCCCATTGATATAGACCTCCAAATGTGATACTATATAGTACACATATTAATTAAAGAGTAATGATGGACATTTAGCCATTCAAAACTCATTTACAAGACAATTTTTCAAAAACGTGCTTTAAGACTCCTTAAAGCACATTTTGTGTTTTAACTTGTTTTCAAGCTTGGTTTTCTTTGGTAATTGACTTAAAATGACCATTAGGATATTACTAAGGTCTTAGAACAATATTTGGGTACTCTCCCATGTCTCTCCAAGCTTAGAGCACGTTTTTGCTTAAACTGCTCTTTTGGTGTTTCCTTATATTTTCTTTGATTAGAAATGTTCTTAATGTTTCTAAGGCATTATTTAGCCTCC
Source organism: Limonium bicolor (assembly GCA_023374045.1). Taxonomy (NCBI): domain Eukaryota; kingdom Viridiplantae; phylum Streptophyta; class Magnoliopsida; order Caryophyllales; family Plumbaginaceae; genus Limonium; species Limonium bicolor. The sequence goes on from CM041782.1 coordinate 54,848,178, forward strand.
TTATATCTTAGTTTATCATTTAAACACCATATCTAAGTTTGGGGTATTTCACTTACCTTAATTAAAGCACCAAGAAAATATCACCAGCCACACCAAACTCTCCTCAACCGTATATATACACATAACAAGTTAGATTTTTGTCAGAAAAATTCTTGAACCTTAATGAGACTCTTAAGCACCTAAGGAGGTAATTACCTTCAATATTTGATGATTTGTTTTTCATTTTGGAGTGAGTCCCTAAGTTCACGGCAGTTTGGGGTCAACTTAATCCAAGTCGATGACCATTTGCACCATAAAAAAATATAGGTTAATGACTCTCTTTTTTTGCTAATTTAAGGAGCTTTTCACATGGAATTTGACATAAAAAGGGAGGATCCTTACCGTGAGTTTGGACGGGTTCAAGTAGAAATGTCGGTTACCTAAGCAAAGGAAAAACCGTTTCAGTTGGTGCAGAAAAGTTAAGGAGAACAAGGCCTCAACTAGCCATGAAGAAGTCACGATTACCATTGTTTTTAAGCACTAAGAGGGTGACTTTTTACCGTGTTTGCTGGGGTCTAGATAGTATTCTCGGATAGTTAAACAAAGAGAATAATCTTACTTTTGAGCAGAAGTAACAGGAGTATGAGTTTAGTTGTGCATGGAAAAATAATAGAATTAACGGCAATGACTTTGATTATGAATCAAAGTTTTTACAGAGAAGTTTTGAGTTTTGTTTTCCGCCGTTCGAAAAACAGCCTCACGGTTTCACAAGAAGGGAAAAATAAAAACTAAACTACTCAATAGAGCGGCACCGCGCTTTAGAGATAAAAATACAACTTTCCGAAGTACGTCCGGGCGAGCTCAATGACGTCCGAATCCGGACTGCTCGCAAGGACGTTGTTATTTAGCTCCTCCATTGGATGCAATGAAGCTACGACCACGATTATCTTCTAACTTCTCCAGGGGAGAGGACACCACGTCCGGCTGGGCATACTTGGGAAGGATAGGAACAACCGTGTCCGTGCGGGCGAGCTCAATGACGTCCGGATCCGGACTGCTCGCAAAGACAGCATATAATAGCTTCTCGGCATATTCCAACACCCCTCCCCCAAACCACCCCCCCCCCCCCCGCAAGCCTAACGCGATTAGGATCGCTTATGCTTTTAAAGATCGGGATGTCCCATGCTCATGTCAGCAAGCTGCGTAGAAGTAGGTGGTAAAAAAAAGACATCACCAAGCCCCTGCTAGATCTTCTCATGAACGAAGTGACAATCAATCTCAATATGCTTCGTACGCTCATGAAATACTGGATTGCGCGCAATGTGAATAGTAGATTGATTGTCACATTTAACTGGAATAGAAGTAATCCCTTCAACATTAGGCACATGAAGAAGCCGAGTGAGCCATGTAAGTTCTACCGTAACACGACAAAGAGAACGATACTCTGGATCTACACTAGATAAAGAAACTGCACCCTGCTTCTTTGTTTCCACGAAATAGGACTATCACCCAAAAATATGTAATAGCCAGAAACTTATCTCCGTGTATCCGAACAAGCTGCCCAGTTAGAATCACAATAAGCAGCCAAAGACAAACCAGATGAAGATCTTGCACGAAGGACAAACCCATAATTGATGTTCCTTTCACATAACATAGCATGTAATGCATCCCGTAAATGAAGATCAGTGGGACACTGCATAAACTGACTGAGAGCCTGAACAGTAAAACAAAAATTTGGCCGTGTGTTAGTCAAATAATTAAGCCACCAACCAACCGTCGATAAACAAAAGGATCCTCCAATGGAGTCCCATCAGTACTGCGTAAGGAGACCCCAACTTGCATCGAGCCTGTTGTAGCCTTGCCTACATCACATTCATTTTCCTTGAGAAGTTCCTGGAAAAGCTTCCGCAGAGATAAAATAATGCCATGTGATGTATGCAAGAACTCGATGCCCAAGAAATAATGTATGTAGTGTCCAAATCTTTAATCTTGAAGTTGTCATCTAAAGCTTGCTTGAGACAATCAATGTCACCTTGATCTGTCCCACCAACAACATATCATCACATATATAGCCACATAAAACACTGGGTACCACTTTCCTTATAAAACAAGGAATAGTCATTTTTGGACTGACAAAACCAAGAGTCCTGAGAAAGTGTGCTAGCTACCACTATCGACTGCTTGAGACCATAAAGGGAACGTCACAGCAAGCATGCTTTGTTGCGCCCTGAAACATCCAATCCAGGTGGTACTTTCATGTACACCTCCTCATCAAGATCACCATTTAAGAAAGCATTATTCACATCTAGCTGATTGACAATCTACCCTTTATTGATGGCAACAGTTAGAAGAGCACGAATGGTTGTCATCTTGACTACGAGGGAAAAGTCTCATGGTAATCAAGACCATAGCTCTGAGTGAACCCCTAGCCACCAACCGTGCCTTATACCGCTCAAGAGATCCATTAGACTTTAGTTTCACCTTGTAAACCCATTTGCAACCAACTTCGTTCTTCCCCTTTGGCAAATTGACAATTTCCCAAGTATGATTAGCCTCCAAGGCCTCCAACACTTTCTGCATAGCCTCGCGCCAGTGATCAGAAACAACTGCTTCTTTATAAGACTGGGTTCTGCAAGAATCCCATCATTCCCTGTCATAGAAAAAGCATAGGAGACAACAGGTATGGTCTCTGTTGTGAGACTTATGCACCCTTCTAACAGATTCACGCCACTCTTGTTTGAGTAGACACGCGCATCTAATATTTCCTGAAAAGATGTAGCACACACATAATCATCTAGATATTCAGGTCGTTGAACTTCCCGACCAGACGTTCGAGTCACAACCGGCTCCTCTGACAAAAGATTCATTTGTTGGACATAGTGTATCAACTTCAGCAGGAGGACAAACTACTTTAACCTCATCCCGAACTGACGTTCAAATATTGCAAGAAAACACTTGATTGCAAACCAAGCATCACCCTTATGTTTCATAAGTTGAATCCACGTATACGAGAATAATCATCAACAAAGCAAACAAAATACTGATAACTGTTATAAGTAGGAGTGTGTAAAGGATCCCAAACATCAACATGAACTAACTCAAAAGGTTAACTGTCTTAATTTCTGAATGCCCAAACGGCAGACGCTGAGCTCGACATTTGTACCAAATATCACAAACAAAATCTTTAGGTACAACATCAGGCTTTATTAAACCCATAGTACAAGCTTCTGATATGGTACATGGCCTAATTTAATGTGCTCCTCCTCAACTTTAGAACTGACTTGGCAACTAAAACTCCGGCCCTGGTCCGATTCATTCACTTGCAACTGACACCTCGATGTGTCCTTCGAAAACAAGACATACCTCCACGCTATCAAGGATATACAAGCCATCCTGCTCAGCTCCTATTTCTTCAATTCTCCTTGAAGTAAGGTCCTGAGCAAAACATTTATGAGCATCAAATAATAGTACCTGCAAATACTGAGTAACCATTCATCGAACAGATATGAGATTGAACATAAAGTTAGGAACAAACAAAACATCTTTGAGCCAAAAACTTTCAACCAGTTTGACATCCCAACTGTGGTAACCTGTTGTGGCCTACCATCTGGTAACACCACTACTCTGGCATGTGTCAAACCTTTAAAATTTTCAAACAAATCTTTAGCCCCTGACAAGTGATCTGTAGCCCCTGTATCTAATATCCACTTATCTGACAAACACTATGTAACTTGAGAATTCTTTCCAAGAAAACACAATCGACTAAAAAAAAATTTTTGTTTCTTGCAAAAAAAATTACATTATGACTCTTCAGGTGGCTTGGATGTTTGCGTAGCTGCCTGAACAATACTAGCAATCTAGTTGAGATGCTCCTGTGTGAGACCACTGAGCGGACTAACAGTTCCACACGAATTGCTTTCTTCCCTAACTAGACCTGCTAGGCCCTTCTTTCTGCTGTTGTGGACGGTATCACGCCCATGAAGATCATAACAATCTTCCATACGATGACCCTGTCTCTTGCAGTGTGAGCACTAGAGACGCTAGAAACAACTCTCAGAAGCATGTCTAGGCTTTTTACACAGGGTACAAATCTTTTTGTTCTTGTCACCCCCAAGTCTAGTGTCCCAATCCTTTTTGAGGAGCTTTCACTGTTGCTGGTGTTAGCACTATAGAGAGACAAACTCTGGATGTTTGCTCCTTCCTCCTCCTTCTGATCTTCCTCTTGCACAACCAAGGCAAAAGCACGTTCAAGGGTAGCCGGGTCCTTTATAGCCAGAATTTTTCCTCTGATGTGAACAAAAATTCGGTTGAGACCCAACAGAAATTGAACTAAATGATCAAGATCTTTCTTTTTCTGTTGCTCTTCCTTAGCTGTACAGACGCATTTAGAAACAGGATACGCCAGATCAAGCTCTACCCACAAACTTTTCAACTTTGTGAAATACACTGTAACTGAATCTTCATTTTGTTTCAAATTTCCCAACTCCCTTTTTAAATTATGCAATATGGTAAAATTGTTTTGCTCAAAACGTTGACAAAGCCAATCCCAAATCTCTTTCGGATCTCTACAGAACATTACACTCTATGCAATGTTCGGTTCGAGCGCAGACGTCAACCAAGATACTACCAGGGATCTAGCACGCCTCCAGGACATATATCGGATACGATCAGACTCATCTGGTTTCTCAACCGTACCATAAGGAACCTATATTTTTTTCATCCGTATTGCATTCTCTATCGTCCACTTCCAGGTTTGAAAATCTACCCCGTTAAACTTGGGAGCACGTACCTGACCAGGTTGCTCTGAAGGATGTACATAGATTTCTTCACCCGGATCAACAACAAAAGTTTTCAAGCCGCTTGAACCTGCCTTTGTATTCACGCCGTATGCCATTGAATCGAATCACTGCTCTGATACCATAATATAATTAACGACAATGAATTTGATCATGAATCAAAGTTTTACAGAGAAGTTTTGAGTTTTGTTTTCCGTCGTTCGAAGAACAGCCTCACGGTTTCACAAGAAGGGAAAAATAAATACTAAACTACTCAATAGTGCGGCGCATCGCTTTAGAGATAAAAAAACAACTTTCTGAAGTACGTCTGGGTGAGCTCAATGACGTCTGGATCCGGACTGCTCGCAAGGACGTTGTTATTTAGCTCCTCCGTTGGATGCAATGAAGCTACGTCCACGATTATCTTCCAACTTCTCTAGGCGAGAGGACACCACGTCCGGCTGGGCATACTTGGGAAGGATAGGAACAACCATGACCGTGCGGGCGAGCTCAATGACGTCCGGATCCGGACTGCTCGCAAAGACAGCATATAATAGCTGATCGGCATATTCCAACACCCCTCCCCCCCCCCCCCCCCCCCCCGCGCAAGCCTAACGCGATTAGGATCGCTTATGCTTAGAAGATCGGTATGTCCCATGCTCATTTGAGGCAACTGCGCACGATAACAAGTGCCTGGTAAAATCTTTGTCATCATGTCAGCAAGCTGCATAGAAGTAGGTGTAAAAAAGACATCAACAAGCCCTGCTGGATCTTCTCACGAACGAAGTGACAATCAATCTCAATATGCTTCGTACGCTCATGAAGTACTGGATTGCGTGCAATGTGAATACTAGATTGATTGTCACATTTAACTTGAACAGGAGTAATCCATTCAACATTAGGCTCGTGAAGAAGCCGAGTGAGCCATGTAAGTTCTACCGTAACACGACGAAGAGAACGATACTCTGGATCTGCACTAGATAAAGAAACTGCACCCTGCTTCTTCGTCTTCCACGAAATAGGACTATCATCAAAAAATATGTAATAGCCAGAAACTTATCTCCGTGTATCCAGACAAGCTGCCCAGTCAGAATCACAATAAGCAGCCAGAGACAAACCAGATGAAGATCTTGCACGAAGGACAAACCCATATTTGATGGTTCCTTTCACATAACATAGAATATGTAATGCATCCCACAAATGAAGATCAGTGGGAGACTTCATAAACTGCCTGAGAACCTGAACAGTAAAACAAAGATCAGGCCGTGTGTTAGTCAAATAATTGAGCTTCCCAACCAACCGTCGATAAACAAAAGGAACCTCCAATGGATTCCCATCAGTACTGCGTAAGGAGACCCCAACTTGCATCGAGCCTGTTGTGGCCTTGCCTACATCACATTCATTTTCTTTGAGAAGTTCCTGGAAAAACTTCCGCTGAGATAAAATAATGCCCTATGATGTATGCAAGAACTCGATGCCTAAGAAATAATGTAAGCGCCCCAAATCTTTAATCTTGAAGTTGTCATCTAAAGCCTGCTTGAGACAATCAATGTCACCTTGATCTGTCCCAACCAACAACATATCATCAACATATATAGCCACATAAAACAACTAGGTACCACTTTTCTTATAAAACAAGGAATAGTCGTTTTTGGACTGACAAAACCAAGAGTCCTGAGAACGTGTGCCAGCTACCACTGTCGACTGCTTGAGACCATAAAGGGAACGTCGCAGCAAGCATGCTTTGTAGCGCCCTGAAACATCCAATCCAGGTGGTACTTTCATGTACACCTCCTCATCAAGATCACCATGTAAGCAAGCATTATTCACATCTAGCTGATTGACAATCTTCCCTTTATTGATGGCAACAGTCAGAAGAGCATGAATGGTTGTCATCTTGACTACGAGGGAAAAAGTCTCATGGTAATCAAGACCATAGCTCTGAGTGAACCCCTTAGCCACCAACCGTGCCTTATACCGCTCAAGAGATCCATCAGACTTTAGTTTCACCTTGTAAACCCATTTGCAATCAACTGTTTTCTTCCCCTTTGGCAAATCGACAATTTCCCATGTATGATTAGCCTCCAAGGCCTCGAACGCTTTCTACATAGCCTCGTGCCAGTGATCAGAAACAACTGCTTCTTTATAAGACTGGGTTTCTTCAAGAATCCCACCATTCTCTACCATTGAAAAAGCATAGGAGACAACGGGTATGGTGTCTGAGACTTATGCACCCTTCTAACAGATTGACGCCACTCTAGTTTGAGTAGACACGCGCATCTAATATTTCGTGAAAAGATGTAGCACACACATAATCGTCTAGATATTCAGGTTGTCGAACTTCCCGACCAGACGTGCGAGTCACAACCGGCTCCTCTGACAAAACTGATTCATCTGTTGGACATAGTGTATCAACTTCAGCAGGAGGACAAACAGCTTCGGAGGGCTCATCAAAATCCCAGTCATACCCAGGATGGTTCGTGGAAGAACTATGAAATGAATGTCGCTCCGTGGTAAAAGGAAAAACAGATGAGTGGAATTTAACATCCCGATAAACTGCAACTGTAACACCCCTACCATTAATACATGCTTACCGTCCAATCTCCTTACACATCAGATACACGCAGCGGATACTTACTCACATACAATGGGTGATACAATGCCGTTAACCACCCACGTGGCTAACAAGGCTACTACTACTGCTTACAGCATCGGTCTGATGGACCGGAATCCCGAGTATTACATATCTACCCTATATATTTCATACACCAATACACGCTACATTCTTCCATTCGATACAATACTTCAAATACCATGCAATATAATCCACATACCGAGTTTACTAAGATCCTTATACAGATACACTACCTCTTCAAGTTCATACGTACTCACTACGAGTCAACTTACTACCCGTTCCTCACAACTACTTACTTTCTATGTACAAGGGTGTGCCTCCGGTCTCTTCCTTCCTTGCCATTTCGCGTCGGTACCTGCACACTAAAAAATGTCCCCGAAGGGGTCAGCTTTCGCCGAGCATGATAACCGCATACCCCGCGTACTAGTGAGGGTACGCCGACCACTTAGTTGAATACATGCGGTTCGTTTTCATACAAACATACATGCATACATGCTCTTATACACGATACAAGACTACTCACACAACGTACATACATACAATTCAGTTCATTCAAGGGATACGATATAAACCAACCAATACATACTTACCTCTTCCTGAATTACACACACACATCTCATGCACAATATACAATATTGTTAGCTTCATTGGTCCACCCGGGTTAATCGGGTGGAGATTACTCTTTTACTCGTTACTTCATACATACGCATACATACTCATACATACTTACGGATCCATACTTACTTACTCTTACTCTTAATCAAGTTAAGTCGTCGGGACCTCCAGCCCTGGGGACTACACCGTCCCACCTCCGGGATTTACTTGACTCACCAATCCGGGATGCTACCCATTTAAGGGATTTGGGCCGCGGACCAGTTTAAGAGTCAGGAATTGCAGCCAACCTCTTGTGACTCCGCATCCTCACGCGTGGCCGAAGCTATATCGGACTTCTACTCATTCCGGTTTACTCACTTAAGTTAGGAGTTAGGTAGTTAGGAATTAGCAGAAGTCAACATTCAAGCCACAATAATACGATACACATATATACATACTCACAAAATACATTACAATATACAAGTACACTACAGAATACAATACACTTCATCATCATTCATACATTTCATGAATTATACAAACTATTGTTCGAGGCGAATATCAAGAACAATGTAAACAAGCACAAGTAAGTGCAATATAATCCAATTCGTGCATTTATCTTATTAGGTGGTCAAATAAGCACACAAATCAGGGTAACCAGATTAGGATACAGGGCATGAAGAAATCATACCTTTCACCGTTGTACTTGTATCCCAATGTTCCTCCGGTATTCACTATTCAAATCCTATGATATACATACAACCGAATAATTAATCTAACTATCATTAACTTAATTCGGTTACCCTTACGTTTCCTAACTCATACTTACTAGGTCTTCACATTCCTATACTTACATTTTATTTACTTACTTTTAATTACTTAACAATGGTTTACTTACACATATATGCACGTATGTATAGGTGGGTATACATATACATACATACATATACTAACCATAGTCTTATATATTTTTTTTGTAAGTTTTGACCCGACCGAACTTGCGACCGGCCTTGCAAGTTCGGTCCGAGTCAGTAGGTTACATCGGGTGAAAATTCCAGGGCCGACCGACCTTGCAAGTCCGGTCCCAAGGTCGGTCCATTCCAGTAAGTTACTTAACGGAAAAATTTTAGCCCGACCGACCTTGCAAGTCCGGTCGCAAGGTCGGTCCATTCCAGTAGCTTACTCGACGGAAATTTTCTGGCCGACCGAACTTGCATGTCCGGTCGCAAGTCCGGTCGATTCCAGTAGGTTACAGACGGGAGAATTTTTCTGGTCCGACCAAACTTGCTGCAGAGTGGATTTATCGTGAGTTATTAGCACAGGTGAAATTGATAAAAGAGAGAAATTAATACTCAAAATATCCGTCGGGCTGCAAATTAAAACCCGGTCGTAGTAGTTTAGAAGACAGAAGCGGCCGGGGTCAAACCGTGGGACTTAAAGCGAGTTAAAACAGTTCCTAAGCTTGTCACAAAAAGGGGGGAAGTTAATTGACTTGTTTTTTAGAGAATTAAAAGAGCAGATTAAATTACTGAGTGCAGATGAATTAAATGGAACTCCGGGTTCAGGTTAATATGATTTAATTAATTGTGCTATCTCTACCGGTTTAATAAAATAGTTTGGCAAGATTCCTATAATTTTCTTAAGGTCCGATGAAAACTCTTAAGAACTCGTTTACCTGTAATGCAAGGTCCGATGAAAACTCGAGCAAAAGCCTGTAAACGGCAGAGGAGTATGAGGCTTTATTCTTGCAACATGTATTAACTTAAACGATGAAAATAAGTTCTTACAGTTTTACGGCTTAATTAACCCGTCTGTTTCTAACCGATGAAATTAAAAACAGACTTAGTAAGGCTTTTTAATAAATCGATGAAATTTATTAAAAGGGAGAGAAACAAAACTTTAAACGTAACAAACAGAATTTATTTTAACCGTAGTAGAAATATATTACACAGCTAGTAAATCATTATTTAAAACCTTGCCCGGAGCAAATCCTCCTTACCCAGACATATTAACTGGTAATAAATCTGACAGAGGTTGGACGTAATAACAGCACGGAGACGTGATTAGTGAATGGAGAAATGGAGAGGTCGAAGAGTGAAACATGTACGTAAGTTATTGTAAGTGAAGTGGATGAATTTGAGAATTAGAGAACTGGGGTATGAATGGAGTGTTGAGATGTACGTGAGTGTTTACTGGAAGAGAATGAGATGAGGTGAGTGTGAGTGATTTCTGGTTTTCTCCGTGCACTCGTACAAGGCTGTAGGGAATGGGTATTTATAGAAGAAAGGAAGACTACGTAGAAGACTTGCAGTTGATTGCCTCTGTTGATTTCTTCACTGATTGAAGCATTGATTGCTTCATTTATTGCAGGGGACAGGAGCTGGAGATGCGTGAGCGAAATAAGGTAGGCGACGGCGGGGTAGATAGATAAGGCGAGTTGCAGAGTCGCGCGAAGAAGAAAAACTATTTTGGGCGCGATTTACTCTTGTCCGCCTGTGGAACCGCCTCAAAACAAGGCGGTTTGGTGTGCCGCCTCTACAACCGCCTCTTGTCCGCCTCTGGTCCGCTGTCCGCCTCTGGTGTCCGCCTCTGTTGGGGGCGGTTGTGCAGGCGGTTGCAATACTGTTGTATTGCTGACCGTGACTTATTTCCTTCTACGAACTTCGACCGGCTCTAGATTCTTCGTTTGGACTCTGTTTTCTGAGCCGTTTGCGTCTACGCGTTCGTCTCTCCGTCTACTTCACTCCCGGCTTGGTTTTCCTCATGTTAAACTAATAATTTGTGAGATAAACAATAAAACATAAACTAGAGGAAAACTAACCGAAGTGGAGAAATGAGCAAGAAAAGTGCTAATATTATACATGAAATACACCTAAATAACATGCTCATTTAGACACTTATCACACCCCCACACTTATCTTTTTGCTTGTCCTCAAGTAAAACCATGTACCTAAGCAAGTAGGAAATGCTCAATACTAACAAATATTATTATGAAGGGTAGGATAAAAAAAAGTCAATAGTTTATGATCTCTAAAACTTATTGAGGAGTGTGAAAAATTATCTGCTGGTGGCATAGGTGTGCTCAGGGTAAAAACAAAATTAAGAGTTTCGGGGTATGATCTAAGGTACTTCAATGTTTCTTTTGTTTTGGTGACTCCGAGAACTTTTACCATGGCCAACTTCTCTCAAGAATGGGCATTGAGGAGAAAATAAAAGGAAGAAAAGATTTATGCATTTGCTTCACTTTTGCATGAGGGATGAGAAAATGTAGGCATAATGCCTTTGTATTTAAGAACGCTCAACTCTCTTTTGTTGGTTACCAATGGTGTCTCGAAAGTCCCTTATTTTTTGTATACTTCTTCTTTTTTTTTAACAGAGAAATACCCCTTAGCAATCCCTAAGAGAGAAGACAGAAAGAAACCCCGAGCAATAAAATCCAACCAATTTGCAGATTATTTGGTCACACCGCATATAAAATGCTCCTCAAAAGTAATCAAATATAATTTTTTAAAAATTTGTACCCTTTATCCTACATTCATAATAGTATTTGTTTTTAAAGAGAATAACCTACATTAGCAAGGTACATAATTCAATTTTTGAACAAATGCGAGGTAAGCAGAAGATAAGCAGAGAGACTTAACAATTTTAAGCATTTAAATGACCTGAAAAGGCTCTTCCCCCACACTTAAGCGTAAGCAATGCCCTCATTGCGTAGAGGAAATAAAAAATAGGGCATGCAATTAGTAAAGGAAAGAGTGTACTCCCCAGATTTCGTAGAGTGTGTAGAGCTCCCCCACACTTGAGTGTTGCTGTGGAATGTCATGAATTGAACCTGTAAAGAATATTCTACACAGCGAGAAGAACTCAAGTGAAGCCTGCATTTTATTATAACAAATAAAAGGGAAATATAGTACAAAAAGAAAAGAACATTAAATTAAAGGAAAGACAAAAGATACATAGTGGGCTGCCTCCCACCAAGCTGCCCGGGTTTAACGTCTCTAGCTAGACGTTTTTTTTTATTATTATTATCCCGGATCATAAATGAATGTTGACAATGGTAGTACCGGGAACAGGAAATTGGCAATACGTAGGACCGAACCACCTGGATCAAAACACAGAATTACAGCAACAATTATAGTAGGAAAAGACAAACTCCACAAAACCTGGTTTTGAAGGAGGTGTTTGTTGCCATTAATATTGTATTGAAATCCGGGTGGTGGTGGTAGTGCTTCCTCAAACTGGAGAATGTAAACATTCTCCTTTTGTTGTTTAGCCGTATGGGTGCAAGAAGGTAGTGGTGGTGCTTGCTCAAAGTCGAGGATGTAAATTTCCTCCTCTGGAACGAAAATGAAGGTGGAAGTGAGCTTCAACGGGTGGGTGGGGTGGGCATTATTTTTCTTTGTCGAAGGGCCCAAATTTTCCAATGGATGATCCTTAGTGTGAGTATCATTCTCTTCAAATTTAAGGATGAAGACATCCTTAACTGCGTTGAGTGGTTCAGGGAGAACTTCTGGGAAATTTGTATCTTCAAGTTCTGACCCTGGATCAAATGGAAAGGTGGCCTTCTCACTCAGCGAGCTGACTTCGAGTTTCCACCCTACTTCTTTGTTGCACAAGAGGGGAAGGCTGTGATCCTCCAGATGAAGATCAAAGTTGGATGGCTTTTCCTCTTCGAATTTGAGGATGTAATAATCCTCGTCTTCTTTGAGAGGCTCAAGGAAGAGCCTTGGTTGAATTCAACTTCAGAGGGAGGTGGTTCCTCGAAGGTGATATTGGTATTTTGTTTGGATGTTCTGGCGGGAGCGAGCATTTCCTCTCTCTTCATTCGAGGATGTAACAATCCTCATTGTCTGGGTATAGCACAGAGAAGGAGGGAAAATAACGGTAATTGACTTCAGAGGGAGGAGACTCCATGAAGTTGAGGTAGAAGTTGTCCTCTGATGGCTTGTCTTCAAGCTCAAGCAGAAGGTTTGATACCGTTTGCTCATTTTCGAACGGGGGTGGTGGTATTGAGTAACTCAAATCCTCAGGTAAATCGTCCACTACATGAACCAGTTTGCTCTCCGGTTGCTGTGATGTAAGGTCTAGTGGACCTTCCATCATTTCGTTTATCGCAACTAATTTGGCATAGAGCTTCATTTGGTTCATGTCGAGGTATCTTCCTCGGCCTGCTGCTCCACTTCAGGGACCATTTCACTCTCGGTTGTTGTTCTCCCTTTGAGCTAATGTGATGGGTGGTCCACTATGTAATTGCTTTGCATACTCTTTGGGTTTGGATTGGTTTGTGAGGGAGTTGGCCAGGAGGTCTTTGTTGAGTTAGGAGTTGTTGAATCTGAGACTGCAAGGCTGTTTGGTCTTTGCGCAGAGCTGCGACCTCTTCTTGCGTATCTCGGGATTTACCCATCGCCTTAAACATCTCCTGCATCTGAGACATATCAGACTCAGGATTCGAAGGAGGTGGAGCTGGTCGGCTCGATGAAGCTTCATTGCCATAAGACTGTTGTTGATATTGCCTTGGGCCTCCTTGGAAATTGGACTGAGGTCTGTAATTTTGGGATGTTTGTAGGGTATGTGGGTTTTGGATATTTCCGGTGTTTGAGTAGCTAAGGTTGGATTGCATGTTACGTTGCCATGGTTGTCTGTATCCTGAGTTGTTGGTGATGTAGTTTGCTTCCTCCGCTGCTTTCATTTCTTGTAGTTGGGGGCATTGTTCATAGTCATGAGGCCCGCAACATTGCGTACAAGAAATTGTTGGTGATGGTTGAGATTGAGGAGCATAGCCTGGAGGGGTAGTAGGTGGTCGGGAAATCATCGACTTAGCTTGCTGAGGGAAGGAATTCATAGCCATCTGTTCGACCACTTTCTGTAGAGTGCTCACTTTTGTTGCTTGCTGAGCATTGCTTTCCATGAGTTGCTCATGGCTTCTCATGAGCTGGTCGAATTTGTTATCACTCTCCCCAACATGATATAATCCTGGAGTACCGCTCCTTGATCCACCGGAGGCCCAGTCTCTATTTCCTCACAGAGAGACTCCATGCTGTTCAGAAATTGTGCTCCCGGCTTTTTCAGAACGTCAGCCCCTAACGAAGATAACACCATTGTTCTGCACGGACCGATCAAGCCCTTGTAAAACAATTGTGATACTTGTTCCTTCGTCAGACCGTGGTGAGGACAAGTGAGTAGTAGACCTTTGAAACGGTCCCAAGTTTCACAAATATTCTCCGATCCTGGTTGCTTAAAATTATAAATTTCAGCAATCATCTCCAAAGTTCGGCTCGGAGGTAGGAATTTGTCATAGAACTTGGTGGCCATGTCGTCCCAGGTAACAATGGTACTCGGTGTTAAGCTATGATACCACTTGCTCGCGTTTCCCGTCAGGCTGTGTGGGAATAAAGACAATCTTGCATATTGAAGTACTGCATCGGTTGCAGTAAGGCTATTGGCATGTTGTAAGAATTTTGTAACATGTAACAGGGCTTCGTCTGGACTGGTGCCATCAAACATGCCCAACTCCTTCACACATCGAATCTGATGATATGGCTTCAGCTTCTGCCACTCTTCGTATTCGGATGGGCTGAGGTGAGGAAGGACGATAGCAGGCTGTTGTCCTTGGTTAGACGGCCTGTTGATATTTCGAACCGTTGCTGGTGTAGCTGCCATGTTAGCTTCCGGGTCAGAATCTATCACTGTGGTGGTATTTTGTTGAGTTCGTCTCTGCCTGAGATTGCGCAGAAAGGTTCTCTCGATTTCTGGGATGTAACCAACCGTGTGATTAATATTCTCTGGGAGGCTCTGTGACCTGGTGAAAGGCATACACCACTCAAAACAGAGAAAAGAACTGGTTATACGTTAGAATAATAAAAATGTTAGGAATTAGTAGACAGAAATTTAAAGTTAGTAGTTAGTATACAAGGGAACGAAATGACAATGGAACGAAATGACAGAAATTTAAAGTTAGTAGTTAGTATACAAGGAACGAAATGACAATGGAACGAAATGACAGAAATAAATAACAATAATATTAACAAATTAGTAGTCAGATGTCCAAGTCAGATCAGAAGTTAGATCCATGTCCAAATCAGATGTCCGAGGTTATATGTCCAAATTGGATTAACAGTTTTTTTTTAATTTTATTATTTAGATTAACAAATTATAATTAACAGGTGAATTAACCGGGGCTTAGGGACTAGATTAAATCAAGTCCCCGGCAACGGCGCCATTTTGCAGAGTGGATTTATCGTGAGTTATTAGCACAGGTGAAATTGATAAAAGAGAGAAATTAATACTCAAAATATCCGTCGGGCTGCAAATTAAAACCCGGTCGTAGTAGTATAGAAGACAGAAGCGGCCGGGGTCAAACCGTGGGACTTAAGCGAGTTAAAACAGTTCCTAAGCTTGTCACAAAAAGGGGGGAAGTTAATTGACTTGTTTTTAGAGAATTAAAAGAGCAGATTAAATTACTGAGTGCAGATGAATTAAATGGAACTCCGGGTTCAGGTTAATATGATTTAATTAATTGTGCTATCTCTACCGGTTTAATAAAATAGTTTGGCAAGATTCCTATAATTTTCTTAAGGTCCGATGAAAACTCTTAAGAACTCGTTTACCTGTAATGCAAGGTCCGATGAAAACTCGAGCAAAAGCCTGTAAACGGCAGAGGAGTATGAGGCTTTATTCTTGCAACATGTATTAACTTAAACGATGAAAATAAGTTCTTACAGTTTTACGGCTTAATTAACCCGTCTGTTTCTAACCGATGAAATTAAAAACAGACTTAGTAAGGCTTTTTAATAAATCGATGAAATTTATTAAAAAGGGAGAGAAACAAAACTTTAAACGTAACAAACAGAATTTATTTTAACCGGTAGAAATATATTACACAGCTAGTAAACCATAATTTAAAACCTTGCCCGGAGCAAATCCTCCTTAGCCAGACATATTAACTGGTAATAAATCTGACAGAGGTTGGACGTAATAACAGCACGGAGACGTGATTAGTGAATGGAGAAATGGAGAGGTCGAAGAGTGAAACATGTACGTAAGTTATTGTAAGTGAAGTGGGTGAATTTGAGAATTAGAGAACTGGGTGAAAGTGTTGAGATGTACGTGAGTGTTTACTGGAAGTGAATGAGATGAGGTGAGTGTGAGTGATTTTCTGGTTTTCTCCGTGCACTCGTACAAGGCTGTAGGGAATGGTTTTTGAAGAAAGGAAGACTACGTAGAAGACTTGCAGTTGATTGCCTCTGTTGATTTCTTCACTGATTGAAGCATTGATTGCTTCATTTATTGCAGGGGACAGGAGCTGGAGATGCGTGAGCGAAATAAGGTAGGCGACGGCGGGGTAGATAGATAAGGCGAGTTGCAGAGTCGCGCGAAGAAGAAAACTATTTTGGGCGCGATTTACTCTTGTCCGCCTGTGGAACCGCCTCAAAACAAGGCGGTTTGTGTTTGTCCGCCTCTACAACCGCCTCTTGTCCGCCTCTGGTCCGCTGTCCGCCTCTGGTGTCCGCCTCTGTTGGGGGCGGTTGTGCAGGCGGTTGCAATACTGTTGTATTGCTGACCGTGACTTATTTCCTTCTACGAACTTCGACCGGCTCTAGATTCTTCGTTTGGACTCTGTTTTCTGAGCCGTTTGCGTCTACGCGTTCGTCTCTCCGTCTAATTCACTCCCGGCTTGGTTTTCCTCATGT
This sequence comes from Limonium bicolor, assembly GCA_023374045.1. NCBI lineage: Eukaryota > Viridiplantae > Streptophyta > Magnoliopsida > Caryophyllales > Plumbaginaceae > Limonium > Limonium bicolor. The sequence continues at coordinate 54,864,851 of CM041782.1, forward strand.
TAAACTAATAATTTGTGAGATAAACAATAAAACATAAACTAGAGGAAAACTAACCGAAGTGGAGAAATGAGCAAGAAAAGTGCTAATATTATACATGAAATACACCTAAATAACATGCTCATTTAGACACTTATCACTTGCAAGTCCGGTCGCAAGTCCAGTCGATTCCAGAAGCTTTCCCGTCTTTGTAAATCTGGGCTCGACCGAACTTGCAAGTCCGGTCGCAAGTTCGGTCCGGCCCATTGCATTCTTCTACTTCTGTTTTCAGTCCCATACTTTACCAATTGTTTCTCCAATCTTCTTACATGTAATCACATGTTTAAACACTACCTAGGCCCTTCAAATTGCCTTAGTTCATCCACTTTACATAATTACTAATTCTTACTTGTACAATTTCATTTCCATTCTTTACTTACTTCTCATTCTCATTCTAGCTTGTTTACACTCCTAATGACTCTTACTTATGATTACTTAAGTCTTACGAATTATACAACCATCCCCAAACAAAGCCTTAACTTACAGCCCACTTAAAATTCTTCTCGGGTGAAATTTAGTGTTGGTCCGGGACCTTGTCCCTATCCTTAGTCCGGGACCAACCTTGGTCGGGTTTCGAATGGTTTTAACGAGTGGTCCGGGTCCTCATACTTAACACCAAGTCCCGGACCATGAACTTACACCACTCTCGGCCTATTTTGACATACTGGTCCGGGTCCTCTTACAAGGGGTAAGTCCCGGACCTAAATTTTGACAAACTCTCGGGTTTTGAATGGTTGGTCCGGGACTTAATACAAGGCCTAAGTCCCGGACCACACTGGTCTGCTACGAATTGCGTTTTCTTTCTTGCTCTGTTTCATTCTCTTCTTCCTCTAATCCATTCCTAATTGTTTTCTAATCTTGATATTACATGCTTAACTACTCATTAATGTCTAACCTACCTAAATCCATCACCGCAACTCAATTCCCCAACCTACTGATATCTCACCATTTCCACTATTTCATTTCTTTTCTTTCTGTTGCAGTTCTACCGAGATTGCTGCTGCTACTTTGATCCATTTTCATTCTTCTTCTACAAATGCTAACAGCTCCTAAGTGACATAGTTTCTAGGTAAATTTTGCCATAGTTCTCCCTATAATCTTACATTCTCCTCACACTAATTCATCCACAATTATACCCTGTTCAGTTTGTGTATATGTATTTGACAGTTTACATTATATGCATCAGTTCCAAGCTCAACATTTCAGCAGCTCATTCATTTTTTTTTTGACAGATTCCTAACTTACTAATGCTACCAATACCATTATGCTAACCTATCTTATACCATTTCAGTAGGTTTACATTTGCTAAACAAATACATACGTATACACTATACTAAATCCATACAGAGGCGTTTTGTTACCTCACGTTTTTGCTTTTGTTTTGTTTTCTTCCTTTCTTTCTTCTTGCTCTCCTTCTTCTCCTTGTTTGTTTTCTCTACTCCTTGTTTCCAGTTACCAAGTGACAATGCCCCCTCTTGCAATGTCAACGGCTAAACAAGGAAATGGAGCTCACGTGGGTTCTTGATTTTCAGCAGAGAAATGAAACAGATGGAACTCAAAGAATGGTTTAGTCCTTTCTTTACCTTAGAACATGAAGAGGAAGGTGGATCTTGAAGCTCCAAATGGGGTATACCCATAAAAACGAAAATGTGTTTTTTGAATTTGGAAAGATAGAAACGTAGCTCTCGGTGAGAGAATTACAATGGTGTAATTTTGTAATTTTTGGAAGAGATTTGAGTGGGTTACAAGAGGAGAGAATAGAGGGTTTGTGTGAGTTTTGCTATTCTCCATGGCTGTTCGGTGGGAAGCAACCGAGAAGGAAAGAAAGAAAATCAGAGAGGGAAGATGTGCTGTACGTGAGAAATGGAATGGAGAGAGATTGTGAGTGAGGGAGTAAAGTAATAAGGTGAGATTACTTTATTGCTTTGTTTGCTTGTAAATAAGAAGGAATAAAGAGAGGTGTGAGTGGGGCTGTGGGATCGGACACAGAGAGCCCATAAGGGTTTAAAATCCTTTTTACAATATTGGACACATAAGTCTTGGTTTATTATGTTTCTACCCCACGACTTCCCGTTTTTTGACAGTTTTTTACTAATTTCTAGTTTTATTGATTTTATTGGTTCTAAAGCTTCACTAATATTATTAATGATTATTTAGTTGACCAAATTGTTACGAGTCTATTTGACCCGCTTAAAGTCACGTTTTCCCGGTATCGAAACGCGCCTTTAATGTCGTTATGTTTTTAATATTTTGAGGATCCGTTTTCTTCGGGATTTGTTCCCTCATATTTATTTAGACTTAATTAAGCCTTTAGAATCCTTATAATACGCTAACCGAGGTCTCATACCTCCTATGGTTATTTAACGCCTATTTAGCGTTTTTCGCTTTTAAAGTGTTTCTTTATTTCTTTTGGATTTATTTTCCCTTACAAAACTTCTTAACCATTATTAGGCTCTTAAATACCTATTAGGATAATTTAATCGCCATATTAAGGTCGGGGTATTTCAATCTACCCCCCTTAAGAACTTTGTCCTCAAAGTTGTTCGAGGTATAAGTTTGCAATGCTTACTCATTCTTACATGTCTAATACTACGGTTATACAATCTTCCTCTTACTAATCCAAATCCATTACTCAAGGTTTCTACATACCATACCATCCAAATGTACTATAGTTACTTCAATCCGCGTCTACTACAACTATCTGGTCCTCATACAAAGTCATACATACATACAGTGCAAAAGCTTCTACCCAATCAATGCAATACACATACAATCCCGCAGGCACTTGGTCATCTCGACGCAAGGACTCCTCAGTCCCGCTGCCTTTGGAATAATACCACATACTACACTACTATCTTCTCAGTACAAGCTTCTCCACATTCTTAACCTTCAGTCTAAGAGAATACTTCACTACTACAATTACAAATTTTCTAAAACACATAACTCCAAAGTCAATATATAACCTTACTTCTGTCCTATGTGTGTTTTGTGACCACTTAAGGGAGCTTCAAGAATCATTATACCCTGATGTGATCAGCATCAGTGTTGAACAATCTTTCCACCCCAATTGTGTTCGGTTTCCCTTGATCTGATCAGGATCAAGTTCGACTTCCACATCAGTTTCAAACAAGAAAATAATTTAGTTGTTTTCATTTTCTATCTTTTTAACTCTCCTAGTCATTCATACATCTCCAAAGGATGGAGTCAGTCCATCAATCACCTCACATCTGATTTCCCAAATGCTTTACTCCATGGTTCAATCCTAATGCTCATTCCTCAACCTTCACTACTTCCATCCATACTCACCATCATATCCTATATCTAACTACGGAATACTACACTTATAAGATTAGTTGGCTTCAATGTTTCGCACATTTTACTTACGATTCCACTACTCATAAACTTCATTCATCTACTATCCTCATTCATTCGTACTACTTCTTCAAGGTTACAATACTTGTGGAGCTCCGTCCACTACTCATTACTTTTCTTTACTAATACTCTTACCTAGTGTTACAAGAGTAGGTACATTCTCCTATGGTATTTGCATGTTTAATGCCTAGTTACCATAATACAATATGAATGAGTACTTATGTATTTAACGTAGTACCAATCATCAATTTGATTCTCATTTGTGCTATGCACATACGGTTAAGGTTAAGTGTTTTACTCAAAAACTTACATTAAGCGGTTTTCGCTCTACCCCCCTAAAAGGGATTACGCCCACGTAATCTACCATATTTATATATAAACATTGGTTTAATCAGTTTGGGCAAACTGAAGCGTTAGCTTCACTACGGTAATACTATAGAATATGCTCTGGTCAAAGGGTCTAAACCATACCAATGGTTTAGTCTTTGCACCAAGAGTTCCTATATGAGTTTAGTTAACTCATATTTAATTCGATTAGCCTAATCGGTCAAAGACATTAAATAGCCCTTGTATTATGCTCATAGGACATTAATCTCTAGCTAGGGCCCACTAGCTTCTGCTGCGCGACCCTGATAATTTGGGTTATTCCACCCTCTTGTTATCCTTAATGTGCTATACAACATTCTCATCCTTCTATTATGGGAATAAGGTTTACTAAACAACTGTGGTATTCTACTGTACATTGCGATTTATGCTTCCACGATATTCATTAAGCTCCTCCGACTTATTGTCGGGCGAGGTTAAGCATTAGTTGTAGTACTTCCTCTGTTGTCAATAGCTTCTGAATTATACCAGTTCTCTGGTTCAGTACAAGTGTTCTTTACTTGTATGACTTGCATTGATATGTGTCGGTCCTAGTGACTTCCTTAAGTCTCTCTTCACATTTTCTTCCATTGGAATTCACATCTGTGATTGTTAGTGTGTTTCGCACTCTTCGTGCTTCTTTGGCCTTAGGCCGCACGGTTGTTGCTAAGCTTGTTTAATTGGCTTGCCATGTATGTTGGTGAAAAGAAGGATTTACTACGGTTTACATTCTCCATATCCCTAGCCATCCCATTAGATCATTAGCTGCACAAGTGCAATACCAAAACACCCAGTCATACAGAGTGCAGAGGCGTAAACGCTTGACAGTAAGTCACTCATGTGATAGGAAAGAATATTTATGTGTGTCATTTCATACTTATACTCCGTGTCATTATCTGTTACTTCCTCATAGGTCGCTTGTGCGCACCGTGTTCTTACTCACTGTACAACATTGTCTTTACTGTTTCTGTTATGTGGTAGTTCGTCTTTACTATTGCCATTGTCGTTGGCACCATTTCCTTATGGTGTAAATACACTAGGAGGTCCTAGTGTTCGGTGTATGACGCTTGACGTAGAATACTGCCACGTTTCATCTTCCCATTGTGGAGATGTTCTGTTTCCAATTAGGTTCATGGTAGGTAGCTACCTCACATTTGTCATCATTTGGATCCATTTACCAAGTATCTTGGTTGACCAAGGATGAGAAAACTCATCGGGTCATAAGCTCTCTTGAGCGTTAGTCATTCATGGTGTTCAATGTGTTCACATTAATGCTTTGTAATATTGCCTTTCAGTGCTGAGCATTGGTTTAGGCTCTGGCTGTGTAGTTTGCTGTATGTATTATTCCAGGACATCCCATGAAACTTCAAGGGTTTTCTGGTCCGTTCTCCATTGGAGGGTATCTATCACTGACAAGTGAAGGTCTTGTTGAGGGGTTGGTCTCCACTCATAGGTCTAATGACAAGGTTTGGTTGTGTTGGTGTTTACACAATGGTCCACTATATGTTGGGTGTATATGGAGTATGCTTACTCCTTAAGTCGTAATGGTTTAAATCTCATTTCCAGTCCATCATCCCTTGGCAATATCTATTGGTGGTTTTATTGTTATAGTAGATGGAAGCCTTTTCTAGGGGTTCACATATCACCGCATTAGTGGTCTTCGGTTACGAGGGGTACCTTCCCTTGGGTTCGTAGTGTCCAAGTGTGGACCAGGCCGAAATGTTGGCATTATCAGATTTAATGCCTCTGTGCTACCATTGCTACAGAAGGCATTGCGGTAATTAAGAACTACGTCAATGTATACTAGGCTGATGCTCTAGTGACAGTGACATTGGGTTGGCTATTACTCCAAGCCACTCAGAATGTTGGGTTTGAATTTATGGTCCAGTTGTTGATTTCTTGTCGTATGAGGCAATATTTCTTGCAAGTCTTGTTAGTGGTGGTGCAGGTTTTGCAACCGTTTAAGGTTACACCACGCATCAGGTTTATGGCCTTAGAGCCATATTGCTGCCAGCTATGCTTTTGCAAGCTGCTTATACGTGTTTCCACTCCATGTATACTGTCATGGGTTGGAGGTATTATTGGGCTCCATGGTAAGTCGTGGCATCATGCTTCCGTCCATAGGAGACCTTCTTAAGCAATCTGGTGTTAATAGGTGCCTCTCAGTATTTTAGGGCATTTCCTGTTAAGTGAAATCCCTTCGGTGTCCTAACCTAGTGTTCGTTTTAGCTCCCGTGCTCGTATCATTACGCTTGTTCAACTGTTATTAACGCAGACACCCTTCAGGGATCGCTCCTGGGTGTTGGTAGCTGTGCCGTTACATCCAGCTAATGTTGATGACATGTTGTCCACTGTACCTTCTTGTGGTGTTGTACTTGAGTTTTCCCCTTTTTGGGTCATGACGTCTCCCGTCCTTGGGTAGACTGTTTATGCTTGTTCCTAGTGTTTAAGACTAGGTTTGGTATTCCCTTCAATGATGGAGTATACTTGCGGTAATCTTGGGGTTGCTCTTGGGAATTCTGTCCCGTTTGTTGAGCATCGTGGTGTTCACGTTAGGCGATTGCCTTACTGTTTTTAGGCTGGGTATACCTTCCAGCTGTCATGTATTGTTTGGATTATTTGAGACATATCCAATGGCTATACTTACTAGTATGTGCTCTTGCACTTCCTAGTTCTTATTCCTCATCTTCAGATGGGTTCTCTGAGTTCCTTGATACTTGCTCGTCTGAGGTGTCCAGCTGTTCTAATTGAACTCACTCATGGTCCGTAGAACGGAGTTGACTACTTCTCGTGTGTCGCACACTACATGTATACATACGTGGGGTACCATGTTGATACGTTACCACTTACCCAACTATATGCCGGGCCCGCAAGCTCCTTCGGAGTGCGGTTGTCCCACATCCCATAACGGGTATACTCGTAGTGTTCGTCACACGCCTAGGTGAAGTATTCTGTTGCCAACTCCTCTTGTATCATCCTATGATACTCACCATAATGCTGTTGGTCTGGTTTTAAAATCCAAGGTTTTTAAAAGAAGGTTTATGGTTTTGAAAGAAAATTTTGGGTTTTAAAACAATGGTTCGGTGTTAAAAGAAATCTCCCATGGCATAGCCATGTTTGAGGTCTTGACCAAGTCTAGCTTCTCGCTGACTGGTATGTTCTAAATACAGTGGTCGGGCCATTAGGCCTTTCCAAGGTTCCATTCCTTCAGTTTTAGGATGTTTATTCCTGTGGTTGTTTCGTTACGGTCACCGTACATTACTATGTACTTGTGACGTGTTAGTGTTCCTTTACATATCTCTGTCTTTACTGCACTTGCCTTGGCAAGTGCGTGGTATCGGTGGTTTTTGGATAATCCTATGCCAATCTCGGTATGGTTTCCATTTGTGTTTGTTAGTCTCGCTGACGCTTCCCTCGATCTTATTGATCTATAATTGGTATACTCGCTCCTTTAGGTAGCTTCTTGGTGGTCTAGACATGGCTGTCGTAGATCTGGGTACTCCTCCACTCCTCGGAGGTTCCCGTTCTATTTGGTTTAGCGTCGCTCCTTGTGGCTCGTTCCCACACATGTGTGGTGGTTACTGAGCCTTCCTTGTTTAGGCACTACGCTTGTAGTCCTATTGGTTTATATCTCATGGTTGTGCTTGTAGTTGTCTGAGCTATATTGGCCAGGTGTTGCAACCTTGATGGCATCGTAGTTTTGGAGTTAACCGCTTCCGACTATGTCCTTAGTCGGCTAGCATACCGTTGGTGGTATTATTCAAGTATTACTATCCCGTAGACTTGTGTCTCGGGTTCCGTTACTGCTCCCTTTTTCATTCCGTTGCACGGTTAGTGCTTCTGTCCTGCTGTTGGTTGACTAGCTAGGTTTCGCGACTGCTAAGCAGGTTGCCCCATGCTGTTGCAAGTTCCAGCCTCCTCATGGTTGGAGTGCTCATTCTACCGCTATCACGTGCGGGGTTGTTGTTCAACCGGGATCCATCTCCGGAACTTCCATGTCTTGGAATCTACTACTTATCAAGTTCTTGTTTACTATGTGATTTCCTTACCACTGCCAGATCGGGGTTTCCCGAGTATGAGAGGACTTTCCTTCTCTCTGGCGTACTTTCCCAAGTTACACAGTGGGGTTTGCGGTGGGCGGGACTGGTATTGTAGGTATCCGGTACTCACCGGGAGTTCCTAACTAGCATCTCTCTAATGCTATCACTCAGCCCATAGCCCTAAGCTTCTAATTCCTAACTCGGTATTTCCTAAACTCGGTATTTCCAGTCATCAGAGCGATACTTCGCTCTGATACCACTTTTTGTAACACCCCTACCATTAATACATGCTTACCGTCCAATCTCCTTACACATCAGATACACGCAGCGGATACTTACTCACATACAATGGGTGATACAATGCTGTTAACCACCCACGTGGCTAACAAGGCTACTACTACTGCTTACAGCATCGGTCTGATGGACCGGAATCCCGAGTATTACATATCTACCCTATATATTTCATACACCAATACACGCTACATTCTTCCATTCGATACAATACTTCAAATACCATGCAATATAATCCACATACCGAGTTTACTAAGATCCTTATACAGATACACTACCTCTTCAAGTTCATACGTACTCACTACGAGTCTACTTACTACCCGTTCCTCACAACTACTTACTTTCTATGTACAAGGGTGTGCCTCGGTGTCTTCCTTGGCCATATTCGCTTCGGTACCTGCACACTAAAAAATGTCCCCCGAAGGGGTCAGCTTTCACCGAGCATGATAACCGCATACCCCGCGTACTAGTGAGGGTACGCCGACCACTTGGTCGAATACATGCGGTTCGTTTTCATACAAACATACATGCATACATGCTCTTATACACGATACAAGACTACTCACACAACGTACATACATACAATTCAGTTCATACAAGGGATACGATATAAACCAACCAATACATACTTACCTCTTCCCGAATTACACACACACATCTCATGCACAATATACAATATTGTTAGCTTCATTGGTCCACCCGGGTTAATCGGGTGGAGATTACTCTTTTACTCGTTACTTCATACATACGCATACATACTCATACATACTTACGGATCCATACTTACTTACTCTTACTCTTACTCAAGTTAAGTCGTCGGGACCTCCGGCCCTGGGGACTACACCGTCCCACCTCCGGGATTTACTTGACTCACCAATCCGGGATGCTACCCATTTAAGGGATTTGGGCCGCGGACCAGTTTAAGAGTCAGGAATTGCAGCCAACCTCTTGTGACTCCGCATCCTCACGCGTGGCCGAAGCTATATCGGACTTCTACTCATTCCGGTTTACTCACTTAAGTTAGGAGTTAGGTAGTTAGGAATTAGCAGAAGTCAACATTCAAGCCACAATAATACGATACACATATATACATACTCACGAAATACATTACAATATACAAGTACACTACAGAATACAATACACTTCATCATCATTCATACATTTCATGAATTATACAAACTATTGTTCGAGGCAAATATCAAGAACAATGTAAACAAGCACAAGTAAGTGCAATATAATCCGATTCGTGCATTTATCTTATTATGTGGTCAAATAAGCACACAAATCGGGGTAACCAGATTAGGATACAGGGCATGAAGAAATCATACCTTTCACCGTTGTACTTGTATCCCGACGTTCCTCCGGTATTCACAATTCAAATCCTATGATATACATACAACCGAATAATTAATCTAACTATCATTAACTTAATTCGGTTACCCTTACGTTTCCTAACTCATACTTACTAGGTCTTCACATTCCTATACTTACATTTTATTTACTTACTTTTAATTACTTAACAATGGTTTACTTACACATATATGCACGTATGTATAGGTGGGTATACATATACATACATACATATACTAACCATAGTCTTATAGTTTTTTTTTTGTAAGTTTTGACCCGACCGAACTTGCGACCGACCTTGCAAGTTCGGTCCGAGTCAGTAGGTTACATCGGGTGAAAATTCCAGGGCCGACCGACCTTGCAAGTCCGGTCCCAAGGTCGGTCCATTCCAGTAAGTTACTTAACGGAAAAATTTTAGCCCGACCGACCTTGCAAGTCCGGTCGCAAGGTCGGTCCATTCCAGTAGCTTACTCGACGGAAATTTTTCTGGCCGACCGAACTTGCATGTCCGGTCGCAAGTCCGGTCGATTCCAGTAGGTTACAGACGGGAGAATTTTTCCGGTCCGACCGAACTTGCAAGTCCGGTCGCAAGTCCGGTCGATTCCAGAAGCTTTCCCGTCTTTGTAAATCTGGGCTCGACCGAACTTGCAAGTCCGGTCGCAAGTTCGGTCCGGCCCAGTATTTGCATTCTTACTTCTGTTTTCAGTCCCATACTTTACCCATTGTTTCTCCAATCTTCTTACATGTAATCTCACATGTTTAAACACTACCTAGGCCCTTCATATTGCCTTAGTTCATCCACTTTACATACTTACTAATTCTTACTTGTACAATTTCATTTCCATTCTTTACTTACTTCTCATTCTCATTCTAGCTTGTTTACACTCCTAATGACTCTTACTTATGATTACTTAAGTCTTAAGCGACTTATACAACCATCCCCAAACAAAGCCTTAACTTACAGCCCACTTAAAATTCTTCTCGGGTGAAATTTAGTGTTGGTCCGGGACCTTGTCCCGATCCTTAGTCCCGGACCAACCTTGGTCGTGAGTTTCGAATGGTTTTAACGAGTGGTCCGGGTCCTCATACTTAACCCAAGTCCCGGACCATGAACTTACACCACTCTCGGCCTATTTTGACATACTGGTCCGGGTCCTCTTACAAGGGGTAAGTCCCGGACCTAAATTTTGACAAACTCTCGGGTGTTTTGAATGGTTGGTCCGGGACTTAATACAAGGCCTAAGTCCCGGACCAACACTGGTCTGCTACGAATTGCGTTTTCTTTCTTGCTCTGTTTCATTCTCTTCTTCCTCTAATCCATTCCTAATTGTTTCTAATCTTGATATTACATGCTTAACTACTCATTTAATGTCTAACCTACCTAAATCCATCACCGCAACTCAATTCCCCCAACCTACTGATATCTCACAATTTCCACTATTTCATTTCTTTTCTTTCTGTTGCAGTTCTACCGAGTTGCTGCTGCTACTTCTGATCCATTTTCATTCTTCTTCTACAAATGCTAACAGCTCCTAAGTGACATAGTTTCTAGGTAAATTTTGCCATAGTTCTCCCTATAATCTTACATTCTCCTCACACTAATTCATCCACAATTATACCCTGTTCAGTTTGTGTATATGTATTTGACAGTTTACATATCTATGCATCAGTTCCAAGCTCAACGTTTCAGCAGCTCATTCATTATTATTTTTTTTGTTTTGACATATTCCTAACTTACTAATGCTACCAATACCATGATGCTTACCTATCTTATACCATTTCAGTAGGTTTACATTTGCTAAACAAATACATACGTATACACTATACTAAATCCATACAGAGGCGTTTTGTTACCTCACGTTTTTGCTTTTGTTTTGTTTTTCTTCCTTTCTTTCTTCTTGCTCTCCTCTTCTTCCTTGTTTGTTTTCTCTACTCCTTGTTTCCAGTTACCATAGTGACAATGCCCCCTCTTGCAATGTCAAACGGCTAAACAAGGAAATGGAGCTCACGTGGGTTCTTGATTTTCAGCAGAGAAATGAAACAGATGGAACTCAAAGAATGGTTTGGTCCTTTCTTTACCTTAGAACATGAAGAGGAAGGTGGATCTTGAAGCTCCAAATGGGGTATACCCATAAAAACGAAAATGTGTGTTTTCGAATTTTGGAAAGATAGAAACGTAGCTCTCGGTGAGAGAATTACAATGGTGTAATTTTTGTAATTTTTGGAAGAGATTTGAGTGGGTTACAAGAGGAGAGAATAGAGGGTTTGTGTGAGTTTTGCTATTTCTCCATGGCTGTTCGGTGGGAAGCAACCAGAGAGAAGGAAAGAAAGAAAAATCAGAGAGGGGAAGGAGGTGCTGTACGTGAGAGGAGAAATGGGAATAGGAGAGAGAATTGTGAGTGAGGGAGTAAAGTAATAAAGGTGAGATTACTTTATTGCTTTGTTTGCTTGTAAATAAGAAGGAATAAAGAGAGGTGTGAGTGGGGCTGTGGGATCGGACACACAGAGAGCCCATAAGGGTTTTAAAAATCCTTTTTACAATATTGGACACATAAGTCTTGGTTTATTATGTTTCTACCCCACGACTTCCCGTTTTGACAGGTTTTACTAATTTCTCGTTTTATTGATTTTATTGGTTCTAAAGCTTCACTAATATTTATTAATGATTATTTAGTTGACCAAAATTGTTACGAGTCTATTTGACCCGCTTAAAGTCACGTTTTCCCGGTTACCTCGAAAAACGCGCTTTAATGTTCGTTAGTGTTTTTAATCCATTTTGAGGATCCGTTTTCTTCGGGATTTGTTCCCTCATATTTATTTAGACTTAATTAAGCCTTTAGAATCCTTATAATACGCTAACCGAGGTCTCATACCTCCTATGGTTATTTAACGCCAATTTAGCGTTTTTCGCTTTTAAAGTGTTTCTTTATTTCTTTTGGATTTATTTTCCCTTACAAATACTTCTTAACCATTATTAGGCTCTTAAATACCTATTAGGATAATTTAATCGCCATATTTAAGGTCGGGGTATTTCAGCAACCTTATGACTACTTGGGCTAAACAACTTATGACCCTTTTTGCATGGATCTTCACCCAAATAAATACAAGCCTCTGCCTGAAGACCCAATTTATCCCCCTTATCACCAACTAGTGTCCAATAACATAAACAACCAAACGGTTTTATGTCATCATAGCAAGGTTTGCTTTAAAGAGACGCTCAAACGGAGTACAACACTGTAGTGCTTTAGTGGGCAACCGATTAATCAAATAGGTTGCATGCAAGATGCATTCACCCCAAAGAATAACCAGAACTTGTGACTGAAAGAATAAGGCCCTTGCTGTTTCTAAAAGGTATTTATGCTTACGCTCGACAACTGCATTTTGTTGTGGGGTGTAAGCACAAGTAGTTTGATGTATAATACCCGTATGTGCAAAGAACGTCATTCCTTCATTCGAGCAACCTAATTCCTTTGCATTATCAGTTCTAACTACTTTAACCTTCGTCTCGAACTAACGTTCAACTATTGCAAGAAAACACTTGATTGTAAACCATGCATCACCCTTATGTTTCATAAGTTGAACCCACGTAATACGAGAATAATCATCAACAAAGCAAACAAAATACTGATAACCGTTATAAGTAGGAGTGTGTAAAGGATCCCAAACATCAACAGAACTAACTCAAAAGGTTTTTTTATAAGTAACTAACTCAAAAGGTTTAACTGTCTTAATTTCTGAATGCCCAAATGGCAGACGCTGAGCTCGACATTTGTAGCAAATATCACAAACAAAATCTTTAGGTACAGCATCAAGCTTTATTAAACCCATAGTTACAAGCTTCTGATATGGTACATGGCCTAATTTAATGTACACCTCCTCAACTTTAGAACTGACTTGGCAACTAAAACTCCGGCCCCGGTCCGATTCATTCACTTGCAACTGACACCTCGACGCCGTTCTTCGAAACCAATGACTTACCCTCACGCTATCAAGGATGTACAAGCCATCCTGCTCAGCTCCTATTTCTTCAATTCTCCTTGAAGTAAGGTCCTGAGCAAAACATTTATGAGCATCAAATAACAGTGCCTACAAATACTGAGCAACCATTCGTCGAACAGATATGAGATTGAACATAAAGTTAGGAACAAACAAAACATCTTTGAGCCAAAAACGTTCTCCCAGTTTGACATCCTAACTGTGGTAACCTGTTGTGGCCTACCATCTGGTAACACCACTACTCTAGCATGTGTAAAACCTTTAAAATTTTCATACAAATCTTTAGCCCCTGACATGTGATCTGTAGCCCCTGTATCTAATATCCACTTATCTGACAAACACTGTGTAACTTGAGAATTCTTTCCAAGTAAACACAAACGACTAAAAAACAATTTTTGTTTCTTGCAAAAAAAATTACATTATGACTCTTCAGGTGGCTTGGATGTTTGCGTAGCTGCCTGAACAATACTAGCAATCTAGTTGAGATGCTCCTGTGTGAGACCACTGAGCGGACTAACAGTTCCAGACGAATTGCTTTCTTCCCTAACTAGACCTGCTAGGCCCTTCTTTCTTCTGTTGTGGACGGTATCACGCCCATGAAGATCATAACAATCTTCCATACGATGACCCTGTCTCTTTCAGTGTGAGCACTTCAGACACTAGAAACAACTCTCAGAAGCATGTCTAGGCTTTTTACACAGGGTACAAATCTTTTTGTTCTTGTCACCCCCAAGTCTAGTGTTCCCAGTCCTTTTTGAGGAGCTTTCACTGTTGCTGGTGTTAGCACTATAGAGAGACAAACTCTGGATGTTTGCTCCTTCCTCCTCCTTCGGATCTTCCTCTTGCACAACCAAGGCAAAAGCACGTTCAAGGGTAGCCGGGTCCTTTATAGCCAGAATTTTTCCTCTGATGTGAACAAAATTTCTGTTGAGACCCAACAGAAATTGAACTAAATGATCAAGATCTTTCTTTTTCTGTTCCTCTTCCTTAGCTGTACAGACGCATTTAGAAACAGGATACTCCAGATCAAGCTCTACCCACAAGCTTCTCAACTTAGTGAAATACACTGTAACTGAATCTTCATTTTGTTTCAAATTTCGTAACTCCCTTTTTAAATTATGCAACATGGCAAAATTGTTTTGCTCAAAACGTTGACAAAGCCAATCCCAAATCTCTTTCGGATCTCTACAGAACATTACACTCTATGCAATGTTCGGTTCGAGCGCAGACGTCAACCAAGATACTACCAGGGATCTAGCACGCCTCCAGGACATATACCGGATACGATCAGACTCATCTGGTTTCTCAACCGTATCATAAGGAACCTATATTTTTTTCATCAGTATTGCATTCTCTATCGTCCACTTCCAGGTTTGAAAATATACCCCGTTAAACTTGGGAGCAAGTACCTGACCAGGTTGCTCTGAAGGATGTACATAGATTTCTTCACCCGGATCAACAACAAAAGTTTTCAAGCCGCTTGAACCTGTCTTTGTATTCACGCCGTATGCCATTGATCGAATCACTGCTCTGATACCATAATATAATTAACGATAATGAATTTGATCATGAATCAAAGTTTTACAGAGAAGTTTTGAGTTTTGTTTTCCGTCATTCGAAGAACAGCCTCACGGTTTCACAAGAAGGGAAAAATAAATACTAAACTACTCAATAGTGCGGCGCAGCGATTAAGAGATAAAAATACAACTTTCTGAAGTACGTCCAGGCGAGCTCAATGACGTCCGGATCCGGACTGCTCGCAAGGACGTTGTTATTTAGCTCCTCCGTTGGATGCAATGAAGCTACGGCCACGATTATCTTCTAACTTCTCCAGGCGAAAGGAGACCACGTCCGGCTGGGCATACTTGGGAAGGACAGGAACAACCGAGTCCGTGCGGGCGAGCTCAATGACGTCCGGATCTGGACTGCTCGCAAAGACAGCATATAATAGCTGCTCGGCATATTCCAACACCCCTCCCCCCCCCTCCCCCCGCAAGCCTAACGTGATTAGGATCGCTTAGGCTTAGAAGATCGGTATGTCCCATACCCATTTGAGGCAACTGCGCACGATAACAAGTGCCTGGTAAAATCTTTGTCATCATGTCAGCAAGCTGCGTAGAAGTAGGTGTAAAAAAGACATCAACAAGCCCTGCTGGATCTTCTCACGAACGAAGTGACAATCAATCTCAATATGCTTCGTACGCTCATGAAATACTGGATTACGCGCAATGTGAATAATAGATTGATTGTCACATTTAACTGGAACAGGAGTAATCCCTTCAACGTTAGGCTCGTGAAGAAGCCGAGTGAGCCATGTAAGTTCTACCGTAACACGACGAATAGAACGATACTCTAGATCTGCACTAGATAAAGAAACTGCACCCTGCTTCTTCGTCTTCCACGAAATTGGACTATCACCCAAAAATATGTAATAGCCAGAAACTTATCTCCGTGTATCCGGACAAGCTGCCCAGTCAGAATCACAATAAGCAGCCAGAGACAAACCTGATGAAGATCTTGCACGAAGGACAAACCCATAATTGATGGTTCCTTTCACATAACATTGAGCATGTAATGCATCCCGCTAATGAAGATCAGTGGGACACTGCATAAACTGACTGAGAACCTGAACAGTAAAACAAAGATCAGGCCGTGTGTTAGTCAAATAATTGGGCTTCCCAACCAACCGTCGATAAATAAAAGGATCCTCCAATGGAGTCCCATCAGTACTGCGCAAGGAAACCCCAACTTGCATAGAGCCTGCTGTGGCCGTGCCTACATCACATTCATTTTCTTTGAGAAGTTCCTGGAAAAACTTCCACTGTGATAAAATAATGCCCTGTGATGTATGCAAGAACTTGATTCCCAAGAAATAATGTAAGTGCCCCAAATCTTTAATCTTGAAGTTGTCATCTAAAGCCTGCTTGAGACAATCAATGTCACCTTGATCTGTCCCAACCAACAACATATCATCAACATATATAGCCACATAAAACAACTGGGTACCACTTTTCTTATAAAAACAAGGAATAGTCATTTTTGGACTGACAAAACCAAGAGTCCTGAGAAAGTGTGCCAGCTACCACTGTCGACTGATAAGTGCGAAATATATAGACTTTTAAGGGTTTAATTACCTTATAATTTGCAGTATTTTTAAGTAATATTTCTCACTTATCTTACATTTTTCCTAGATTTATGTTTTGATATGAACTGATGTATTATATGTGTTAAATGTAGGAAAAAGCTATATAAATGGATAGATAATCTCATGAGCTTTCTAACGCAACAAACGGCGAGTAAAACGGACTTATAACGAAGAATCTGGAGCCGGTTGAAGATCGCAGGAAAATAGACATCACCTGCGTCCGCATTGAGTCTGGGCGGACACGAGCGCGGACGGCGCAGACATCAGGCGCGTCCGCATTGATACTGGGCGGACGCCAACGCGGACAGAAGAAGACGCGGGTGGACAAGCAAACATCACACACGTCCGCATAGAATTGAAGCGGATACTTGCGCGGACAAGAGGCGCATCCGCATAGAACCCAAGCGGACGTTAAGGCGGACAGAAGCAAACAAAGCGGACATCACATGAAGACACACATGTCCGCATAGAACCCAAGCGGACAGCAAAGCGGACGGAGGCGCGGTCGTGTCTAAAAAATGCGCCAGAACCAGATTTCGACAGATTTCGACGTGAATAGTTTTCTTCTTCCTTCGCGGCGCCGCACTCGAACTGCTCCTTCATTAATTGCAGACGGCGCCCACCTTAAATCACTCACGCGTGACGCCGGCTCTGTCTGTCTGCAATCAATTCTCTGACTGCAAATCTTCGCGGATCTGCTCATCAACTCCAACGCCATCTACTCACCTACTGCACTGCACCGTCCCTGTCACTTCTCCGTTGTCTGCTTCTGAATTCCTCAGCCTATATAAACCCACACTCTGCTTGCTAAAAAATCATCCATTCATCCATTCACCCATTCACGCACCCACGCATCCATCGACCCAATCATCTACATACTCCCTCTCCCACGATCGTACTCCATTCACTTCATTTCCTCCATCAGAAACCATCACGCATCCACTCCATTAAATTCCCACGTAACACATACATCCCACTTTCCATTTTATTTTCCTATTACGCACCAGCTCAACAGAAATAAAATTAGCAGTCGGGGTAACGCAAGACGAAGTTGAAGCGAGGATCCAGAGTGAACTTCTAAACTGGAGTTATCTCTTACCCTTACTTTAATTTATTTAATGCATTCCTTCTCTGTTATTGTTGTTTTTGTAACGATGAGCGAGTAAGTATTTTAGCTTCCCGGGTTGGGAAGCGAAACTATTTCTTAAATTCTGCTATGTGATTCTTCGAATAAATTTTGTTAACTGCAATAGTTCAATTCCTGTCCTTCAAATGTTTTAATTATTTGGCCGGTAATTATAACAACCCTTGTAGTTATCTTATTAATATGCGAGAGCTGAGATAGATAACGAGACAGAGGAAGTTGAACCTAATTAATAACTAGAAGCCTGATCCGGCCTATAGGTTAATTAGACTCCAATAGAAACTACTCTTTATGCGATTAATTGTGTCCGGTCTAGAGCATTAGTCTGCTGCTAGGTCTAACAATTGGTTAGGATTCATTATACTTAGTCGTTAATGAATTAATTAAAGTTTCTGAGTTATTGCAGTAAAATTAAAGAAAGAATTTAGTAACAGATATAAAAGGAATAGGTAAGCAAACAACCCGGGGTGCGCTTTTCTATTTATCACATTCACCACTCTTTAAATCCCTCTGTGTTTATTTATCTTTTAAGTTGTTCTATTCTCCTTGTAGTTTAGTTTCTTTTTAATAAATCAATCAAAACCGAAAAAGTGATATTTCCTGTTTTCTTTAGTTTAACTTAATCTCCCAGTTAATTAAATATTTGTCAATTAATTGTACGAGGTCCCTGAGATCGACAACCCCATTCAATCACTATACCCGCAAAACGATAGGTACACTGCCTATGTGGTAGAAGTAATCACATATTTCTCCATCAAGTTTTTGGCGCCGTTGCCGGGGACCTCCGGCACGGTTAATTGACAATTGTTATTTAATTGGGATAAGTTCAATTTTTCATTCTTTTATTTTTCTTATTTTTTGTCTGTTATTTTCTCTTTATTTTTCCACGTATAAAGTTAATCTAGTTTTTCCATATTCATACCAACTCGTCTCTTATGCGTCGGACTCGATCTGCAGGAGAACCTATAGCTGAATTTCAGCCTGAAATCGAAAGAGTTCTCCACAGCAGGCGACAATTGCAGTTTGCCATGACGACCCGACAAACTCTGGGGGAGTACCAGCAACCATCAGTAGAAGGACGATCCTCTGCTATCGTCCTCCCTCAAGTGACGCAAGCTGAGCTCGACGCCTGGCAATTCAAGACGAGCTTCATCACCACTTTGTACCACCAGGGACAATTCAGCGGGCTTGACTCAGATGATGCCCCACACCACATCTCTGCATTCCTGGACTTCTGCAATACATTCAACAAGACGGGGAACCTGAATGAGCGCATTCGTCTACAACTGTTCCCCTATTCTCTGAAAGACGGAGCGTCCAGGTGGCTAAGGAGTCTGCAACCGGGTAGCATCCACACTTGGGCTGACTTGGCAAACAAGTTCCTGGCGAAGTACTACCCACCGTCAAAGACAAGGGAGAAGATCGCTGAAATCACAAACTTTTGTCAAGAACCAGGTGAGTCCCTGTATGACTCTTGGGATAGATTCAAGGAGCTGCAGATTCAATGCCCACACCATGGTATGAGCAGCGAAGAACTAGTACTATCATTCTTTAAGGGATTGAACGATTCAAACAAGATGGTACTAAGTTCCTCATCTGGAGGAAACTTTATGGCAAGAACTGGGGATGAAGCGATGGAGCTTTTGGACACCATGACCGCTAGTACCAGACAGTGGTGCAAGAACAAGGGGAGAGGTGAGCCAAAAGCAGGTATGTATAATATTCCCCCACAGGATCATGTATCCGCTCAACTAGCAGCTCTTACTAAAGTTGTGGAGAAGTTAGCTGTAAACCAGACGCAACAGCAAACCGCGAAGGCAGCTACTTCTTCACCTTTCGTAAATCCTTGTTGTGGGAATTGTGGAGGAGCCCACGAAACGTTCAACTGTGAAGGTCCTAGCTATGCAGGTAACCCCGAAGAGTTAAAATCGATCAACAACAGACCAGGTAACCCTTATCCTAACAATTTCAATCAGAATAATTGGAGGAACAATCAACAACCTCCATGGAGGGGTAATGATCAGTCTATAGGTAATTTTGGGTTCAACCAAAATAGACCACCTTACTTTAGACAGCAGGAGCAATCCCAAAATTCTCAAGGAGGCAGTGGTAAAATTGAGAATATGTTGGCAGAAATTCTTAAACAAGGCCAAACTACAAACTCCAGGTTTGCCGAAATAGAAGCCAAACTTTCTGAACAAGCCGCTAGAAACGCTGATCAAGCTTCTATCAACCTAAGCTTGGAGAGACAAATGAGTCAAATTTCACAACAGCTGGCACAGCGACCAACGGGGTCACTTCCCAGTCAGCCTGACCCTAACCCAAGGGAGCATGCAAAAGCAGTAACTCTGAGAAGCGGCAAGGAACTAGTTTCTAATGTTCCAGAAATTGAAGAAAATTTCAATAAGCCAGCTGAATCTCAACCTGAAGTGGAGGAAACAACAAATCCCAAGGAGAAGGAGTCTCCTGAATCTCTCACTATTAAACCCTCTCAACTCTCTTATAATCCTCCTATTCCATTCCCTAACAGACTAAAGAAAAAGAACATGGACGAGCAATATGGGAAATTTCTTAATATCTTTAAGAAATTAACTATTAACATCCCTTTTTCTGATGCTTTGTCTCAAATGCCTATGTATGCTAAATTTATGAAGGATATTTTGTCTAACAGCGTTCTTTGCTAGAGTCTGACACAGTCAAATTGATAGAAAGAGTATCTGCAGTTCTCCTGAAGAAACTGCCACCCAAGTTAGGAGATCCGGGTCTTCCCATCATTCCATGCGCTATCGAGAAGGTGGATTGTGGTAACGGTTTATGTGATTTAGGAGCAAGTATAAATTTGATGCCTTTATCTATTTTCAAGAAATTAGGCGTAGGTCAATGTGCTCCCACTTCTGTTCAATTACAACTAGCAGACCGTTCCATAATTTATCCTAAAGGAAAAGTTGAGGACCTGGTAGTTTCTATTGATAAATTTATCTTCCCTACTGATTTAATCATCATTGATATGGAGGAAGATACAGATGTACCACTAATTTTGGGCAGACCGTTTATGAGAACTGCCCGCACTCTCATTGATGTGGAAGGAGGAAAGATTATTTTAAGATTTCATGATGAGCAGGTTGTTTTCGACATGACACGCAACATGAAGCGTCCTGCCACTGTTCAATCCTGCTTTGCAATAGATATTGTTGACTCTTTAGTGCAGGAAACTATTTTAAGCGAAGAAGAGGAGGAAATCCTAGAAAGATGTCTTATGGCATCTTGTGAAGCTGATGATGAGGATCCAGATATGGCCCTCATGGCTGAAGAGTTAAACAAAAGGCGGCCACACTTCCACAAGTACCAGCAGCAATTTGAGAAAGTCGAGCGAAGTGCTGACCGGCCAAGACCATCTATTGAAAACCTCCTACAGTGGAGATGAAACCTCTTCCCTCTCATTTGAAATATTCTTTTCTTAATGAACCATCGGAATTACCTGTTATAATCTCTTCTGACTTGACAGGAACTCAAGAGAAGCAACTACTGGAGGTATTGCGCAATCACACATCAGCTATTGGTTGGTCGATAGCAGATATTAAAGGAATCAGCCCTCAGTTGTGTTCTCACCGAATCTATATGGAAGATAACTACCGACCATTGGCTCAGCCTCAGCGACGTCTTAACCCAGTCCTAAAAGAGGTAGTTAAGAAAGAGGTAATCAAACTACTCGATGCAGGCATTATTTACCCTATTTCAGACAGTAAATGGGTAAGTCCAGTTCAGGTAGTACCAAAGAAAGGAGGAATAACTGTGGTTCCTAATGAAAAGGGTGAGCTGATTACCCAGCGTCCCACTACAGGATGGCGGGTTTGTATTGATTATAGAAAGTTAAATGACGCCACTCGTAAGGACCATTTTCCATTACCTTTCATTGATCAAATGTTGGAAAGACTAGCTGGACATGACTACTACTGCTTTCTGGATGGCTTTTCAGGTTATTTCAAATCCCTATAGCTCCTGAGGATCAGGATAAGACAACTTTTACCTGTCCGTATGGAACCTATAGTTATAAAAGAATGCCATTTGGATTATGTAATGCTCCTGCCACGTTTCAACGTTGTATGATGGCCATCTTTGCTGAATAATTGAGAAATGCATTGAGGTTTTTATGGACGATTTTTCTGTTTATGGTCTAACATTTGAATCCTGTCTAGAAAACCTTGATCTTGTGCTGTCCAGGTGTGAAGAAACCAATCTGGTGTTAAATTGGGAAAAATGCCACTTCATGGTTCGAGAAGGAATCGTCCTGGGCCACAAAATTTCTTCAAAAGGTATTGAGGTAGACCGGGCTAAAGTCGAGGTAATTGAAAAGCTCCCACCACCATCTTCTGTTAGAGATATTCGTAGTTTTCTTGGACACGCAGGTTTTTATAGAAGATTCATAAAGATTTTTCCAAAATCTCTAAACCTCTGTGTGATCTACTGCGAAGGATGTTAAGTTCCATTTTTCTGAAGAATGTCTAAAGCTTTTAATTTATTAAAAGAAAAGCTAATTTCTGCACCTGTCGTTGTGTCTCCTGATTGGTCACTCCCTTTTGAGATAATGTGTGACGCTAGTGATTACGCTGTGGGAGCCGTTTATGTCAAAGATTGATAAAATTCTTCGGGTAGTATATTATGCAAGTCGAACTTTAAATGATGCCCAGAAAAATTATGCGACCACAGAAAAAGAATTACTAGCTGTAGTTTTTGCTCTAGATAAGT
Source organism: Limonium bicolor (assembly GCA_023374045.1). NCBI lineage: Eukaryota > Viridiplantae > Streptophyta > Magnoliopsida > Caryophyllales > Plumbaginaceae > Limonium > Limonium bicolor. The sequence goes on from CM041782.1 coordinate 54,887,334, forward strand.
TTCGATCTTATTTACTGGGTGGTAAAATTATTGTGCATACTGACTCTGCTCTTAAGTATTTGTTTGCTAAGGCAGAGTCAAAACCCAGGTTAATTAGGTGGATTCTCCTATTGCAAGAATTTGATATTGAGATCAGGGACAAAAGGGAACACAAAATGTGGTAGCTGATCATCTGTCCAGAATGGAGGCATCTGATGATGGGACTCCCATCAACGAGTCCTTCCCTGATGAGTCAGCATTTGCAGCTGAAGATGTTGAGGATCCATGGTTTGCTGATATCGCTAACTACCTTGTTAGGAAGATTGTTCCAGCTGATATGACTTATCAGCAGAGAAAGAGGTTCTTTTCCATTGTCAAACATTATTTTTGGGATGACCCTTATCTGTTTAAAGTCTGTGCAGATGGTATCATTAGGAGATGTGTCCAGAAGTCAGAGGTCAGAAACATTCTCCTCCATTGCCATTCCAGAGAAGCCGGTGGACATCATGGCGCCACTCGAACCGCAGCAAAAATACTAGAATCAGGTTTTTTCTGGAACACCCTTCACAAGGATTGTCATGCGTTTGTTTCGACATGTGATCGGTGTCAAAGGCAAGGTAATCTATCTCGTCGAATGAGCTACCACTGAATAACATGTTAGAAGTTGAGCTATTTGACGTCTGGGGTATTGATTTTATGGGTCCCTTCCCAAACTCTTTCGGTAATCTTTACATCTTAGTAGCTGTTGATTATGTTTCAAAATGGGCGGAAGCCCTTGCCTGTTCTACTAATGATGCTAAAATTGTTGTGAAGTTCCTGAAGAAAAATATTTTCACTCGATTCGGCGTTCCTCGAGCCATAATCAGTGACGGTGGCTCCCATTTCTGTAACCGCCAGTTTGAAGCACTATTAAAGAAATATGGGGTTCGACATAAGGTTCCTTACCCTACCATCCTCAAACAAATGGGCAGGCCGAAGTGACAAACCGAGAGCTCAAGTGGATCTTGCAAAAGACGGTGAACTCTTCTCGAAAGGATTGGTCACTTCGATTAGATGAAGCGCTCTGGGCCTACCGCACTGCTTTCAAGACACCAATTGGCATGTCTCCCTACAAGTTGGTTTTTGGGAAGGCATGCCACTTGCCTGTGGAATTAGAATACAAGTCATATTGGGCCTTGAAAGCTCTTAATTTTGACCTACAGCAAGCCGGTGATAAACGCAAGTTCCAGTTGACAGAGTTGGAGGAACTCAGGAACGAATCTTACGAGAATGCTGTAATATATAAGGAACGTACCAAGCGCTGGCATGACAAGATGATTGCCAATCGAGAACTCAAGGTGGGGGACCAAGTCCTACTTTTCAACTCCAGGCTCAGATTCTTCCCAGGTAAGCTGAAATCATACTGGTCAGGACCTTACCCTATTATTAGCATTTCCCCATTCGGTGCGATTGAACTCGCCAATGCAAAGGGGGAAACATTTAAAGTCAATGGGTCAAGAGTCAAGAAATTTCTGGGTACTACACTGGATCAAGCTGCTACATATGAAATATCTCTTAAAGATCCAATTGCAGGTTAGCTACTTCACAAAGTCCAGCCAATGACTATAAAGAGGGCAGCTGACTGGGAGGCAACCCAGGGGTAATTTTCAAATTCATGTTTTAAAGCTACGCATCTATTTCTCTCTAATAATATATTATATATAAAAAAAAAAGAGGAGAAGAGAAGAGGAAGGAGGTAATTGTACCTGTGCTATTAACGCAACGCTTCCTAGCGTTATTTTGGTATTTGACAGTGTGTGTAGGTAAACCGTTTGTTGCAATCACTCCAAGCTGAACCCTTGCTTAGACTCAAGTGTGAGGATCATCGACCCCACCGCCAATACTTTAAGTGTGAGGAAGGGCACCTTCCTCAATCTCACGATATCAGGGGAGTCTCAGTTCCTTTTAATATTTATGTTCAGCCACTCGCTTTAACTGTTGATTGCTTAAGTCCATGTTGATTCTGAGTCTGGCATATTTTGAAAGGTCTTTTCTTGATTATTTTATGAACAATGAGGACATTGCTCCTCTTAAGTGTGAGGAAGTTTAGACCTTTCCCTGAAAATATGCCAGTAGTACCTAATGCCACACTTGATTTTTATTGTTCTCTAATTATGATAGTAAGCTTCTCTAAAGGCCAATACATGTTGAATTTTCGGGCTAAAATTTTTTGTGGAAGTTTTTGAAATCGAGCCTGATGACAACCTCAAGAATCGTTCTGCTTGACGTTGTTTGTATGTATCAATTTCTTTCTTCAAAATTAAATCTATTTTCACTGAAATCTGGTGGATAAGCTGATTGTGGAAATTGAGCTACCTTAGCTTGGCAATCATGGACTAAGTGAAAGTTTGGTATGGAAAGGATAAGGCAAGGTACTCCTCTGATCATATAATGAAGTTTTCTGAACCAAAACAGGCCTCGTTCATTCGGTTATTAAGTCCTTGGGGTGCCTATCACCCATCTACCTAAGGTCTTGTGATCTGGGATAGAAGGCCCAAAGCCGCTACATGGGTGAAGAGAAAAGTCTGGGGGATGAAACAATTGTGCAAACAATGAAAAAAAAAAGAGAAAAAAAAAAATGAACATGCAAAACTCTTAATGCTGAATGATTGTCGCAATTTTTCATATTTTGATCATGAGTATGTGGTGTTGAAAGGTATCACGGAATAAGGTGTTACTTCACACCCCTTGTCATCCAAAGGTTAGAGAAAAGAAATTGGTGGAAGGTTCCAAGCTAATCTATGTTCAATTTTTACAATCTGACTTATCCATGCTCTTATTAAAAATTTTCTGTTTCACTGTTTAAAAACCTACATCTAAGAGCAGGATTATTCTTTTGATTGCCATTTAGCTTGATTTCCTTCCACGATTGTTGAATCCCGGAGTTTGATACTGACCTTAGAGAAAGTTTGTTCTTTATTTGCTTGAGGACAAGCAAAAGATAAGTGTGAGGAAGTTTGATAAGTGCGAAATATATAGACTTTTAAGGGTTTAATTACCTTATAATTTGCAGTATTTTAAGTAATATTTCTCACTTATCTTACGATTTTCCTAGATTTATGTTTTGATATGAATTGATATATTTATGTGTTAAATGTAGGAAAAAGTGTAAATGGATAGATAATCTCATGAGCTTTCAACGCAACAAACGGCGAGTAAAACGGACTTATAACGAAGAATCTGGAGCCGGTTGAAGATCGCAGGAAAATAGACATCACCTGCGTCCGCATTGAGTCTGGGCGGACACGAGCGCAGACGGCGCAGACATCAGGCGCGTCCACATTGATTCTGGGCGGACGCCAACGCGGACAGAAGAAGACGCGGGCGGACAAGCAAACATCACACACGTCCGCATAGAATTGAAGCGGACACTTGCGCGGACAAGAGGCGCATCCGCATAGAACCCAAGCGGACGTTAAGGCGGACAAAAGCAAACAAAGCGGACATCACATGAAGACACACATGTCCGCATAGAACCCAAGCGGACAGCAAAGCGGACGGAGGCGCGGACGTGTCTAAAAAATGCGCCAGAACCAGATTTCGACAGATTTCGACGCGAATAGTTTTCTTCTTCCTTCGCGGCGCCGCACTCGAACTGCTCCTTCATTAATTGCAGACGGCGCCCACCTTAAATCACTCACACGTGACGCCGGCTCTGTCTGTCTGCAATCAATTCTCTGACTGCAAATCTTCGCGGATCTGCTCATCAACTCCAACGCCATCTACTCACCTACTGCACTGCACCGTCCCTGTCACTTCTCCGTTGTCTGCTTCTGAATTCCTTAGCCTATATAAACCCACACTCTGCTTGCTAAAAAATCATCCATTCATCCATTCACCCATTCACCCATTCACCCATTCACCCACCTACGCATCCATCGACCCAATCATCTACATACTCCCTCTCCCACGATCGTACTCCATTCACTTCATTTCCTCCATCAGAAACCATCACGCATCCACTCCATTAAATTCCCACGTAACACATACATCCCACTTTCCATTTTATTTTCCTATTACGCACCAGCTCAACAGAAATAAAATTAGCAGTCGGGGTAACGCAAGACGAAGTTGAAGCGAGGATCCGGAGTGAACTTCTAAACTGGAGTTATCTCTTACCCTTACTTTAATGTATTTAATGCATTCCTTCTCTGTTATTGTTGTTTTTGTAACGATGAGCGAGTAAGTATTTTAGCTTCCCGGGTTGGGAAGCGAACCTATTTCTTAAATTCTGCTATGTGATTCTTCGAATAAATTTTGTTAACTGCAACAGTTCAATTCCTGTCCTTCAAATGTTTTAATTATTTGGCCGGTAATTATAACAACCCTTGTAGTTATCTTATTAATATGCGAGAGCTGAGATAGATAACGAGACAGAGGAAGTTGAACCTAATTAATAACTAGAAGCCTGATCCAGCCTATAGGTTAATAAGACTCCAATAGAAACTACTCTTTATGCGATTAATTGTGTCCGGTCTAGAGCATTAGTCTGCTGCTAGGTCTAACAATTGGTTAGGATTCATTATACTTAGTCGTGAATGAATTAATTAAAGTTTCTGAGTTATTGCAGTAAAATTAAAGAAAGAACTTAGTAACAGATATAAAAGGAATAGGTAAGCAAACAACCCGGGGTGCGCTTTTCTATTTATCACATTCACCACTCTTTAAATCCCTCTGTGTTTATTTATCTTTTAAGTTGTTCTATTTCTCCTTGTAGTTTAGTTTCTTTTTAATCAATCAATCAAAATTGAAAAAGTGATATTTCCTGTTTTCTTTAGTTTAACTTAATCTCCCAGTTAATTAAATATTTGTCAATTAATTGTACGAGGTCCCTGAGATCGACAACCCCATTCAATCACTATACCCGCAAAACGATAGGTACACTGCCTATGTGGTAGAAGTAATCACATAATTCTCCATCATCGACTGCTTGAGACCATAAAGGGAACGTTGCAGCAAGCATGCTTTGTTGTGCCCTGAAACATCCAATCCAGGTGGTACTTTCATGTACACCTCCTCATCAAGCTCGCCATGTAAGAAAGCATTATTCACATCTAGCTGATTGACAATCTACCCTTTATTAATGACAACAGTCAGAAGAGCACGAATGGTTGTCATCTTGACTACGAGGGAAAAAGTCCCATGGTAATCAAGACCATAGCTCTGAGTGAACCCCTTAGCCACCAACCGTGTCTTATACCGCTCAAGAGATCCATCAGACTTTAGTTTCACCTTGTAAACCCATTTGCAACCAACTGCTTTCTTCCGCTTTGGCAAATCGACAATTTCCCAAGTATGATTAGCCTCCAAGGCCTCCAACGCTTTCTGCATAGCCTCGCGCCAGTGATCAGAAACAACTGCTTCTTTATAAGATTGGGTTTCTTCAAGAATCTCATCATTCCCTGCCATAGAAAAAGCATAGGAGACAACGGGTATGGTGTCTGTGAGACTTATGCACACTTCTAACAGATTGACGCCACTCTTGTATGAGTAGACACGTGCATCTAATATTTCCTGAAAAGATGTAGCACACACATAATCATCTAGATATTCAGGTCGTCGAACTTCCCGACTAGACCTGCGAGTCACAACCGACTCCTCTGACAAAACTGATTCATCTGTTGGACATAGTGTATCAAATTCAGCAGGAGGACAAACAGCTTCGGAGGGCTCATCGAAATCCCAGTCATACCCAGGATGGTTTGTGGAAGAACTATGAAATGAATGTCGCTCCGTGGTAAAAGGAAAAACAGATGAGTGGAATTTAACATCCCGATAAACTGCAACCTTCTGACTACTTGTGCTAAACAACTTATGACCCTTTTTGCATGGATCTTCACCCAAATAAATACAAGCCTCTGCCCGAAGACTCAATTTATCCCCCTTATCACCAACTAGTGTCCAATAACATATACAACCAAACGGTTTTATGTCATCATAGCAAGGTTTTGCATTAAAGAGACGCTCAAACGGAGTACAACCCTGTAGTGCTTTAGTGGGCAACCGATTAATCAAATAGGTTGCATGCAAGATGCATTCACCCCAAAGAATAACCGGAACTTGTGCAGAAAAATTCTTGAACCATTAATGAGACTCTTGAGCACCTTAGGAGGTAATTACCTTCAATATTTGATTTTCTTTCTCTTTGGAGTGAGTCCCTAAGTTCACGACAGTTTGGGGTGAACTTAATCCAAGTCGATGACCATTTGCACCATAAAAAATATAATAGGTTAATGACTCTCTTATTTTGCTAATTTAAGGAGCTTTTACACATGGAATTTGACATAAAAAGGGAGGATCTTTAATGAGTTTTGGACGGGTTTTCAAGTAGAAATGTCGGTTACCTACAGCAAAGGAAAACCGTTTCAGTTGGTGCAGAAAAGTTAAGGAGAACAAGGCCTCAACTAGTCATGAAGAAGTCACGATTTGCCATGGCTTTTAAGCACTAAGAGGGTGACTTTTTACCTTGTGTTTGCTGGGGTCTAGATAGTATTCTCGGATTGTTAAAACAAAGAGAATAATCTTACTTTTGAGCAAAAGTAAGAAGGAGTATGAGTTCAGTTTGTGCATGGAAAAATAATAGAATTAACGGTAATGACTTTGATTATGAATCAAAGTTTTATAGAGAAGTTTTGAGTTTTGTTTTCCGCCGTTCGAAGAACAGCCTCACGGTTTCACAAGAAGGGAAAACTAAACTACTCAATAGAGCGGCGCAGCGCTTTAGAGATAAAAATACAACTTTCTGAAGTACGTCCGAGCGAGCTCAATGACGTCCGGATCCGGACTGCTCGCAAGGACGTTGTTATTTAGCTCCTCCGTTGGATGCAATGAAGCTACGGCCACAATTAACTTCTAACTTCTCCAGGCGAGAGGACACCACGTCCGGCTGGGCATACTTGGGAAGGACAGGAACAATCGTGTCCGTGCGAGCGAGCTCAATGACGTCCGGATCCGGACTGCTCGCAAAGCTAGCATATAATAGCTGCTCGGCATATTCCAACACCCCTCCCCCCCCCCCCCCCGCAAGCCAAACGCGATTAGGATCGCTTAGGCTTATAAGATCGGTATGTCCCATGCTCATTTGAGGCAACTGCGTAGATAACAAGTGCCTGGTAAAATCTTTGTCATCATGTCACCAAGCTGCGTAGATGTAGGTGTAAAAAAGACATCAACAAGCCCCTGCTGGATCTTCTCACGAAAAAGTGACAATCAATCTCAATATGCTTCGTACGCTCATGAAATACTGGATTAGCGCAATGTGAATAGTAGATTGATTGTCACATTTAACTGGAACAGGAGTAATCCCTTCAACATTAGGCTGGTGAACAAGCCGAGTGAGCCATGTAAGTTCTACCGTAACACGACGAAGAGAGCGATACTCTGGATCTTCTCTAGATAAAGAAACTGCACCCTGCTTCTTTGTCTTCCACGAAATAGGACTATCACCCAAAAATATGTAATAGCCAGAAACGTATCCGTGTATCCGAACAAGCTGCCCAGTTAGAATCACAATAAGCAGCCAGAGACAAACCAGATGAAGATCTTACACGAAGGACCAACCCATAATTGATGGTTCCTTTCACATAACAATAGAGCATGTAATGCATCCCGTAAATGAAGATCAGTGGGACACTGCATAAAAATGACTGAGAACTTGAACAGTAAAACAAAGATCAGGTCGTGTTAGTCAAATAATTGAGCTTCCCAACCAACCGTCTATAAACAAAAGGATCCTCCATTGGAGTCCCATCAGTACTACGTAAGGAGACCCCAACTTGCATCGAGCCTGTGGTGGCCTTGCGTACATCACATTCAATTTCCTTGAGAAGTTCCTGGAAAAACTTCCGCCGAGATAAAATAATGCCCTGTGATGTATGCAAGAACTCGATGCCCAAGAATAATGTAAGCGTCCCAAATCTTTAATCTTGAAGTTGTCATCTAAAGCCTGCTTGAGACAATCAATGTCCCTTGATATGTCCCAACCAACAACATATCATCAACATATATAGCCACACAAAACAACAGGGTACCACTTTTCTTATAAAAAAAGGAATAGTCATTTTAGGATGACAAAAAAGAGTCCTGAGAAAGTGTGCCAGCTACCACTGTCGACTGCTGAGACCATAGAGGGAAGTCGCAGCAAGCATGCTTTGTGCGCCCTGAAACATCCAATCCAGGTGGTACTTTCATGTACACCTCCTCATCAGATCACCATTTAAGAAAGCATTATTCACATCTAGCTGATTGACAATCTACCCATTATTGATGGCAACATTCAGAAGAGCATGAATGGTTGTCATCTTGACTACGAGGGAAAAAAGTCTCATGGTAATCAAGACCAAGCTCTGAGTGAACCCCTTAGCCACCAACCGTGCCTTATACCGCTCAGAGATCCATCAGACTTTAGTTTCACCTTGGTAAACCCATTTGCAACCAACTACTTTCTTACCCTTTGGCAACGACACTTACCAAGTAGGATTAGCTTCCAAGGCCCAGCTTTGGCATAGCCTCGCGCCAGTGATCAGAAACAACTGCTTCTTTATAAGACTGGGTTTCTACAAGAATCCCATCATTCCCTGCCATAGAAAAAGCATAGGAGACAACGGGTATGGTGTCTGTGAGACTTATGCACCCTTCTAACATATTGACGCCACTCTTGTTTGAGTAGACACACACATCTAATATTTCCTGAAAAGATGTAGCACACACATAATCATCTAGATATTCAGGTCGTCGAACTTCCCGACCAGACATGCGAGTCCAAACCGGCCTCTGACAAAACTGATTCATCTATTGGACATAGTGTATCAACTTCAGCAGGAGGACAAACAGCTTCGGATGGCTCATCAAAATCCCAATCATACCCAGGATGGTTTGTGGAAGAACTATGAAATTTAGCATCCCGATAAACTGCAACCTTCTGACTACTTGTGTTAAACAACTTATGACCCTTTTTGCATGGATCTTCACCCAAATAAATACCAGCCTCTGCCTGAAGACTCAATTTATCCCCCTTATCACCAACTAGTGTCCAATAACATATACAACCAACGGTTTTATGTCATTGAGAAGGGCAAGAATGTGACGAAGACAAAAGGTCAAGCAGTCCACACCTTAGACCCCGGCCCAGACCATGAGCCTCCTTCAGGACCCTGTTCAGCTCCAATTTGGGCACCAAGCATCAATCCGGGTCCTAGGCCGCATGATCAGGTCCTATATTCCGGCCCCGCACTCCATGATCGGGTCCCGTATTCCGGCCTGCACTCTATGACCGGGTCCTATATTCCGGCCCCGCACTCCATGATCGGGTCCCGTATTCCGGCCTGCACTCTATGACCGGGTCCTATATTCCGGCCCCCACTCCATGATCAAGTTCCGTATTCCGGCCCCGCCCCGCACTCTATGACCGGTCCCTATTCCGGCCCCGTGCTCTACGACCGGATCCCGCATCCTACCCTATGAGACCGGAAGGCTTATATGGAGAGAAGTGCCAAAATAAAGAAGGTTGCTCTAATAAGTGATAACAATGTACAAGGGTTAAGGAATAGACCTCACCCTAGAAAGTCTATAAATAGAGATGAGAGGCTCATTTGTAAGAGGACAACATACGAAGAGAGAAAAAGCTCCAAGAAACTCTCTAAACTTGTAATACCAAAAGAAGGAATAAAGATATTGTCTAAAGTGGATGTAGGCCGGGTTTTGGCCGAACCACTATAACTCTCGGTGTTCAGTACGTTTGTAAGATTAGAGGGACCAATTATGTTTTCATTTGGCGCCGTCTGTGGGAAAGAACAAACAACCACGATTCACAATCCACGGTTACTGCAATTCGTTAAAGATAGCAACGCGTCAGGGACAGATCACGAAGTTCATGTTTCGGAAGACCTTCATCAAGAGAAAAGAGCTAGAAGTTCGACATCAAGATCGGTTCCTCGCGGGACATCACGTAACAAACAGAAATCCTTTCGACGAGGCATCTGAGGAATAATCGATGTCAAGAAAGCAATGGAAGTAGGAATGGACGACCTGACTACGATGAAGCATTCGAAGTTTTGATCTGTTTGAAATAAGAAGCCCTGGTCATACACCGATCTCCGAGGAATCAAGAAAATGCTCGATCCACGGAGAATATGTGAGATTCGTAGGAATCAAAGGAAGCAAGCAGGCAAGGCAGAAAAAATGGCGAACGATTGCATATGACCGATACTTCTGAAGACAAGAAGATAGATCAATGACGAGAAAATTCGTAATCTATCAGACGACCGATCGAAGAATCCTGAAGCAACCGAATTAGAAAATCCTGGAATCCCAATCGCGTCCGTTCATAAGAAGAAATCGCTAAAACTCTACTCTCACCCTTACTACCAAAACCATTAGTTACTGTAATTATACTCCGACTCAAATAATGGATAAATATATGCTAAATGTGTTTCTTTCTAAGACAGGAAAGAGGCGGCGACGGAGAATCAAGGGATTTTCCGTGAATCTGATTAGAGCAGAAGTTGGAGAACCTCAGAAAAGAAATTCGCCATTTGGTTCTGCCTCAAATCACGCTTCGATGGTTCTCAAAGGGGATGGAGAAAAGAAGCTGGGAAGGCGGTGCAGCAAATTACCACTCCTGGCAAAGAATCGTGAGAAGTTCAAGATCATTTGAAACGTGGCATCGACTGGGCGTCTTCCCTCTTGACCGGGCACAACATTGGCCAGGCACGACATACCTCGACGCCGCCTTCAAAACTCGGGCCAGGAGCAACGTCGACCAGGCGAAGCGCTATTCTTAAACTCAAGGCCAGGCGCGGCTTCGACCTGATGCAACATCGACCGGGCGCAAGAACTTTTAAAACCGGAAGACAGTTCGACGTCCATGACCGGAACGCATCTCAGTCCATGACCGGAAGACATCTCTTCTCGTTCAAAAGTCCAGATGCACGATTTGTTAAGTTTACAACAGCGGAGCCTGAGAGATCCGGATGATGGCTAGGCGACCAGGCGGCGTGACAAGCAACGCCACAAAGAAAGAACCAAGCAACGCCAGAAAAATTCGCCAGGAGTTGTGCATGGAAAGAGAATGGAAGAATTGATACAGCGACGGCTTTACTAATCACGGATCCGCCAGGACCAAGGCTGGACAGCTTCATCAACGATCGATTTTATCCATGACGAAATTTCTGCTACACTGAACCATATCGGACGAGATCCAGAATGATGGCCTATTGCGCCCTGCCATCTCAGAGGAGAGTAGTGGTGGCCTTCGAACGACCGGGCATAGCCCCTCTTTGTCTCAAAGCAGTATGTTGGTGCGGGCGATGTTTCAACCCCCAGAGCCGCATCAGTCTCGGTGGCCGGATTCTCTTGGCCGCATCAGTCCGGATTCTCGGATTCCCTTGGCCGCATCTCTCCAAGACTCCGGCAGTCAACAAAAGATCCAAATCCCTTCCTTGGCCGCATCAATCTCGATGGCGGTGGCCGCATCAACTCCCTTGGCCGCATCAATCTCGATGGCCGGATTCCCTTGGCCGCACTCTCTGGCTGCATCAACCTCCTTAGCCGCGCCGGACCACCGGAAGACATCAACCAGAAGTCTCCTCTCTTGGCCAGGCATAACGCCGGAAGAACATAAGCAATTGGAACATGCTACAAGCATCTAAAGCTAATCATTAAAAGAGAGACAAGAAGCTGGTGCAATAACTTTCAGTGACCGGAAGACTTCTTCGACCGCGCCGGATTCCATTGGCCGCAACAGACCCCTTTGGCCGCAACAAACCCCTTTGGCCGCAGTAGACTCCTTGGCCGCAACAAATTCCCTTGGCCGCAGCAGACTTCCTTGGCCGCACTGAACTTCTTTGACCACGCCAGACTTTCATGGCCGCATCTCAGCACACTGACTAGAAAAGATCACCAAAAGTACTATCACCATCAAACTTCAAACTGGAAATCGCCAGAAGCCAACCCAGGAAAGGGAAATTTGTTCAAAGTACAGCAAGGCGGTCTGCGAAGCATCTTGGTCGTCAAGAAAACCTTATTCTCCGTTCACCGCATGGCCAAATCAGAGCATGTCGAGAAGATACACAAGGTTTCACCCAGGATATACAAGAGTAAAATTCTGGGAGCACCTGGAGTTACCAAAAGACATCCAAAGCCAAGTCTCCGAGATAAGTTCAAATTTTTCTTATATCAGCTTAATTGAAACGTCCTGAGTGTGCTTCTTTATCATTGTGCTTGGAATTTCTACTTAAAGCAACTATTGCTATGCTTATAATGATCTGAATCCTGACTGATCTTCCGGCAAGAGTTACACGCCATTGGTTGTGCCTTGATCCAAAAAATTGTGCTGTTCTGTCTCTAGATACTGCAAAGACTGAAAAACAAACTTCCAGTCCATAAGATAATACTCATTTTTATCGTATAAGTTTCTGGTACGGCCTTAATTTACTCGCCTAGCTCGACTAGATTTCTGGGAAAAATAACAACTTTCCAAAAACTATTACAAACCCCTAAAGCTGTTTGTGCTTCCTTATCTCTGATGATTAAACACTGCTTTATATAAAGCTTTGATTGTGGATTGCCCAAGTTGAAAATTATTTTGGTCTCTGTTTATTGCTCCTAATTGATTAATGATGAAGCTCAGCGACCCGCTACTACATTAGTAAATTGATTTCTGTCTTTGGATAAGGTACCATTTTAATTACAGATATCCATGATAATCTGTCTCAACAGATTTTTTTTTCGTCATTATCCCTTGTCTGTTTTCTGCTGTTAAAGTTCTCCATCTGATTTGCTTCAGTATAGTAAAATACAATTTCTAACTATAATTACTTACGTCTTCTACTGCTCAGTAACGTAAAACTGTCTTCCAATTGTGCCTTTACCTTTTACAAGTTTCTGAAGTTCCTCGTTCTTGACTTGCAAGATTATTTGGCTACTATTCTTTAGTGTTATGGGTGCACAACTAAACTGTTTGCTACTTCTATCACAGCTTTTTCATAAGTCTTTTGATTAAAACTTTTTGCTGGCGTTGGATACTACAAAATACCGCACTATTCAGCTATTGCTAGTGGTCATGCTGTTTTACATCTATTTTACACCCACGCTATCACCTGATCAAAACCCAGTCTTATACTGATATGTCATTCATGGCTTGAAATATCCTTGGACACTTTACTCCTGTTTTGAACTATTTATTATGTGGTTTCATTACATTAATCAGAATTACAGCGTCTATCTTCAAAAAGCTGTACAGTTGCTACAAGCCTTAGAGTTTGGGTTATCCTAAAGTAGCTGCCGCTATTATCTCAAGAAAATTTTTTACACTTGCTGTTTGTGGTAGACGATTTGTACCATTTGAAATTCTGAAACCTGCTATTTTACTTCACATTTATTTCCCTTTATATGAAAATTACTTCAACTTACAATACCCTCTGTTATTACTCAGCAATAATTTAGTTTCCATCTTTTGTTTAATTTCAGCACAGTTTAGCTGTCATCTCACTTCTTTGTCTTTAAACACTGGTGCTGCTATATATTGACAATTCATTCCCTGTAACTGTTTCTATTATTGTGATGGTCGGATCACTTTAGCAGAATGAATAATTTCACTCATTGCATGCGTAGGCGTCAGTTTGTTTATATATACCATACAGCTACGGTTCAGAGCTTTAAATACTATGGCATGTCATAACAATCGTCCTAAGAAAAAAACTGTCAATTACGCTTCCATACATTTACCCTGTAAACAGTTTTACAAGTACTATATTTCTGTTTCATGCTTTGTTTCTGTTTCGTGCTTTGTTCCGGCTTTGTATATTGAAGTGTTCAGTATATAGAATAAGATCTAGATTCCCTTTTTATTTCTGATTACCGTTGAATTTACAATATTTAGCCGTACGAGTTGGTACTCACTCCTGCATCTTGATGATTGCATAAATACTCTGTTTCTGGCTCATTCTGATTGGCTTTGTAAACCTTATTCACTCCTTTCACCTCTGTCATTTGCTGAATTTATGTAAAATATAGTGTACTTCAGTTTTTTAGAGAGTACTTCAGTTTTTGCTTCCTGTTGCCCCACTGTAGGAGCATAATTAAACCTGTGTAACTTTGAGTTGTACTGCTGTTTAGGCATTCCCTATTAAGCACCCATGAGCAGGTATAAGGTCATTCAAGGCATTGCTTCACATTGTTTTCTGCTGTAACAAGATGGCATGTTAATAGATGTATGCTGAAAATTGATCGGTTACATTTTCATTTCCCCACTATGATATTACTTTCAGTCGGTCTGCAGGCCGCATTAAGACTACATCGGTTCAGTTTAATAATCTCTTTTAGTCTGTTTTGAGATAAAAGTTTGATTGACAAAGCTGATTGCATAACTTGATTATATGTTACATTCACTACCGCTGCTATTTGTGTATTGATTAACAGGTTCTAAGTCTACACATCTCAAACATGATGTTATTTCTTTGGTTGTTATACAACAACAGTATAAGTGTTTTGTTGCCTTTTGTGTGCTCCAGTAAATCTTTTCACTTGATTTTTTCTGGTCTAACTGGAACTATTTTAGATATTTTTGGAGGGGCGGTTGCTGGTTGTATACCTCCTGAAAATGCGAGGAACTACAGTACTACATGGTCTGCTTGAATTGTTGAATGTTAAGATATTGTGAATCTGTGTGAATAGTCTTTCTCTTAGTTGTGTTGATTTAACTAGAACTGATAAACGTGCTGATTGACACTGTCGCATTGGTCATTAATCAGGTAGCTCATTAAAGCGTTCAAAAGCAAGCAAAAATATGGATCACACTTAGGTATAAACTCAAGCTCCAGAAACAAGCAAGGCTCTCAATTTCCGCAAGGGACGCACCACGTCTCAGATTTTCGAGTCAAAGTCGAAGCTGTCAAACAATCTAGAGTTGGAGCAGCAGCATATGAGACAGAAAACCGAAAAAGCCGGAATACATACTCATGACCGGAGTTCTAAATTTGTCAATAAGAAAAGATGGCACATTCAAGAAAAGGTGAATCCGTATCAGGTCAACAAAGGAACAATTTCCTTCAGCCGCGATTAGTAGAATTCTATGAGCAGAATGAAGTAGATATTAAAACAGCATTCTCTCAAAAGTCCAAGCCCGGAAAACGTCTCAGGGCAACATCTCAGCGCAACTGCAGACACAAGCCGATACGACCAGGCCAGGTGTACCTCTTCCTCCAAATTATGTTGAAATCATCCAGAGGATCCTCGCTTCAACTACCGCCGGAACAACGAAGGTTTCAGAGAAAGCCATTTCAAAGGACTGGAAGCGGCTGTCGGAAAATAATAAAGGGCAGCGTCCGAATGAAACTTTGTAATCATCGAATTCCATAGGCGTAGCGGCGCAATTCAAAGAGTCGGTCCATCACAAGACCAGGGTGAAAAATATTGGAGGAATATCGACCGGCCTCGCTTGAAGAGTTTTTTCTATAATTTGTGATAAAAAGGGTTACTCTGTCCCTGTACGGTTGAGTATGTTGAGGGACAAATTGGGCAAACGGATAATGGTCTACCGTGACCGGGCCTCAACCAGTAAAGGCCGGATTCAAAAACCGGTTGCTTGTCTAGAAAGGTGGCATACGCTTTAAAAATACATAGCTGATGGCTGTACTCCATGAATTCATAATCTTTAAAAGTACTAACTAAATTCTCAAGAAAGTGCAGGAACTCTTACCCGGGGCTGATCACCTGGAGTATCCGAAGAAAGTTTCAAAAGAGGGCCACCGAGCCAAAAAAGTAACACCTACCCATGCACTTTCTACATTAGAGTTATATATCCATGGTGAAAAGTAATACCGGCCAACGAGCCGCAGGCTATCATGCCTTGAAAGAAAAAGAAAGCACCGGCCAACGAGCGCAGGCTATATGCCTTGAAAGTAAAAGAAAGCACGGCCAACGAGCGCAGGCTATCATGCCTTGAAAGAAAAAGAAAGCACCGGCCAACGAGCCGCAGGCTATCATGCCTTGAAAGAAAAAGAAAGCACCGGCCAACGAGCCGCGGTATAGCCTTGTGAAAGTAAAAGAAAGCACCGGCCAACGAGCCGAGGCTATCATGCCTTGAAAGAAAAAGAAAGCACCGGCCAACGAGCCGCAGACTATCATGTCTTGAAGAAAAAAGAAAAGCACCGGCCAACGAGCCGCAGGCACTTGTGCCTTGAAAAGTAACACTTTGGGTTGAAATGAAACCCGGCCATCGAGCCAACAAAAAAAAAACCATCTCTGGACCCATCAGGAGCTCTGGTCGCCTGTAATGGGTGTATTGTTAGGTGGGACGCCGCACCATACTTGAATCACAAGTACCATCCTTTGGCTAGCATAAGCAAAGTTGGGAAAAATATTATCTTTGTTCTCCCTTTAAGGGAATTATCATCCTTTGGCTAGTATAAGCAAGGATTTAATCATCATATTATTTCACCCTTTCGAAAAGGGATGGCTTTATTAAAAGAACCATTGGTCTTCTTTATGAAGATCTTATTATGGACTTCTGGACTTCTGGATTTCTGGCATTCTTAAATATTATATATCAGAACATCAGGGGATCCATCCATCAAGATATTATGGGATCCGTCCGTCAAGATCTATTATATCAAAGATTTATGTTCAAGCATTACCATTTGTCAGATTCATATAGGGAAAAGCACTTGTGGGACTTTTGGTTGTACTAATTGTACCGATTTTTTGTAAGTTCATGTTTCTTTGTAAAAACTAAAGAAAAAGAACTTGTGGGACTAGGGGATAGGGAGAAAAGGAAAAAATGTAAATTTCTATCTCTTTTTTTAAGTTCCACTTTTTTAAGCACCAAAGTAGAACTTGTGGGATGATGAGAAGGGCAAGAATGTGACGAAGACAAAAGGTCAAAGCAGTCCACACCTTAGACCCCGGCCCAGACCATGAGCCTCCTTCAGGACCCTGTTCAGCTCCAATTTGGGCACCAAGCATCAATCCGGGTCCTAGGCCGCATGATCAGGTCCTATTCCGGCCCCGCACTCCATGATCGGGTCCCGTATTCCGGCCTGCACTCTATGACCGGGTCTATATTCCGGCCCCGCACTCCATGATCGGGTCCCGTATTCCGGCCTGCACTCTATGACCGGGTCCTATATTCCGGCCCCGCACTCCATGATCAAGTTCCGTATTACGGCCCCGCACTCTATATGACCGGGTCCCGTATTCCGGCCCGTGCTCTACGACCGGATCCCGCATCCTACCCTATGAGACCGAAAGGCTTTATATGGAGAGAAGTGCCAAAATAAAGAAGGTTGCTCTAATAAAGTGATAACACATGTACAAGGGTTAAGGAATAGACCTCACCCAAAAAAAGTCTATAAATAGAGATGAGAGGCTCATTTGTAAGAGGACAACATAAGAAGAGAGAAAAAGCTCCAGAAACTCTCTAAACTTGTAATACCAAAAGAAGGAATAAAGATATTGTCTAGAAGTGGATGTAGGCCGGGTTATTGGCCGAACCACTATAACTCTCGGTGTTCAGTACGTTTGTAAGATTAGAGGGACCAATTATGTATTTTCAGTCATAGCAAGGTTTTGCATTAAAGAGACGCTCAAACGGAGTACAACCGTGTAGTGCTTTAGTGGGCAACCGATTAATCAAATAGGTTGCATGCAAGATGCATTCACCCCAAAGAATAACCAGAAACTTGTGACTGAAAGAATAAGGCCCTTGCTGTTTAAAAGGTATTTATGCTTACGCTCGACAACTGCATTCTGTTGTGGGGTGTAAGCACAAGTAGTTTGATGTATAATACCCGTTTGTGCAAAGAATGTCATTCCTAATTCGAGCAACCTAATTCTTTTGCATAATCAGTTCAAACTACTTAACCTTCGTCTAAAACTGACGTTCAAATTGCAAGAAAACACTTGATTGCAAACCATGCACACCCTTCGTTTCATAAGTTGAACCCATGTAATACGAGAATAATCATCAACAAGCAAACAAAATACTGATAACCGTTATAAGTAGGAGTGTGTAGAGGATCCTAAACATCAACATGAACTAACTCAAAAGGTTTAACTGTCTTAATTTCTGAATGCCCAAACGGCAGACTCTGAGCTCGACATTTGTAGCAAATATCAAACAACAAATCTTTAGGTACAGCATCAGGCTTTATTAAACCCATAGTTACAAGCTTCTGAAATGGTAAATGGCCTAATTTGATGTGTCCTCCTCAACTTTAGAATGACTTGGCAACTAAAACTCCGGCCCTGGTCCGATTCATTCACTTGCAACTGACACCTCGACGCCGTCCTTCGAAACCAATGACATACCTCATGCTACCAAGGATATACAAGCCATCCTGCTCAGCTCCTATTTCTTCAATTCCCTTGAAGTAAGGTCCTGTGAAAAACATTTATGAGCATCAATAATAGTGCCTGCAAATACTGAGCAACCATTCGTCGAACAGATATGCGATTGAACATAAAGTTAGGAACAAACAAAACATCTTTGAGCCAAAAATTTCTCCCAGTTGTGACATCCCAACTATGGAACCTGTTGTGGCCTACCATCTGGTAACACCACTACTGGATGTGTCAAACCTTTAAATTTTCAAATAAATCTTTAGCCCCTGACATGTGATGTAGCTCCAGTATCTAATATCCACTTATCTGACAAACACTGTGTAACTTGAGAATTCTTTCCAAGTAAACACAAACGACTAAAAACAGTTTTTTGTTTCTTCCCAAAAAAAATAACATTATGAATTTCAGGTGGCTTGGATGTTTGCGTAGCTGCCTGAACAATACTAGCAATCTAGCTGAGATGCTCTGTGTGAGACACTGAGCGGACTAACAGTCCAGGCGAAATGCTTTCTTCTCTGACTAGACCTGCTAGGCCCTTCTTCTTCTGTTCTGGATGGTATCACGCCCATGAAGATCATAACAATCTTCCATACTCGATGACCCTGTCTCTTGTAGTGTGAGCACTTCAGACGCTGGAAAACAACTCTCAGAAGCATATCCAGGCTTTTTACACGGGGTACAAATCTTTTTGTTCTTGTCACCCCCAAGTCTAGTGTTCCCAGTCTTTTTGGAGCTTTCACTGTTGCTGGAGTTAGCACTATAGAGAGACAAACTCTGGATGTTTGCTCCTTCCTCCTCCTTCTGATCTTCCTCTTGCACAACCAAGGCAAAGCAGTTCAAGGGTAGCGGGTCCTTATAGCCAGAATTTTTTCCTCTGATGTGAACAAAATCTGTTGAGAGCCATCAGAAATTGAACTAAATGATCAAGATCTTTCTTTTTCTGTTCCTCTTCCTTAGCTTACAGACGCATTTAGAAACAGGATACGCCAGATCAAGCTCTGCCCACAAGCTTCTCAACTTAGTGAAATACACTAAACTGAATCTTTATTTTGTTTCAAATTTCCCAACTCCCTTTTTAATTATGCAACATGGCAAAATTATTTTGCTCAAAACGTTGACAAAGCAATCCCATATCTCTTTCTGATCTCTACAAACATTACACTCTATGCAATGTTCGGTTCGAGCGCAGATGTCAACCAAGATACTACCAGGGATCTAGCACGCCTCAGGACATATACCGGATACCTCATCTGGTTTCTCAAACCGTACCATAAGGAACCCATATTTTTTTATCAGTATTGCAATCTCTATCGTCCACTTCGAGGTTTGAAAATCTACCCCGTTAAACTTGGGAGCAAGTACCTGGCCTGGTTACTCTAAAGGATGTACATAGATTTCTTCACCCGGATCAACAACAAAAGTTTTCAAGCCGCTTGAACCTGTCTTTGTATTCACGTCATCTGCCATTGTATCGAATCACTGCTCTGATACCATAATATAATTAACGGCAATGAATTTGATCATGGATCAAAGTTTTACAGAGAAGTTTTGATTTTGTTTTCCGCCGTTCGAAGAACATCCTCACGGTTTCACAAGAAGGGAAAAATAAAAACTAAACTACTCAATAGAGCGGCGCAGCACTTTAGAGATAAAAATACAACTTTCTGAAGTACGTCCGGGCGTGCTCAATGACGTCCGGATCCGGACTGCTCGCAAGGACATTGTTATTTAGCTCCTCCGTTGGATGCAATGAAGCTACGGCCACGATTATCTTCTAACTTCTTCAGGCAAGAGGACTCCACGTCCGGCTGGGCATACTTGGGAAGGACAGGAACAACCGTGTCCATGCGGGCGAGCTCAATGACGTCCGGATCCGGACTGCTCGCAAAGACAGCATATAATAGCTGCTCGGCATATTCCAACTCCCCCCCTCCGCAAGCCTAACGCGATTAGGATCGTTAGGCTTAGAAGATCGGTATGTCCCATGCCCATTTGAGGCAACTGCGCACGATAACAAGTGCCTGGTAAAATCTTTGCCATCATGTCAGCAAGCTGCGTATAAGTAGGTGTAAAAAAGACATCAACAAGCCCCTGCTGGATCTTCTCACGAACGAAGTGACAATCAATCTCAATATGCTTCGTACACTCATGAAATACTGGATTGCGCGCAATGTGAATAGTAGATTGATTGTCACATTTAACTTGAACATGAGTAATCCATTCAACATTAGGCTCGTGAAGAAGCCGAGTGAGCCATGTAAGTTCTACCGTAACACGACGAAGAGAATGATACTCTGGATCTGCACTAGATAAAGAAATTGCACCCTGCTTCTTCGTCTTCCATGAAATAGGAATATCACCCAAAAATATGTAATAGCCAGAAACTTATCGCCGTGTATCCAGACAAGCTGCCCAGTCAGAATCACAATAAGCAGCCAGAGACAAACCAGATGAAGATCTTGCACGAAGGGCAAACCCATAATTGATGGTTCCTTTCACATAACACTGAATATGTAATGCATCCCGCAGATGAAGATCAGTGGGACACTACATAAACTGACTGAGAACCTGAACAGTAAAACAAGGATCAGGCCGTGTGTTAGTCAAATAATTGAGCTTCCCAACCAACCGTCGATAAACAAAAGGATCCTCCATTGGATTCCCATCAGTACTGCGTAAGGAGACCCCAACTTGCATCGATCCTGCTGTGGCCTTGCCTACATCACATTCATTTTCCTTGAGAAGTTCCTGGAAAAACTTTCGCTGAGATAAAATAATGCCCTGTGATGTATGCAAGAACTCGATGCCCAAGAAATAATGTAAGCGCCCCAAATCTTTAATCTTGAAGTTGTCATCTAAAGCCTGCTTGAGACAATCAATGTCACCTTGATCTGTCCCAACCAACAACATATCATCAACATATATAGCCACATAAAACAACTAGGTACCACTTCTCTTATAAAACAAGGAATAGTCATTTTTGGACTGTCAAAACCAAGAGTCCTGAGAAAGTGTGCCAGCTACCACTGTCGACTGCTTGAGGCCATAAAGGGAACGTCACAGCAAGCATGCTTAGTAGTGCCCTGAAACATCCAATCCAGGTGGTACTTTCATGTACACCTCCTCATCAAGCTCGCCATGTAAGAAAGCATTATTCACATCTAGCTGATTGACAATCTACCCTTTATTGATGGCAACAGTCAAAAGAGCACGAATGGTTGTCATCTTGACTACGAGGGAAAAAGACTCATGGTAATCAAGACCATAGCTCTGAGTGAACCCCTTAGCCACCAACCGTGCCTTATACCGCTCAAGAGATCCATCAACTACTCTCTTCCCCTTTGGCAAATCGACAATTACCCAAGTATGATTAGCTTCCAAGGCCTCCAACGCTTTCTGCATAGCCTCGCGCCAGTGATCAGAAACAACTACTTCTTTATAAGACTGGGTTTCTTCAAGAATCCCATCATTCCATGCCATAGAAAAAGCATAGGAGACAACGGGTATGGTGTCTGTGAGACTTATGCACCCTTCTAACATATTGACGCCACTCTTGTTTGAGTAGACACACACATCTAATATTTCCTGAAAAGATGTAGCACACACATAATCATCTAGATATTCAGGTCGTCGAACTTCCCGACCAGACATGCGAGTCACAACCGGCTCCTCTGACAAAACTGATTCATCTATTGGACATAGTGTATCAACTTCAGCAGGAGGACAAACAGCTTCGGATGGCTCATCAAAATCCCAATCATACCCAGGATGGTTCGTGGAAGAACTATGAAATTTAGCATCCCGATAAACTGCAACCTTCTGACTACTTGTGTTAAACAACTTATGACCCTTTTTGCATGGATCTTCACCCAAATAAATACAAGCCTCTGCCTGAAGACTCAATTTATCCCCCTTATCACCAACTAGTGTCCAATAACATATACAACCAAACGGTTTTATGTCATCATAGCAAGGTTTTGCATTAAAGAGACGCTCAAACGGAGTACAACCGTGTAGTGCTTTAGTGGGCAACCGATTAATCAAATAGGTTGCATGCAAGATGCATTCACCCCAAAGAATAACCAGAACTTGTGACTGAAAGAATAAGGCCCTTGCTGTTTCTAAAAGGTATTTATGCTTACGCTCGACAACTGCATTCTGTTGTGGGGTGTAAGCACAAGTAGTTTGATGTATAATACCCGTTTGTGCAAAGAATGTCATTCCTTAATTCGAGCAACCTAATTCTTTTGCATAATCAGTTCAAACTACTTTAACCTTCGTCTAAAACTGACGTTCAACTATTGCAAGAAAACACTTGATTGCAAACCATGCATCACCCTTATGTTTCATAAGTTGAACCCATGTAATACGAGAATAATCATCAACAAAGCAAACAAAATACTGATAACCGTTATAAGTAGGAGTGTGTAGAGGATCCTAAACATCAACATGAACTAACTCAAAAGGTTTAACTGTCTTAATTTCTGAATGCCCAAACGGCAGACTCTGAGCTCGACATTTGTAGCAAATATCACAAACAAAATCTTTAGGTACAGCATCAGGCTTTATTAAACCCATAGTTACAAGCTTCTGAAATGGTACAAGGCCTAATTTGATGTGCTCCTCCTCAACTTTAGAACTGACTTGGCAACTAAAACTCCGGCCCTGGTCCGATTCATTCACTTGCAACTGACACCTCGACGCCGTCCTTCGAAACCAATGACATACCCTCATGCTACCAAGGATATACAAGCCATCCTGCTCAGCTCCTATTTCTTCAATTCTCCTTGAAGTAAGGTCCTGTGAAAAACATTTATGAGCATCAAATAATAGTGCCTGCAAATACTGAGCAACCATTCGTCGAACAGATATGCGATTGAACATAAAGTTAGGAACAAACAAAACATCTTTGAGCCAAAAATTTCTCCCAGTTTGACATCCCAACTATGGTAACCTGTTGTGGCCTACCATCTGGTAACACCACTACTCTGGCATGTGTCAAACCTTTAAAATTTTCAAATAAATCTTTAGCCCCTGACATGTGATCTGTAGCTCCAGTATCTAATATCCACTTATCTGAAAAACACTGTGTAACTTGAGAATTCTTTCCAAGTAAACACAAACGACTAAAAAACAATTTTTGTTTCTTGCCAAAAAAAATTACATTATGACTCTTCAGGTGGCTTGGATGTTTGCGTAGCTGCCTGAACAATACTAGCAATCTAGCTGAGATGCTCCTGTGTGAGACCACTGAGCGGACTAACAGTTCCAGGCGAAATGCTTTCTTCTCTGACTAGACCTGCTAGGCCCTTCTTTCTTCTGTTCTGGATGGTATCACGCCCATGAAGATCATAACAATCTTCCATACGATGACCCTGTCTCTTGTAGTGTGAGCACTTCAGACGCTGGAAACAACTCTCAGAAGCATATCCAGGCTTTTTACACGGGGTACAAATCTTTTTGTTCTTGTCACCCCCAAGTCTAGTGTTCCCAGTCCTTTTTGAGGAGCTTTCACTGTTGCTGGAGTTAGCACTATAGAGAGACAAACTCTGGATGTTTGCTCCTTCCTCCTCCTTCTGATCTTCCTCTTGCACAACCAAGGCAAAAGCACGTTCAAGGGTAGGCGGGTCCTTTATAGCCAGAATTTTTCCTCTGATGTGAACAAAATCTCTGTTGAGAGCCATCAGAAATTGAACTAAATGATCAAGATCTTTCTTTTTCTGTTCCTCTTCCTTAGCTGTACAGATGCATTTAGAAACAGGATACGCCAGATCAAGCTCTGCCCACAAGCTTCTCAACTTAGTGAAATACACTATAACTGAATCTTTATTTTGTTTCAAATTTCCCAACTCCCTTTTTAAATTATGCAACATGGCAAAATTATTTTGCTCAAAACGTTGACAAAGCCAATCCCATATCTCTTTCTGATCTCTACAGAACATTACACTCTATGCAATGTTCGGTTCGAGCGCAGACGTCAACCAAGATACTACCAGGGATCTAGCACGCCTCCTGGACATATACCGGATACCTCATCTGGTTTCTCAACCGTACCATAAGGAACCCATATTTTTTTCATCAGTATTGCAATCTCTATCGTCCACTTCGAGGTTTGAAAATCTACCCCGTTAAACTTGGGAGCAAGTACCTGGCCTGGTTACTCTAAAGGATGTACATAGATTTCTTCACCCGGATCAACAACAAAAGTTTTCAAGCCGCTTGAACCTGTCTTTGTATTCACGTCATCTGCCATTGTATCGAATCACTGCTCTGATACCATAATATAATTAACGGCAATGAATTTGATCATGGATCAAAGTTTTACAGAGAAGTTTTGAATTTTGTTTTCCGCCGTTCGAAGAACATCCTCACGGTTTCACAAGAAGGGAAAAATAAAAACTAAACTACTCAATAGAGCGGCGCAGCACTTTAGAGATAAAAATACAACTTTCTGAAGTACGTCCGGGCGTGCTCAATGACGTCCGGATCCGGACTGCTCGCAAGGACATTGTTATTTAGCTCCTCCGTTGGATGCAATGAAGCTACGGCCACGATTATCTTCTAACTTCTTCAGGCAAGAGGACTCCACGTCCGGCTGGGCATACTTGGGAAGGACAGGAACAACCGTGTCCATGCGGGCGAGCTCAATGACGTCCGGATCCGGACTGCTCGCAAAGACACATATAATAGCTGCTCGGCATATTCCAACCCCCCCCTCCGCAAGCCTAACGCGATTAGGATCGTTAGGCTTAGAAGATCGGTATGTCCCATGCCCATTTGAGGCAACTGCGCACGATAACAAGTGCCTGGTAAAATCTTTGCCATCATGTCAGCAAGCTGCGTATAAGTAGGTGTAAAAAAGACATCAACAAGCCCCTGCTGGATCTTCTCACGAACGAAGTGACAATCAATCTCAATATGCTTCGTACACTCATGAAATACTGGATTGCGCGCAATGTGAATAGTAGATTGATTGTCACATTTAACTTGAACATGAGTAATCCATTCAACATTAGGCTCGTGAAGAAGCGAGTGAGCCATGTAAGTTCTACCGTAACACGACGAAGAGAATGATACTCTGGATCTGCACTAGATAAAGAAATTGCACCTGCTGCTTCTTCGTCTTCCATGAAATAGGAATATCACCCAAAAATATGTAATAGCCAGAAACTTATCGCCGTGTATCCAGACAAGCTGCCCAGTCAAAATCACAATAAGCAGCCAGAGACAAACCAGATGAAGATCTTGCACGAAGGGCAAACCCATAATTGATGGTTCCTTTCACATAACACTGAATATGTAATGCATCCCGCAGATGAAGATCAGTGGGACACTACATAAACTGACTGAGAACCTGAACAGTAAAACAAGGATCAGGCCGTGTGTTAGTCAAATAATTGAGCTTCCCAACCAACTGTCGATAAACAAAAGGATCCTCCATTGGATTCCCATCAGTACTGCGTAAGGAGACCCCAACTTGCATCGATCCTGCTGTGGCCTTGCCTACATCACATTCATTTTCCTTGAGAAGTTCCTGGAAAAACTTCCGCTGAGATAAAATAATGCCCTGTGATGTATGCAAGAACTCGATGCCCAAGAAATAATGTAAGCGCCCCAAATCTTTAATCTTGAAGTTGTCATCTAAAGCCTGCTTGAGACAATCAATGTCACCTTGATCTGTCCCAACCAACAACATATCATCAACATATATAGCCACATAAAACAACTAGGTACCACTTCTCTTATAAAACAGGAATAGTCATTTTTGGACTGTCAAAACCAAGAGTCCTGAGAAAGTGTGCCAGCTACCACTGTCGACTGCTTGAGGCCATAAAGGGAACGTCACAGCAAGCATGCTTAGTAGTGCCCTGAAACATCCAATCCAGGTGGTACTTTCATGTACACCTCCTCATCAAGCTCGCCATGTAAGAAAGCATTATTCACATCTAGCTGATTGACAATCTACCCTTTATTGATGGCAACAGTCAGAAGAGCACGAATGGTTGTCATCTTGACTACGAGGGAAAAAGTCTCATGGTAATCAAGACCATAGCTCTGAGTGAACCCCTTAGCCACCAACCGTGCCTTATACCGCTCAAGAGATCCATCAGACTTTAGTTTCACCTTGTAAACCCATTTGCAACCAACTACTCTCTTCCCCTTTGGCAAATCGACAATTACCCAAGTATGATTAGCTTCCAAGGCCTCCAACGCTTTCTGCATAGCCTCGCGCCAGTGATCAGAAGCAACTACTTCTTTATAAGACTGGGTTTCTTCAAGAATCCCATCATTCCGTGCCATAGAAAAAGCATAGGAGACAACGGGTATGGTGTCTGTGAGACTTATGCACCCTTCTAACAGATTAACGCCACTCAAGTTTGAGTAGACACGCGCATCTAATATTTCGTGAAAAGATGTAGCACACACATAATCATCTAGATATTCAGGTCATCGAACTTCCTGACCAGACCTGCGAGTCACAACCGTCTCCTCTGACAAAACTGGTTCATCTGTTGGACATAGTGTATCAACTTCAGCAGGAGGACAAACAGCTTCGAAGGGCTCATCAAAATCCCAGTCATACCCAGGATGGTTCGTGGAAGAACTATGAAATGAATCTCGCTCCGTAGTAAAAGGAAAAACAGATGAGTGGAATTTAACATCCCGATAAACTACAACCTTCTGACTACTTGGGCTAAACAACTTATGACCCTTTTTGCATGGATCTTCACCCAAATAAATACAAACCTCTGCCCGAAGACTCAATTTATCCCCCTTATCACCAACTAGTGTCCAATAGCATAAACAACCAAACGGTTTTATGTCATCATAGCAAGGTTTTGCATTAAAGAGACGCTCAAACGGAGTACAACCCTGTAGTGCTTTAGTGGGCAACCGATTAATCAAATAGGTTGCATGCAAGATACATTCACCCCAAAGAATAACCGGAACTTGTGACTGAAAGAATAAGCCCTTGCTGTTTCTAAAAGGTATTTATGCTTACGCTCAACAACTGCATTCTATTGTGGGGTGTAAGCACAAGTAGTTTGATGTATAACACCCGTTTGTGCAAAGAACGTCATTCCTTCATTCGAGCAACCTAATTCCTTTGCATTATCAGTTCTAACTACTTTAACCTTCGTCTCGAACTGACGTTCAACTATTGCAAGAAAACACTTGATTGCTAACCATGCATCACCCTTATGTTTCATAAGTTGAACCCACGTAATACGAGAATAATCATCAACAAAGCTAACAAAATACTGATAACCGTTATAAGTAGGAGTGTGTAAAGGATCCCAAACATCAACATGAACTAACTCAAAAGGTTTAACTGTCTTAATTTCTGAATGCCCAAACGGCAGACGCTGAGCTCGGTATTTGTAGCAAATATCACAAACAAAATCTTTAGGTATAGCATCAGGCTTTATTAAACCCATAGTTACAAGCTTCTGATATGGTACATGGCCTAATTTAATGTGCACCTCCTCAACTTTAGAACTGACTTGGCAACTAAAACTCCGGCCCTGTTCCGATTCATTCAATTGCAACTGACACCTCGACGCCGTCCTTCGAAACCAACGACTTACCCTCACGCTATCAAGGATATACAAGCCATCCTGCTCAGCTCCTATTTCTTCAATCCTCCTTGAAGTAAGGTCCTGAGCAAAACATTTATGAGCATTAAATAACAGTGCCTGCAAATACTGAGCAACCATTCGTCGAACAGATATGATATTGAACATAAAGTTAGGAACAAACAAAACATCTTTGAGCCAAAAAAAATTTCCCTGTTTGACATCCCAACTGTGGTAACCTGTTGTGGCCTACCATCTGGTAACACCACTACTCTAGCATTTGTCAAACCTTTAAAATTTTCAAACAAATCTTTAGCCCATGACATGTGATCTGTAGCCCCTGTATCTAATATCCACTTATGACAACACTGTGTAACTTGAGAATTCTTTCCAAGTAAACACAAACGACTAAAAACAATTTTTGTTTCTTGCCAGAAAAATTACATTAGGACTCTTCAGGTGGCTTGGATGTTTGCGTAGCTGCCTGAACAATACTAGCAATCTAGCTGAGATGCTCCTGTGTGAGACCATTGAGCGGACTAACAGTTCCAGACGAAATGCTTTCTTCTCTGACTAGACCTGCTAGGCCCTTCTTTCTTCTGTTCTGGACGGTATCACACCCATGAAGATCATAACAATCTTCCATATGATGGCCCTGTCTCTTGCAGTGTGAGCACTTCAGACGCTGAAAACAACTCTCACAAGCATGTCCAGGCTTTTTACACAGGGTACAAATCTTTTTGTTCTTGTCACCCCCATGTCTAGTGTTCCCAGTCCTTTTTGAGGAGCTCTCACTGTTGCTGTTGCTGGTGCTAGCACTATAGAGAGACAAACTCTGGATGTTTGCTCCTTCCTCCTCCTTCTGATCTTCCTCTTGCACAACCAAGGCAAAAGCACGTTCAAGGGTAGGCGGGTCCTTTATAGCCAGAATTTGTCCTCTGATGTGAACAAAATTTCTGTTGAGACCCATCAGAAATTGAACTAAATGATCATGATCTTTCTTTTTCTGTTCCTCTTCCTTAGCTGTACAGACGCATTTAGAAACAGGATACGCCAGATCAAGCTCTGCCCACAAGCTTCTCAACTTAGTGAAATACATTGTAACTGAATCTTTATTTTGTTTCAAATTTCCCAACTCCCTTTTTAAATTATGCAACATGGCCAAATTGTTTTGCTCAAAACGTTGACAAAGCCAATCCCATATCTCTTTCGGATCTCTACAGAACATTACACTCAATGCAATGTTCGGTTCGAGCGCAGACGTCAACCAGGATACTACCAGGGATCTAGCACGCCTCCAGGACATATACCAGATACGATCAGACTCATCTGGTTTCTCAACCGTACCATAAGGAACCCATATTTTTTCATCAGTATTGCATTCTCTATCGTCCACTTCAAGGTTTGAAAATTTATCCCGTTAAACTTGGGAGCAAGTACTGACCTGGTTGCTCTGAAGGATGTACATAGATTTCTTCACCTGGATCAACAACAAAAGTTTTCAAGCCGCTTGAACCTGTCTTTGTATTCACGTCGTCTGCCATTGAATCGAATCACTGCTCTGATACCATAATATAATTAACGGCATTGAATTTGATCATGGGTCAAAGTTTTACAGAGAAGTTTTGAGTTTTTGTTTTCCGTTACCTCACGGTTTCACAAGATGGGAAAAATAAAAACTAAACTACTTAATAGAGCGGCACAGCGCTTTAGAGATAAAAATACAACTTTAAGAAGTACATCCTGACGAGCTCAATGATGTCCGGATCCAGACTGCTCGCAAGGACGTTGTTATTTAGCTCCTCTGTTGGATACAATGAAGCTACGTCCACGATTATCTTCTAACTTCTCCAGGCGAGAGGACACCACGTCCGGCGGGGCATACTTGGGAAGGACAGGAACAACCGTGTCCGTCCGGGTGAGCTCAGTGACGTCCAGATCTGAACTGCTCGCAAGGACAGCATTATAATAGTTGCTCGGCATATTCCAACAAAAAATGGAGAAGAATGAAGGCTAAAACAGCCATGTTTCCTTCTTAGTTTTTTTACCTTGCTTATAGCTCCTCCATGGCATGTCTTTGAGGTGGTTTCGACAAGAGAAAGGAGTTGTAACCAGCTACCATGCGTGGGTAACAAATGCAGGTAAAGGGTGTCAAACAAGTGAAGAAGATGAAGAAGATGTTCTACCTTGTTTTTGTGCCATTATAATAAGGAATGAAAATAGTGAAGATGGCTGTTTACCTTGCCTTTTTTATGTTGTTGTCCTTGCTGTTTATAGCCGGTTATGAGGTGGGTTTAAATGGTGGTTTCTGCTATCTCATGGAGAGGGTAAAGAAGTTGTATTATGGTGGTAACAATGGAAGAAAATCAGATGGCAAGATGGCTGGAAAAAAACCCACAAGGGAGATGAGGGAAGGAGGGGTTAATTACCTTGATTTTTCCTTGTTATTATGCCTACTGTTTGTACCGATAATGGAGGGAGGTTTCAACCATGAGGTTTATGTTGTCTTGGGAAGGAGGAAGAAGAAGGAACTGCCGTAGCTACACCCATGAAATCCCAAGGAGAAGTGAGGTGCTGTTGGAGGAAAGAAAGACGTAGGAAAAGAAAGAAAGATAGGGGGTTTACCTCTTGTTTCCAGCCAAAATTGAGGGGGAAGGATGTAGTATGCATCAGTATAGAGGAGGAGTTGTTGTCACGTGAAAGGGAAGGAAGAACTGGAACTGCTGCTAGTAGAATGTGACCGACAGAGGTATGAGGAAAAGATGGGAAGGGAAAAAGAAGAGCTGGTGAGTATTAGAATGTACTGATGTACTTATATGATAGTTTATGTTTCGAAATTTGCATTTGTCTTCCTCACTCACAGCCTGTAGCCGACAGCAAGAAGAATAAAATGGAAATTTGAATTTTTTTTCTTTTTCTTTTTTTTCCATCTCTTAACATTGTAATATAAATTGTACATGTGTAACCATGATTATGTGTTAGTTAGTGACTTATAGTATCTTTGGTTTTAAAATGTATATACATGAGTATATATTGTATTTATGATTTGTTTAGAGTATATAAAGTATTTATATAATTTAATGGGTGATATTAGTGGTATTTAATACATGTACTAATATGTTACATGTGATATTAAATTTAGGAGTTGATTTCTCCTTAATAATATTTTCTCTTTGATTAGAGGTGTAGTGTATAATTTAATGTCCATTTTGGACTATATATTTTATACAATAATATTTGTAGCAATTGTTTCACATGATTTAATTTAATCCTTAATAATTAAGATAATAAATCTTTAAGGTATTTCATAAGGTGTCGGGAACCTGAAAGTGAATGAACTACGCAGAGCATGAAGGTATCGGGAACCTAAAATGGATAGACTGCGTCGAGCATGAAGGTGTCAGGAACCTAAAATTGATAAACTATGTCGGGCATGAAAGTGTCAATAACCTAAAATGGATAGACAATGAAATACCCCTAAATTAATTTAAATTAATTTTGGGGATTTCTTTTATTAAAACCGTAAATAATACCATTAATTATTATATTATAGTATGGAATCGTGAATAATAAATCATTATATCCTTATATGGAATTATGAAAATTAAATCATGGGATTTCTCCCATTTAATCCTAAAGAAAACTATTAAATATTAGATTACCATATATTATTATATAGTATTATGAATTTAATAATAAGATATACAAATCAATAAATCTTGGAAAATTTTCTAAACACTCCAAGTATATTATAAAGATTTTAGAAAGAGTTGGAACATTGTTTTGAAACATAAAAGTCAATATAAAATCCTAGAAACCCTAAAGCTTCTCAAGCCTTGCTAGGGTTGACTTTTTGAGAATGGTCAAACCAGCCCATGAAACCTATAACAATAAATAGGTTATGGAAAACCATGAAGATCAATAAAAAGAACGTCAAAAACGGATCATCCTAGCCAAAGTTATGATAAAATGAAGTTTAGAGTCAAAATTTTGAAAAGATGCTGATGTGGCAAGTCTGCTGACTCACCCGCGCGCCTCGGGATACGCGCCCAACACTTAGTCAATTTTATCCCCTTGTTTTTCGCTAACCAATTTCAGATTTTGCCCTAACTTGTGACATCCATACCTCTCTCATCTTTTGGAATTTTTGAGTGTCCTCTTCTTTGTTGTCTTCTCCTACACTACCTCTTTACAACCATAACTCACACTAAACCTGTATCATCCTACATCAACCGGAAATTCGATCCAAAGTAGCCACCCTACGAAACCAAAAACGCAGATTTCCAGTTTCCTTCGATTTCAGGTAAAGTTCGTCTTGCCATAACTTCCTCATCTTTCAACCAAAATTCGATTTCTATAGCTCGTTGTGTATATCTTTAATCCCTCTACAACTTCCGTGTTGATGACCAAGGCTGATTCATAACTGATTGGGAGAGCGAGACGTATAAAGATCTCGATTCACCATTGCATAAAATCATACAGAAACACAAGGTATAAACTCGTAACTTTTGGCTCCGACTTCTTTCTATGTAGTGCAAGTTAGAGTGAGTTCTTGCTATCATTGTGTAGAGTTAAGTTTCCTCTTTAGATTAAGCCCAAGAACAAGTTCTAACTCGATCTGTACCGAAACTAATAGTATTGTAAAGTTGGCTACTCAATCAGTTCGTAAAGGGGGAGTTTTTCTAGAAACCGAAATCGAACTCTTTCGATTCGTGCAATTCCGGTAAGTTTTCTTCAAATTCTTTCGACCTTGCTAATCGCCCTTACATTATCGGTCAAAACCATGTTCCAATTGCATCTATTAGGCGTTAGATTGAGAGAATTTGTGAGAATTCGAATCTGAAACCCGAACTAAACCCTAACCTCGAACCAGAATTGAAAACCACTTAATTCTGCATGTTAGCTAGCGAATTTGGTATCAGTAGAACCGTAATTGAATTTCGAAACCATAGAAACAAAAATCATCGAATTTGGTTCTGTAGATTTTGAGGAAATCGCAATTTAGTACTCGGGTAGTTCGCTGGGGTTGGGGATGAACTCGACACTCGGTGACTGTCCGATCGTAAGTTTTAGAAACGGACGGCCGAGATTAGATCTGGGGAGTTTAAGTTAGTTATGAATTATAATATTTCCAAAATTGAACCCTAACTTGTTGAATTAATATAAATACCTTCCCGAATGTATTTTGACTTGAAATTTTAACCACAGATTCCTTATAGAATCTAGTTTATTTTGATGTAAATTAATATGGCTTTGGAGTTTTTAAACGAAAGTTATGATTTTTGCAAGTTACGGGTATTATGGAATTATTTGGTTAATAAAAAAAGATATTTTTATGAATTAAAAATTTTATAATATGTATAAAATGTTATAGTTTCTGTATATTAAATTTGGGAATTTTTGGACAATGGTAAATGGGTTTAAAAATTGTGTTTGTGAGTTTTTCATAAGAATAACTTATAATATATGGTTTTTAATGCAACAAAAATCAAAGTATGGTTTGTTAATAAACTTTTTAAGCTGGGAAAAATAAGGGAAACTAGATTAATATTTTATAACCAGTATGTTACAATGTTTTGGGTATTAGCTTTTAAGAGAAGTGAAATTATTTACATATATGTATATATACTTATATGAGAGAATTAAAATAGAAACTTATGGAATTTAATTATTCTACGTTTTACTTATTATATTATATGGGAGTTAATATTCTTAATTAAAACTAAGGAAGATATATATATTTACACCTATATAAAAAGGGAATAAAATAGTAACTTAGGGTAAAACAGGGAGCTAGATAAATCAACACTTATATTAACTTAATACTATAGCAGCTAATATTCTAAGATGTAGTAAAAGAAATACTTTATAAAACATACAGGGAGTGCGGATAAATGTTGAGGTAATAAAGATAATTTAAATGCAATAAGCTACATAGGGGATGACTTAAATAAATTCTAATACAGGTACGTACGTATAAATATTAATTAAATAAGGGAAAATACTTTAGTTAATAAACCATATATCGGTTGGGGATATGCCTAAAAGTTATTAAACATAATTAAATACAATAAACTTTCTTAAAAATGCTATGGATAAATCTTAATACGTAAAGATATAAATATGTATATAAATACATTAAAATAGATGAAGGAAATAACATTCCTTGTGATAGATATAATAAGAAGAATATATATATTAAACCTTTGGTTTTAATCGGTGTGTAATTAAATAGTCATTAATAGCTTAAGGGTTTAATTACATAACATAAGTGTAACACGGTCTTGGGTTAACTTACTAAGCCCAAGTTTATGAACTCCAAAAGCCCTCTTAAACAATTCAAAGAGAGTTTGGGCCACTCTCAGGGATAAATCCTAAATCATTCCAAATTAAACGAAATGGGCCTAACAAAGGATTTAATTAGCAAAATCATGCCCAAATCTTTGTGAGGGAATAATGGTAAACTTGGAACTATAAATCAGTAGGAATAGAGGATGAATAGTTTATAAGTCCCTTAACTAATCGACACTTGGAACACCTTAATTATAGGCTACTATTGGGGAATCACTCATTCAAGTTAATTACTGTTCTTCACATACCAGGTACGATTTCTCGTACTCAGATACTTTTGCTAATGGGCTTTATGGAATGTTTTGGAAAACGCTAACTGAGATTGAATGGATTTAAAAGGGAAACTGTTGTGTGGCTAACTCAGCTTGATGTGACTAACTGAGCCTTGAATGTGAAACTTTCGTGGTTATGGGTTCCTTCTGTTTGGTTGTTTCATTAGACATTAACTGCCTAGGGCTTACGCTTCTGCACTCTGTAGGACTGAGTGTTTTGGTATCGCTCTGGGTAGTTAGTGATCTAGTGGAAATATGGAAAAGGACAACTTGGTAATTCTTCCTTTGTCTCTGGATATTGTTTCATCCATGAGCTGAGTCTTTTGTTGTGACGTGTGCACGTCTTCATTTGTAACAGCAGGGGGCTGTATATCCCTCGTCCACAAGGACATTTATATTTGACAGCAGGGGGTTGTATATCCCTCGTCCACCAGGGCATTTAAATCTGACAGCAGGGGACTGTATATCCCTCGTCCATATGGACATTTATATCTGGCGGTGGGGGCCATTTCTCCCAATTGGTGTTATTCCATTCTTGAGTTATTGGTTCTTGGATCTATCTTTTCATTCCTAGTCCTTTGTGACTATCTGAGTCTTTCTCTTCTTAACTGGAATTGGTTCTAACTAAAGCTTTGGATATTCACTAACTCATGGTGTGACTTTGGATTGACTAACTTTACTTTTCGGTTATTTACCTCTAACCTTATCCTGTTATCTTTGATTTGGTGATATTTAAGTGCCTTATTCCTCTGTTTTGTTTTAAGTTGTATGTTTTCAAGTTATTGCTTAATTAAGAGGTATGTTTAAAGGTTTTGTTTTGGAGAATCGTACCAGTTCCATTCCAGGGAACTGACTCACCCCTCCCGGGGTGGGCTGCTTGGTTTTATCTTACAGGTACGAGTTATTATACAGGTGGCCACGAAGAGATCGAGTGATTGGGATGGGATTAGGTTTTGTGGAGAGTTTATGTGTTTTATTACTGTTTTATTTTTGTTAAGTTTTCTCGAGGTTCAGGCCGTGACAGCTGTAATCTTTAAGTTGTAATTTGGTGAGGTTTGGTGCCGGGTGTTTGGAACCCAATGGCCTGTACGCCTTTAGTATTTTATTTCCGCTATAAATATGTTAAATAGGGGCATTACCGAAATTGGTATCAGAGCGTAGTTACGCTCTGAACCCGAGAAAACAAGCCGAGTGAAATACTTAGATTATAGGTGCACTTAAAACTGGGGAACAGGGGTAGAATTGGGAAGTGAGAATTCCAGAAAGGCGTGTGATCCTTACCCCATACTTACTTTACTACTTACGTTTTACTTCACGTACCTACGAACCATCCTTAGGATGTTATAAATATTGCATATTTTACTACATAGATAATTAGACTCAACAATACACCTTCTGAGTAACAAAACCGTCAATACCAGCTAGATATCTCGAAGAGGAGGAAGAGGAGCTGGTCCCTCAGGAGGCTATGGACCCGACGCTATCACCCCAGAGGTCATAGCGCAAATTGTGACAGCTGCATTAGCTCAGCAGCAGGCTCAGATCCCACAGCCACCACTACCACCACCTAATGGTCCCCGGGAGTTCAACTGGCTGAAGGCAGTCAACGACCTTCGTCCCCCAGTCTACGAAGGCCAGCCAGAACCGAATACCTTAGAGAGATACATCGACGAGATTCAGAAGGCCTTCACCTCTCTGCACGTTCCAGCGGGTCGCCAGGTGGACATAGCGGCCTACTTTCTCCAGGGACCCGCGCATCGATGGTGGCAGACCGCCAGAGCTGAGTTGACTGCCCAGGCGGACTTCGGCTTCCCAGCCTTCTTGGTGGCCCTGAGAGCCAAGTTCTATCCATCCTACTTGCAGAAGAGGATGAGGAGCGAGTTCGAGCAGCTGAAGCAAGGAACTTCCTCTGTTGCTGAGTACTATAATAAATTTGTGGAGCTGCTCGCTGTTATTGGAGAGGGAGCTTACGCTCCGAGGTATCTGGTGGATAAATTCCACACCGGCTTGAACTTCAGGATCATGACTATGATCGGTTCCACCAGAGGGATGACCCTACAGGTATGGAACATGATTTAGAATTTCTGGTACGCAAAGATTTCCCCACTAACACATATTGTCACCACAGGAGCTAGCGGATGACGTGAATGACTGCGAGACCACCATTGCCTAGTAGGACTCTGTGCTAGGCAAGAGGAAGGGGATGGAGAAAGAGGGAATGGAGGGAACTTTTCCCAGAACTACGAGAGGAAGGGAAAGTTCTACAAGGGGAGGAACGAGAAGGCCATGGTCCCCTCATATACTGGTGCTGAGCCACTCGCTCCCAGCCACCTAGGGGAAATGGACCGGTAAGAAGATACTTCTGCAAGTGGTGCAAGAAGGACCACCCGGGCAAGGATTGTAAAGGAAATCTGGTGGAATGCAACTACTGTGGTAAGAAGGGGCATAGGGGATTCGAATGCCACAAGAACCCGGATTCTTGGAACTACAAGCCCGCCACCGGGACCACTGCTAGAGCCCCAGCTCCTACTACTACTGGAGGAGGTCGAGGTGGCACAGGAGGTGCTGGACCATCTACCAGCCACCCTGCCAAGAGCCATCCAAAGAGGCCAGGACAGAACTACCCCCAGAGGCCGTGCAAGGCACCGATCCTTAACCTGATGGACCGTGTCGAGGCAGCAAGTGATGACCCGAGTTCACCTGGTGAGGACTACTTCCCTCACGAAGAGGCTTAGACTCTTACTTTCTTTACATTCCATTGGCTAGTTTTCTTTGTCAATGTAAAAGGGGTGAACTATAAACCCTTTATCTTGTTTCGTTTCAAACCTTTCATTACCAGTTGTGAACCTTGACTTATTTATTTAATGGCAATTGTTGTTCAGCTTTCGATATTTGCTTTCCTATTTTTCCATATTTCACACCCAACATTCCTTTTGAAGCCAAACCACACCCACCAAGAAGTGTGAGGTCTTGAGACCCGGGATGATCTTACTACGAGAGTACCTCACCCCAGGAGTCCAGTATGCATTGATCCTCAAGATCAGGGAGTTAGATGTGAAGGAATGAAATTTTTACACTCCTACCTTCAAGAATGGTTCAACCATGAAGATGAAGATCATGTGCCTAAGTAAGAAGTGGAACCACACCACCAAGAGCTATGAAGAGGTGGAGGTGCCACCTATCCCGGAGGAACTGCAGACCATCATTAGAGCTGCAGTTAAGGCAGCATAAGAATTGGAGGATGAGCCCGTCCCAGACCTAACCTCCGACGTGTGCATCATCAACTTCTATGGAAAGGAGGGTAAGCTAGGGATGCACCAAGACAAGGACGAATCGCCAGAGTCCGTCACCTGAGGAGTTCCAGTGGTGTCCATATCGCTTGGAGACGACTCGGAGTTCCTATTTGGTGATCAAAGGAGGATGGACCTTGCTACCAAGATCCTCCTGAAGTCGGGTGATGTACTGATTTTTGGTGGGGCAGCTAGACTCATCTACCATGGGGTGAAGAAAATCAAGCCCAACACAGCCCCCACACCCATCATTAACCAGACCCATATGAAACCGGGCCGTCTAAACCTAACCTTTAGACAGACCTAGCCTTGTACTTTACAGTTTCAGCATTGTAAATTTTAAGTCGCTCATGAAGCTTTCAATAAGAATGGAAATTCTAAGAATTTTATTGCTTCATTGTAGGGGTTGGAAACTCAGGGATCAGGTTGAATGTGTTGAACCAGGCTCAAGCAAAGAGCAATGGAATGGTCATCACAGGTATAAACATTAACCCTGAGTAATTACCTTGGAACATTTACCCAGAATCTTAAAAATCTATCCTATAATTTCATGCATGTTCCTAGTTAATGGAGTGGAGGCCACATTCCTGTTTGATTCTGGAGCCTCCCATTCCTTCATATCACAAGCGTACCATGCTAAGATAGATGCCCCTATAGAGGATATCCATGACTGCTCAGTCTTGTTGCCATCCAGAGAGTTGATCAAATGCAGTAAGCAATGCAAGGATTTGAGTATACACATAAAGGGAGCAGACTTCCTTCTGGATGCCATAGTCTTCCCTGGCATAGGGTTCGACATAATTGTAGGCATGGACACGCTACAGCGATACCGAGGTAGACTACACTGTGCAGAGCATCGTCTCCTCTGGAAGTCAGCTACAGGGATCACAATGTCATACCGAATGCAACCTAAACAGCCGATTGTGAAGGTTGTATCGGCTTTAACCCTGATGAAGGAGGTGTCCAGGGGCGCTACCGCCTACTACTGTTATGCCCAGGATCTGAGGACGGATCTGAAGTTCCAGAGCGATGTTCCCATAGTGTCGGAGTACCCCGATATTTTTTCAAAGGAGCTACCTGGACTACCACCACTAAGAGAGGTTGAATTCAACATCGACCTCATACCTGGCATGGGACCGATTGCTAAGGCTCCCTACCGGATGGGCCCTGTAGAGATGGTCGAGTTGAAGAAGCAGCTGCAGGAGCTACTGGATAAGGGCTTCATCAGACCCAGTGTCTCACCTTGGGGTGCTCCAGTGCTATTCGTCAAGAAGAAGGACGGGAGCATGAGACTCTACATCGACTATAGGGAGCTGAATAATGTCACGATCAAGAACAAGTACCCACTGCCCAGGATCGATGACTTGTTCGACCACCTGAGGGGAGCTAAGGTGTTCTCTAAGATTGACCTACGTTCCGGATATCATCAGATAGCTGTAGCCGAGTCAGATATAGAGAAGACAGCCTTCCGGACTAGATACGGCCACTACGAGTTCACAGTGATGCCGTTTGGACTGACCAATGCACCAGCGAGATTCATGGATCTGATGCAGAGAGTCTTCCAAGCCAATTTAGATAAGTCAGTGGTCGTGTTCATAGACGACAGCAGCATTTGAGAATAGCCTTGGAGACTCTGAGAGAGAAGAAACTATATGCCAAGTTCAGCAAATGTGAATTCTGGCTGGACAAGGTGTCATTTCTTGGACATGTGATCTCAGCTAAGGGAGTTTCAGTAGACCCAGCTAAGATTGAGGCAGTGAAGAGCTGGCATAGACCTCGCACTGTGACAGAGGTTAGGAGTTTCCTTGGGTTGGCTGGCTACTATAGACGCTTTGTGAAGGACTTCTCCAGGCTAGCCAAGCCCTTGACCTCTCTGATGAAGAACGACAGCCCGTTTGTATGGACAGAGGCTTGTGAGGTCTCCTTCCAGGCATTGAAGGACGCCTTGACCACAGCTCCAGTATTAGTGATCCCTGAGGGGAACGAGGGATACGAGGTGTATTGTGATGCTTCAGGCAGAGGGATTGGTGGGGTACTGATGCAGAATGGCAGAGTGGTAGCGTACGCTTCTCGACAGCTGAAGAAACACGAAGAAAATTACCCCACACACGACCTTGAACTTCTCGCCATAGTTTTCGCTTTGAAGATCTGGCGACACTACTTGTATGGAGCCACAGTCCGGATTATGACAGACTATAAGAGTCTGAAGTACATCTGGACCCAGAAGGAGCTGAACCTGAGATAGTGACGATGGGTCGAGCTACTGGCTGATTATTACATCAACCTTCAGTACACTGAAGGTAAAGGGAATGTCGTTGGCAGACGCTTTGAGCAGGAGAGTGTACTCACTCCTAGCCTTGACAGAGATGACCACGATAGTTGAGGAGATATACGCAGCCCAAGATAGTGATGTATACCTGCAGGGCGTCAGGCAGAAGTTAGCAGACGGTTTGATTGATGGTCTGAAGTATGAGTACGAGCTAGACAGCGAGGGACACCTTCGAGTCAGAGGCAGACTCTGCGTTCTCCTCAGGATGCGACAGAACTTCAGACTAGGATTCTCTCAGAGGCTCATTCCTCTACATTATCAGTACACCCTGGAGCCACCAAGATGTACAAGGATTTGAAGCAGTTATTCTGGTGGAGCGGGATGAAGAGGGATGTAGCAGATTTCGTCTCCCGATGCCTCACCTGCCAGAAGGTGAAGTTTGAGCATCGTCGACCAGGAGGCCAGATTTAGTCATTACCAGTACCGTGCTGGAAGTTTGACGACATCAGCATGGACTTTGTGGTCGGTCTCCCTCCAGCTAGAGGCGGACTGAATTATATTTGGGTGATAGTCGATAGGTTGACCAAGACAGCCAGGTTTATACCTATCAATGACACATGGAAGGTGCCCTAGCTGGCTGAGGTGTTCACCACAGAGCACATCCGGTACCATGGGGTACCGAAGACGATTGTCTCCGATCGTGACACACGTTTCCTCAGTAGATTTTGGCGTCAGGTGCAGGAGGGTTTGGTACTCAGCTACGCCTTAGCACAGCCTTTCACACCTCAGACTGATGGGCAAGCGAGAGGACGATTCAGACGCTGGAGGATATGCTACGAGCAGTTGCTCTAGACTATCAGGGGAGTTAGGTAGAGAGTCTACACCTGGTGGAGTTCTCCTACAATAACTCCTACCACTCATCTATCGGCATGGCACCATTTCAGGCTCTGTATGGCATGCCGTGCCGGACTCCCTTATCATGGAGTGACCCTATCGAGGCAGTCCTGATTGGGCCCGAGTATGTTCAGACACTGCAGGATGACGTCAGAGTTATTCAGCAGCACATGAGGGCAGCGTAGTCTAGACATAAATCCTATGGGGATCAGCGCACCAGAGAGCTCGAGTTTCAGTTGGGTGACATGGTTTTCCTACGGGTGTCTCCGATGAGAGGGATATTCAGATTTGGGATGAGGGGGAAACTAAGCCCTAAGTATGTCGGTCCGTACAGGATTACGGAGCGAGTGGGGCCCAGCTGCTTACAGACTAGAAGCTACCAGTGGAGTTGGGGAAGGTACACGACGTGTTTCATGTATCTCAGTTGAAGAAGTATATGCCTGACCCTTCTCACGTACTGCAGCCAGAGAGATTGGAGATTGAGCCTACACTGAGGTATGAGGAGACTCCTATTTGGATCTTGGACACGAAGGTCCGAGAAACGAGATGCAGATCAGTCAAACTGGTGAATGTTCTTTGGGAACATCATGGGGTTGAGGAAGCTACTTGGGAGACTAAGGACTCCATGAGAGTGAAGTACCCACAACTATTCACATGATGTGAGCCTCGATTTTAAACCCTATCCTATGTTGATTAAAGTTGATTAGGATCTAATCGGGTTTTAGGTCCACTTATAACCTAAGATTAATAACTATGTCATATAACAATAATTATTAAAACCTA
This sequence comes from Limonium bicolor, assembly GCA_023374045.1. Taxonomy (NCBI): domain Eukaryota; kingdom Viridiplantae; phylum Streptophyta; class Magnoliopsida; order Caryophyllales; family Plumbaginaceae; genus Limonium; species Limonium bicolor. Next base: position 54,929,128 of record CM041782.1, read on the forward strand.
AGCTAGCTCACTGGAACCTATTATGAGTCGCCACCTAATTTTAACCTAGATCAAATTAGGAAAGGAGAGTTTGGGTTCGGGGGCTTGATATTCGACTTAATTAGGGTTCAATTACTTTCATTACCCCTAGAAGTCGTTTTTCTTCTACTTAGTTTAATTACGGCTTATTACGAGTCGTTTTAACCTAAGTGCGCGAGCTTCTGTTTTTTTTGTGTTTTTTAGCATTTTTTGACTGAAAATAAAAGTGAAAGTTGAAATTACCTAAACTAGGGTTTCGGAGGCAGAATTAGGTCAAATTTTGTTTCCGTCCGTAGTGTAACACCCCAACCGCTAATCCTTCAATTGTCCTCTAATCATTCCCATAATTACCTTACTCGCAGCGGAATACTTACTTACTCCCGGCGGGTGATACAACGCTGTCAACCTTCCAAGGTTAACAAGGCTACTACTACTTACCGTTTCGGTCTGATGATCAGAATAAACCAAATACATACTACTTACTTTACAATACCAAATACTTAACTTACATTTGATTACCGAGTATACTGAATATATGAATTACATTCCAGGACTACTTCCCAAAAATGAAGAGTTTATACATCCTCTCCTTACTATCCAATCAAGAATTCAATATCCAAAAAGGTGTACCACATGGTACACCGGCTACTCAAAAAGGCCTTAGCCGTGTACAACTCGGTACACCATCCCAATCCTACTAACTACCAAAAAGAATTACATCCGGTCCTTACTCTACCTTCATGCCTCGCGGGTACCTGTGGAGTAAAAACATTCCCCCGAGGGGGTCAGCTTACGCTGAATATGATAACCGCATACCCCGCGTACTAGCGAGGGTACGCCAACTAATTGGTCGAATACATGCGGTTCGTTTCATTCATGCATACATACATGCTTTATACAATACAATTCAATACATTCATTTCACAAAGCATACATACATACAATACATACAAGAAAGACAGTTCAAGTCAACCATTTATACTTACCCATACTCACAGCATTACGGAGATACAATTCTCCAATACATACAAGGTCTTGTTAGCCTCATTACACACCCGGGTTAATCGGGTGTTCAATACTCTTTTACTCCAGGTCAATGACTTACAATAGTCAAGACCAATACAAATACAATACTTACTTCTTACATACGTTACTTCCAGTTAAGTCGGTATGACCTCCGGGCATGGATTACTACATCCCACCACCGGGCTTTAGGGTGGCCCACTAATCCAGGATGCTGCCCATTCAAGGGAATTGGTCCATGGAAAAGATTATAGCCAGGATTCGGATCCAACCTCTTGTGTCTCCTTATCCTCACGCATGGCCGAAACTATATCGGGCTTCTACTCATTCCACTATACTCGTTACTCATGTTAGGAGTTAGATCGTTAGGAATTAGTAGAAGTCCGTACTTTCTTTCCATACACCAATACAATACACAAGTACTCATACTTACACATACACTTCATTCTCATTCATACATTTCATGAATTATACAAACTATTGTTCAAGAAGATACAACAAGAACAATATAGTTCAAACACAATTAAGTGCAATATAAGTCCGATTCATGCATTTATCTTATTGGTGATCACATAAGCACACAAATTGGGGTAACCAAGTTAGGATACAGGGCATGAAGAAATCATACCGTTCACCGACGTTTTCGTACTACCGGGTTCCTTCAACGTGTAACTATTCGATTCCTATACATACATGAAGTTGTATGATCAATAACCTATTATTGATCTAACTTACTCCTTCATTGTTATTTACAATGTATACTCACTACTTTATTACCTTCTTACTTGGTTATAAAACCTTTCCTTTTCTTTACTACTTCTTAATCTTGCTTTCTTACACATTTACTTACTTCCTTACCATTATTACTTTATTAATGGTGTATTACTACATATACATGCTTATATTTGTATAGGCATATATATATACATATGATAATTATAATCATATAATAAAACATTTTTTTTGTTTTGACTCGACCGAACTTGCAAGTCCGGTCGCAAGTTCGGTCCAAGTTAGTAGGCTACATCGTGTGAAAATTTCCAGGGCCGACCGACCTTGCAAGTCCGGTCCCAAGGTCGGTCCATTCTAGTAAGTTTCGTATGTGAAAATTTTAGCCCGACCGACCTTGCAAGTCCGGTCGCAAGGTCGGTCCATTCCAGTAGCTGGCATTACGGGAATTTTTCTGGCCGACCGAACTTGCAAGTCCGGTCGCAAGTTCGGTCCATTCCAGAAGGTTTCTGACGGGAGGAATTTCTGGTCCGACCGAACTTGCAAGTCCGGTCGCAAGGTCGGTCGATTCCAGAAGGTTTCCCGTCTTGTAAATCTGGGCTCGACCGACCTTGCAAGTTCGGTCCTAAGGTCGGTCCGGCCCAGTACTTCAGTTTTAAAATCTGTTTTTGGGTGTTTTCTTTACCCATTGTTTCCCCAATCTTTACCAATACTTCCCTACATGTTTACCACTCATTTAGATGTTCTAAATCACCTTAATTCATCCACCAAACTTGCTACTCAATTCCTACACAACTTACACCAATCTTCATCATCTCAATTCAACACTTACATTATTTTTCTTCACACTAATGCTACAGATTTTGGTTTTCCACATCATGCTACAGATTTTTACCTTAACTCTTATAATCCAATACTCCCTCAACTAATGTCACTCTTGGCATCTTAAGTACGCTAGTTCACATCCTAACTCCATCCCACTTACAAACTCATTTTCAAATCTGTTTCAAACTACAAAACACTCCCCAAATACACCTAGTTGCTACCTAGGTTGTTTTCTCATCTTACACACTTAAGTCCTCTCATTCCTACACAAAATTTGACATAGTCTCCCCTATATTTTTAACATTCTCCACACATTATTTCAGCTCACACATTCATATTCTCACAACCTGTTTACACAACACTTCTTATACACATTCCAACACTACTACAACAACCTAAAATTCCTGCACATACTCAATCAATACCCAATGTTTTCCCAAGCTTTTAAAACTCATTTAAAAACTTCAAAACTGTTACACTATCATTACTCATTATACTACAATATGCTTACTACTCATTCCTCAGTTCATTACTCATTTTACTACTCCAAAAACTGTTACAATACTACATACAAAACTAGCTCAAGGTAAAGGTAATTACCTTGTGTTTCTAGTTTTCTTTCTTCCTTTTTCCTTCTCTTCCTTTCTTCTTTCCTTCTTCTTTGTTCTTCCTCACACAATGCACAATACTACAACCACCATACCAATACACACTACCATTTAACATTCATTTTTTGCACTAACCCTAGAATTTAAATGTTTTAGGGTTTAGAAATGAGTATTACCTTCCAATGAATGGATGAAGTTCTTGTCTAGCAAGAGAACAATATTCCTAGCCCAAGGAGGAGCCAAAATCGGCTGAAGCAACAAGGAACCAAGAGTTCAAAAACTGAAATTTCTTATAATGCAAACAAGGGCTAGAAATAATGGATTTTCGAATTTCTTTTTACCTCAAGATGATAAGGAGGTGAAGGTGCTTCTAATGGTGGACTTGAATCTTCAAATGGAGAATACCCACCAAAATGAAAGTGGTCATTTTCGATTTTTGAAAGGAGGAATGTGTTCTCCTTTGCAAGGGGGTTACAATGGTATAATTTTTGTTGAGTTTGGAGAAGGTTTGAGTGGTCAAAGAGAGGAGATAAGGAGGGAGCTGTAGAGGCTTCAACAAATCGCCATTTGCAAGCTTGAGGAAGAAGAAGAGGAAAAGAGAGAGAGGGGCTACGTGAGAGAGAGCCAAGGGGGAGTGAGTTGTGAGGAGAGAGAGTGTCAAATTGCTTTTCTTTACTTATTTCTTTTGTCCTCTAGTGAATTAGGAACAATAAAGAGAGGGGGAGGGGCTAATTAAATCGGCCCACACACACCCATCCTACAGATTTTTAACTTTTATTTACAAAAGTGGACACACTAAGTTTCTCTATTTGCATTCTCACCCCACAACTTTCCGGTTGTTACAGTTTTTACTAACCGGTACCCGTTTTCTGGAATTTTCTCGTTTAATTAATTTTATTGGTTCTAAAGCTTCACTAATATTTATTAATGATTATTTAGTTGACCAAAACTGTTACGAGTCTATTTGACCCGCTTAAAGTCACGTTTTCCCAGTTTCCTCGAAAAACACGCTTTAAGGTTCGTTTATGCTTTTAACCCATTTTAAAGGTCCGTTTTCTTCGGGATTTGTTCCCTCGTATTTATTTAAGTGTAATTAAGCCTTTAAAAATATAATTAGCCTAATTAATCACTGTTTTTAATTACGGGGTATTTCACGTAGCCACGGACCTAATGTCCGTAACCACGGACCCTAGTTAACCTATGTGAAAATAAAAGTCAAATTAAACAAATAACAAAAATTTGAAAAGTCCAGGGCCACGGACAGGATGTCCGTAGGCCCGGACATAGTTTAGCAAAACCTAAATTTTTAACATTTTAAAATCTCGCCGCCGTCCGTGGGTGTCCGTGGCCACGGACAACCCGTCCGTGGTCCCGGACCATAGGTCAGAGATCCCGGACCACCCACGGACAGGGGTTTTATGGTGGTTCCCGAAGGTGTTTTCGGCTCAAAATTTATGCACGTGTAGCCTGAAAAGTATACAATTCGTTAGTAACTGAAAGATTGCAGTTTGAAGTCGAATTATGTATGAAACTTGACGAACAAGTAACAAGGCAGAAACAAAAGTAATTAGCAATACAGAAGCATAAAAAGGTCAGTTTGAACCCAAAATTTGACAGAGAGTTCATAAGGTCGTGGAGAGTTAGAAAAGTAGAATTACAACCTGTTTTACCTCCGAATTCAGGAGGATTCTTCACGTCGGGATTCTTCGGAGGCTCCGATGGTGCCGGTTCCGGATTGAGTTCGACCCGAGCTTCTGGTTGTTGATTGTTGAAGGTGTTATTCACGTTTTGGAGGTGGTTTGGTTGATGTTTGATGATTGTTGATGTGTTGGGAGTTGAAAAATGTGTTTAGATGGTGATTTCGGGGGATTTTTGATGTGATTTTGGTGCTTGGATGTGTAAAAACGTGAAAAGAATGAGACGGCTGCCTTCTTTGAAGGTCTAGGGTTCTTGAGGTTTTTCTTTGATCATGGGATAAGGTTCCTTATATAGGCTTCCTTAAAGAAAGAAAAATCCGGTAAAAACCGAGATTTACCGACGTTTTAGCTCAAGGGCTTCCAAAAGGAATTTGATTATGAAATTTTACACATGGGTAAAGGATGATATTTCCGAATTTTCTAAAGTAGAATCGAATTTTTTGGACATTGGAATATTTTTAAATTCAATTTCTCGTCAGATTCAATCAGAAATTGCTAGAAAATTATTGGAAATTCGAAAAATCAAAATTCCAACGCCATTATGCTTCAAATGTCATCCTCTGTCTTGGGTTAAAATTTCAAAGCATTTTGAATTGATTTGACCCTTATTTGGAGGAGAGAGAAAGCCTATAGGGGGCTTAGGAGCCTTGAACAATTACGAAAATGCCCCTAGAGATAACTAAGCTGTCCCTAGTACTCTGAAATGTGCCGATCGAACTGAGAACCCTAGCTACTAGCCTATTAGTAGAGACTCTCTTCCGGGGGGTTGAAATTTTGGGTATAACAGATTGCCCCCGGTCAACTAGACTTTGTAATGGAAATGAGAAGGCTAGTTGATGCTTGAGTGATACCCCCAAAATTTTGGATCTTAAAAGACCCCACATGAAATTGAAATCCGACAAGTTGTGTCGAGCTGTTCTAAGGCGCTGACTACCTATGAGTAAAGTGGAAGGGATGTCAAGCGATTCTAAGGCGTTGACTACCTATGAGGATGATATGATGTCAAGCTATTCTAAGGCGTTGACTACCTATAATGAATGAAATGATGTCAAGCTATTCTTAGGCGTTGACTACCTTTAAAGGAATGAAGTACGCCGAGCATTCTAAGGTGTCGGGAACCTGAAGTTGAGTGGAATACGCCAAGCATTATAAGGTGTCAGGAACCTGAGATTAAATGGGACACGCCGAGCATTATAAGGTGTCGGGAACCTGGAACACGCCGAGCATTATAAGGTGTCGGGAACCTGAAGTAGAGATGTAATGAGATCGATGTGATGTGTGCCTAAATTGACGAATGTAAAGTAGGACCTATGAGTGCCTAAGTGGAATGGTAGGAAATTGGGTTCATGACGAGCCTGAGGTTGAGTTCATCTATTCTGGTGAATCTGAATCTTTGGCTGAGAATCTGCATCTCTGAAGAATCTGTACCTTCGGCTGAGAATCTGTATCCCTGAAGAATCTGCATCTTCGGCTGAGAATTTGTATCTCTGATCGGGTGAGAATTTGTATCTCTAAAGAATCTGTATCTTCGGGGTGAGAATCTGTATCTCTGAAGAATCTGTACCTTCGGCTGAGAATCTGTATCTCTGGTCTATGATGAGGAGTTTCGTACGGACGGATGCAAGGTAAACTTTATGCAAATGATCATGATGAAAGTTGATTATGAAAGTGCCAAACGTGGCAAAGATGATGTGCATGTCAAAATACAATCAAAGTGTATGTAGGAAACTTGTCCAAAACAAGAAATCGTTGGAAAATGTGCCAAACATGGCAATGTTAAGGATCAAAAATTGTCCAAAGCAAGACATTGCTAGAAAGTGTGCCAAATGTGGCCATGATAAGGTTTATGAAACCGAAGTGGTTAGAGGAAAGTTGTTCAAGACAAGAAATTGTTGAAAGAGGTGCCAAACGTGGCAGTGTTTGAAGAAAATTCTGTTTAGTGAAAAGGAAAGTGAATTATCATTTCCTAACTATAGACGTCGGACTTGTAATTTATCTCCTACGAGATGAACATGCCGCCGGTGGGGTATGGTGTATGATGTGAAGGTAAGGGCTTATGTGGGCCTGTGGTGTTTGATGTGCAGGTAAGGGCTTATGTGGGCCTGTGTAGTGGAGGTGTGGAGGTAAGGGTTTATGTGGGCCAGTGTGGTGTATGAAGTGAAGGTAAGGGCTTGTGTGGGCCTGAGGTGCTTGATATGGTGGTAAGGGCTTATGTGTGCCTGTGGTGGGATGATGGTGGTGATGTTTGAGCTTTGGGTTCCAATTGGTGTTGTCATAGCAATTGTTGGAACCAACAATGGCCCCCAGTATTTTTCCCTTAAGACAATCTGAGCTAGAGTTCATGGCAATCGATCATTCTGATCGATTGCCCCCAGTATTTTATTTGATCAAACGTGCGAACGAGTCTCGTCCTCACAAGGTCAAGGCTTATGTTCTGATTTGGTGCTTCCTAACCTACACTCGACGTGTTTGGTGTTTACACTCATTTCTCACTTACGGTCACAACTTCTAGACCATTGAATTTGATATTTGATGAATTTACGCATTCGATCTGCTGCTTTCACGTGATTGGATACACAACTACCAAGTCGGAAGTCTTTGAGGCTTATAATGTGGCCATAGGGTGTGATGAAAGACGACGGGATAATGGAGGGATATTTGAGGTATGTGGAGCTTAAATGGGTGACCAAAGCAGCAACTTGTGTCTTCTCTCGGATTCATCTTCCTTGTCTTGAAGTCGTCTGGCTGCTTCATGTTGACGTTGTTTTCGAGCTTCTGGACCTGGACTTTTGAAGTTGTCCTTTACATCATTTCTCTTTTCGTCATTTGGATTTCTTCGAGGCACTTCGGGTTTGCCTTTTGTTTTATCCTTTCTTAGCTTTGCCTTCGGGGTTCTTGTGTTTCCCGGTTTTGGGCTTCGAGAGCTGTTTTGATGTGAGCTCTTTGATCCTGTGTCACTCTGGGACCATTTGCGGATCGCTTCGTCATGCTGATAGCGGCATTGCTTCTTTGGACTGATGAGAATGTTATCTGAGAGTCGGGCTCCTCGCCTCCTTTGGTCACCGGGTCGGACATTCATCATTGGCTGGGTTATTTTGTGGAGTTCATAATATCGAAAAGGGATATATGAAAGGCTCAGCGGGGGTGCCTAGGGTTTAATGACAGGGTTTACAAGCTTTTGGCTATGTGGTGCTGTACCTAGGTGCTTCGTCATTCCTGATTGTTGTATACCCGTTCTTTGTTACTTTTCACAGGTCTAAGCATAAATTTACAAATTATCTCCTTCGGTCGGAGTTATACCGTTTACCTCACCTTTGAATGTGTACTCACCGGAGTCATGTAAGAATGATACGCTCGTTCACTCATAGTTTTACCACTCAAGACACTCTCGCGAGATCTTCACTCAGAGACTTGTTCACAAGCTTAACCAAAAGATTCGAAGACAACGATTCTAAACTCAGATTGCCCCCAGTATTGATTTGGGGTTTGTGACAACAATTCGATAGATGTGGATTTGGAACCGCTTCGTGGGTTGTTTTGGATGTTTTGGGGTGAGTTGTGATGCTTAGCATGGCATGTTCAACTTTTAAAAGCAAGAGATAAATCATTCTGTTCCATAGTCGGGAAATGATTACTCCGTGATCCTTTTCCCTGGAAAGCATTTTTGTTTTTTTTTCTTTTTCGATGAATAAAAAATGGTTTGTACAGGAATTGTGAAAATGGAACTATGATTTTATTTATGAATCATGAGACAATGTTGGAAATTACAGACTTAGAGAAACTACCTAAAATGGTAAAGGAAACTAACTACTACAAACATTGGAAAAACATAAAAATGACTAGTAAAGAGAAGAAATCGGAGAAAACACTTGAAGATAGCACTCTCTGATGGTGCTTGACATGGGATTCCTACTCGGGGAGTTGAAAACCTTGATTGATAAGATCTTGGATGTGCTGCTTCAGAATTTTGCAGTTGTCGGTGTCATGACCGGGAAGCTGGTGATACTGACAATACTGGTTCAGATTCCTTCCTTTTTGGGGGTCCCTTTGTCGAGGGGTGAGAGGTTGCAGCATGTTTCGTTCCTGGAGTCTTTCAAAAGCCTGGCTCAATGGTTGACCGATGTTTGTGAACTCTCTCCGACGGGAGCTCTTTCGGGATGATTCCATTGCCCCAACGATTTGTCCTGGTCCTTTTATCTGTCGAACGGTGTTTACCTCATGCTGCCTAGTTCTCTTTTGGGTGCCACTTTGGATACAAGCTGCTGTCCCCGAGCCATTCCTGGTGTTTTTTGAGTTCCCAAGTTTTAACTCCCCTTGGTGAATCATTTCTTCTAGGACATTAACTTGTCCCATCAGCATGTTGAAGCTAGGAAAGTATGTGAATTTCAGCTCGTCACTGTATTGCTTCTGCATATTTTTAATTACCATTCGGATTTGCTCTTGTTCGTCCATCTGTGTGAGCATTGCGGCTGCCTTCATCCTCCAATGCTTAACAAAATCAGACATTGATTCACCTTCTGTTTGTTGTGTGCTTGCAAGATCAGCCCTGGTGACTCCAAAACTTCTAGCGTACTCAAAATGATGCAGAAAAGCTTCACATACCTCCTCGTAGGCCTTGATATTTATCCTTTGAGTTATGTACCAATGCTGAGGTGAAATACCCCAAACCTTAATATATTGTTTAAACACTTAAACATGGTGTATTAAGACTAAAAAGAGTCTTAGAAACATTAGTAAACAAGTTTAAACAAAAAGAAAACACAAAATGTGCTTTAAAGTCAATAAGAGCCAAAATGTGCTCTAAGCTTGGGATAAACTTGGTTAAGACCTAATGAACTTACCAAGACCTCATTTATACACTAATGAACATATTAAATCAATTATCAAAGAAAACCAAGCTTGAAAACAAGTTTAAACACAAAATGTGCTTTAAGGAGTCTTAAAGCACATTTTTGAAAAATTGTCTTGTAAATGAGTTTTGAATGGCTAGATGTCCATCATTACTCTTAAATATGTGTACTATATAATATCACATTTGGGTGTCTATATTAGTGGGAAATCAAAAATTTCACTTCTATGTGCCTTGTTTTATGAATAGTAACTTTTATAAGCTATTTTGTAACATATGTTTGTATAAGTAATTAAATTGACAAACAAAGACTATATTACCCTCATTATAATTAGGGGGGCCGGTTTTCTAAGGCTTGGTGACTCACCACCCTCTTGTTAATTTGTTAAGTAAATAATGATGACTAAGAAAGTACTATTTGCTTTTAAACTACAAATATCTCCTAAAGTAAAACCAATCTTCATTCTCTCATTTCCTTTCCTTGCTCACACGGTTTCCCACCTCTCTTCTTCCTTCCTTCTTTGTTCTCTCACGATAGAACCACTATCACCATTAGAACACAAGCTTCAACCTCTTGTAAACCTTGCTCACTTCCAAATCAAAAAACAACACCACCATCTTCTTCCTCTCATCAAGCTCTTCATTCCTATCTTTTCAAAAGTCCAAGACAACCATTTCGGTGCCATGGAGTTTCTCCATTGAAGGAGCTTGAGCTTGTATTTTTACATATTGTTACTCTCCTTGACTTCTAGGTAAGGAATCTCAAATAAAAACTTCATTTCCTCCTTGTTTTTGTCATGTCCGAAAATATGTATTGAAGGAGCTTTTTATGTGACTTTGTTCTAGCTTCATTCCAACTCTTCATGGACTAGGTGGAGTCCTCTCTTGCTAGATATTCAAACTCTCTTCAAAGAGCAAGGTAAAACAACTACATTAATGTTTTTGAAACAATGTAAAACTAGGGTTACAATGAGATGGAGCTTATAGCTTGAATACTCATTATAATGTTTGTATATTGTTTAGAGCTTGTCAAAGAATCAAGTACTCTATCGGTTTTCTAAAGGAAACAAGAAAGAAGTTATTTTGCAAAAGAGGTAAATCTACTAACCTAATGTTGTTCTAATGCCTTAGGAGAAATGAGCTTATAAATGCTTATTAAAACTACCTAAAGCCAATGGGAATGACTTAGTAAAGTATTCTCAAGAGCTTAGTAAAAGGCATATGTGTTGTTGAGTGTATTTGCAGGTTAAAGGCAAATATATGTGGAAATTCAGTGTTTATGATTTGTGCATTTTAAGGGCCTAAGAGCCATGTCATTTAAGGGCCTAAGTGCCATGCAATTTAAATTGTGCACCGTATTGTGATGTAGTGCCTTGTGAGTGAAGTTTGTGTATAATAAGTGCTTGATGGTTTTTAGTGTTCTTGGTTGTTTATTGGTAAAAACAATGTGTTTTGGTTTAGTAATGTTCTGGGAGAACCTATGTCGAAATTTAGGTAACAAATGTGAAGTTCTAAGTGTTAAAAATGAGTTTAATAAGTTAAGGAGTATTTAAAATGGTTAAGTGTTGTTCTTGTGTAAGAAACATGCATTAAAGTGATTTGGGATGTAACAAGGACTTAGGCATGAGCTTGAGATTTTAGTATGTACCAAAGCCATGTTGGACTTAGATAAATACTTAGGCAAACTTTGGTAAATTGAGGAGAAAGTGTACACTAGGAAAAGAGTTTCAAGAAGGATATAAGGAATTAGTGTGAGAGATGATGCTTGGGAGATGATGTTAAGATAAGGAGAGAACATTTTGGGATAGTAGTTATCATAGGTGAGAAACACCATTTAGAAACCTAGTGTAAAATGTTGTAAGTGTTAGGAATTTTGTGAAGAAATAAGTAAAGGTTTAAGGAATTAGATATGAGTTTTATGAGTGTTTAAGGATGTCTTAAGGTGTGTTTGAAGTGCCCAAATGAGGTTAGGGGGTACTAGGTTGTATGGGGTGAAGTTTGGAGTTGAATGTGACAAGGAAAACAAAGGTCTGGGGCAGACCGAACTTGCGACCGAACTTGCAAGTTCGGTCGAGCCCAGTTTACCCTGCGAGAATTGGCTTCTGGAAAAGACCGACCTTGGGGACCGGACTTGCAAGGTCGGTCGGGCCTGTATTTTGAGTACGGATTGACTCTCTGGAAAAGGCCGAACTTAGGGACCGGACATGGTAAGTTCGGTCGGGCTAAATTTACAAAGGGGAGAAACTCTCTGGAAAAGGCCGAACTTAGGGACCGGACATGGTAAGTTCGGTCGGGCTAAAATTTACAAAGGGAAGAAACTCTCGGGAAAAGACCGAACATAGGACCGAACTTGGTAAGTTCGGTCGGAGTAGAAAATCTTTAACGGAAATGTATTCTGGAATCGACCGAACTTGGGTAAGTTCGGTCGGCAAGGTCGGTCGGACCTAAACTTGTAAAAAAAAAAAAAAAAACAGAAAAGAATGTGACTTATGTAGTTAACCCTAGGGTGTATAATGAAGGCAACCTAGGGTAAGATAGACATTAAAACATGTCACACAATTGTGTTAAACACTTAGTAAATTTGGAGGTTAAGTAAGTTAATTAACCGACGTTCTTGAATTACGTATAGGAGTGACCTACGGAGGAAGCCAAACGAGGCAAGGACCAAGGTATGGTTTTCTTGCAGTCTGTTGTCTAGCGGTTTACACCGGTTTGTGTGTTGTATGTTTTCTGTGTGTTTACAACGTTAAAAGATTTAAACATGTAATGAGTTTACAGTTGTTCTTACTATTGTGATGTAATGTTGTGACTCAATTCCCTTGTGTGTCTAACATGACTTACCACCTATGGTGTGTTGGATGTTAAGTTCCACTATGAACTTCTAACAAGTGTTAACTGGGAAGTGAGGAATCCGGTTATCCGGTCATGCATGTAAGTTAAGAGTAGATATCTGAATCAGATTCGACTCTTATGTTGTTAAGATTGTTCTCCTTAATTTGGCGTTCGATCTCCCGCTAGCTTCTTCCAAAGCTTACCTATTCTGACTTATGATCGGTTTAGTGGGAACCTGTGTTTGTGTGGTGTGTTCGGGTCACTAAATCCGAACCATCTGTGACTTAAGTTACTCGTTCGTCTAACAGAACGGTAATGAGTGTGTTTAACGAGCTTGACATGAGAGTGAATCACTCTCTAGGCTCTTATGTTATTTGACCCTTGTGGTTTGTTATCGTGGAGTGAAAATCCACTGTGTATGTGTTGTTGAGCTATGCACCATTGATGCCATGCTCCATGTTACGTTATGTTATGTATATAATTGAATGCCATGTTATAATGACAAGTAGCTGCGCGTATCCCGGTAGCCGATGGGCTGCGCGTTAGCCATACCAGCCAAGGGTTGCTGACCCCCTCGGGGGATCCATATTTCTTATACTGCAGGATGAGGATCGAAGAAGCGGAGTGGCTTTAGATCCTAGGATGTGATACCTTTTGTATACTTTTGGATGTTGGCCCGGGATGCGCCTGTGCTCCTGTGGCGTTATATACGTTTGGTTGTGGCAGTTTACAGCGATGTTATACAGTTAAGGTTATGTAAACACTCGGTATTGTATATAATGTATTTATGGTTTAGTTTTATGCTCGGGAGTCTGATCATCAGACCGGTACAATTGTATTTATTCTGCCTTGTCAACCACGTGGGTGGTTGACGGCGTTGTAGCACCGAAGCGTTAGTTACTGTTTAGTTGATTTATTCCGCTGCGATTTCATTTAGTATCATGTGCGTATTAGGGGTGTTACATGAGGGGTCTCATCAAGATAGTGAGCAAATACCTTGGCCTTCTGCATGTCGTTTAGCGAAAGGATGGACATTTCCCTATCGAACATTGCCAAATGAAGTTGTGGGTCGGAGGAACCTTTGTATAGAGGAAGTGTTGGCAATTTCAACCTTGGAGGGAGGTCAACCTTGGGATATAATCCAGTGGAAAAGTAGTCAAAACCGGCTGGCTTGTTGGCCCTCTCCATACGCTCAATCTTTTCCAGCATCCCATTGAATTCTTCGGCTAACTGGGCATCCATGTTGATTGGATTTCCTCCCTCTGCCATTCTTTGAGATTTGGGCTTATCTGTTGGAAAACAAAAGTGACCTGAGCTAAAAATTCTGGGCCACAAAGAAGTTTTAGGCTAAAACTTGTTTGGGCTGCAAGAAAAGCACATGAGCTGGAATGTTTTGAAAATTGTGGGTTGGCACTGAGGCCCGAAATGAGTTGGAAGAGAGGCACATGGGCCGGAATGATTCATGAGCTGTGAGCTGGTGCCTAAGCTGAAATGTTCTGAGAATTGGGCGCTTGGGCCAGAATGTGTTTGGGTTAAAAGTAAAGCGCATGGGCTGAAGTGATTTCTAAGCCATGTTCTGGATGTGAATTGGAATTTGGGCCGAGTAATTATGATTGGGGCTGAAGATGATACCCGTGTCTAGGATCGTGGGTCAAAGCCCGAGTGAAAAGTCTTCCTGGACTAGAAAGGGCCTTGAAATGGAAAGGCCTGATGGATTTTTATAGATTGCTTCAGGTGGATTTGTTTTCCGTGGGCCTAGAACTAAATTGGTAATTCAAATTGGGCTGAAAGATAAATCACCTAAATCTAAACTTTTGGGCCGAAGCCCGAACAAATAAATCACACATTCAAATCAAGCAGGGTCTTTGGGCCGCAAACAATAAAGCCGCGATATCGGGTTGGGCTGAGTTGATGTAGGAGAAGTTTCTATCAATTTCTAGGCTGGGTAGTGGGCCGATCATGCAGGTAAACAAGGCCCACACAAATTCAACATGTCCTCACTAGATGTTAAGATTAAACTAGGTATGGATCGATCCGGAGAGGTGCTAGGGGCATGGGCCCAGGTCGCCACAAAGGAATAGGGCTTGCACGCTATTCTCTTTGGGCTTCCCCAATTTTTTCACATCACCTGAAGGTGTGCGTCTATGGTCGGGTCTTTGACTAACCAAACAATGGGCTATGTAAGGGCACTGCCAGGAAAACGCTTGGGGCTAAAGCCCAGGTATTAAGGAGATGTGGTTAGACGACATCCTCCTCTTTTCCTCCGCTTATTCACATCACCTAAAAGGTGTGAGTCCCTGACAGGGGACCCTCAAACGGGTCCCGGGGTGAAATCGGTTTGTGTGGACCCTCGCTCTCATATAATGCAAAGGTGCCGAAATTAAAGTGCGCAAAAAAGTAAACAAACAAAGTAATAAAGCCATAAATAAACAATTTCGAGTTAAGCCTTCTTTCTTAAAATTAAACAAGTTAAAATTAAGAAGTTTGTCCCCAGCAGAGTCGCCAGTCTGTGAGCCTCGATTTTAAACCCTATCCTATGTTGATTAAAGTTGATTAGGATCTAATCGGGTTTTAGGTCCACTTATAACCTAAGATTAATAACTATGTCATATAACAATAATTATGAAAACTTAAGCTAGCTCACTGGAACCTATTATGAGTCGCCACCTAATTTTAACCTAGATCAAATTAGGAAAGGAGAGTTCGGGTTCGGGGGCTTGATATTCGACTTAATTAGGGTTCAATTACTTTCATTACCCCTAGAAGTCGTTTTTCCTCTACTTAGTTTAATTACGGCTTATTACGAGTCGTTTTAACCTAAGTGCGCGAGCTTCTGTTTTTTTGTGTTTTTTAGCATTTTTTACTGAAAATAAAAGTGAAAGTTGAAATTACCTAAACTAGGGTTTCGGAGGCAGAATTAGGTCAAATTTTGTTTCCGTCCGTAGCCACGGACCTAATGTCCGTAACCACGGACCCTAGTTAACCTATGTGAAAATAAAAGTCGAATTAAACAGAAAACAAAAATTGAAAAGTCCGGGGCCACGGACAGGATGTCCGTAGGCCCGGACATAGTTTAGCAAAACCTAAATTTTTAAAATTTTAAAATCCCGCCGCCGTCTGTGGGGATCCGTGGTCCCGGACCATAGGTCCGAGATCCCGGACCACCCACGGACAGGGGTTTTATGGTGGTTCCCGAAGGTGTTTTCGGCTCAAAATTTATGCACGTGTAGCCTGAAAGGTATACAATTCGTTAGTTATTGAAAGATTGCTGTTTGAAGTCAAATTATGTATGAAACTTGACGAACAAGTAACAAGGCAGAAACAAAAGTAATTAGCAATACAGAAGCATAAAAAGGTCAGTTTGAACCCAAAATTTGACAGAGAGTTCATAAGGTCGTGGAGAGTTAGAAAAGTAGAATTGCAACCTGTTTTACCTCCGAATTCAGGAGGATTCTTCACGTCGGGATTCTTCGGAGGCTCCGATGGTGCCGGTTCCGGATTGAGTTCGACCCGAACTTCTGGTTGTTGATTGTTGAAGGTGTTCTTCACGTTTTGGAGGTGGTTTGGTTGATGTTTGATGATTGTTGATGTGTTGAGAGTTGAAAAATGTGTTTAGATGGTGATTTCGGGGGATTTTTGATGTGATTTTGGTGCTTGGATGTGTAAAAACGTGAAGAGAATGAGACGGCTGCCTTCTTTGAAGGTCTAGGGTTCTTGAGGTTTTTCTTTGATCATGGGATAAGGTTCCTTATATAGGCTTCCTTAAAGATAGAAAAATCTGGTAAAAACCGAGATTTACCGACGTTTTAGCTCAAGGGCTTCCAAAAGGAATTTGATTATGAAATTTTACACATGGGTAAAGGATGATATTTCCGGATTTTCTAAAGTGGAATCGAATTTTTTGGACATTGGAATATTTTTAAATTCAATTTCTCGTCAGATTCAATCAGAAATTGCTAGAAAATTATTGGAAATTCAAAAAATCAAAATTCCAACGCCATTATGCTTCAAATGTCATCCTCTGTCATGGGTTAAAATTTCAAAGCATTTTGAATTGATTTGACCCTTATTTGGAGGAGAGAGAAAGCCTATAGGGGGCTTAGGAGCCTTGAACAATTACGAAAATGCCCCTAGAGATAACTAAGTTGTCCCTAGTACTCTGAAATGTGCCGATCGAACTGGGAACCCTCGCTACTAGCCTATTAGTAGAGACTCTCTTCCGGGGGGTTGAAATTTTGGGTATAACACATGATATCTTGCTATCCTGCTGTGATTCACGTTAGTAGCGGTACGAGGGCGTACCTTAGCTCTTTTAAGGGGGATATACTGGCATACTCCTCCTTCGTTATCTCATCCGGATTATGCCCTGTTGCATTATTAGTAGAGGGAGAACATTATTAGTAGAGTGAGAGGTGTATGTATGTACGTAGTTTTACATTATGGCACGGTAGTATGTGACGTTTGATTTAGTATATCTTGGTATATTTTGATTCAGTTTTGTTTGATTCTGAGTAATCTCGAGTGGAATATTGAAATAGAATGGATGGAAGTTAAGGAGGATTGGATTGGTATGAAAATTTGTTGGAATTATAATCGACTTCGGGGTGAAGTTTCTTTTAAAGGGGATATACTGAAATACCCCTAAATTAATTTAAATTAATTAGGGGATTTCTTTTATTAAAACCCTAAATAATACCATTAATTATTATATTATATTATGGAATTGTGAATAATAAATCATTATATCCTTATATGGAATTATGAAAATTAAATCATGGGATTTCACCCATTTAATCCTAAAGAAAACTATTAAATATTGGATTACCATATATTATTATATAGTATTATGAATTTAATAATAAGATTTACAAGTCAATAAATCTTGGAAAATTTTCTAAACACTCCAAGTATATTATAAAGATTTTAGAAAGAGTTGGAACATTGTTTTGAAACATAAAAGTCAATATAAAATCCTAGAAACCCTAAAGCTTCTCAAGCCTTGCTAGGGTTAACTTTTTTAGAATGGTCAAACCAGCCCATGAAACCTATACCAATAAATAGGTTATAGAAAACCATGAAGATCGATAAAAGTAACGTCAAAAACGGATCATCCTAGCCAAAGTTATGATAAAATGAAGTTTAGAGTCAAAATTTTGAAAAGATGCTGATGTGGCAAGTCTGCTGACTCACCCGCGCGCCTCGGGATACACGCCCAACACTTAGTCAATTTTATCCCCTTGCTTTTCGCTAACCGATTTCAAATTTTACCCTAACTTGTGACATCCATATCTCTCTCATCTTTTGGAATTTTTGAGTGTCGTCTTCTTTGTTGTCTTCTCCTACACTTCCTCTTTACAACCATAACTCACACTAAACCTAGAGCATCCTACATCAACCGGAAATTCGATCCAAAGTAGCCACCCTGTGAAACCAAAAACGCAGATTTCCAGTTTCCTTCGATTTCAGGTAAAGTTCGTCTTGCCATAACCTCCTCATCTTTCAACCAAAATTCGATTTCTATAGCTCGTTGTGTAGATCTTTAATCCCTCTACAACTTCCGTGTTGATGACCAAGGCTGATTCATAACCTATTGGGAGAGCGAGACGTCTAAAGATCTCGATTCACCATTGCATAAAATCATACAGAAACACAAGGTATAAACTCGTAACTTTCAGCTCCGACTTCTTTCTGTGTAGTGCAAGTTAGAGTGAGTTCTTGCTATCATTGTGTAGAGTTAAGTTTCCTCTTTAGATTAAGCCCAAGAACAAGTTCTAACTCGATCTGTACCGAAACTTATAGTGTTGTAAAGTTTGCTACTCAATCAGTTCGTAAAGGGGGAGTTTTTCCAGAAACCGAAATCGAACTCTTTCGATTCGTGCAATTCCGGTAAGTTTTCTTCAAATTCTTTCGACCTTGCTAATCGCCCTTACATTATCGGTCAAAACCATGTTCCAATTGCATCTATTCAGCGTTAGATTGAGAGAATTTGTGAGAATTCGAATATGAAACCCGAACTAAACCCTAACCTCGAACCAGAATCGAAAACCACTGAATTCTGCATGTTAGCTAGCGAATTTGGTATCATTAGAACCGTAATTGAATTTCGAAACCATAGAAACAAAAATCATCGAATTTGGTTCTGTAGATTTTGAAGAAATCGCAATTTAGTACTCGGGTAGTTCGCTGGGGTTGGGGATGAACTCGACACTCAGTGGCCGTCCGATCGTAAGTTTTAGAAACGGACGGCCGAGATTAGATCTGGGGAGTTTAAGTTAGTTATGAATTATAATATTTCCAGAATTAAACACTAACTTGTTGAATTAATATAAATACATTCCCGGATGTATTTTGACTTGAAGTTTTAACCATAGATTCCTTATAGAATCTAGTTTATTTTGATGTAAGTTAATATGGCTTTGGAGTTTTTAAACGTAAGTTATGATTTTTGCAAGTGACGGATATTATGGAATTATTTGGTTAATAAAAAAAGATATTTTTATGAATTTAAAATTTTATAATATGTATAAAATGTTATAGTTACTGTATATTAAATTTGGGAATTTTTGGACAATGGTAAATGGGTTTAAAAATTGTGTTTGTGAGTTTTTCATAAGAATAACTTATAATATATGGTTTTTAATGCAACAAAAATTAAAGTCTGGTTTGTTAATAAACTTTTTAAGCTGGGAAAAATAAGGGAAACTAGATTAATATATTTTATAACAGTATGTTACAATGTTTTGGGTATTAGCTTTTAAGAGAAGTGAAATTATTTACATATATGTATATATACTTATATGAGAGAATTAAAATAGAAACTTATGGAATTTAATTATTCTACGTTTTACTTATTATATTATATGGGAGTTAATAGTCTTAATTAAAACTAAGGAAGATATATATATATATTTACACCTATATAAAAAGGGAATAAAATAGTAACTTAGGGTAAAACAGGGAGCTAGATAAATCAACACTTATATTAACTTAATACTATAGCAGCTAATATTCTAAGATGTAGTAAAAGAAATACTTTATAAAACATAGAGGGAGTGCGTATAAATGTTGAGGTAATAAAGATAATTTAAATGCAATAAGCTACATAGGGGATGACTTAAATAAATTCTAATACAGGTACATACATATAAATATTAATTAAATAAGGGGAAATACTTTAGTTAATTAACCAAATATCGGTTGGGGATATGCCTAAAAGTTATTAAACATAATTAAATACAATAAACTTTCTTAAAAATGCTATGGATAAATCTTAATACGTAAATATATAAATATGTATATAAATACATTAAAATAGATGAAGGAAATAACATTCCTTGTGATAGATATAATAAGAAGAATATAGATATTAAACCTTTGGTTTTAATCGGTGTGTAATTAAATAGTCATTAATAGCTTAAGGGTTTAATTACATAACATAAGTGTAACACGGTCTTGGGTTAACTTACTAAGCCCAAGTTTATGAACTCCAAAAGCCCTCTTAAACAATTCAAAGAGAGTTTGGGCCACTCTCAGGGATAAATCCTAAATCATTCCAAATTAAACGAAATAGGCCTAACAAAGGATTTAATTAGCAAAATCAAGCCCAAATCCTTGTGAGGGAATAATGGTAAACCTGGAACTATAAATCAGTAGGAATAGAGGATGAATAGTTTATAAGTCCCTTAACTAATCGACACTTGGAACACCTTAAT
This sequence comes from Limonium bicolor, assembly GCA_023374045.1. NCBI lineage: Eukaryota > Viridiplantae > Streptophyta > Magnoliopsida > Caryophyllales > Plumbaginaceae > Limonium > Limonium bicolor. Next base: position 54,949,421 of record CM041782.1, read on the forward strand.
TATAGGTTACTATTAGGGAATCACTCATTCAAGTTAATTACTGTTCTTCACATACCAGGTACGATTTCTCGTACTCAGATACTTTTGCTAATGGGCTTTATGGAATGTTTTGGAAAACGCTAACTGAGCTTGAATGGATTTAAAAGGGAAACTGTTGTGTGGCTAACTCTGCTTGATGTGACTAACTGAGCCTTGAATGTGAAACTTTCGTGGTTATGGGTTCCTTCTGTTTGGTTGTTTCATTAGACATTAACTGCCTAGGGTTTATGCTTCTACACTCTGTAGGACTGAGTGTTTTGGTATCGCTCTGGGTAGTTAGTGATCTAGTGGAAATATGGAAAAGGACAACTTGGTAATTCTTCCTTTGTCTCTGGATATTGTTTCATCCATGAGCTGAGTCTTTTGTTGTGACGTGCGCGCGTCTTCATTGGTAACAGCAGGGGGCTGTATATCCCTCGTCCACAAGGACATTTATATTTGACAGTAGGGGGCTGTATATCCCTCGTCCACCAGGGCATTTAAATCTGACAGCAGGGGGCTATGTATCCCTCGTCCATATGGGCATTTATATCTGGCGGTGGGGGCCATCTCTCCCAATTGGTGTTATTCCACTCTTGAGTTATTGGTTCTTGGATCTATCTTTTCATTCCTAGTCCTTTGTGACTATCTGAGTCTTTCTCTTCTTAACTGGAATTGGTTCTAACTAAAGCTTTGGATGTTCACTAACTCATGGTGTGACTTTGGATTGACTAACTTTACCTTTCTATTATTTACCTCTAACCTTATCCTGTTATCTTTGATTTGGTGATATTTAAGTGCCTTATTCCTCTGTTTTGTTTTAAGTTGTCTGTTTTCAAGTTATTGCTTATTTAAGAGGTATGTTTAAAGGTTTTGTTTTGGAGAATCGTACCAGTTCCATTCCAGGGAACTGACTCACCCCTCCCGGGGTGGGCTGCTTGGTTTTATCTTGCAGGTACGAGTTATTATACAGGTGGCCACGAAGAGATCGAGTGATTGGGATGGGATTAGGTTTTGTGGAGAGTTTATGTGTTTTATTACTGTTTTATTTTTGTTAAGTTTTCTCGAGGTTCAGGCAGTGACTGTTGTAATCTTTAAGTTGTAATTTGGTGAGGTTTGGTGCCGGGTGTTTGGAACCTGATGGTCTGTACGTCTTTAGTATTTTATTTCCACTATAAATATGTTAAATAGGGGCGTTACAGACTACGCCAAGCATGAAGGTGTAGGGAACCTAAAATGGATAAACTACACCGAGCATGAAGGTGTCGGGAACCTAAAATGGATAAACTACGCCGAGCATGAAGGTTTCAGGAACCTAAAATGGATAAACGACGCCATGCATAAAGATGTCGGAAACTTAAAATGGATAAACTATGCCGAGAATGAAGGTGTCAGGAACCTAAAATGGATTAAACTACGCCGAGCATGAAGGTGTTAGGAACCTAAAGCTCCTGGTTGGTATACTATAGGGACTTATTGCCACTGCCTACCAACTGGGGTGCAGGGATAACGTCTAGACTACCAAGGGGACTTATTGCCACTCCCACTAGTTGTTACTCCCTAATGAGTTGACACAAAGATAGGGAACTTATTGCCACTGCCCCACCAACTCCTCCGAGTATCTAAGGTATCGGGAACCTAAAAGGGATAAACTACGCCGAGCATGAAGGTGTCGGGAACCTAAAATGAATGTGATATGCAATGGAATTGATGCGGTGTATTTGATGAATGCAATGTGAGTGGTAGGGCTTATGTGTGCCTAAGGTAAGTGAGTGTAAGGTGGAATGACTACAGGATAAGGTCGGTGCAGGGTAGGGCTTATGTGTACCTGAAATGATTGAGTGTGTTGGTCTTATGGGTTCCTGAAATGATTGAATGTGAGGTAGGTCTTATGGGGGCCTAAAATGATTGAATGTGAGGTAGGTCTTACGGGGGCCTAAAATGATTGAATGTGAGGTAGGTCTTATGGGAGCTTAAAGTTTGGGAGTGAGACTCGCTCTAACTCGATTGCTTACGGAGACCGAGACCCGTTCTAACTTGACCAGGTTATTTTGAAGAAAATAACATATTTTGAGGATACAAAGAACATTTTATACAAATTATTGTGATGAAAGTTGATTGTGAAAGTGCCAAACATGGCAATGATAGGTGCATGTCAAAACGTAATCAAAGTGTGTGTAAGATACTTGTTCAAAACAAGGAACCTTTGAAAAATGCGCCAAACATGGCTATGATGAGAATTGAAAATTGACGAAAACAAGAAATTGCTAGAAAATGTGCCGACTGTGGCTAGGATGAGAATTGAAAATTGTCCAAAGTAAGAAATTGCTGGAAAATGTGCCAAATGTGGCGATGCTTGAGAAAAACTCTATTGAAAAAGGAAAGTGAAATAATAATTTCCTGACTAAGAATTTCATATCTGCAATTTGTTTCTTAGAAGATGAACATGCCGTCGGTGGGAGTATGTGGTGTGAGTGGTGGTTGGGAATTATGACTAGCCTGTGGTGCATGATGTGGAGGTAAAGGGCTTATGTGGGCCTGTGTGGTGGTAGTGTTGGTGGTGCTCAAGCTTCGGGTTTCAACTGGTGTTGTCATAGCAATTGTTGGAACCAACAATTACCCCCAGTCTTTTTCTTTAAGATAATCTGAGCTAGAGTTCGTGGCAATCGATCGGAACAATCGATTGCCCCCAGTATTTTCCTTGATTAAACATGCAAACAAGTCTCATCCTCACAAGGTCAAGGCTTATGGTTTGATGTGGTGCTCCCTAACCTACACTTACGTGTTTGGTGTTTGCACTCGTTTCTTGCTTACGGTCACAACTTCTAGACCATTGAATTTGATATTTGATGGATTTACACATTCGATCTATTATTTCATGTGATTGGACACACAACTACCAAGTCGGAAGGCTTAAAGCTTATAACATGGCCATGGGGTGCGATGAAAGACAACGGGACCATGGAGGGATATTTGAGGTATGTGGAACTAAAAGGGGTGACCAAAGCTGTAACTTGCGTCTTCCCTCGGATTTGCCTTCCTTGTCTTGAAGTCGTCTGGCTGCTTTGTGTTGACGTTTTTTCAAGCTTCTGGACTTGGACTTTTGAATTCGTCATTTACCTCATTTATCTTCTTTTTGTCATTCGGATTTCTTCGAGGCATTGCAAGTTTTCTCTTATTATCCTTTTTGACTTCACCTTCGGGGTTCTTGTGTCTCCCAATTTTGAGCTTTGAGAGCTGTTTTGATGTGAGCTCTTTGGATTCTATGTCGCTTTGGGACCATTTGCAGATCACTTCGTCATGCTGATAACGACGTTGCTTCTTTGGAATGATGGAAACGTTATATGAGAGTCGGGCTCCTTGCTTCCTTTGGTCACTGGGTTGGATATTCATCACAGTTGGCTTGTTTTGAAGAGCTTATAATATCGAAAAGGGATATATGAATGGCTCAGCGGGGGTGCCTAGGGTTTAATTCAGGGTTCACAAGCTTTTAGCCATGTGGTGTTGTACCTAGGTGCTTCGTCATTCCTGGCAGTTGTGTATCCGTTCTTTGTTACTTTTTGCAGGTCTAACGGTTAATTTACAATTATCTCCTTCGATCGGAGTTATGTTGTTTACCTCACCTTTCAATGTGGTCTCACCAGAGTCGTGTAAAAATGATACGCTCGTTCGCTCATGGTTTTACCACTCAAGACACTTTCACAAGATTTTCACTCGGAAACTCGTTCACACATTTAAACGAAAGATGAAAGATGATGAACCTAAACTCAGATTGCCGCTAGTACTGATCTGGGGTTTATGACAACATATAAACAGATGTGGAATTTGAACCACTTTGTGGGTTGCATGGATGTTTGGGATAAGTTGTGGTGTTTGGATGGACATGTTCACCCCCTTGGAAGAAAAAGACAAGTCGTTTTGTTCTACTGTCAGAAAATGAATATCTAGCGATCCTTTTTCTTGAAAACGTGAATGATCATTATTTCCTTTTTTTGTTGAATGAATGCACAAAAATTGTGAAAATGGAACTATGCTCTTATGAAAAAGATAACTTTGTGAATTACAATATCGGGGAAACTACCTAAAATGATAAAGGAAATTAGCTACCATAAAAGTTGGAAGAACGTCTAATCGAGAAAAGAAAACTATTTAATTAAAACTTTTAAAATAGCAATTTCTAATGATGCTGAACTGTCTGATGCCAACGTATTGAAGACTTGACCTCTCGACCGTCGAGACGCCTTTGACATGACCATGATTGTCTTCCTTTTGAACTTTGAGTAGGCTCCGTGAAACGTCTGAACTAGGAATGCCTATGGGGCATGTATGAGGTACCTGGGCCTAAATCTTTTCCAAACTGAGAGTGAGGTGCATTGGCTTGGGTGATTCCTAGACTAGAATGGATGCGTGGGCCTGAATACCGTTAATATGGAAGTGAAGTAAGTAGGCTGAAGGAAGCTACATGGACTATGAATGGGCCACTGGGCCGAGAGAGTAACTTTGAAGTTTAAGATTTGTTTGATGTTCTTGTTGGGCCTTGAGGCCAGAAACTAGAATGAATTGAGTTACGCAAACTATCTTGAATTCGAATGGGCCAAAAGCTAAACAAACGCTTCTTATTGGGCCTAAAAGATATGACACCTAGACGTAGGAATTCGGGCCAGAGCCTGAATGAAAAGTTTACCTAGTCTAGAACGGGCCTTGGGACAAAATGGAAAGGCCTGGTTGATTTTCATGTCTTTAAGTGGATTTGTTTTTCATGGGCCTAGAACTAAATTGATAATTCAAGTTGGGCCGAAAGAGAAATCACCTAAATCTAGACTTTTGAGCCAAAGCCCAAATGACTTCACATATTAAATCAAACAGGGCCTTTGGGCCGTAAACAATAAAGCCGCAAATCTGGGTTGGGCTGCGCTGGATGTAAATGAAGCTCCTATCAATTTCTAGGGCTGGTAGTGGGTCGATCCTACAAGCAAACAAGGCTCACACAAGTTCAATATGTCCTCACTAGACGAATTGGACCAACGGGTATGGATCGATCCGGAGAGGTGCATGGGATATGGGCCCAGGTCACCACAAAGGAATAGGGCTTGCACACTATTCTCTTTGGGCTTCCCCACTCATTTCACATCACCTAAAGGTGTGTGTCTACAGTCGGATCTTTGAATGACCAAACAATGGGCTAGGTAAGGGCACTACCAGGAAAATGCTTGGGGCTAAAGCCCGGGTATTAAGGGGATGTGGTTAGACGACATCCTCCTCTTTTCCTCTACTTACTCACATCACCTTAAAAGGTGTGACTCCCTGATAGGGGACGGCTAAGGCGGGTCCCGGGGTAAAATTGGCTTGCATAGACCCTCGCTCTCAAATGATGCATATGTACAGAAATTTAAGTTGTGAACGCAAGTAAACAAACAATGTAATAAAAGCCGTAAGTAAATAATTTTTGAGAAAAGCCCTCTTTATTAAAATTAAACAAGTTAATATTAAGAGTTTGTCCCCAATGGAGTCGCCATTCTGTGGGCCTCAATTTTGAACTTCTATCCTATGTTGATTAGATTGATTAGGATCTGATGGGTTCTAGGTCCATTTATAACCTAAGATTAATAACTATGTCATATAACACTAATTATTAAATCCTAAGCTAGTACTGGAACCTATTATGAGTAGCCACCTAATTTTAACCAAGGGTAAATTAGGAAAGGTTGAGTTTCGGTTCAGGGGCTTGGTATTCGACTTTTTCGGGGTTCAAATTACTTTCACTACCCTTCGAAGACATTTTTCCTGTACTTAGTTATTTACGGCTTATTACTAGTCGTTTTAATTTAAGTGTGCGAATTTCTGATTTTTATCATTTTTTGACAGGAAATTAAAGTGGAAATGAAAATTACCTAAACTAGGGTTTTGGAGGCAAAGTTAAGTCAAATTTTGTTTCTGACCGTGACCACGGACCTAATGTCCGAACCCACGGACCCTAGTTAACCTAAGTGAAAATAAAAGTCGAATTAAACAGAAAACGCAATTTTGAAAAGTTCGGGGCCACGGACAGGGCGTTCGTGGGCCCGGACAGGGCGTCCGTGGGCCCGGACATGTTTTATAAAACCCTAAAATTTGAAAATTTTAAAGTCCCACCAACGTCCGAGGGTGTCCGAGGTCACAGACAGGCCATCTAGTACCCGGACTGGCTGTCCGCAGGCTCGGACTTGCCACGGACGGCGACTTTCTGGTGGTTCCGGGTGGTTTTTTTTTTGCTATAAAATTATGGGTGTGTAGGTTGAAAGATTTCCATTATGTTAGTTATCAAAAGATTTCAATTTGAAGTCAAATTAATGATGAAACTTAATGCACAAGTTGTTGGACAGAAACGAAGAAAAATGCTAATTTGAGAGCCCAAAAATTTGGTTTTATTCCAAATTTTAACAGAGAGTTAATGAAGTCTAGGAGAGTTAGAAAGCCTATATTATAACCTGTTTTACCTTCGAATTTGAGATGATTCTTCACGTCGGGATTCTTTGGAGACCTTGTTGATGTCGGTTCTGGATTGACTTCGGCCCGAGCTTCTGACCCCTTGCTTTTCTCGATGTTCTTCATGTTTTGGTTGTGTTTTGATGAAGGTTTGATGACAGTGGATGTTGTGGAAGTTGGAAAATGTGTTTAGATGATGATTTTGGAAGGATTTCGGTATGATTTCAGGGCTCGGGTGTGTAAAAATGTGGGAGAGCTTTGACGGCTGTGGATTCTGATTGCCTGGGGTTTTGAATCTTCCTCTTTGATGAAGATTTAAGGTTCTGTAAGTAGGCTTCACTAAAGATAGAAAAATCCGGTAAAAATCGAGATTTACTGAAGTCTTAGCTCAAAGGCTTTCCAAAAAGAATTTAACTATGAAATTTAACAATGTGGAAAGGAAGATATTTCTGATTTTTCTGAGGTGGAATTGCAATTTTTGGATATTGGAATATTTTTAAATTCAATTTCTCGTCAGATTCAATCAGAAATTGCTAGAAAATTATTGGAAATTCAAAAATTCAACATTTCAAAGCCATTATGCTTAAAATGTCATCCTCTATCTTGTATTAATATTTCAAAGCATTCCAAGTTGATTTGAATCATTTTCAGAGGAGAGAGAAAGCTTACGAGAGATCTTAGGAGCCTTGAAAATTATGGAAATGCCCCTAAAGATGAATAAACCGTCACTAACACTCCGAAACGTGCCGATCGAACCGGGATTCCTCATCATTTGACCAAAGTACCCCTTGCAACACTAAAGCCTTAGAAACCCTACACCAGGCGGTCAAAATTTTGGGTATCACACTCACCCTTCTCACTATTGTTGTACAATAGTAGTGAAACTATCTTGCGAACTAATGGCAGTGAACCCAATCATTGTAGTACAACAAGGTCGTATCCACAGGGACTTCGTAACTATCTAGTTAATTATGATCTTAGTAAATGTGCACGATGATAAATAAAAGTGCATAAACTTAAATTGGGGGTTTTTAGTTTTTGGTTTGATTAAGGGACAATAAAGGAAAGCAATAAAACTAAACTAACTAAACTAAGATAGATGTAGCTCGGGATGGATATTTGCACCCGTCCTCCCCTTATTACCGATTGTTGACCCTTGAACTTAAAGTTAAACAATGGAACACTTAATTAATTAGCAACCTAATGTAGGCATACTAATCCTAACCAATTTAACTGGATTTCTCAATCAGCTAAGTTCAGGGTCAATCGGTAGCACTAAGATTAAGTTCCCTAAGTAGCAATGTATTATAATCTCAAAATCATTAAAATTAGAGTACACCGTTCTAGTCCCCAATGGTTTAGGTTTCTATCTCAGAATCACATATTGATAGAATCCCACAATAATGCTAAACTAATCGGTAGGCCAAACCAACCAATTAACACAAAGATGACAAATTGAGCAAAACCCTAAACAAATCCCTAAATCATGAGTAACAAGTTTAGAAGCCATAAACACTCAATTCTCATCTTCATTAAGCACAATGACTAAAATTAAGCATTAAAACAAGTTCAAGATTCAACAATGGATTTGTTAGGGATTTTTGAGCAAAATCCTCAACATCATCATTTTGGGTCAGTCCAGACCAGAAGCACTTTCACCCCCGGAACGAGCGTTTCTGACCTCAGGAACTTCCGACCGACCCACTTTGGGTCGATCCTGTGGGTCGGTCCAGTGGGCAGGCTAATCTTCAACACGTTGTATCTTCTTTGTTTTAGCTCCGGTTTTGGATCCGTTTGTGCCCACGGGTTTGTATTTTTGTCTACTTTATTCCTATCTATGTTATTCCTCCTATTTCAGAAATAATTGTATAAAACACCAATAAAACACAAAAGTAGATGTAACACCCCAACCGGTAATCACACGATTATCCCCTAACCCGTCTTCATTACCAATACACAAGCAGCGGAATTTTCAATACAACCGGGGGTGATACAATGTCGTTAGTCACCCACGTGACTAACAAGGCCAATCCAAACTCAACACAACGATCAAATTACAATATCAGTCTGATGGGTCATTATATACCGAGCACTACAACCAAACTATACAAACCATTCATTGATCAATACTCAAAGCAAATACAACTTCAACTCTTTAATACACAAATACAATATCCATTCCATACTATACCGAGTACCTACAATTCCCAAGTCTATCCATGACCTTTCGGTCTTACAAATCCACAATACATAATTTCAATTCCTTGGACAAGTACCCATATCAATATCAACCCCGTCCTACTCTCGAACGGTTGACGGCTTCAATGTACCTGGAAAATAAAAACAGCGCCCCAAGGGGCTCAGCAAAATTGCTACATATGACTTCCGCATACCCCGCGTACTAGCGAGGGTACGCTGACTATTTGGTCAAGAGCATGCGGTTCATTTTAGTTCAAACAGCATGCAATACAACAATACATTATATATTTACATTCACACAACACTCCACATTCAATCCAGGAATACAATCCACATAGAAATCACATCCAGCTCGGTAAATTCAACTACCTTATTCTAAAACCTTGAGAGACCGTATCTCAAGTGAGTTCCATTCTTGTAAATCACCAACTTTCCATCCCAACCGGGTAGTTTACTTGTCCTAGATCTTTAGACACTCCCGGTCCCGATCTAGTTTTCTCAATTATTCTACTCTTGAATAATTTTAGGTTAAGCCTCATGGCCTCCGGGCAGAGACATATATAGGTCTCACCACCGGGCTTTTATAATCTCAATACGGGATTAGAAACATTCTCTCATGTTCCCTCTTCCTATCCCATAATACCCAGCTTACCTCTTTAGACGGGTAAACTTTGCCAGTCTTACTCCAATCGGGCACTACAATGTGGCACACGGCCCCGTAGGGCACCACTATGTGGCACACGGCCCCGTAGGGCACCACTATGTGGCACACGGCCCGGTAACAAGGGAGTTCGACCACGGATTTGGAAACAAACGCTTTTGCTTCCTCTTCCTTGCACGCGTGACTTACAATCCCCCTAACCCAACTCTCGGGTTAGTAACAATAGGTACTCATATATAAATACATATATAAATATCAGTCAGCCGCATCTCTTTCGATGCTATCATACAACTTAGGAGATTTTCCTATTTCGTCGTATCCACCGATTTAAGGGTCGCCCCTACACTTTCTTTACTTAGGAACTATGTTCGTTTTCTAACATTGAGTCTCATCCTTGCATAGGAGGTCAACCCTCCATATTAAGGACGTTCTCTAGTCTCGTGTGTCGCTTGTTCTCATTTCGAGTAAATTATTAAGTTTGTTTTATCGTTGTCCATTAATCGATGGTTTTCGTGTGTTACCTCGTTTTCATTATTTCTCAACATGACTCTTCCTACGAGTCACTACTCAAATAAGACTCAACTGAGAGTCACACTACAGTGCTCAATCACACTCAAGCAATTCATCCATATCCATGTATTTCATGAATTATACAAACTTTGAGTTCACAATACAAGCCAACATCAAGCAACACAAGCAAGCACTACAAGGTGCAAACAAACCGATTCGTGCATTTATCTTGTTAAGGTGATCACACAATCAAACAAGCACACAAATCGGGGTAACCAAGTTAGGATACAGAGCATGAGGAAATCATACCTTTCACTGGGGTTAACTTTACCGAGTGTTCTCATGTTCCTCGGTTCACACTCGTTCCTCGAGTCTTACTCTTGATTCACTGATAATGTTTCAAACATCTTCATTAATTTAAAGTACTACGGTATGTAGGCTAGTACTCCCGTAATTAACCCCGTTAACCCATTATTCTTTGGTTTTGTTTATGTGCTCTTGAACCCACAACTATTTCAATCACTTCTCCAACTTGTTCACACTTCTTAGGACCATTAAAGGTCACCAAACAAGTCCAAAACATCACCTAAAACCATCCCCAATCAATTCCCCATCATTAAAACTCTTTAAAACACATTCTGGCAAGTTTTTACATTGGTCTGGGTTTGTGTCCGGGGTTACAAACCCGGACCAAACACAGAAATCACATTCTGGACAAATTTAGCTATGGTCCGGGTTAGTGTACCGGGATACAAACCCGGACCAACCCCTGTTATGCCTTTCTGCCGTGTTTTTGCTATGGTCCGGGTTTGTGTACCGATTTGCAAACCCGGACCACCTCTGGAACTGTCAAAATTTACAGTTTTCCACCAGTTTTCAACCCCTAATTCACCCCTAATCATTCCCTAACTTTTCCACATGTTTCTTACATGTTTAAACACCCTAAAACATGCCCTAAACCTCTTCAAATCATTGGTTTAATCCTTACTCAAATCCTTGCTCAACTTCCACAATTTTTTCTTCTTGTTACAGTTTTTGTACCATTGTGCATTTTCTAACTTCCCTTAGCACTTTGCACTTTGTTCTAACTCCATTATACCATACCAATTCATTCCTAGACAAATGCATTATCTACACCCAAGTCCAACTCTCCTTTCCAAGCTTTTGCACACTTTCTCTTTTCTAGCAATTCTAAGCTACTACCATCAGTTAAGCTATAGATTTTGCATCTTTCAAACCCATTCTCCATTCGCCATTTCATGGCTATTAATCCACTCTACACAACACTACCAACACCTAGGTTCTCCGATTCACTAAGTCATCTTAAAACACTTATTTTCCTACCAAAATTTTGCCATAACCTCCCCATAAACCTTACATGTCCACATTCACCAATTTTCACCATTTACAATCCTAATCTAACCACACCCTTACAAGGGTCCTACCAGCACTCAATATCAATCCAAAAATTCACCAAATCATAATATAGCTTCAAAATCTTAATAAACCACAATATAACCACAAACTCAAATCATTTGGCTCCAAGGCCCTCAATTCAAACCAACAATTTACAAGCTCTCTCAAAATCGACTAAACACGTCATTTTCCATATTTTGGGTTCATTAATTTATTTACCCATCCAAAATCCTAAAACCATTAAAACAAGGTTTTAAGATAGATTTTTACCTTAATCTTTTCCAAGCCTCTTTTCAATTCTCATCCTCCTCTTCTCCTTCTCCAATTTGGTCAAATGGGCAATGGAGTTGCCAAACTCCATTCCCAACATTCAAGAAGCACAAAATGAATATAATCAAACCTCTAACCCTTAGAAAAATTCTAATTCAAAGAAAGAGCTTAAACACCACAAGTTAGGGTTTACCTTTGGAGTGTTCAAGAGGGGTTTTCACCCATGAGTCAAAAGGGAAATTCCACCACCATTGGAGGGTTGAATTGAAGCTCAACAACAAGGAGAAAACAAGGCATTACCAAAGGGGAAATTGGCCAAGAGAGAAAGATGAAGAAAAATGACTTTTTCTTGAATATTTTTACCTTAAATGAGAGAGGGGACTCCAAGCTCCAAGAAACTCTAGCTTTCTCCTCAAATGGGACATACCCATGAAATTCAACTTCAAGGTTTTGGAATTTTGAAAAGAAGGGATTGTAGCTCTTGATGACGGGAATTCAAATATGTAATTATTTTTGGATTTGGAGCTTGGATGTAACTTGGGTGAGCAAGAGAAGGTGAGGAAGCCATAGAAGAGAGCTTCACTTTCGTAACATAGAAGAGAGGAATAAGAGAGCTGGCTGGGAGGAAGGACACGGATGAGAGGAAAGAATTGTGAGAGTGAGAGGAGAGAGGGAGCACAATTACTTTTATTTCACTTTTTGCTTTTTACCTTTTTGTTTTTACTTTTTGACTTATAAAGCTAGTAAGCTAGTTATTAGTTAATAAAGGTGCTGTATTACTCTCCAAAACCGGCCCACTATATATTATAGGCTGGGGCGTTTTTTTCATCTTTTACAGAAAACGCTCGTTAATTTACCCGGTTTAGCACTATTCACTAACCGGGCCCATTTTCCAGATTTTTCTCGTTTCTTTAATTTTATTGGTTCTTAATCTTCCATTAATGTTTAATTATAGTTATTTGATGAACTATAATTTTTACGGGTTTGTTTGACCACTCAAAGTCACGTTTTTGGGTTTTCTCGAAAAACGTGCGCTAAAGCTTTATTAGCGTTTTAATACATTATTTGGATATGTTTTCTTCCGGAATTGTTCCCATATATCATTTAGGCATTATTAAGCCTTTTAAATGCATCTAAGACCCTTTTCGAGGTCGTATTCCTCCTACGGTCACATAACGCTCAATTTAGCGTTTTTCGCTTCTTAGGCGTTTTTTCTCTTTTCTTTTGGATTTATTCTTTTTACCAAAATTCATTAGGCACTAATAGGCCCTCAAGATCTTATTAGAGTAATTTAATCACCCTAATTAAGTTCGGGGTATTTCAGTAGAGGAAAACTAGCTAGAGTGGAGAAATGAGCATGAAAAGTATTGATAAAACATGTAAAATACACTCCTAAACATGCTCATTTGGACACTCATCACTCACTTGGACCATTTTTAATGTATGCTCCCTTTCATTTTCAAGGTTTTTTTTTCTTTGGAACCGACTGGTCTACCACACTTTATACATGTGTTAGACTCATTTGCAACCTGTCCTTCATGGACAACAATTCTAGTGGGAGAATTTGCAGCTGACGCATATGACTTTGTCACCTGATTTGGTTCAATAAATACATCAGGCAAGCGGTTTGCCAACTTTTGGAGATTAATAATATGTTGAACGTCTATTTCATATTGCTTAGTGCGAGGATCGTAATGCAATAATGAAGGTTCATTCCATGTGATCTTCTTTTGTGAGCCTCGAATTTGAACCTCATCCTATATTGATTCAAGTTGATTAGAATCTGATCGGGTTCTAGGTCCACTTATAACCTAAGTTTAATAACAAAGTCATATAACTATAATTATTAAAGCCTAAGTTAGCTCACTGGAACCTATTATGAGTCGCCACCTAATTTTAACCTATATTAAATTAGGGAAGGAGAGTTCGGGTTCGGGGGCTTGGTATACGACTTATTTAGGGTTCAATTACTTCCATTACCCTTCAAAGTCGTTTTTTCCTCTACTTAGTTTAATTACGGTTTATTACGGGTCATTTTAACCTAAGTGAGTGAACTTCAGATTTCTTTTATTTTTTAACATTTTTTTGACAGAAAATTAAAGTGCAAAGTGAAATTACCTAAACTAGGGTTTCGGAGGCAGAATTAGGTCGATTGTTTTTTCGTCTGTGGCCAAGGACCTACTGTCCGAACCCACGGACCCTAGTTATCCTAGTTATACAGACGAGTTGAATTAAAAAGAAAACGAAATTTTGAAAAGTCCGGGGCCACAGACAGGACGTCTGTGGGCCCGGACATGCTTTGTAAACCCTAACTTTTAAAATTTTGAAAATCCCGCCGCCGTCCGAGGGTGTTTGAGGCCACAGACAGGCCGTCCGGGACCCCGGACAGGCTGTCCACAGGCTCGGACTTGCCACGGATGGCAGCTTTTTGGTGGTTCCTGGTGGCGTTTTCGGCTAAAAAATTATGGGTGCGTAGCCTCAAAGATTTCCAATATGTTAGTAATCAAAGATTTTCAATTTGAAGTCGAATTAAAAACGAAACTTAACAAACAAGTTAAAGGGCAGAAACTGAAACAAATGGCAATTCGGAAGCTATAAAAGATTAGTTTGCTCCCAAAATTTGACATAAGATTAATGAAGCCATAGGGTTTCAGAAAAATATGATTATAACTTGTTTTAGCTTCTGGAGCAATGAAACTCTTCTTGTCAGGATTCCTTCGGTGCTCCGTTGAGGTCGGTTCTAGACTGAGTTCGAATTCGGCTTCTGATTATTGATTCTAGATGGTGTTCTTCAAGTTTTGGTGGTGGTTTGATGGTGGTTTGATGATTGCTGAGGTGGTGGGCGTTGAAAAACGTGTTTTGGTGTTAATTTTAGAAGGATTTTGGTATGATTTCGAGGCTCGGGAGTGCAAAAACGAGAGCGACTTGTGATGGGTAGGTCTTCTGATTGCTTGGGGTTCTTAGAGCTCTGGTTTGATCAAGAGATAAGGTTCCTTAAGTAGGCCTCACTAGAGATAGAAAAAATCCGGTAAAAACCGAGATTTACCGATGTTTTAGATTAAAGGCTTCCAAAAGGACATTTCTGATTTTCCACGGTTGAATCTAATTTTTTTAGATATTGGAATATTTTTTATTTCAATTTCTCATCAGACTCAATAAGAAATTACTAGAAAAATGTTGGAAATTCAAAAAATCAAAATTCCAAAGCCATTATGCTCAAAACGTCATCCTCTATCATGGATTAAAATTTCAAAGCATTTCAAGTTGATTTAAAACATTTTAAAAGGAGTGATAAAGCTTATAGGGGGCTTATAACCCCTGAAAATTTACGAAAACACCCCTGAAGATGACTAAGCTGTCACTAGTACTTCGGAATGCACCGACCGAACTAGAAATCCTTGCTACTTGACCAAACTACCCTTTTAGTACCTGCGTTTAAAGAGACTCTTTCCGGGGTTTTAAAATTTTGGGTATAACAGATTGCCCCCCGTCAACTTGTCTTTGTAATGGGAATGAAAAGACTGGTTGATGCCTGAGTGAAGCCCCAAAATATTGACCAGTAGTAAGGAATGAATTAGATATCTGCTGAAAGTCTAATGATTGTGTTGTGCTATTATGAGGCGCTAGCTACCTGGGAAATGAGTTGAACTGAGAAAAAGGTGTAATGGACCGAGTATTGAAGGTCTCGAAAACCTATGAGTAGAATGCAAATATGAGATGCTATTGGAGATGATATGCATATGACGTGCAAATGAAGATGGTATGCAAATGATGCTCGGTGCATTTGGGGACCGAAACCCGTGCCAATGCTCCTGGTTGGACCCTATGTGGACTTATTGTCATTGCCCCCCAAACTAGTGTGCAGGGATAACTCCTGGTATAAACCCTGGGGACTTATTGCCTTCGCCCACCATTCGTTGATCCCAAAATAAGCTAACATAATAAGGAGGATTTATTGCCATCACCTCGCCAACTTCTATAGCCAAGGCTTATGCGAGCCTGGGTTATGCAAATGGTATGGAAAGTTTGATGATGCAGTATGCAAGGTAGGGCTTATGTGTGCCTAAGGGTGATCTATTCAAGGTAGGGCTTATGGGTGCCTAATGATGATTTTATGGAAGGTAGGAAATGCAAGGTAGGGCTTATGTGTGCCTAGGGATGACTTTTTGGAAGGTAGGGCTTATGTGTGCCTAAGGGTGATTTCTATGCAAGGAAGGGCTTATGTGCGCCTAATGATGGTTTTTATGTAAGGATGGAAATGCAAGATAGGGCTCATGTGTGCCTAGGGATGACTTTATGGAAGGTAGGACTTATGTGTGCCTAAGGGTGATTTCTATGCAAGGAAGGGCTCATGTGCGCCTAATGATGGATTTATGTAAGGATGGAAATGCAAGATAGGGCTCATGTGTGCCTAGGGATGACTTTATGGAAGGTAGGGCTTATGTGTGCCTAAATGGAAATGTTAGGTAGGGCTTATGTATGCCTATGGGTGATTTATATGAAAGGCAGACGTTTCTATGCAAGGTAGGGCTTATGTGTGCCTGGGTTGGAAAAAGTGTATGGTAGGGCTTATGGGCGCCTGGGATGTTTTTGTGGTGGTAGGGCTTATGTGTGCCTAGGAAGGTGAGATGTATGGTAGGGCTCATGGGTGCCTGAGGAGATGTTTTTGTGATGGTAGGTGTGAGCCTTGATTTTTGAACCACTACCCTATGTTGATTGGTGTTGATTAGGGTCTGATCGGGTTCTAGGTTCACTTATAACCTAAGCTTAATAACTATGACATAAAACATTATTACTAAATCCTAAGTTAGCTCACTGGAACCTATTAAGATTCGCCACCTAATTTTGACCTAGATTAAATTAGGAAAGGAGAGTTCGGGTTCAGGGGCTTGGTATTCGACTTATTCAGGGGCAATTACTTTCATTACCCTTCCTAGGTCGTCTTTCCTCTACTTAGTTTAATTATGGCTTATTACGGGTCATTTTAACCTAAGTGTGCGAACTTCTGATTTTTTTGGATTTTTATTGATTTTTGACAAAGAAATAAAGTGAAAATTGAAATTACCTAAACTAGGGTTTCAGAGGCAAATTAGGTCAAATTTTATTTCTGTCCGTAGCCACGGACCTAATGTCCGAAGCCACGGACCGTAATTAACCTAAATAGTCAGAAAGGTTGAAATAACAAGAAAACAAAATTTTGAAAAAGTCTGGGGGCACAGACAGGCTGTCTGTGGGCCCGGACATGTACTGTTAAAACCCTAAAATTTTGAAAAATAAAAATCCTACCGCCGTCTGTGGGTGTCCATGGCCACGGACCACCCACGGATGGTGGGTTTTAGGTGGTTCCCTATTGTGTTTTCGGCTCAAAACTTATGCACGAGTAGCCTGAAAGATTTCCAAGATGTTAGTAATCAAATATTAGCAGTTTGAAGTAGAATTAAGCACGAAACTTAGCAAACAAGTAATAAGGCAGAAACGAAAACAAATAACAATACAGACGTCGAAAAGAATTGGTTTGAACCCAAATTTTGAGATAAGACTAATAAAGATGTGGAGAGTTAGAAAGGTAAAATTCCCACCTGTTTACCTTCGAATTCACAATGATTCTTCACGTCGGGATTCGTCGGGAGCCTCGTTGATGGCAGATTCGAAAGGACTTCGAACCTGGCTTCTGGTCACTGGTCGTTCTTGATGTTTCCTATGTTTTGGTGGTGTTTTGTGGGATTTTGATGATTGTTGATGCTTTGGGAGTTCGAAAACGAGTTTAAGTGGTGATTTTAGGGGAATTTTGGTATGATCTTGGTGGCCGGATGTTGAAAAACGTGAGAGGCTGAAGAGAGGCTGTGTTTTCTGACTCTTTAGGGTTCAAGAGCTTGTGTGATTCTGTTTTTATCAAGAGATTTGCTCTTTATATAGACTTTCTTAAAGATAGAAAAAATCTAGCAAAAACAAGATTTTTCGGGATCTTAGTTAAGTGACTTCCCAAAAGGATCTTGCTATGAAATTTTAACCACGTGTGAAGGATGATAATTGTAATTTTCTGAGGTGGAATTGAATTTTTTGAATATTGGAATATTTTTAAATTCAATTTCTCGTCAGAATCAATCAAAAATTTCTAGAAAATTATTGGAAATTCAAAAAATCAAATTTCCAACGCCATTATGTCCAAAAGTCATCCTCTATCATGGGTTAAAATTTCAAAGCATTTTGAATTGATTTGACCCTTCTTCGGAGGAGAGAGAAAGCCTATAGGAGGTCATAAGGGCCTGAAAAATTACGAAAATACCCCTGAAGATGACTGAGCTGCCCCTAGTGCTCCGGAATGTGCCGATCGGACCAGGAATCACCACCGTTTGACCAAAGTGGTCCTCACAACACTAAAGTTTGACAAACCCTATACCGGGGGTTAAAATTTTGGGTATAACAGATTGCCCCCCGTCAACTAGATTTTGTAATGGATATGAAAAGTCTAGTTGATGCCTGAGTGATACCCTAAAAATTCGGATCTTGAAGACCCTGCATGCAAATTGTGTCGAGCTATTCTAAGGCGCTGACTACCTATGAGTGGAAAAGAAATAATGTAAAGCGATTCTAAGGCGTTGACTACTTAAAAACGAAAATGAAATAATGTTAAGCGATTCTAAGGTGTTGACAACCTAAAAGTGAAAATGAAATAATGTCAAGCGATTCTAAGGCGTTGACTACCTAAAAGCGAAGATGAAATAATGTCAAGCGATTCTAAGGCGTTGACTACCTAAAAGCGAAAATGAAATAATGTCAAGCGATTCTAAGGCGTTGACTACCTAAAAGTGAAAATGCAATAATGTCAAGCGATTCTAAGGCGTTGACTACCTAAAAGCGAAAATGAAATAATGTCAAGCGATTCTAAGGCGTTGACTACCTAAAAACGAAAATGAAATAATGTGTAGATGCAGGAATGCTGGTATGCTAGCGATGCAGATAGTGCTGATGATGCTAATGATGTTGATGATGTTCGGATGCTTCTGGGGACCGATACCTGTGTCGTTGCTCCTGGATGGACCCAAAGTGGACTTATTACCATTGCCCCCCAAGCCGGTGTGCAGGAATAACTCCTGGTAAAAACCTTGGAGACTTATTGCCATCACCCACCATTCGGTGATCCTAAAAAAAGTTGACATAGTATAGGACGATTTATTGCCATCACCTCGCCAGCTTTCTGTTGCCAGGTCTTATGACGCGCCTGGATAATACAAATAGGTCTTATGACGCGCCTACATGAATGAAATGAATGTTTTATGATGCAATGTGTTTTAATGAGGGTAGATAAATTAAAGAGTGATGCTAGGTCTTATTATGAGCCTAAGGGTGGTTCTAGGTCTTATGACGAGCCTAAAGGTGAGTCTAGGTCTTATGACGAGCCTAAGGTTAAATCAAGGTCTTATGACGGGCCTAAAGGTGGGCCTAGGTCTTATGACGAGCCTAAGGATGGTTCTAGGTCTTAAGACGTGCCTAAAGGTGGATCTAGGTCTTATGACGAGCCTAAGGATAAATCTAGGTCTTATGACGGGCCTAAAGGTGGATCTAGGTGAAAGTGAGTTAAGTGTGTGATGGGTTAGGTCATATCATGGGCCTAAATGAATGTAGAATGGTTAGGGTTTATGTCAGACCTGGAGATTGTGTGATGAGGAGGTAAGGCTTAGGACGAGCCAATGAATGTTTGAATGTGGAGGTAAGGCTTAGGACGGGCCTGTGAATGTTTGAATGTGGAGGTAGGGCTTAGGACGGGCCTGTGAATGCTTGAATGTGGAGGTAGGGCTTAGGACGGGCCTGTGAATGTTTGAATGTGGAGGTAGGGCTTAGGACGGGTCTGTGAATGTTTGAATGTTAAGGTAGGGATTAGGACGGGCCTGTGGATATGGAGGGGGGTTTGAACCTTTAGGTTTTATGCCTTTGGGTTTTGGGCTCTTGGGCCTCAATCAGTGTTGTTATTGCAATTGTTGGAACCAATTTACCCCCAGTATTTTTCCTTAAGGCAATCTGAGTCTTTCGAGATTTGTGGCAATCGATCGATTGCCCCCAGTATTTTTCTTGATTAATTGCGCAAAAACAAGTCTCGTTCTCACGGGGTCGAGGTTTATTTTGTCAAAGCATAAGCAATCACTTCATAGCTTCCCAACACCGTAAAGCCCAAATAATGCTAGAAATAAGTCAATATAAATCCCAAATCTGAAACGAACTTTATTCCCCACTTGAAGAAACACAATTATGGTCACTATTCTCAAAATCTTCTATTATCTTCCTTACAAATTAAGGATTTACCAAATTAATCTGAAGCTATATTTTTTTTCGCAACCTTGGGCATCAAGGTAAATCATTATATCATTGTCAAGAAAAAAATTCCCTTAATCAGTGCTGAAACTTGCTCATCTTATCCAACAAATAGCTATTCCTCAAGGTTTTCCTTTGAATATTCTTTATACTCTTCCTCATTCTAAGAAATCACCAAAACAAAATCAATGTAGATTATCACAAAATAATCCCTATAAGTGGTACATACTCTATGAATAATCATAATCCGTAATATTTATCTTTTATACAAACATGACGCTCTCAAGGAGACATACTAGGGTGATTACACACCTAATCCACCAACCTCTTCAACTGCTATTTAAGTTCTCGCTTTTCAGCAACCATATCAACAAATGCTTAAGCTATTAAACCTGTTGTATGCACTAGCTTGACTTGATCTAAGTTTCTTAGCTTGGAAGCATTCCTCCATTCTTCCTTAAAACATATCTTGGAATCATCCACTGAATGAATATCCCTTAGTTAAATCATCTTCTTTCCCTGGGTCAT
Organism: Limonium bicolor; assembly: GCA_023374045.1. Taxonomy (NCBI): domain Eukaryota; kingdom Viridiplantae; phylum Streptophyta; class Magnoliopsida; order Caryophyllales; family Plumbaginaceae; genus Limonium; species Limonium bicolor. Next base: position 54,969,798 of record CM041782.1, read on the forward strand.
GCTCATAGCAAAAATAACCCCAAGTTCATGTTCAAACTATAAAAGACTCATTTGACCCCTTTTTTGGTCCTTTTGAACAAAATCATGTTCACAACACCTATTCGCACCTTTTATACTCGTGTAACTGGTTCATTCCAAAATTGACCTCAAGATTATTATTTTTTTTCATTCGACTGAATAAATTTGGTGGGGAATATACTACGATACCATCCATACTTTAATTCCTTTGAAATCTTTATCACTTGTCCACCTCTCAAAGAAACTATATAATAAACTACATGCTCTTTATTATAACACTTGTCGTCTCACTTCTTGACCATCATATAGTTTGACAGAACCTTCTTATTATCACTTAAATCCTTAATCCAACACTTGCTTCAGCCAAAGCTTCTAGGTTAAGAATCCATTACTTATTGTTGTACATAATGCCAATAAGTGGTCCTTGTCTAAGGTATGAAGCTATTCAACACTCCAATTTCCAGAAGTAAGGACATATCAAACCCATGACCAATACCTTGAATCATTGTCCTTCGATCCAGATACCAAGTTCTTATCATTTTTCAACTAACAATCTTGTGTCACAGACATATCCGTGAAACCCACAAATCCATTTACCTCTTTGTTTCTTTCACTAGCTCAAAGGCAATTCTTATGCACTTTAAATTTTCCTTAATAACCATAGGTCTAGCCCTAGGCATAGCCCACTAGGGACATATCTAGCCCTTAATTCATAGCTAAGAAGCTCACTTCACCCTTAGGTTTGTTCACATTTTCAGTCCTCTTATATGTATCATAGACATTACACTCACAAGTTACCATCTTAGGCATAAATCTATATCATTCTCTTTTGAAAAACTTCAAAAATGTATCACAGTGCCACATCATTACTTAGCGGAACAAGCAAGGCTATCACACGGCCTACATCGACATTTCCATTCCTCACAAGGAAGCATAAACATAAAAATTTGACCTTAAATCTCATCACCACTATTAATCATCATGAATTATTCAAGTACCGAAGGTACATAGTCAAATCTCGTATCATACATCCCTTGAATTGTTAGGGTTCCCCAGAACATTTTGTTTCTTATCCAGTTCCATAAAAGAAAATAAACACACACAATAATAATCCCATGTCTCATATATAAGCAACAAACAATTCAAATGGCTCAGACATGAGCATCTCAATCACATCAGTGTTGGAGAAATATGTGACTACTTCTACAACTTAGGCAGTGTACCTATCATTTTGCGGAATAGTGGATTTGTGGGTTGTCGTACTCTTGGGGACCTCGCTGTGGATAACTGATAGTGTAGTAAATTGACTGAGATTTCTAGTAAACAGATTTTATCATTTTTGGAAGAGTAAGATTAAAAGCTAACTCATAAGACAATAATAAAAACAATTAATCAAAACTGAAAAGAAATAGAAATTGTAAATCTTTTTGTTTTTAAAGAAGCATCCAGGGTTCTTCTGCTCACCTATTTTATCTAATTATATTTATATAAACTTTCCCACTTTAGCAATAAACTCAGGAATCTTAATTAGTTCATTGACCGGTTCCTGTACAATAAACCCAGATTAACTTAAACAACAAGCCGCAGTTCTTGCCCAAGTCATTATAATTTAATCGCTTAATTACCGATTCCTTTTGGAGACAGATTAACCTATAGGCGAGGCACACTTCTAGTCGTTAATCCGTTTTGACTTCCTATGTCTAGAACCTTGTCTCATCATCGCATTTTAACAAGGAGCTACAAATATCACTTTAATATTTGTACAAGAAGATTAAAGCGCATTACAGACAAGAATCAAAATACTGCTTTAGATAAATTATAGTGGAAAGCTTACATAACACAATTATATAAAATAGGTTCGCTTCCAAACCCGGGAAGCTAAGTTTATTACTCAGACATTAACAAGAAAAATAAAGATAGAAATAGCCATTATTTTGGAGACTGGCGGAGGAAACGGGACTGCGATTCGCTCCTGCTCCAGCTGCTTTTCTTCTCTTCTCTTAATCCTGGATCTGCCGAGTGGTGGAATGAAGAATGAAAATAAAATGGAGAAATGAGGGATAAGAGGATGGAGTGGATCGTAGGTGTGATACGTAGTGTTTGATTCTGTGAGTGATGGATGATATTTGATGAAGAAGTACTGGGTTTATATAGAAGAAAGGAGGAGTGTGAGCCTCGATTTTAAACCCTATCCTATATGGATTAAGTTTATTGGGATCTAGTCGGGTTTTAGGTCCACTTATAACCTAAGGTTAATAACTATGTCATATAACAATAATTATTAAATCCTATGCTAGCTCACTGGAACCTATTGCGAGTCGCCACCTAATTTTTACCTAGAGTAAATTAGGAAAGGTAGAGTTCGGGTTCGGGGGCTTGATATTCGACTTAGTTAGGGTTCAATTACTTTCATTACCCCTCCTAGGTCGTTTTTCCTCTACTTGGTTTAATTACGGCTTATTACGAGTCGTTTTAAGCTAAGTGCGCGAGCTTCTGTTTTTTTTGTTTTTTTAGCATTTTTTGACTGAAAATAAAAGTGTAGTTGAAATTACCTAAACTAGGGTTTCGGAGGCAGAATTAGGTCAAGTTTTGTTTCCGTCCGTAGCCACGGACCTAATGTCCGCAACCACGGACCCTAGTTAATCTATGTGAAAATAAAAGTCGAATTAAACAGAAAACAAAAATTTGAAAAGTCCGGGGCCACGGACAGGATGTCCGTAGGCCCGGACATAGTTTAACAAAACCTAAATTTTTAAAATTTTTAAATCCCACCGCCGTCCGTGGGTGTCCGTGGCCACGGACAACCCGTCCGTGGTCCCGGACCATAGGTCCGGGATCCCGGACCACCCACGGACAGGGGTTTTATGGTGGTTCCCGAAGGTGTTTTCGGCTCAAAATTTATGCACGCGTAGCCTGAAGGGTGTACAATTCGTTAGTAATTGAAAGATTGCAGTTTGAAGTCGAATTATGTATGAAACTTGGCGAACAAGTAACAAGGTAGAAACAAAAGTAATTAGCAATACAGAAGTGTAAAAAGGTTAGTTTGAACCCAAAATTTGACAGAGAGTTAATAAGGTCATGGAGAGTTAGAAAAGTAGAATTGCAACCTGTTTTACCTTCGAATTTAGGAGGATTCTTCACGTCGGGATTCTTCGGAGGCCTCGTTGAGGGCGGATCCAGAAGAACTTCGAACCCAGCTTCTGACTCCTTGTTGTTCTTGATGTTCTTCACGTTTTGGTTCTGTTTTGGTGCTGTTTTGGTGGGGGTTTGATGATGGATGATGTTGTGGGAGTTGAAAAATGTGTTTTGGTGTTGATTTTGGTGAGATTTCGGTGTTTGATCGTGGCTCTGGGGCTCAAAACGTGGAGAGAGAGAGACGGCTGCCTTCTTTGAGAGTCTAGGGTTCTTGAGGTTCTTCTTTGATCATGGGATAAGGTTCCTTATATAGGCTTCCTTAAAGATAGAAAAATCCGGTAAAAACCGAGATTTACCGACGTTTTAGCTCAAGGGCTTCCAAAAGGAATTTGATTATGAAATTTTACACATGGGTAAAGGATGATATTTCCGAATTTTCTAAAGTGGAATAGAATTTTTTGGACATTAGAATATTTTTAAATTCAATTTCTCGTCAGATTCAATCAGAAATTGCTAGAAAATTATTGGAAATTCAAAAAATCAAAATTCCAACACCATTATGCTTCAAATGTCATCCTCTATCATGGGTTAAAATTTCAAAGCATTTTGAATTGATTTGACCCTTATTTGGAGGAGAGAGAAAGCCTATAGGGGGCTTAGGAGCCTTGAACAATTACGAAAATGCCCCTAGAGATAACTAAGCTGTCCCTAGTACTCTGAAATGTGCCGATCGGACTGGGAACCCTCGCTACTAGCCTATTAGTAGAGACTCTCTTCCGGGGGGGTTGAAATTTTGGGTATAACAGATTGCCCCCCGTCAACTAGACTTTGTAATGGAAATGAGAAGCTAGTTGATGCTTGAGTGATACCCCCAAAATTTTGGATCATAAAAGACCCCACATGAAATTGAATCCGACAAGTCGTGTCGAGCTGTTCTAGGCGTGACTACCTATTTGAGTAAAGTGGAAGGGATGTCAAGCGATTCTAAGGCGTTGACTACCTATGAGGATGATATGATGTCAAGCTATTCTAAGGTGTTGACTACCTATAATGATATGATGTCAAGCTATTCTAAGGCGTTGACTACCTATAATGAATGAAATGATGTCAAGCTATTCTAAGGCGTTGACTACCTATAATGAATGAAATGATGTCAAGCTATTCTAAGGCGTTGACTACCTATGAGGATGATGTGATGTCAAGCTATTCTAAGGCGTTGACTACCTATAATGAATGAAATGATGTCAAGCTATTCTAAGGCGTTGACTACCTTTACAGGAATGAAGTACGCCGAGCATTCTAAGGTGTCGGGAACCTGAGATTGAATGGAATACGCCGAGCATTATAAGGTGTCGGGAACCTGAGATTAAATGGGACACGCCGAGCATTATAAGGTGTCGGGAACCTGGAATACGCCGAGCATTATAAGGTGTCGGGAACCTGGAATACGCCGAGCATTATAAGGTGTCGGGAACCTGGAATACGCCGAGCATTATAAGGTGTCGGGAACCTGAAGTTTGAATGGGATAATGTCAAGCGGTTCTAAGGCATTGACAACCTAAAATGTGGAAATGAGATAATGTCAAGCGATTCTAAAGCGTTGACAACCTAACAAGTGAAAATTGGGTGGTATGCAAATGCAATGATGTTGAAATGCTAATGATGCTGATGATGCTGACGATGCTGATGATGCTGATGATGCTGACGATGCTGATGATGCTGACGATGCTGATGATGCTGACGATGCTGATGATGCTGATGATGCTGACGATGCTGATGATGCTGATGATGCTCGGATGCTTCTGGGGACCGAAACCCGTTCCAATGCTCCTGGTTGGTATTCTATGGGGACTTATTGCCTCTGCCCACCAACTGGGGTGCTGGGATAACTTCTAGATTACCAAAGGGACTTATTGCCACTGCCCACTAGTTGTTTCTCCCAAGAAGTTGACATCAAGATGGGGACTTATTGCCTCTGCCCCGCCAACTTAGATCACGCTCTGTCTCGTACTTGTCTCGCACCGAAGATGATACTAGGTCTCGTACTGGTCTCGCGCTGGATGATGATGCTCGGTCTCGCACTGATGAAAGTGGTGGGTCTCGCACTGATGAAGATGATGGGTCTCGCACGGGCGAAAATGATGGTCTCACACTGATGAGGATGCATGGTCTCGCACTGAAGTCTCGTACTGAACGGATGAAGAAAAAGCTGGATTTCGCACTGATTCTGGGTCGCGCACTGAATGAAGATGTCTCGTACTAAAGTCTTGAAAATGATGGGTCTCGCACTGATTTTGGGTCCCGAACTAAAAAAGAGTTAGAAAGATAATGGTCTCGTGCAAATGATGAAAAATGATTACCGGAGTGCCAAACATGGCAATGTATGCAATCAAAATATATATAAAGATACTCGTTCAAAACAGGAAACTGTTGGAAAAGGTGCCAAACTTGGCAATGTTGAGGTGTTATGAAAAAGTTGTAAAATGCAACTAAAGTGTTTGTTGGAAGCTTGCCAAAACAAGAAACTGTTGAAGAATGTGCCAAACATGGCAATGCTTGAGAAAACTCTGCTGAAAAAGAAAGTGAAATGATCATTTCCTGACTAGAAATTTTATATCTGCAATTTGTTTTTTAAGAAAATGAACATGCCGTTGGTGGAAGTGTGTGGTGTTTGTTGTGGTGCTAAAGGCTTTCGCCGGTGTTCAAGATTTGTGATAGACCTGGGATTGGGTTATGATTTTGGATGGTGGTCAGGGTTATGACGGGCCTGATGTTTTTGTGGAGGTAAGGCCAATGATGGGCTTGAAAGTGTATGTGTGGTGGTAAGGGCTTATGTGTGCCTGATGTTTTTGTGGAGGTAAGGCCAATGACATGCTTGAGGTGGAATGGTGGTGGTGATGTTTGAGCTCTGGGTTCGAATTGGTGTTGTCATAGCAATTGTTGGAACCAACAATTGCCCCCAGTACTTTTCCTTTAAGACAAACTGAGCTAGAGTTCATGGCAATCGATCGGAACGATCGATTGCCCCCAGTATTTTCTTTTATTAAACGTGCGAACGAGTCTCGTCCTCACAGGGTCACGGCTTATGTTTCGATGTGGTGCTTCCTAATCTACACTCAGCGTGTTTGATGCTTGTACTTGTTTTCTGCTCACGGCCACAACTTCTAGACCATTGAATTCGATATTTGATGGATTTACGCATTTGATCTGTTACTTTCACGTGATTGGACACACAACTATCAAGTCGGAAGTCTTTAAAGCTTATAATGTGGCCATGGGGTGTGATGAAGGACGACGGGACCATGGAGGGATATTTGAGGTATGCGGAGCTTAAGTGGGTGACCAAAGCTGCAACTTGCGTCTTCTCTCGGATTCATCTTCCTTGTCTTGAAGTCGTCTAGCCGCCTTGTGCTGACGTTGTTTTCGAGCTTCTGGACTTGGACTTTTGAAGTTGTCCTTTACACCATTTCTCTTTTTGTCATTTGGATTTCTTCGAGGCACTTCGGGTTTGCCTTTTGTTTTATCCTTTCTTGACTTTGCCTTCGGGGTTCTTGTGTTTCCCGGCTTTGGGCTTCGAGAGCTATTTTGATGTGAGCTCTTTAGATCCTGTGTCACTCTAGGACCATTTGCGGATCACTTCGTCATGCTGATAGCGGCGTTGATTCTTTGGATTAATGAGAATGTTATCTGAGAGTCAGGCTCCTCGCTTCCTTTGGTCACCGGGTCGAACATTCATCATTGGCTAGGTTATTTTGTGGAGCTCATAATATCGAAAAGGGATATATGAAAGGCTCAGTGGGGGTGCCTAGGGTTTAATGACAGGGTTTACAAGCCTTTGGCTATGTGGTGCTGTACCTAGGTGCTTCGTCGTTCCTGATAGTTGTGTATCCATTCTTTGTTACTTTTCGCAGATCTAAGAGTAAATTTACAAATTATCTCCTTCGGTCGGAGTTATGCCGTTTACCTCACCTTTGAATGTGGTCTCACCGGAGTCGTGTAAAAATGACACGCTCATTCACTCATGGTTTTTCCGCTCAAGACACTCTCGTGAATTTCACTTAGAGACTAGTTCACACGCTTAAATGAAAGATGAAAGATGACGTACCTAAACTCAGATTGCCCCCAGTATTGATTTGGGGTTAATGACAACAATTTGAAAGATATGGATTTGGAACCGCTTTGGGGGTTATTAGGATGTCTTGGGATGAGCTGTGGGGTTTGGTAAGGCATGTTCAAAATTTCAGAAACAAAATACAAGTCTTTGCATGCCATTGTCGGGAAATAATTGTTTCATGAACCATTTTCTCAAAAGAAACTTGTGTGAAATAAAATCTTTTTTGTTACCCTTTAGACTCGAAAAAGTCATCCATTTGTGAACATGAGGAAGAAAATGAAAAATCGATGCTTCTTATCGGTGGTTTGAAAACGATCATTCTTTGAAAACTTTGAGCAATGCATTTGAAAGATGAATGTTTTAGCAAGTTATGCAGTAGAATGCATGGGATCCCTAAACTTTCCCTTGAATTTGAACTCTGCTGAACCGTCTGATGTCGGCATGCTGAAGACTCGAGCTCTTGACTGCTAGGATGTCGTTAAGATGACCGTGACCGTCTTCTTCTTGGACTCTGTGTGGGCCTGAAGGCCCTTAATCTGGAGGTGATATGTACAGGCTGAAGGAAGCCATATGAACTATGAATGGGCCACTGGGCCGAGAGAGAAACTTTGAAGTCTAAGATTTGTTTGATGTTCCTGTTGGGCCTTGAGGCCAGAAACTACAATGAATGAAAAATTATCTTGAATTCGAATGAGTTGAAACCTAAACAAGTAGTTTTGAGTGGGCCTAAAAGGTATGACACCTAGATCTAGGACTTTGGGCCAGGGCCCGAACAAAAGGTTCACCTAGACTAGAATGGGCCTTAGGCCGAAATGGAAAAGCCTGACTGATAGATTTGTTTTTCATGGGCCTAGAACTAAATTGATAATTCAAATTAGGCTGAAAGAGAAATCACCAAAGTCTAAACTTTTGGGCCGAAGCCCAAATGACACACATATCAAACCAAACAGGGCCTCTGGGCCGTAAACAATAAAGCTGCCAATTCGGGTTGGGCTGAGTTGATGTAGGAGAGGTTCCTATCAATTTCTAGGCTGCGTAGTGGGCCAATCATACAAGCAAACAAGGCCCACACAAGTTCAACATGTCCTCACTAGACGCTTTGATCAAACCGGGTATGGATCGATCCGGAGAGGTGCTTGGGGCATGGGCCCAGGTTACCACAAAGGAATAGGGCTTGCACGCTATTCTCTTTGGGCTTCCCCACTTTTTCACATCACCTGAAGGTGTGCGTCTACGGTCGGGTCTTTGACTGACCAAACATTGGGCTTGGTAAGGACACTGCCAGGAAAACGCTTGGGGCTAAGGCCCAGGTATTAAGGGGATGTGGTTAGACGACATCCTCCTCTTTTCCCCCGCTTATTCACATCACCTAAAAGGTGTGAGTCCCTGACAGGGGACCCTAGATGGGTCCCGGGGTGGAACTGGTTTGTGTGGACCCTCGCTCTCATATGATGCAAGGGTGCAAAAATTTAAAGTGCGCACGAAAGTAAACAAACAAAGTAATAAAGCCATAAATAAACAATTTTTCGAGTTAAGCCCTCTTTCTTAAAATTAAACAAGTTAAAATTAAGAAATTATCCCCAGCAGAGTCGCCAGTCTGTGAGCCTCGATTTTAAACCCTATCCTATGTGGATTAAGTTTATTGGGATCTAGTCGGGTTTTAGGTCCACTTATAACCTAAGGTTAATAACTATGTCATATAACAATAATTATTAAATCCTATGCTAGCTCACTGGAACCTATTGCGAGTCGCCACCTAATTTTACCTAGATAAATTAGGAAAGGTAGAGTTCGGGTTCGGGGGCTTGATATTCGACTTAGTTAGGGTTCAATTACTTTCATTACCCCTCCTAGGTCGTTTTTCCTCTACTTGGTTTAATTACGGCTTATTACGAGTCGTTTTAAGCTAAGTGCGCGAGCTTCTGTTTTTTTTTTTTTTTAGCATTTTTTGACTGAAAATAAAAGTGTAAGTTGAAATTACCTAAACTAGGGTTTCGGAGGCAGAATTAGGTCAAGTTTTGTTTCCGTCCGTAGCCACGGACCTAATGTCCGCAACCACGGACCCTAGTTAATCTATGTGAAAATAAAAGTCGAATTAAACAGAAAACAAAAATTTGAAAAGTCCGGGGCCACGGACAGGATGTCCGTAGGCCCGGACATAGTTTAACAAAACCTAAATTTTTAAAATTTTTAAATCCCGCCGCCGTCCGTGGGTGTCCGTGGCCACGGACAACCCGTCCGTGGTCCCGGACCATAGGTCCGGGATCCCGGACCACCCACGGACAGGGGTTTTATGGTGGTTCCCGAAGGTGTTTTCGGCTCAAAATTTATGCACGCGTAGCCTGAAGGGTACAATTCGTTAGTAATTGAAAGATTGCAGTTTGAAGTCGAATTATGTATGAAACTTGGCGAACAAGTAACAAGGCAGAAACAAAAGTAATTAGCAATACAGAAGCGTAAAAAGGTTAGTTTGAACCCAAAATTTGACAGAGAGTTAATAAGGTCGTGGAGAGTTAGAAAAGTAGAATTGCAACCTGTTTTACCTTCGAATTTAGGAGGATTCTTCACGTCGGGATTCTTCGGAGGCCTCGTTGAGGGCGGATCCAGAAGAACTTCGAACCCAGCTTCTGACTCCTTGTTGTTCTTGATGTTCTTCACGTTTTGGTGCTGTTTTGGTGGGGGTTTGATGATGGATGATGTTGTGGGAGTTGAAAAATGTGTTTTGGTGTTGATTTTGGTGAGATTTCGGTGTTTGATCGTGGCTCTGGGGCTCAAAACGTGGAGAGAGAGAGACGGCTGCCTTCTTTGAGAGTCTAGGGTTCTTGAGGTTCTTCTTTGATCATGGGATAAGGTTCCTTATATAGGCTTCCTTAAAGATAGAAAAATCCGGTAAAAACCGAGATTTACCGACGTTTTAGCTCAAGGGCTTCCAAAAGGAATTTGATTATGAAATTTTACACATGGGTAAAGGATGATATTTCCGAATTTTCTAAAGTGGAATCGAATTTTTTGGACATTGGAATATTTTTAAATTCAATTTCTCGTCAGATTCAATCAGAAATTGCTAGAAAATTATTGGAAATTCGAAAAATCAAAATTCCAACACCATTATGCTTCAAATGTCATCCTCTATCATGGGTTAAAATTTCAAAGCATTTTGAATTGATTTGACCCTTATTTGGAGGAGAGAGAAAGCCTATAGGGGGCTTAGGAGCCTTGAACAATTACGAAAATGCCCCTAGAGATAACTAAGCTGTCCCTAGTACTCTGAAATGTGCCGATCGGACTGGGAACCCTCGCTACTAGCCTATTAGTAGAGACTCTCTTCCGGGGGGGTTGAAATTTTGGGTATAACAAGGAGGAAGAAGAAAGATTGCGACAACACGTGAGGGATTTACGGAGTGGATTGGGGCGGCGACTGATATTGTTAATGGGTAGATGGATGTGTTTGCAGGCGCCGCAAATGAAGAAGACAACTGGGTCGACAACGCCGAAAGAATTCTGTCACGTTAATTTCTGGATCTGGGTTGCATTTAGAGGCGTCCGCGTTTGTGTCCGGCCATATTTCCTCGGACGTCTCATTCCTGTCCGGCCTTATATCCACGGACAGGCCACGGACGTTTCCCTTCTTGTCCGGCCAAGAATCACCGGACATGCCACGGACACACTCTTCTTGTCCGCCCTTTGTTACCCGGTAGACATACATGCTCTGTCCGGCCTTGTTTCCGCGGACAACACACGGACACACTCCTCTTGTCCGGCCAAATATCACCGGACACAACACGGACGTGTTGTCCCTTGTCCGCCCTCTGTCCGGCCAAACTTCCACAGACATGGTTGTTCCTTGTTACTTAAAATGTTCGTTTCAGCTCCGATTTAAGATCCGTTTGCGCCTATACGTTTGTCTCTTCGTCTACTTTGCTCCTAGCTTGGTTTTCCTCAAGTTTAACCAATAAATTTGAGATAACCAATAAAACATAAACTAGAAGAAAACTAACCAAAGTGGAGAAATGAGCAAGAAAAGTGCTAATGTAATATATGAAATACACCCATAAAACATGCTCATTTGGACACTTATCACACCCCCACACTTATCTCTTGCTTGTCCTCAAGCAAATCCATGTACCCAAGTAAGTAGGGAATGCTCAATACTAACAAATATTATTATGAAGGGTAGGATAAGGAGGTGAACAGTACATGATCTTTAAACTTTTTGAGGAGTGTGAATCATCACCTACTGGTGGCATAGGTGTGCTCAGGGTAAAAATAAAAATTAGAGTTTCGGGGTATGATCCGGAGTGCTTCATTGCTTGAAGATTAGGTAACTTTTGAGAACTTTTACCATGGCCAACTTCTCTCAAGAATGGGCATTGAGGAGAAAACAAAAGGAAAAATAGATTTATGCATTTGTTTCACTTTTGCATAAGAGATGAGAAGATAAAATGTAGGCATCAAGCCCTTGTATTTAAGAACACTCAACTCTCATTTGTTGGTTACCAATGGTGTCTCGCAAGTCCCTTGTTTATTATTTTTCTTCTTTTTCTCTTTTTTTACAAGAAGCACCCCTCAGCAATCCCTAAGGAAGAAGACAGAAGGAACCCCTGAGCAATAAAAATCCAACCATTGCAGATCATTTGGTCACACCGCATAAAAATGCTCCTCAAAAGTAATCAAAATGAAAAATTTTGTACCATTTATCCCACAATTCATAACATTATTTATTCATAAAGAGAACAACCCACATATAAAGGGTCCACGATATTGAATTTGGACAAACGCAAGATAAGCAGAGAGATTAAACATTTTAAGCAATGTGTCAAATAAGAGAGACTTAAGACGAGCGACAGAGAAGTGAGTCCTTCCCCACACTTAGACTGGAGCAATGTCCTCATTGCGTAGGAAGAATTAAATTAACGAGGTCATGCAATCTACCAGAGTTCTCACACTATGCAGAGCAGTAGGGAGTATGTAAAAATTTGAAGTGCAAAGCAAAGAGAATGTACTCCCCAGAGTTCGTAGAGTGTTTAGACAGAGCTCCCCCACACTTTGAGTTCAGCTCTCGGAATGTGCAAGATTTTCCTGTAATGAATATTCTAAATAGCCAGAAGAACTCAAGTTAATTCTCCTCATTCTCTCTCGTCCCCTTTTTTATTATATAAAAACATATATAGGAATAATATGGAAGACAAAACATAAAACATAAATAGTAGGGTAATAAAATTTAACCACTGGGTTGCCTCCCAGTAAGCTGCCCGTATTTATAGTCTTTGGCTAGACTCCCGCTTCGTTATCCTGGATCAAAAATAAAGGTAGACAACAGCTTTGCCAGGAAAACGAAGTTAGCAGTAATTAAAAACAAACCACCTGGATCAAAACAAAACGTCACCTCGACAAATAAAATAGGAAAATGAATACTCCATAAAACCTGGTGTTTGAGGAGGTACTGCCGGTAACGTAGTTCTAACAGGAGACCAGGAGGTGATGACTTTTCTTCCTCAAATTGGAGGATGTAGACTGAAATACCCCTAAATTAATTTAAATTAATTTAGGGGATTTCTTTTATTAAACCTTTAATAATATTATTAAGTATTAAATTATTATATGGAATGAGGAATATTAAATTATGAAATACCCCAAACCTTGGTATGTTGGTTAAACATTAAAACATGGTATATTAAGACTAAAAAGAGTCTTAGAAACCTTAGTAAACAAATTTAAACAAAAGGAAACACAAATGTGCTTTAAAGTCAATAAGAGCTAAAATGTGCTCTAAGCTTGGGATAAACTTGAGTAAGGCCTAAAGAGCTTACCAAGACTTCATTTATATACTAATGAACATATTAAACCAATTACCAAAGAAAACCAAGCTTGAAAACAAGTTAAAACTCAAAATGTGCTTTAAGAATTCTTAAAGCACGTTTTTGAAAAATTGTCTTGTAAATGAGTTTTGAATGGCTAAATGTCCATCATTACTCTTAAATATATATGTGTACTATATAGTATCACATTTGGGTGGCTATATTAGTGGGAAATCAAAAATTTCACTTCTATGTGCCTTGTATAGGTGAATAGTACTTTTTATAAGCTATTTTGTAACATATGTTGTATTAAGTAATTAAATTAACAAACAAAGACTATATTACCCTCATTATACTTAGGGGGCCGGTTTTCTAAGGCTTGGTGACTCACCACTCTCTTATTAATGTATTAAGTAAGATAAGATAAGTAATAAACTACTTTTTACCTTTAACATATAAATATCTCTTAAAGCAATTCATCTCATTCTCTCATTTCCCTTCCTGCTCACACGGTTTCCCACTCATCTTCTCCCTTCTTCTTTGTTTCTCTCACGATAAACCACTACCACCATTGAAACACAAGCTTTGACCACTTGCTAAATCTAACTCACTTGTCCAAATCAAAAACAAATACCACCAATCTCTTCCTCTCATCAAGCTCTTCATTCCTATCTTCTCAAAACTCCTAGAGCTCCATTTCGGTGCCAAGGTGTTCCACCATTGAAGGACTTGAGCTTGGATTTCTACATATTATTACTCTCCTTACTTCTAGGTAAGGAATCTCAAACAAAAATCAAGTTTCCTCCTTGTTTTTGTCATGTCCGAAAATACACATTGATATAGCTCATTGTGTGACTTTGTTCTAGCTTCATTTCAACTCTTCATGGACTAGTGGAGTCCTCTCTTGTTGTATATCCAAACTCTCTTCAAAGAACAAGGTAAAACAACTACATTAATGTTTTTGAAACAATGTCAAATTAGGGTTTACAATGAGATGAAGCTTATAGCTTGAATACTCATTATAAAGTTTGTATATTGTTTAGAACTTGTCAAAGAAGCAAGTACTCTATTGGTTTTCTAAAGGAAACAAGAAAGAAGTTATCTTGCAAAAGAGGTAAATCTACTAACCTAATGCTATTTTAATGCCTTAGGAGAAATGAGCTTATAATGCTTATTAAAACTATCTAAAGAGCCAATGGGGAATGACTTAGTAAAGTGTTCTCAAGAGACTAGTAAAGGGCATATGTGTGTTGAGTGTATTTGCAGGTTAAAGGCATATATATTGTGGAAATTCAGTGTTTATGATTTAAGCACTTTAAGGGCCTAAGAGCCATGCATTTTAAGGGCCTAAGTGCCATGCAATTTAAATTGTGCACTATGTTGTAATGTGGTGTAAATTTGGTGAAATTATGTATGTGAGTGTTCTTGATGATTTTAGATGATCTTGTGTGTTTAAAGGAGAAGGTAAAGTGTTTGGGCTTAGTAATGTTCTAAGGGAACCCATGTCAAAATTTAGGTAAGAAGCAAGAAGTTTTAAGTGTTTACATAAGGTTTGGTGAGTTAGAAAGTGTAGGAGATGAATAAGAAGTTCATGATGTTTTAAAAGAATTTTGATGAACTAGGAAGTACTCTAGAATGTAATAAGGACTTAGGCATGATCTTGAGATTTAAGTAGGTACCAAAGTCACTTTGGGACTTAGGTAAATACCTAGGCAAACTTTGGTAAAATAAGGAGAAGTGTACACTAGGAAAAGAGTTTCAAGAAGGAGGTAAGGAATTAGTGGTGAGAGATGATGCTTGGGAGAAGATGTTAAGTTAAGGAGAAAGCATTTTGGTATAGTAGTTGTCTTAGGTATGAAACACCAACTAGGAAACCTAGTATGAAATAACATAAGTGTTAAGGAATTTTTACAAGGAAATAAGTAAAGGCTTAAGGAGTTAGAAAATGAGTTTCATGGATGTTGTATGTGGATGTAAGGTTACCAAATGTTGTTAGGAAGCATTAAGAGGCCTTAGGAGAAATTTGGTGAAGAATTGGAAAGTTTGGATAAGTTTAGAAGGCGACCGACCCAGGGGCCGACCCAGTTTTTGGGTCGGTCGAGTCTCTGTAAAATGTTAGGAAAATGTTCGGTGACGGTCCGACCCAGAAGGGTGGGTCGGACATGGGTCGGTCGAGCCTCTGTAAAATGTTAGGAAAATGTTCGCACATGGACCGACCCAGAATGGTGGGTCGGACGTGGGTCGGACGAGCATGATTATAAGGAGGCAAAAGGGTTTCTGTAATGGACCGACCCAGAAGGTTGGGTCGGACATGGGTCGGTCAAGGTAAGGTTCTTCAGACCCGAAGACCACTGGGAGGGTCCGACCCAGTTGTGGGTCGGACGGTGGGTCGGTCGGACCAAAACTTAAAAAAAAAAACAGAAAAGAATGTGACTTATGTAGTTAACCCTAGGGTATTTAATGAAGGTAACCTAGGGTAAGATAGGCATTAAAACATGTCATACAAGCATGTTGAATATATAGTAAGTGTGAAGTTAAATAATTAATTAACCGACCTTACTAATGTGTATAGGATTCTCTCAAGGTGGGAACGAAACAAGGCAAGGACCAAGGTATGGTTTTCTTGCAGTCTGTTGCCTAACGGTTTACACCGGCTTGGGTGTTGTTTGTTTTCTGAGTGTTTACGACCTTATAAGATTAAGGCATGAAAAGAGTTTACAGTTGTTATATATTATGGTGTTGTGTTATTATGACTCCTCTCCATTGTTGTGTCTAACAAGACCTAAATGTTGCTTGTATGTGACTTGACAAATGTTGTGTGTTCACTAACAAGTGCTAATCGGGGGGAGTGAGGAGTCCGGTATTTTCCGGCCACGCGTGTGATGGATGGGGGTCGTTATCAGATCCAGTTCGGCTCCCTAGGTGTATGTTTAGGTGGTATTCCAATTTGGTTTCAACCTTCCCTTAGCTTATCCAAAGCTAGTTTACTGACTCACGTCGGGCCATAGGGGCATACTGTGTTGTTTGGTGTGCTTGGGATCACTATATCCGACACACCTTGGGTTTAAGTCAACCGTTCAAATAACAGGATGGTGATGAGGTAAATAACGAGCTTGGGTGAGTTTGGCAACAATCTCTATGCTCATGGTATGTACTAACGGTGGTGGAAGGATCTTAATGTGAACCGTTCTTGTGGTGATATGTATTGATGATGTGATGCTATGCAATTTCCCTTACTATGCTATGGTATATGTGTATATATATGTTGGTTGTTCTAAAATGAATGCCATGTTATTATGACAATTGGTTGCGCGTATCCCGTTAGTCGATGGGCTGCGCGTTAGCCATACCAGCAAAGGTGCTGACCCCCTCGGGGGCCCCATATTTTATTTGATTGCAGGATGAGGATCGAAGAGGCTGAGTGGCTCTAGGTCCTAGGCGGTAGATATACTTTTGGATAAGTAGGTTGTTGAGCCCGGGATGCGCCTGTGCTCCCGAGGCGTACATGTTGATACCTTGTTATACAGTTATGGATGATTATGGTTTGGAGATGATTGTAAATTAAATACTCGGTATTGTCGGTTATGTTTATATATGGATGTTAGTTACTATGCTCGGGAGTCTGATCGTCAGACCGATACACTTGTATTTATTCTGCCTAGTTAACCACGTGGGTGGTTAACGGCGTTGTAACACCAAAGAGATAGTTAGTATTTGGTTGGTTATTTCCGCTGCGACTTCGGTAGATGATAGGAGCGTTGTAGGGGTGTTACAAAAAGTGGTATCAGAGCGAAGTATCGCTCTGATGACTAGAATACCGAGCTTAGGAATATACCGAGTTAGGAAACCTAACTATAAATGCCTAAGTGAACATGTTTGGAAAGGTTAACCACTAACTAAGTGTGGAGATACCTTATTATCGGGAAGCGTTACAAACGATGGACCGATAAGTGTGCAGGCATAATGCTAATAAGATGTTCATATAAATACAGATGGCAGGTAGACCACGAGGTCGAGGCCGCGGGCGCGGTACTGGAGATTTGGGTAACCAGGGCGATGATACTACGGCCCAGACTATGGCTGAGGCAGTTGCAGCCGCCGTAGCCCAGTTGGTACCCGATCTAGTTGCTGCTATTCAGCAAGGGCAACAGCCTGGAGTTCAGCCACCGCCACCACCGCCACGAGAGACCAATTGGGTCAAGGCGTTGGCTGATCTTAGGCCGCCATCATTCAGTGGGGAGACCGATCCCCGTAAGCTCGAGGCATACATCTCCGAGATGGAGACCGCCTTCGAAACCCTAGCACCACCTGAGCAGATCAAGGTGCGACTTGCTGCTTATTACTTAAAGGGCTCGGCACAAAACTGGTGGAAGCTTGTGCGCGAGGGAAGGGTTGCGGACCCGACTTTTCAGTGGAGGGAGTACACGGCTCTGCTGCGAGCCAAATACTACCCTATACATGTGCAAGAGGCCAAGCGCCTGGAGTTGGACAACCTGAGGCAAGGGGATAAGATGACGGTAGATGAGTACTACTCAGCCTTCATCGGACTAATCCACCTGCTACCGGATCTGGGTTACTCAGACCGGATCCTCGTGAACCGTTTCTACAACGGACTGAACTATCGCCTACGCTACGGCATGGGGCCTACTGGATATACCACCTTGCAGGTAAAGGAATTACAGTGTAATGTGAATAAGTGTGTATAGTGTGTTAATGTGATGTGAGTTTATTTGGCGGGGCATAACTGACACCCTAAATATAGGAGTGCTATCATGCCGCTGCTATTGTGGAGATCACCGTCCGTCTGAGGGACGAGGAGAATGCGCTTAAGCGCAAGGCTCAGAACGAGGGCCAAGGCACGCAAGGGCAGTGGGGAGGGAAGAAGAAGAAGCAGTACTCCCAGTCCCAGAAAGGACAGCAACAAGGTGACAAGGGCCAGGCCCAGACCACCACTGCTGATGAGCCTCTGCAGCTCACCTATGCGTATGCGGCCAAGCCCCTACGTTCTTACCCACCTAAGGGTAATTGTCTAACTCTGTGTGATAAGTTAGAATGTATGTTAGTAAGTTGTGAGACAAGTATTGATGATGTATTGTGATAGCAGCTGGCACGGGTTCTAGATCGGAGCGCCACTTTTACTGTAAGTGGTGCAATGGAGACCACCCCGGCAAAGACTGCAAGGGGAATGATGTGAGGTGCCGTCACTGCCAGAAGATGGGGCACCGTGAGTTTGAGTGTTGGACGAACCCCAACAGCAGGAACTACAAGCCAAAGTGGAAGGGTAAGGCCACTGCGACCACCGATGGCCAGAAGACGGCGAACCAGCCACCCCCAGATCAGAGGTACACAGAGTCCCAGAAAGGGAAGGGGTCGGGGTCCAACAAGGCCACCCTGAATGTGGTGGACCGGTCTGAGGCGCCAGGGCCCTCTTCTAGACCAGGTACCGCCTAAGTTGTTGAATGTAAAAAGTGATTGCTTACCGCATTTCATGCATGAGTGTTAACAAGTCTAAGGGTATAAACATATAAGTAAAGAGTTAGAACATAATGTGGAAAACACCTAAATTAGGCAATTTGAAACTTAGGAACCTTCAATATCTGCTATCCAATCCCACCCGCACCAAACCCTGAAGAAACCGCCATCAACATCACCGACTTTCCATTGGAGCAATGTCAGGTTATCCAGCCAGGTATGATACTCTTAAATGGATACCTGACACCGGAAGCACAAATCCACATCATCAGACGATGCGACGAACTTGGAGCAAAACCAGGAGGGTTCTACACACCCGAATACCCGAACGGAGCAAGGATGCAATTGATGATGATGTGCATGGGTAAGGACTGGAACCCTTATACCAAGTCATATCAAGAAGTTCGAGCTGAAGATGGAGCAACAGTAGCAAGCATACCAGAGGAGTTCCACGCGGTCGTTAACCACGCCGTGGGAATTGCTCAACAAGTTGAAGCGGATTCAATTCCAAGTGTAAAGGCAGATTTATGCATTGTAAACTTCTACCAGAAAGGTGGACGGTTGGGTATGCACCAAGACAAGGACGAGTCACCCGAGTCTCTAAGTAAGGGAGTACCCGTGGTGTCTTGGTCCATTGGTGATACCGCTGTGTTTATATATGGCGAGCAGAAGCGTGCTGATCTCGCAAAGAAGCTACTTCTGAAATCGGGAGATGTGTTAATCATGGGTGGGCAATCAAGGATGCTATACCATGGCATCAGAAAGATCAAACTGAATACCGCACCGTCGGCAGTGATCAATGCCACACACATGAAACCCGGACGTTTAAATTTGACTTTCAGGCAGTTTTGAGCCTTGTGTAATCATGTATTGTATTAAGCCAGTGGTTTGACAAAGGAGCTATGTCTAGCGATGTCTACAATGTAACCAATTTATGGTAAAAGACTGTGTTAATGAATAAGGAATGTTGTTTTGGAGTGTATCAACGTGTTGTTACCCAATACTTATTAGTTTGCCAATGAATTAGGCTGTGCACTTGGAACGGGAGGTATACTGAGTGTCTGCAATAAGGCAGAAGCCGGCAAGAGCGGCACAATCCTCACCGGTACCTTTCCAGTGAATGGCGTGGATGCATCGATCTTGTTCGACTCTGGAGCCTCACACACGTTTATTTCGCTATCATTTGCGAAGAGGCTGGGGTTAGACGGTGAAGAGATGCCAGACTTCGTGGTCACTCTCCCGTCGAAAGAGCAGATCAGATGTACCCGCTACTACCGAGATGCTATTATTCGAATCACGGATGAGGAGTTTCCGATCGACTTGATAGAGTTCGACGGACTGGGTTTTGATGTGATTGTCGGGATGAACTGGTTGGAGCGGTACAAGGGCAGAATCCTATGTGCCGAGCATCGACTGCTTCTTAGGAGTCCATCTGGGGTTACTATATCTTACCGCCAGAGGCCCAGGGAGCCTTCGACACAGATCATCACCGCCATGGCCATGTACCGTGAGTTGCGACGGGGAAATGATGTATACCTCTGCTATGTCCAGGACATAGAGAGACCCTGAGTTTAGCCCAGATGTGCCGGTAGTGTCGGAGTTTCCTGATGTATTTCCTAAGGAACTGCCGGGCATGCCGCCAGCACGAGAGGTTGAGTTTGAGATTGACTTGATTCCGGGCACCGGACCCATTGCGAAAGCGCCTTACCGTATGGCTCCAGCAGAGATGACAGAGCTCAAGGAGCAGCTGCGAGACCTACTAGACAAGGGCTTTATCCGCCCTAGTGTGTCACCATGGGGAGCGCCGGTCCTCTTCGTGAAGAAGAAGGACGGTAGCCTCCGCTTATGTATTGATTATCGGGAGCTGAATGCTGTTACGGTGAAGAACCGTTACCCCTTACCACGCATCGACGATCTATTTGATCAGCTTAGGGGAGCATCAGTATTCTCCAAGATAGACCTACGTTCCGGATATCACCAGATTGCCATCCGTGACAGTGATGTCGAAAAGACAGCCTTCAGAACTAGGTATGGGCACTATGAGTTCACCGTTATGCCGTTTGGCTTATCAAATGCACCAGCAAAGTTCATGGACTTAATGAACCGTTTGTTCCAAGATCAGTTGGACAAATCAGTGGTAGTCTTCATCGATGACATACTTGTGTATTCGAAATCGAAGGTGAGCATGAAAGCCACCTGAGATGTATTGCAGACGTTGAGAGAATCAGCTGTATGCTAAATTTTCTAATGTGAATTTTGGTTGAACCAAGTATCATTCCTTGGACATGTGATATCTGAGGCCGGGATCGCTGTTGATCCGGCAAAGATAGATGCAGTGCGCACCTGGCCTAGGCCGAAGACAGTTACCGACATCAGGAGCTTCCTCGGTCTGGCAGGTTACTATAGGAGATTTGTGAGGGACTTCTCCAGTGTCTCGAAGCCGATGACTTCCTTGATGAAGAAGGATGCACCATTCGAGTGGACAGTCGACTGTGAGAGAGCTTTCACGAGTCTCAAGGATGCTCTGACATCTGCACCGGTTCTGACATTACCAGACGGTCCAGATGGTTTTGAGGTCTATTGCGACGCATCAGGCAGGGGTATGGGTTGTGTGTTGATGCAACACGGGAAGGTCGTGGCTTACGCCTCCCGACAGCTGAAGAAGCATGAGGAGAACTACCCTACCCACGACTTAGAATTGGGGGCCATTGTCTTCGCACTGAAGATATGGCGACATCACTGTATGGGTAAGTGTGACGATATTCTGACCACAAGAGCTTGAAATACTTGTTCACTCAGAAAGAGTTGAACATGAGGCAGAGAAGGTGGGTTGAATTCTTGAATGATTATGATATCGATTTACAGTATAAGGAGGGTAAGGCAAACGTGGTAGCTGACGCATTGAGTCGCCGAGCACACTCTCTCCATTCGCTAGTCTCTCATACTGGCTTGGTTGAAGAGGTGCGGAGTGCTCAAATGACGGATCAGTACATGTTGGAGGTTAGACAGAAGCTTATTGATGGCACATTCGAGGGGCAGAAGTACGACTTCAGACTCCACGATGATGACCTGATTAGGCTCAATGGCAGATTGTGTATACCCAGGGGTAGCGCTGAGCTGAAGGAGCGCATATTGAGTGAATCCCATTGTTCTACTACTTCGATTCACCCCGGAGCTTCAAAGATGTATAAAGGTATGAAAAGATATTCTGGTGGGCTGGAATGAAAAAGGATGTAAATGACTATGTGTTGAGGTGTCTCACTTGTCAGAAGGTCAAGTTTGAGCACCGACGGCCTGGTGGTATGGTGCAGCCAATGCCAGTGCCGGAGTGGAAGTTCCATGACATATCTATGGACTTCGTGGTGGGCTTCCGCCTACAAGGGGAGGTCTAAATATGATTTGGGTGGTAGTTGACCGACTGACCAAGGTGTCTCGATTCATTCCGATGAAGGACACCTGGAAAGTGGCAAAGTTGGCAGAATTATTCGATAAAGAGATTGTAAGACATCATGGTGTACCAAAGACGATAGTATCTGACAGAGATACCAGATTCCTATCCAGATATTGGAAGTCTACACGAGAGGCACTTGGTACTGAACTGAAATTGAGCACGGCGTTTCACCCACAGACCGATGGTCAGAGTGAGCGCACTATACAGACACTTGAGGATATGCTACGTGCATGTGCACTTGATTTTCAGACCAGCTGGATTGATAAGTTACATCTGATCGAGTTTAGCTACAACAACAGTTATCATGCATCGATCAAGATGTCTCCCTTCCAGGCATTGTACGGTAGACCATGCCGCACGCCATTATGCTGGGAT
The DNA here is from genome assembly GCA_023374045.1 of Limonium bicolor. Classification (NCBI taxonomy): domain Eukaryota; kingdom Viridiplantae; phylum Streptophyta; class Magnoliopsida; order Caryophyllales; family Plumbaginaceae; genus Limonium; species Limonium bicolor. The sequence goes on from CM041782.1 coordinate 54,992,161, forward strand.
GAGTCGAGTGAGACGGTCATTATAGGACCAGAGTATCTTGAGCAAGTTCAGGCAGAAGTTCGCCAGATCAGGGCTAATATGAAAGCAGCTCAGGATAGACAGAAGTCGTACGCAGATGTGCGCCGACGTGACCTGGAGTTCGCCGTGGGCGATCAGGTATTTTTGAGAGTATCCCCCATGAAGGGAGTGTTTCGTTTTGGTCAGAAGGGCAAGTTGAGCCCGAAATATGTAGGTCCTTATGTTGTGACGGAGCGGATCGGCCCGGTAGCTTATAGACTTGATTTACCCGCCGAGCTGGGCAAGGTACATGATGTATTTCATGTGTCCCAGTTGAAGAAGTATATGTCTCATCCGTCTCATGTGCTTCAGCCTGAAAGGCTAACTTTAGAGCCGACCATGCGATCAGTGGAGACTCCGGTACGGATTCTGGACACTAAGACTCGAGACACTCGCCATAAGTCCGTGAGACTGGTGAAGGTCCTCTGGTCTAACCAGGACGTTGAGGAGGCCACTTGGGAGCTGGAAGAAAAGATGAAGGCGAAGCACCCGTCATTGTTTGCTTCTTAGTGTTTATATGTATAGGGTACGGGGCGTACCCCTTTTAAGGGGGGTAGAGCCGTTTCGGTTATGGTTGTGTACGACATGATAAGTAAGTATACATTGTCTGTGTATTTTGTGTCTGAATGGTATTATATGGTTTGGACCTCGAGTCCGTTGTGGTGTAAGAATGACGGTAAGGTTGGTAATGATGGTTGGAAGTATTGTTTTTATAAATGTTCCCCGTGTTCTAATAGTAAGATATGTGGGAAGTATGAACTTTGGGGACAAAGTTCTTTTAAGGGGGGTAGATTGAAATACCCCAAACCTTGGTATGTTGGTTAAACACTAAAACATGATATATTAAGACTAAAAAGAGTCTTAGAAACCTTAGTAAACAAATTTAAACAAAAGGAAACACAAATGTGCTTTAAAGTCAATAAGAGCTAAAATGTGCTCTAAGCTTGGGATAAACTTGAGTAAGGCCTAATGAGCTTACCAAGACTTCATTTATATACTAATGAACATATTAAACCAATTACCAAAGAAAACCAAGCTTGAAAACAAGTTAAAACACAAAATGTGCTTTAAGAAGTCTTAAAGCACGTTTTTGAAAAATTGTCTTGTAAATGAGTTTTGAATGGCTAAATGTCCATCATTACTCTTAAATATATATGTGTACTATATAGTATCACATTTGGGTGGCTATATTAGTGGGAAATCAAAAATTTCACTTCTATGTGCCTTGTATAGGTGAATAGTACTTTTTATAAGCTATTTGTAACATATGTTGTATTAAGTAATTAAATTGACAAACAAAGACTATTACCCTCATTATACTTAGGGGGCCGGTTTTCTAAGGCTTGGTGACTCACCACTCTATTAATGTAATTAAGATAAGATAAGTAAATAAACTACTTTTTACTTTTAACATAAATATCTCTTAAAGCAAATTCTATCTTCATCTCTCATTTCCCTTCCTTGCTCACACGGTTTCCCACTCATCTTCTCCCTTCTTCTTGTTCTCTCACGATAAACCACTACCACCATTGAAACACAAGCTTTGACCACTTGCTAAATCTAGCTCACTTGTCCAAATCAAAAACAAATACCACCAATCTCTTCCTCTCATCAAGCTCTTCATTCCTATCTTCTCAAAACTCCTAGAGCTCCATTTCGGTGCCAAGGTGTTCCACCATTGAAGGAGCTTGAGCTTGGATTTCTACATATTATTACTCTCCTTTACTTCTAGGTAAGGAATCTCAAACAAAAATCAAGTTTCCCCTTGTTTTTGTCATGTCCGAAAATACACATTGATGTAGCTCATTGTGTGACTTTGTTCTAGCTTCATTTCAACTCTTCATGGACTAGGTGGAGTCCTCTCTTGTTGTATATCCAAACTCTCTTCAAAGAACAAGGTAAAACAACTACATTAATGTTTTTGAAACAATGTCAAATTAGGGTTTACAATGAGATGAAGCTATAGCTTGAATACTCATTATAAGTTTGTATATTGTTTAGAACTTGTCAAAGAAGCAAGTACTCTATTGGTTTTCTAAAGGAAACAAGAAAGAAGTTATCTTGCAAAAGAGGTAAATCTACTAACCTAATGCTATTTTAATGCCTTAGGAGAAATGAGCTTATAATGCTTATTAAAACTATCTAAAGAGCCAATGGGAATGACTTAGTAAAGTGTTCTCAAGAGACTAGTAAAGGGCATATGTGTTGAGTGTATTTGCAGGTTAAAGGCATATATATTGTGGAAATTCAGTGTTTATGATTTAAGCACTTTAAGGGCCTAAGAGCCATGCATTTTAAGGGCCTAAGTGCCATGCAAACTATATTGTGCACTATGTTGTAATGTGGTGTAAATTTGGTGAAATTATGTATGTGAGTGTTCTTGATGATTTTAGATGATCTTGTGTGTTTAAAGGAGAAGGTAAAGTGTTTGGGCTTAGTAATGTTCTAAGGGAACCCATGTCAAAATTTAGGTAAGAAGCAAGAAGTTTTAAGTGTTACATAAGGTTTGGTGAGTTAGAAAGTGTAGGAGATGAATAAGAAGTTTAAGATGTTCTTAAGGAATTTTGTGAACTAGGAACATTCTAGAGTGTAATAAGGACTTAGGCATGATCTTGAGATTTAAGTAGGTACCAAAGTCACTTTGGGACTTAGGTAAATACCTAGGCAAACTTTGGTAAAATAAGGAGAAGTGTACACTAGGAAAAGAGTTTCAAGAAGGAGATAAGGAATTAGGTGAGAGATGATGCTTGGGAGATGATGTTAAGTTAAGGAGAAAGCATTTTGGGATAGTAGTGTCTTAGGTATGAAACACCATCTAGGAACCTAGTATAAATAACATAAGTGTTAAGGAATTTTTACAAGGAAATAAGTAAAGGCTTAAGGAGTTAGAAAATGAGTTTCATGGATGTTGTATGTGGATGTAAGGTTACCAAATGTTGTTAGGAAGCATTAAGAGGCCTTAGGAGAAATTTGGTGAAGAATTGGCAAGTTTGGTAAGTTTAGAGGCGACCGACCCAGGGGCCGACCCAGTTTTGGGTCGGTCGAGTCTCTGTAAAATGTTAGGAAAATGTTCGGTGACGGTCCGACCCAGAAGGGTGGGTCGGACATGGGTCGGTCGAGCCTCTGTAAAATGTTAGGAAAATGTTCGCACATGGACCGACCCAGAATGGTGGGTCGGACGTGGGTCGGACGAGCATGATTATAAGGAGGCAAAAGGGTTTCTGTAATGGACCGACCCAGAAGGTTGGGTCGGACATGGGTCGGTCAAGGTAAGGTTCTTCAGACCCGAAGACCACTGGGAGGGTCCGACCCAGTTGTGGGTCGGACGGTGGGTCGGTCGGACCAAAACTTAAAAAAAAAAACAGAAAAGAATGTGACTTATGTAGTTAACCCTAGGGTATTTAATGAAGGTAACCTAGGGTAAGATAGGCATTAAAACATGTCATACAAGCATGTTGAATATATAGTAAGTGTGAAGTTAAATAATTAATTAACCGACCTTACTAATGTGTATAGGATTCTCTCAAGGTGGGAACGAAACAAGGCAAGGACCAAGGTATGGTTTTCTTGCAGTCTGTTGCCTAACGGTTTACACCGGCTTGGGTGTTGTTTGTTTTCTGAGTGTTTACGACCTTATAAGATTAAGGCATGAAAAGAGTTTACAGTTGTTATATATTATGGTGTGTGTTATTATGACTCCTTTCCCTTGGTGTGTCTAACAAGACCTAAATGTTGCTTGTATGTGACTTGACAAATGTTGTGTGTTCACTAACAAGTGCTAATCGGGGGGAGTGAGGAGTCCGGTAGTTCCGGCCACGCGTGTGATGGATGGGGGTCGTTATCATATCCAGTTCGGCTCCCTAGGTGTATGTTTAGGTGGTATTCCAATTTGGTTTCAACCTTCCCTTAGCTTATCCAAAGCTAGTTTACTGACTCACGTCGGGCCATAGGGGCATACTGTGTTGTTTGTGTGCTTGGGATCACTATATCCGACACACCTTGGGTTTAAGTCAACCGTTCAAATAACAGGATGGTGATGAGGTAAATAACGAGCTTGGGTGAGTTTGGCAACAATCTCTATGCTCATGGTATGTACTAACGGTGGTGGAAGGATCTTAATGTGAACCGTTCTGTGGTGATATGTATTGATGATGTGATGCTATGCAATTTCCCTTACTATGCTATGGTATATGTGTATATATATGTTGGTTGTTCTAAAATGAATGCCATGTTATTATGACAATTGGTTGCGCGTATCCCGTTAGTCGATGGGCTGCGCGTTAGCCATACCAGCAAAGGTGCTGACCCCCTCGGGGGCCCCATATTTTATTTGATTGCAGGATGAGGATCGAAGAGGCTGAGTGGCTCTAGGTCCTAGGCGGTAGATATACTTTTGGATAAGTAGGTTGTTGAGCCCGGGATGCGCCTGTGCTCCCGAGGCGTACATGTTGATACCTTGTTATACAGTTATGGATGATTATGGTTTGGAGATGATTGTAAATTAAATACTCGGTATTGTCGGTTATGTTTATATATGGATGTTAGTTACTATGCTCGGGAGTCTGATCGTCAGACCGATACACTTGTATTTATTCTGCCTAGTTAACCACGTGGGTGGTTAACGGCGTTGTAACACCAAAGAGATAGTTAGTATTTGGTTGGTTATTTCCGCTGCGACTTCGGTAGATGATAGGAGCGTTGTAGGGGTGTTACAAAGGTAGAGTATGATGAGGGAGTTCAAATATGTACTTTATTTTTGATTTGGAGCATTAATAAAGCTTGGGCAAGTGAAAGAATGAGTGTAGCCATGGATGGAGCTTGAGCTGGCATGAGGAAGAAGGAGGGAGGAAGAAATTTCCAGGGAGAGAGGGGAGTAATATGGGTGAGAGGGGAAAAATAAGAATGGGAGGAGAGAGTGTGAAAAGTAGCTTTAGTACTTTATTTTTTGCTTTTCCTTTTCTTTTAGCTGGGTGAGTGTGTGAGTGAGGGTTGTTTAATATTTAAAACCGGCCCCACTATATTAGTACCAGCTGGATAGTTTTTCGTCTTTTACAGAAAACGCTCGTTTATTTACCCAGTTTAGCACTATTCTCTAACCGGGCCCGTTTTCCGGAATTTTCTCATTTCTTTAATTTTAATGGTTATTATACTCCCATTAATGTTTATTTATAGTTATTTAATGAACTATAATTTTACGGGTTCGTTTGACCACTTAAAGTCACGTTGTCGAGTTTTCTCGAAAAACGTGCACTAAAGCTTTATTAGCATTTTATTACATTTTGGATCCGTTTTCTTTGGGAATTGTTCCCATATATTATTTAGGCATTATTAAGCCTTTAAAATTCATTTGATACCCTTGTTGAGGTTGTATTTCTCTAGGGTCATCTAACGCTTAATTTAGCGTTTTTCTTGTTTCTTTTGGATTTATTCTTTTTACCAAAATTACTTAGGCACTAATAGGCCCTCAATATCGTATTAGAGTAATTTAATCACCCTAATTAAGTTCGGGGTGTTTCAATCTACCCTCCTTACTGAACTTTGCCCACAAAGTTAGTGAGTCTAAGATTGTTAGTCACCAAGGTACTCAATACTAAGGTTATTGAAATACCCAAAACTAATAAAACATGGATTAAATATCTAATCACATTGATTAAGGCCTAAACATTCCTTAAAAGTCAACTGAGAACAATAGTGGTCAGCACAAAGCAAGATGTTGCACCCTTTGACTGTTTAGGGTAAATAAATACCCAAATGAACTTCTTAGGACCTAAAACTTTGTCCTAAGCTTATTAACACATTACTAAACATATTGGAATCATTGGACAACACTCCAACACAAAGAACAAGCATTTACATGCCTCAAGGTCAAGAAGGGCAAAAATGTGCTCTAAGAAAACCTTAAAGGTCTAATGACCTCTAAATGATATAAATTGGATTCCATGATCAAATATCATGTAAGGAACACAACAAAACCGTTCTCAAAGAAAACCAAGCTCAAAAACTCCTTGCGACACAAAATGTGCACTAAAACACCTTAAAGCACGTTTTTGTGAAATTGCCTTCTAAATTGGTTTTTAATGGGCTTAAAGGTCAAAATTACCTTTAAATATGATAACATGTCATATTATTTCATGTTAGGAATTTCATTCCAGAAATTTAAAATTTTTACAAATTTAATATTAAAATATTAATAAAACCCTAAAAGGGGGCCCGTTGGGTCAACATTGACTAAGTTGGTCAATGTTGACCATTGACCACGAATTGGACCACATAAATCGGTTTAGTGTGGCTCCTAACAGACCATGTGACAATTCCCATGTGACAATTAAATATACCTCATTACTTTACATAAAATAAGAAAAAGTATACTTTAACATATTAAACATAAAGTTGTCTACCACTTGCTTACCTTACCCATGTGAAGGCTGCCGATTGAGAGCCTCCCTTATCCTCATTATACGGTGGCTCCAAGCTAGCCAAGTCAATGCTTGGTGACTCATCTTTCACTAATTGATTAAAGTCACATATTACTCCATTATTGAATCAATTAGGAATCAATCACCACCACCTTTCTCCACTCATGGCGGCTGCCTATGGCCTTTGTCTCCATTGAATAATCAACACCAATCAGTCCTTGATGAGTCATCAAAACAAAAGAACATAAAATAAGCAAAAAATGACTTTAAGGACAATTTAGGTTACTCTTCTCCATTTGCTTCATTCCAGCCAAGAGTGCTCCAGCCATAAGCTCTCTTTGGCTCCTCCTTGACCGTAGGTAAGCAGCCAAGTTCAATTGGTGAGAGCTCATGCTCTAGGTAAGCTCCTAAGGCATAAAAATGTCCATTTTCTTCATCTTTCTTTCCTTTTTCCATTGATCTAGACTCCAACCTTTTCTATACATTTATGTAAAGTGTTTGGAGGTTAAAGGAAGGATCATTTTCGGCTGTAACAAGATCTAAGGAGAAAAGTTCAAGTTTTGACCATTTAAGGTAAAAATGTGCTTTAAGCACATATCTCTTCCTTGTGAATTTCGGTTGTAAACCTTGGTTCCCTAGCCTTATTTTCTTCTCCTTTCCATGTGGATTCAGTTGGTATACAAAGATCTACAAGGAGTAGCTAGATCCATGCCAAAACACCATTTTTGGCATCTTAAACAAGGTAAATCTTAGCCATCTTCCAAGCTAGCTACCCACGGTTTTGTACCTTTTTTTAGGAGTGTTTTGATACTCTTTCTTTCTGGAAAAAATAGGGCCGAGGTAGATCTCCAACAAACTTGAAGATCTAAGGTAAAAATTCATGATTTTCATGACTTAAATTACTTCTCATGGTTAGCTCATGTTTGGAGTTTAATCATGTCTTGTTTTCTACATGAAGACAAGTAGATCAAGCTGTGGAGAAATTCTCCTTAAGGTGGCGAGACCAAACAAGGTCTTAACCTTGCTAAATCAAGGTATAAATCACTTAAATCTACACTTGGTATATTAATATGTGTTTATACATATTTATACATATATGCCGTGAGTGAAGGAGTATATTAAGGTCTTATTTTGACCTTAGGTGATTAAGGAATGGTTTAATAAATTTTATAACTAATTAAACAAGCATAATTGTCAAATTTAAGACATTATGTGGAAGTTTGGTAATTAAATGAAAAATATGTGGTGAGGCCGAGATTTATAAGTATTTTTGGGACATTTATGTGTAATTATTTTGTAAGCCAATGTTTGTAATAAGGCCATGTACTTTAGGCCATTTTATTTATGCATTTATAAGCTTTTAATTAAGTTTAAGTGGTGAAAATGCATTACCGAAAAGAAATGGGGTCTTAGGTGTAATTAAATTAAATTTGGGGGCTTTATAATAATAAGGCTGAAAATTAGAAGTTAGAAATGATTTAAAAAAAATTTTATAAGATTATATAAAGTTTTGGGGTTAAATGGTAATTTCTAAAAAGTATGGGTGCAAACCGTAATTATTAGGAATTAATGGTCAAGGAAATATTAAGGAGGTCAACCTTGACCATATGGTAGGTTTTGACCAAATTAGATAAGTTAAATAACTTAGTTAAGGTTTTATGATAAGATAAGTATTTTATTGTAACAATTTTATAACATATGTGGTGAATATGTTATTTCCGAAAATAAAGGGTGTTAATGGTATTATAAACCCCTCTAGTACAAAAAACGTCTATTTCGGCGCCCCTATTTCGGCGGTTGTAGATAAAACCGCCGAAATAGGGGCCCGAGATGTATCCGGTCTGTAAAGAAGGGGTCTATTTCGGCGGTTCCTAACAAAGAACCGCCGAAATAGGCCATATTTAATAATAAAAAAATAAAAGAGACCTATTTCGGCGGTTCCTTCTACGAAACCGCCGAAATAGGTGTTTCTATTTTTCTTTTTTTTTTAATTAAAACGACCTATTTCGGCGGTTCTTTGTGTAGGAACCGCCGAAATAGGTATTTTTATTTTTTTTTATTATTTCAGAGGGTCTATTTCGGCGGTTCTTAACAAAGAACCACCGAAATAGGTCTTTTTAATTAGCCCCCCATACCCCCTCGACACAATTACGATTTCAGTAGCCCCTAATTAACCCCTCTCTCTCTGTTCTACGCGGCGACCTGCGAACCGACGCCACCGCCACCACACTGCCGTCGCCTGCCCTCCTCCTCCGCCTTCGCCGGACGTCGCGCCGTCGGTGGTCGTCGCGTCGGTGTCGTCGCCGCCGTCTCCCGCCCAGCAACAGAGGCGCTAGCTAGGTGAGTTAAAACCTAACTTTAAGTTTCGGTTTTGTTTAATTAATTGCTAATGTGTTGTTAAAATTGATAGATTGTTGTCACATTGTGATTGTGGATGCTGATATGTATTGTGTGTGTGAAATCTTTGCAAGATTTGGTTGTTAAACTAATAAATTTATGTATGCACACAAGGTGTTTGACGAAATGTCCGAGTGAATTTTTTTGCTGTTTTTGGCCCTTCTTTTAAGTATAGTTAGGTTAGCGTATTTGGGCTAGATTAATTATACTTATATATGGGGTGGAACAATGTTTGAGCATTATTTGTTAAGTGTAGTTAGGTTAGCTTATTTGTCCACTTAAAATTACTTGTTAATTCACATTTCATAAGTAAATATACATTGTAAATATACATTGGTGAGTGAGATCTCTGCTAGTTATTTTTGCATAAATAAGCAACACATAAATCAGAAAAATTTCATAACTAAATTTGTTTCAAGAAAAGGATTTTAAATATTGTATTGTTTATTTAATAGTAAAAGTGCGGTGGGGATCTTTAAATTTTTTTCCTTATGCAATGAAAATGGCATGTATATTTGTTTATCTAATTGCACAAAATTTGTACTAATCACAAATGTAAGTTTACTTGTTCGAACAAGTAAATAAGTTAAGCAATTAAGAGTTTGTCCTGTCTTCATAAACAATGTAGTCGAGTTGATGAGTTATCATCTTTGACACTAAGTTCCCCACTCTCTGTAGATTGTATTAGAGTTATACTTAAAAAAATTCTTATTGTGCTTGTTTGAATGAGCTAACGATAACGTTTATAATTTACATATTTGATTATGATATTATATTATCGTTAATACAAGAGTGTGATGCATAAGAGGTATATTGAAAATTATGGATAACATGTTAAACATGGAAAACACAATTAGGTTGTTATGTAAGTTATAGTTTGATCTTATCATTTATGAGTTGTTATGAACAACTTCATTCATTAGAAAAAATACTATTAAACATTCGGTAGTGTATATATATATATATGAGTATTGTATAGTCGTTAAGTTTAATATAAAATTATTGTAATTGATGTGAATATTGTTCAATCTTTATGAGTCGTTTAGATTGAGTGTGAAAATTTGTTGATTTATGTACTATGTTGCGCCCCTGATTGTAAGCAATATAGTGTTGCGCCCTCAATTCATATTTATTTTGCGTGTGTGTTGCCTCTGTAGAGATTGGTATTGCTACACGCGTCTCGCACGCCGATTGAGAAGAGGGCTGAAAACTATTCATTTAGGAACCGGTAATTTTTTTTAATTTAACTTTCATTCTCTTCACTCACTGTAAATTTGCAACCTAACTGCATATAAGGAACAAACACAAACTGAGTTTCTCTTGTGTCTATAATATTGTTTGATGTATGTGTATATGTCTAACAATATCTAATTTTTTTTAATCAGGTCTCACTACATTCAAGTCCGTGAATCACCTCTCTTGTTTCCGCCTTCTTCCATTACTGTTGCACTTTCCTCCTCTGTGCACAAGTAAGTAACTAAACCTTATTTTTGTTTACTAAATGCAATTATGTATTAAATATAAGTGCTAGCACATAATTTAGCTTCATTCCATATTTGTTGATGCATTTGTAATTTATTTTTTGTTGCCCTTGCAGAGACATATCAGAAGTGGTATTGCTGCATCTCTCACACAGAAGCCTACCTCTCACGCACCAGTCTCCCCTCTCTATAAATCCTTAAAAAACAAGTACGTATTTTAACTCTCGATTCTGTTTTAATCTCTAAACCGGTTTGAACTTATACAGTGGAGAATTGAAAATGTTGGTTTGATGATCTGAATTCGCAATTGGTTTTCAGTTAGCTAGTAAAGAATTGATTTATTTTAATTGTTGGTTGCTGCCATTGTTGGAATGTTTGTGGTTGTGATGACTTTGGTGAGTGCTGAATAATAAGCACAGGATGTGTACAATTATGCAAAGGTCATGTAGAATTTTTTGTAGAAAAAGTATTCGTAATATTGTTTTAAACACCGTTTTCTGTTTTAGAAGTGCAACAATTTGTTAAATTTAAAATGCTAGTTATTTTGTGTTTGCAACCTTAGAGTTAGGCTAGACTAATTGACTCATCCCAGTCATGCTCCATTAGGAAATAAACATGTGCAACTTAATACAAACCATATTCTACAATGGCTCTAACTCACACCTTTGATCTGTTGCACATATAGTATGGAGCGTGACTGGATGTATGGTGATAGAGGGGAACATTTTGACAAAATGCTGAAAGAGTTTTGCAAAGCTGCAGTGCAACACAAGGACAGGACAAAGGCGGACAAAATTCCATGTCCTTGTGGATTGTGGTGTGGTTAGACATTATTCAAGCATCAACGTCGTACAATTGCATGTGAAGACCCGTGGTTTCATGCCGCATTATAAAAAATGGATTTTTCATGGAGAACCTGTTGAAGATAATGCTTCATCTTCCATAGTCACGATCGGTGTAACTCAAGAACCGAGCAGACATTCGATACTATTAACGAGTCAGAACTCCCAAGCGCTTCTGAAGTCAATGTTGACAGTGAGTCGACTTATCATGATGAGCAATGGACGAGATGCTTAATAACATTGAGGATAATTTTGTCGATCGGCCGGATGAGTATCAAAGGTTGTTGGACGCATCCAAAATGGCGTTGTATCCTACTTGCACTAAGTACACGCAATTGACAGCTAATTGAATTTGTTCAACCTGAAGGGAAGATATGGATTGAGTGACAAAGGTTTCACGGCATTCCTTGAGCTGATTCATGATATGCTACCGGATGAGAATGGTCTCCCTACCACCACGTATGAGGCAAAGAAATGGGTGTGTCCAATGGGAGTAGAGTACAAAAAATTCACGCGTGTCCAAACAACTGTGTGTTGTACAAGGGTGAATACGAACATCTGGACAATTGCCCGAAATGTTCGTTGTCCCGGTATAAGCATAAAGATGGTGAGTACTCCTCCGTTCAGAAAAAAAAGCCCTCCAGCAAAACTAGTTTGGTATTTGCCGATTATACCCAGATTCAAACGGTTGTTTGCGAATCAGAAAGATGCAAAGAACTTACGATGGCATGCGGAGGGTAGAAAGAGTGATGAGAAACTAAGACATCCAGCAGATGGGCCTCAGTGGAGAAAATCAATAGACGGTACAAAGAACATTTCGGACATGAAGATAGGAATCTGAGGCTTGGGTTATGTATGATGGAATGAACCCGTACGGCACATTGAGTAGTCAACATAGTACATGGCCGTTCTGCTAGTGATCTACAATTTGCCCTCATGGTTGTGTATGAAACGAAAGTACATCATGTTATCTCTCCTGATATCTTGAAATACCCCAAACCTTAATATATTGTTTAAACACTTAAACATGGTGTATTAAGACTAAAAGAGTCTTAGAAACATTAGTAAACAAGTTTAAACAAAAGAAAACACAAAAGTGCTTTAAAGTCAAAAGAGCCAAAATGTGCTCTAAGCTTGGGATAAACTTGGTTAAGACCTAATGAACTTACCAAGACCTCATTTATACACTAATGAACATATTAAATCAATTACCAAGAAACCAAGCTTGAAAACAAGCTTAAAACAAAATGTGCTTTAAGGAGTCTTAAAGCACATTTTTGAAAAATTGTCTTGTAATGAGTTTGAATGGCTAGATGTCCATCATTACTCTTAAATATATGTTGACTATATAATATCACATTTGGGTGTCTATATTAGTGGGAAATCAAAAATTTCACTTCTATGTGCTTGTTTTTGAATAGTAACTATTATAAGCTATTTTGTAACATTGTTTGTATAAGTAATTAAATTGACAAACAAAGACTATATTACCCTCATTATAATTAGGGGGCCGCTTTTCTAAGGCTTGGTGACTCACCACCCTCTTGTTACTTTGTTAAGTAAATAATGATGACTAAGAAAGTACTATTTGCTTTTAAACTACAAATATCTTCTAAAGTAAAACCAATCTTCATTCTCTCATTTCCTTTCCTTGCTCACACGGTTTCCCACCCTTCTTCTTCCTTCTTTGTTCTCTCACGATAGAACCACTACACATTAGAACACAAGCTTCAACCTCTTGTAAAACCTTGCTCACTTGTCCAAATCAAAAACAAACACCACCATCTTCTTCCTCTCATCAAGCTCTTCATTCCTATCTTTCAAAGTCCAAGACAACCATTTCGGTGCCATGGAGTTTCTCATTGAAGGAGCTTGAGCTTGCATTTTTACATATTGTTACTCTCCTTGACTTCTAGGTAAGGAATCTCAAATAAAAACTTCATTTCCCTTGTTTTTGTCATGTCCGAAAATATGTATTGAAGAGCTTTTATGTGACTTTGTTCTAGCTTATTCCCTCTCATGGACTAGGTGGAGTCCTCTCTGCTAGATATTCAAACTCTCTTCAAAGAGCAAGGTAAAACACTACATTAATGTTTTTGAAACAATGTAAAACTAGGGTTTACAATGAGATGGAGCTTATAGCTTGAATACTCATTATAATGTTGTATATTGTTTAGAGCTTGTCAAAGAATCAAGTACCTCTATCGGTTTCTAAAGGAAAAAGAAAGGAGTTATTTTGCAAAGAGGTAAATCTTAAACACTAATGTGTTCTAATGCCTTTAGGAGAAATGAGCTTATAAATGCTTATTAAAACTACCTAAAGAGCCAATGGGAATGACTTAGTAAAGTATTCTCAAGAGCTAGTAAAAGGCATATGTGTGTGAGTGTATTTGCAGGTTAAAGGCAAATATATTGTGGAAATTCAGTGTTTATGATTTGTGCATTTTAAGGGCCTAAGAGCCATGTCATTAAGGGCCTAAGTGCCATGCAATTCAATTGTGCACTATATTGTGATGTAGTGCTTTGTAAGTGAAGTTTGTGTATAATAAGTACTTGATGGATTTTTAGTTGTTCTTGGTTGTTGTTGGTAAAAACAATGTGTTTTGGGTTAGTAGTTCTAAGAGAACCTATGTCAAAATTTGGGTAACAATGTGAAGTTCTAAGTGTTAAAATGAGTTTGATAAGTTAAGGAGTATTTAAAATGGTTAAGTGTTGTTCTTGTGTAAGAAACATGCATTAAGGTGATTTGGGATGTAACAAGGACTTAGGCATGAGCTTGAGATTTTAGTATGTACCAAAGCCATTTTGGACTTAGATAAATACTTAGGCAAATTTTGGTAAATTAAGGAGAAAGTGTACACTAGGAAAAGAGTTTCAAGAAGGATATAAGGAATTGGGGTGAGAGATGATGCTTGGGAGATGATGTTAAGATAAGGAGAAAACATTTTGGGATAGTAGTTATCATAGGTGAGAAACACCATTTAGGAACCTAGTGTAAATGTTGTAAGTGTTAGGAATTTTGTGAAGAAATAAGTAAAGGTTTAAGGAATTAGATAATGAGTTTTATGAGTGTTTAAGGATGTCTTAAGGTGTGTTTGAAGTGCCCAAATGAGGTTAGGGGGTACTAGGTTGTATGGGGTGAAGTTTGGAGTTGAATGTGACAAGGAAAACAAAGGTCTGGGGCAGACCGACCTTGCGACCGAACTTGCAAGTTCGGTCGAGCCCAGTTTACCCTGCGAGAATTGGCTTCTGGAAAAGACCGACCTTGGGGACCGGACTTGCAAGGTCGGTCGGGCCTGTATTTTGAGTACGGATTGAGTTACTGGAAAAGGCCGAACTTAGGGACCGGACATGGTAAGTTCGGTCGGGCTAAATTTACAAAGGGGAGAAACTCTCTGGAAAAGGCCGAACTTAGGGACCGGACATGGTAAGTTCGGTCGGGCTAAATTTACAAAAGGGAAGAAACTCTCGGGAAAAGACCGAACTTGGTAAGTTCGGTCGGAGTAGAAAATTTTTAATGGAAATGTATTCTGGAATCGACCGAACTTGGGTAAGTTCGGTCGGCAAGGTCGGTCGGACCTAAACTTGTAAAAAAAAAAACAGAAAAGAATGTGACTTATGTAGTTAACCCTAGGGTGTATAATGAAGGCAACCTAGGGTAAGATAGACATTAAAACATGTCATACAATTGTGTTAAACACTTAGTAAATTGGAGGTTAAGTAAGTTAATTAACCGACGTTCTTGAATTATGTATAGGAGTGACCTACGGAGGAAACCAAACGAGGCAAGGACCAAGGTATGGTTTTCTTGCAGTCTGTTGTCTAGCGGTTTACACCGGTTTGTGTGTTGTATGTTTTTCTGTGTGTTTAATACCCCGGATCTAAAAATGGTGATTAAATTACTCTAATAAAATTATTAAGGGCCTAATGGTGCCTAAAGAGTATTGGTAAAAAGAATAAAACCAAAAGAAAAGAGAAAACGCTTGTAAAGCGAAAAACGCTAAAATGCGCATTAAATGAAAATAAGAGATATATGATCTCGTAAGGGTCCGAGATGGATTCCTAAGGCTTAGTTAGGCCTAATAAGTATACGGGAATTAATCCCGAAGAAAACGGATCCAAATAATGGATTAAAAATGCTAACGGAGTTCTAAGCACGTTTTTCGAGAAAAACCCGAAAACGTGACTTTAAGTGGTCAAACGGACCCGTAAAAATTATAGTTGATTAAATAACTATAATTAAATATTAAAGGAAGCTTAATAGCCATTAAAATTAATTAAACGAGAAAATTCCGGAAAACGGACCCGGTAAGTGAATAGTGACGAAACCGGGAGACGAAACGCGTTTAATTCGAAAAGACGAAAAACGACCCGGGCTATTAATTAATGTGGGCCAGTTTTAATTGTAATGTGTACACCCATTAATAGCTTGCTAGCTATTAAGTAATAACAAGACAAATAAATAAATAAGTAAAGTAAATAGTATAAAGTGAAAAAGTAAATGAAAAGCTTACCTCCTCACCTTTTCCTTCGTTCACGTATTGAATTGCTCCAGAGGCTTGAAAACTTCTTCTTCTTCTTCCTCTCTGTACGCGCGACACCGAACAGCACCACTACCTCCATCTTCAATCTCCTCTAACTTACTCATTTCTCCACCGAATCACACGAAATTAGTACCATTGAACTCCTCTCGGAGAGAGCTTCGATCTCCACCCATCAAAGTTTCGATTCCTCCACCTTCATCTCCATTGACGTTGGAGCTTTTGAAGTTTGAAGAGTTGATTTCAACCCTTCTTCTCTTCCTTAATGCCTTGAGGTATTAATAAGTAAGTATTGAGATCATTTCAAGCTTGTTTTTCCATTTGTGAGATTATTTTCTCTCACGTTGAAAGCCCTTCTCATTTCAGCCGAACCGCACGTTTTTGTGGGGGGTTTGGAAACTGCTCCATTTGATTGTCAAGCTACTCATTTGGGTTCTCTAAGGTAAAATCTAGATTTAAGTTTGAAAACTAGCACTTAATAAATACATTAGGTTTTGTGGAGGAAAAATAAATTGATGGTTGAATGTGTGTAATGGGCGGTGATGGTAGTTGGCAATCAATAGCCCTCGTGTGGTGAGTAAAACAAGAAGAGAAAAGGAAGAGCAAGAGGAAGAGGAGGAAGAGAAAGAAAAACAGAAAACAAACAAGGTAAAAACTCACCTTGAGTTGGTTTATCCTCTTGCAAAAACAGATTTTTGTAAGTGGTGTGGATGATCTTGCATTAGTGTAGTTGAGATACTACAGTTTAATGATGAATGGAGCTGTTTTATTGTTGCTTAAGTGTGGGAATAAAGCTTGAGTCTAATGTTTTAAATAGCGTGAGAAGTACAGTGAGTGTGGTATATTTGTTGATGTTTAAACCACAGGGGATAAAGTGATGATGATTTAATTATGTAATGCTAAGAAGTAGCCAAGTGCTGTCAAAATTGTTTAGGAGGTTATGGACTTGAGTGTCTTTATTTAAGGAGGAACTAGGTGTGTGGAGATTTAGGTGAGTGGTTAATGGTTTGGAAAACCAAACTTGAAGAAGAGTGCATTAGGAGTAAAAATAATGCCATGTGAGTGCTTGGAATGGCATCAGTAATGGGTTGAATGGTTAAAGAAGAGACCCAAATCTGTTGCAAATCTGATAGAAAAGCAAGTGGAAAACTGGTTTCTAAGTGTAAATAACTTAAGAGAAATTAACTAGATTGGTGAGTGTACTTGAGCTTGGGTTTAAGGTGGTTTAGGTGGGTAATTAGATGCTAAAACATGAGGTTTTAGTTGGTGAAGATTGGTTAATCATTGGGTAAAGAAGAACCTGTAACAGAGGAGAAACTGTAAATTTTGCAAAATCTGTAGCAGGGTCCGGGACTTAGGTCCAGGACCAGTCCCGGACCACCCCTATTTTACCCCCCGAGAGTTGTTTGTTTGTTTGGTCCGGGTCTTAACCCCATGACCAAGTCCCGGACCATGTGCACTTTTCAACCCGAGAATTCCCTGCTATGTTGGTCCGGGTCCTAGTCCCATGCCCAAGTCCCGGACCATACACAATTAAATAGCCGAGAGTTTGAACCATGGTTGGTCCGGACTTAAGTCCCGTGTGAAGTCCCGGACCAGACCAGAAATAAAAAAAATGGTTTTAAATGGTTTTAAAGCTAGGGAATGGTTTGGTAAGGATATTATTGGTTAATTAGCACTTGACTAATGACATGTGAAGGTCATTAGGGCTTCAAGACTAAAGAGAAGTGAGAACTCAAATTAATGAAAGTAATACCGAGAAAACGGGATAACGGGGTAACTACGGGAGTAACATTTATTATGTTCCGTATGATGTTAGTATAATAAATGTTTGAAACATTATCAGAGAGTCGTGCGTGACCCGAGCATGGTGAGATGACACGGTAAAAGTGAAAACCCCGGTGAAAGGTATGATTTTCTCATGCCCGTATGCTAACCGAGTTACTCTGATTTGTGTGTTTGTGTGCCGGCTTAATCAAGATTAAAGCATGAAAATAATCCCTTGTTTGATTATGCATGCATTGTTGTATGTTGAATGAGCTAACATACTTGTATGCCGGTTGGGTCTAACTTAGTGTATAGACCGACTCTTAGTGAGTACTGATTGACTAGAAACCCGTTGAACGGGTAGTCACATAGCCAATGGTATTATGCAAACACACACAAGCTATCGATTAAAGTATAACGATAACACAAACATATGAACTCCCTAAAATGTAAGGAGATGTACGGGTTGAGTATATACCCGATAACGGTTAGAGAACCTTATTGAAACAATCCACAAAATAAATATGAGTGGAGAGATAAATGACCTCCATCGAGAGGATTGAAGTTAGTCCAATAATGAAAACATATAAGAAAAGTAAAAGAGACCTAAGGGACTATGTGACTCCCTTGAGATACGGTCGACCTCTTATATGAGGATTATACCCGGTATAAGAAAATATCCGAATGTATAAGCATATGAGTGTAAAGGTAACTCTTAAAACCTAAGATTAACCAAACTCGAGTAATGTTCCCTAAGTCATTAGAAACATCGAGAGTGATGCTTCTAGACTAATATACATGATATAAATTATAACTCCGAGAGAGGAGTATATGGGAATGTGAGAAGTCCGAGAGTAGTCGGACTTATGTAAAAAGAGATAGGAACTAAGAGAGAGTTCCGTGAGCTAGTTGAACCTTCCCACCATGCTAGACCCAGAGTAGGGTCGAAACCGGGGAAGTAAGACTATGCTAGAGAGCCATGAGTTTTGGCTTAAGTATGTAAAGAGAGTAACAAGCGTGATGTAGGAGACCTGTAGTGTCTCGAGAATCTACAAGAGCTTGAGTATGAATAACCCAAGAGTGCGGGTGAGATAATGAGTATAAATAACCCGAGAGAAAGGGGTGAGTATATGAATGTGTAACCCGAGAGAATGGGTAAGTGTAAGAATGAGTAGCCCAAGAGAATGGGTGTGTATACGAATAAGTAACCCGAGAGAGCGGGAGGTATCGAATAAGTAAACAAGGCATAGTGAGGAACAACCCTCAATGCTAAGAGTAACCAGTTACCACTAACAACATTGTTATGTTAGTTAGGAATCGTGTTCCGTGATTGGATGTAGATTCCTTGTGTGATATACATATATTTTGTATTGCCATGATGCATGTTGTTTGATTAAAATGAACTCCATGTATATCCGACCCAAAGTAGTCGGCGTACCGCGGTTAGCACGCGGTATATGCGAATTTCATGCGCAGCGAAAGCTGACCCCCTAGGGGAACGTTTTTAGTGTGCAGGTACTTGAAGCTGGCCACCGTTCGAGAGAGTAGGACGGGGACTGCTGTGAGCATGGGTAGTTAGATTGTAAATACTTATGCGTTTGAATAAGGTGTAAGTCCGAGTATGTTATCGGCATCCGTATAATGTAGACTCGGTATAGTAAAGAAGTGAAATGATTATGGTATTTGTATGAAGTACTCGGTTGTTCCAGTCCATCAGACCGTTACTGTATGTGAGTCAGGCCTGTTAGCCACGAGGGTGGCTACGGCGTTGTATCACCCTCTGTTGTATTTGAATTCCGCTGCGAGCTTAATGGTAAATTGTAACAGTTTAAGAGGTAATGATGAGATTAGCAGTTGGGGTGTTACAAAAATGGTATCAGAGCGAAGTATCACTCTGATGATTGGAAATACCGAGCTTAGGAAATACCGAGTTAGGATATAGAGACTTAGGGCTAAGGGTTGAGTGGTAGCGTGAGAGATGCGCTAGATAGGAACTTCCAGTATGATCTGGATACCTACAATACCAGACCCGCCCTCCACAACCCCCGCATTAAAAGCTTGGGAAAGAACGCCAGAGAGACGGGGAAACCCGACCTGGCAGTTACTTAATTATTGTACCAATATGAACTAGAACCTATCATACGGTAGATCCCGAGAACCGGAAATCCCGGAGACGGATCCCGCTGGAACGACAATAACTGTGTGCAATGACGAAAGGTCGAGACATCCTAATCCAAGGAGACCAGAATTTGTGACAGCTTGGGGCGACATGCTGAGCAGTCGCGAGAACCCAGCTGGTCGAGCCACAGTGAGAAAAAAAAAAGAAAGCACCAACCGTGCAACAAGGCGGACGCAATGATAATAACGAGAACCGGGACACATGTCTACGGACCGCCATAGTTAACTAATACCCTCCATGGTATACATATTGACTGAGAATCTAGTCAAAGGTAGATGCACCCACCCTGCCACACCCAAGAGGTTGCAATACTTAACTGATACAGCTTAGACAGCTTCGAGCATAACTACGGGATATACCCGAATAGGACTACAAGTAGTACCTAAATAAGCTAAACCTCGGTAACCACAGAAAGACGTGGGAACGAGCAACGAGGCAAAGCCTAGAATTAAAGTAATTAAGGAACTCCGAGAATGGAGAAGCACCTAATGAATGACAGTCATGTCAAGATGAATGAGAATCAGCTCCAAGGAGCAGTTATCCAACTAGGGATCAAGGAAGAGCCAACGAGGCTACCAAATATAATGTGAACAATACCGTGACCGGTATGAGTTAACCCAAAAACCGCCAGTACCGCGCACTTGCCACGGCAAGTGCAGTAATAGCAGGACCAATAAGAAGAGCTTTGACAAGCTATCAGTACTTAGCAAAGTACCAGGATGGCGAATGAAGCCAATATAGCAACTCGAACCTTAAGAATTCTGAAATGAAACCTTGAAAAGGCCTAACAGCCTAGTCACTGTATAAAGAACATACCGGCCAGCAAGAAGCTGGACTGGATAAGAATCAGCCGGCATTGAAATGCCATGAAGAGCTTATTTTTAAAACCCGAATTTTCTTTCAAACATGAAATTTTCCAAAAAAAAAATCCCCGAATTTTTTAAACCAAATCAGAGAATCACGGTAAGTCATTATAGGACCATATAAGAGGAGTTGGCAACAGAATACTTCACTTAGGCGTGACCGACACTACAAGTGTACACAAATGAGACATGGAACGACCGCACTCCAAAGGAGCTTGCGGGCCTGACAGACCAATTATGAGTTAGTTGGGTAAGTGGTAACGTATCAATAAGATACTCCATGTATGTATACAAGTAGAGTACGGAACACGGGAAGTAGCCCACTCCATACTACGGACGAAAGAGCCAATCCAAACCAAAACAGTTGGATATCTCGAATGATCGAAGAATACAAGGAAGCTTACCAAGTTAAGGGAGTCAAGAATCCAGTAAGATGATGGATCTAAGAACATAGCGTTAATAAACGCGAGAGGCACAGAGTATTAAACACAGACATTGGATATGTCTCAGGAAATACCTAATAACTGGGTGAATACCAGTGTAAATACTACGGCGAATGCCTAAAATGAATATATTAATATTTGATGAATGGGATAGAATTCCCACCTTATACCTCACTGAAGAGAATAATGACCAGACCTAGTAGGTATTAGAAGGTACCAAGGATCTACCCAATAATGGGAGACATTACAACCCTAAACGGGATAGTTTGAGTTATACATAGCCGCAAGGCGAAGTCACAACTGAACATAACCATGAGTACAAGCCAAATGTAATGGCATTACTCAGTAACACCCAGGAGCAATCCGAGAAGGGTGCCGGAGTCAACAGTAGTTGAACGAAATATCGTGTAGAGAACACAAGTGTTTGAGCAAACACTCGGGTAGAACCCGAAGGGATCCCACGGTACACGGGATACCCTAGATTGCCAGAGGGCATCAACAAATATCAAGTTACTTAAAGGGCCTTCCATGTATGGAAGAGTGTTGAGACAACCTTATCGAAAAACCCAGTAATACCTCCAAACCATTTAATGGTATACGGAGAAGTAAAAACCTATATAAACAACTACACAGAGCATGGCTCGAGGCAAGGTGGCTTGTAAGCCGATAAACTAACTACAATTTGTAGTTTCAAACATTGCAAACCTAAGCATAAAGGCATAAAAAGGAACAGTGGACAATGAACCACTATCTTAGAGTGGGGATACCACTTGTTACTATGGGGCCTATGGAGCGGCATTTGCGAGAATCCTCCAGAGAAAGGCTACCACCTAAGTATGTAATGTGAAACCGCTAGAGCGGTGTAGTAAAACTTGAGCATGTGTATATTGCCAAGGAGTATATGAACTATAGTAGTGTAAAGAGGAACCTTGATGGCAGTACAAAGGGAACTGATAGAGTAATCGGATGAGTAGTGAACACTGTATGTGTACCATATGAACTGCAGAGTAAGCAGTGCGCAAGTGCGCAGAGAGATTTAAAGAGTAGTGTATGTTGTTGAGCCACAGTGTAAATGGCGTGAACACCTAGGCGGAAGCTAAAGTAGTAGCGGATGCCATGAGAATGAGAAAGACCAAGGTACGCAGTGAGCGACCATTGTGAGAGTATATCCAGCTAGTAATCAGAAGTTGATGAGAAAATGTGGTAATGGAGACATGATCATTCCTATCCCATGAGAGATTTACTGCCAAGGGTTTACGCTTCTGCACTCTGTATGACTGAGTGTTTTGGTATTGCACTTGTGCGGTGATGATCGAGTGGGAGAGCCGGGAATTGAGAAATGTCAACGAAGCCTGTTGAATGAGAATCTAGAGAGATAACCGTGCGGCCATTGGCCAAAGATGCACAAAGAACGTGGGCAGTAACCCACAGGGCCCAGGATCGATATGTGGAAAAACGCAGAGTAGTATGAATGAAGAACTCTGGCACAGAACCAAGAAACAAACATAATCCATGAGCCACTATTAAACGAGGAAGCACTACATGCTAAGTAGTAGCTTGACCTCAACCGACAACAAGTCGGGAAAAATATGTGAATAATCACAAAGGTATACAGTGATATACGAAGTAGATTCCCAGAGAACTGGAGAGACAATCTAAAATTCATCGAATTCGCATACGGTAAGAGATACCAAGCGACGATTGAAATACAAAAGAGCGAATTAAGCTCTAGTTATCAGGTCACGCAGCAGAAGCTTGTGGACCGTGATTCAGGGTTAAGTATACCTATGTCATAAACCCCTTGAAGCCTTAGAGAGGCTAGAACCGAACCCGGTTATGAGTTAATTAACCGTACTGAAGTTAAAACACTTCATAATACTCGAATTAATGAACCAATGTTCAGTGATAACATATGGTTGGTTACGCGGGCGTAAACCCTTTTAAGGGGGGTAGGGCGAGAAACCGCTTAGAGTATGTTTTACGTATTGGTGCGTAAACTACTATGTGCATAGCACGAAAGGAATTATTTTGATGATTGGAACTCATGTTACGTAAACATGTCTACCCATTCATCGTGTAAGTATGAGTATTGTGCATGAGAGATGCAAGTAATGGGAATGTAATATATATGAAAAGAGGAGTAGAGAAACTCCTGGGGAATGAGAATCCCTATAGCATATGTCTAGTGAGATTAGACATGAGTTATGATGAGTATGAATCGGCATGAAACCGATGTGTAACCTAAGAGGGAGTGAGTTCCCTAGGTGATTTTATTTGAGAATGATAGATGGAGTGAGTTCCATCCTTTGGAGTTGTATGTTATGTGTTTTAAATTGAGCAACAATTTGGGTAAAAGAAGCGATAAGTATGGAATACCTAGGTAAAGTAGTGAAGCAATGAGAATGACAAACGACCTAAGTACTAGGAACTAGAGATTAATTGAAACGAAGTGTTTCGTGAATATGACTAGAAAGGGTAAAAGATAGAAAACGAAAATGTTTGACTATCTGATTGTTTGAAACTGACGTGGGAGGTGGAACTTGATCTGCTAGCGATCAAGGGAAACCGAACACAAATTGGGGTGGAAGGATAGTCAACACTGATGCTGATCACATCAGGGTTAGATGATTCTGAAGCTCCCTATAGTGTCAAAGTAATCACGCTAAGAAGATACAGCTACCATAAATCTGATTTGGAGTTGAGTGATGTTTAAAAAAGAATTTTCAAACAGATTTTGAAAAAGAATTTTCTTCAAGTATGAAGATGGAAACGAAAACTGGTTTGAAACCGCTATCACCCGCCGATGGCTGAGCCTTAAGTCTTGATGACCGGTAGAACGGTGGGCGTGTATTAGTTTTAAAACCATTGCACCGTACGTGCGGCGGTCCTAAGTGACCGGTTGGGGCGGTGACAGTGTGTGATTTTTCCAAAGGCAGCGGGACGGGGAGAGTACCTGAGAGTTCCTGTGTTGAGTGAATCAACAAGAGTGCCTGAGGATATGTATATGTGTAATGTTTTGATCAGAACCGAAGGGACCGTGGGCCAGAGAGAGTAAGTGCCCATTTGTCATGAAACGGCCGTGAACCAGAAAGAGTAAGTGTTCAACGTGACCGGTACCTGAGGGATCAGTAGTATATTACTCAACATGATTCGAGGACTGTAGTGCCTTCTTGTCTTCGGACCGATTCCATGGAGGGAGAACAAAATGTATTTTTGATTGCTATACATGCTGTGATATGTGTGAGGTTGTGTAGTATGAAGAAGACAGATTGTGAAGTCTGTAAGGTTGTACATGTATTATAACCTTGGCATAGTACGCCCATGAGGTAACCATTTAGATTCACCAACTTTGAGGACAAAGTTCCTAAGGGGGGTAGATTTAATACCCCGGATCTAAAAATGGTGATTAAATTACTCTAATAAAATTATTAAGGGCCTAATGGTGCCTAAAGAGTATTGGTAAAAAGAATAAAACCAAAAGAAAAGAGAAAACGCTTGTAAAGCGAAAAACGCTAAAATGCGCATTAAATGAAATAAGAGATATATGATCTCGTAAGGGTCCGAGATGGATTCCTAAGGCTTAGTTAGGCCTAATAAGTATACGGGAATTAATCCCGAAGAAAACGGATCCAAATAATGGATTAAAAATGCTAACGGAGTTCTAAGCACGTTTTTCGAGAAAAACCCGAAAACGTGACTTTAAGTGGTCAAACGGACCCGTAAAAATTATAGTTGATTAAATAACTATAAAAATATTAAAGGAAGCTTAATAGCCATTAAAATTAATTAAACGAGAAATTCCGGAAACGGACCCGGAAAGTGAATAGTGACGAAAACGGGAGACGAAACGCGTTTAATTCGAAAAGACGAAAAAAACCCGGGCTATTAATTAATGTGGGCCAGTTTTAATTGTAATGTGTACACCCATTAATAGCTTGCTAGCTATTAAGTAATAACAAGACAAATAAATAAATAAGTAAAGTAAATAGTATAAAGTGAAAAAGTAAATGAAAAGCTACCTCCTCACCTTTCCTTCATTCACGTATTGAATTGCTCCAGAGGCTTGAAAACTTCTCTTCTTTTCCTCTCTGTACGCGACACCGAACAGCACCACTACCTCCATCTTCAACCTCCTCTAACTTACTCATTTCTCCACCGAATCACACGAAATTAGTACCATTGAACTCCTCTCGGAGAGAGCTTCGATCTCCACCCATCAAAGTTTCTGTTATACCCAAAATTTTGACCCCCCTGGTTAGGGTCTGCAAGGTTTTGGTGTCGTGAGGGATATTTGATCGGGTAATGAAAGTAATTGAACCCTAAATAAGTCGAATATCAAGCCCCCGAACCCGAACTCTCCTTTCCTAATTTAATCTAGGTCAAAATTAGGTGGCGACTCATAATAGGTTCCAGTGAGCTAGCTTAGGTTTTAATAATTATTGTTATGTGACATAGTTATTAATCTTAGGTTATAAGTGGACCTAAAACCCGTTTAGATCCTAATCAACTTTATTCAACATAGGATAGGGTTTAAAATCGAGGCTCACAGACTGGCGACTCTGCTGGGGACAAACTTCTTAATTTTAACTTGTTTGATTTTAAGAGAGAGGGCTTAACTTGAAAATGTTTATTTATGGCTTCTACTATGTTGTTTGTTTACTTTTGTGCGCACTTTAATTTTTGCACCCTTGCATCATATGAGAGCGAGGGTCCATGCAAGCCAATTTCACCCCGGGACCCGTTTGAGGGTCCCCTGTCAGGGACTCACACCTTTTAGGTGATGTGAATAAGCGAGGGAAAAGAGGAGGGTGTCGTCTAACCACACCCCCTTAATACCTGGGCCTTAGCCCCAAGCGTTTTCCTGGCAGTACCCTTACCAAGCCCAATGTTTGGTCATTCAAAGACCCGACCGTAGACGCACACTTAACAGTGATGTGAAAAAGTGGGGAAGCCCAAAGAGAATAGCGTGCAAGCCCTATTCCTTTGTGGTGACCTGGGCCCAAGCCCCAAGCACCTCTCCGGATCGATCCATTCCCAAGTTGATTTAACCGTCAAGTGAGGACATGTTGAATTTGTGTGGGCCTTGTTTGCTTGTATGATCGGCCCACTACCCCGCCTAGAGATTGATAGGAACTTCTCCTACATCAACCTAGCCCAACACGAATTGGCAACTCTATTTGTTTGCGGCCCAGAGGCCCTGTTTGGTTTAACATGTGAGTCGTTCGGGCTTCGGCCCAAAAGCCTAGACTTAGGTGATTTCTCTTCTGGCCCAATTTGAATTATCCAATTAGTTCTAGGCCCATAAAAAGAAATCCACCTGAACTTGAAATAGCTCACAAATCCTGCAAGTAAAATCTTTGTCAGCTTAGCAACCATCTTCTCTGACCCAAAGAAAGTTAGGCCCATTTGTGATCTAGGGATCATTCCAGCTCATATGCTTTTCTTGCGGCCCAAACAAGTTTTTACCTAGAACTTCTTCACGGCCCAGAATTTTAGCTCAGTCCACTGTTATTTTCCAACAGATAAACCCGAATCCAAAGTATGGCAGAAGGAGGAAACCCAGTCAGCATGGAGGCCCAGTTTGCAGCCTTAGATCAAAGGTACATGGCTGCCTTGGACGCCATGGAACAGAAACATAGGTCCGCCACTAATGACATGGAGGCTAAGTATGTCACCATCATCGAAGAGTTGAAAAGCAAAATCAATTCCCTTGAGATTGGTCATCAGGAAAACATTTCAGGAAAGATAGCCGACTCTGGGAACGGGCGCGACTACATCGAAGTTAACTCCGTTGAGGCCCAGGATGCACAAGGATTTGTAGGCAAGTCGTCCCGGACTACCAACTAGCCGCAGAATTCAAGAAGGCTCTGAAAAGGATCGAGCGCATGGAAAAGGCTAGCAAGCCGGTTGGCCTCGATTACCTTTCCATGACATCGTATCCCGAGGTTGATCTTCCGCCAAAGCTGAAGATGCCCACACTCGCTTTGTACAAGGGTTCCTCAGATCCACAGATTCATTTGGCTATGTTCGACCGGGAAATGTCCATCTTGGGGCTCAACGACATGCAAAAAGCCAAAGTTTTTGCTCGCTATCTAGACGAGACTCCTCAGCGTTGGTATCTCACTCAGAAGATGAATACCAAGACCTACGAGGAGGTTTGCGAGGCTTTCCTAAATCATTTCGAGTATGCTAAGAACCTCGAGGTCACCAGAATCGATCTGGCAGGAACTCGACAGAAAGACGGTGAGTCCATATCTGACTTCATCAAGCGTTGGAGGAGAAAGGCTGCAGCCATGCCTACCAGAATGGACGAGCAGGAGCAAATCCGCATGATAATTGAGAACATGCGAAAACAACACAACCATGAGCTAAAATTTATGTACTTTCCGAGTTTGGACATGTTGATGGGACAAGTCGGTATTCTAGAGGAAAGGATTCATAAGGAAGGCTTGGAGCTCGAGTGCTCAAGAAACTCCGCAGTGGCTCCAAATTATCTAAGCCAGGACCAGAAAAGGCTTATCTTCAGACAGTAGCTTGCGCTCAAAGCAGTTTCCCAGAAGTGAATATGGTTCAACGACCTAGATCTCCGCATCAAAACCTTAGGACAATACCCTTACCACGCCGAGACTCATCGCAAAGGGAGTTCACCAACATTGGCCGAGCACCAAGTCAGGCGTTTGAAGAGCTTCAGAAGAGAAACCTGCTACAGCCCCTGGCCCCTCGGCCAGGAACCACTCATTTGGGGAGGCATCTTAATCAATTCTGCCACTACCATCAGTTGCCTGGCCATTATGCTGACAATTGCCGAGCATTGAAGCACAAGATTCAAGACCTCCTCGAGCAAGGAGTCCAATTTTTCTAAGTGTGCAGATCGTTTTCTTGCATCTTCAAATTTTCCTAGTAGCTTATTAGTTAGTTTTCAGTCACCTCTGATTGTAATCTTTACGTTTCTTTCATGATTCATAAATAAAATCATAGTTCCATTTTCACAACTCCTGTACAAACCATTTTTCATTCATCGAAAAAAGAAGGAAAACAAAATAGTTTTTTTAAGGAAAAGGATCACGAAGCAATCATTTTCTGACTAAGCAATGGAACGGCTTGTCTCTTGTTTCTAAAAATTTGAACATGCCTAACCAAACACCACAACTCACCCCATAATATCCAAATAACCCACAAAGAGGTTCAAAGTCCACATCTATCGAATTGTTGTCACAAACCCCAAACCAAAACTGGGGGCAATCTAAGTTTAAGTTCGTCGTCTTTTATCTTTTGTCTAAATGTGCGAACGAGTTTCCAAGTGAAAATCTCACGAGAGTGTCTTGAGTGGGAAAACCATGAGTGAGCGAGCGTGTCATTTTTACACGACTCCGGTGAGTCCACATTCAAAGGTAGGGTAAACGGCATAACTCCGACCGAAGGAGATAATTTGTAAATTTACGCTTAGACCTGTGAAAAGTAACAAAGAATGGATACACAACTATCAGGAATGACGAAGCACCTAGGTACAACACCACATAGCCAAAAGCTTGCGAACCCTGACGTTAAACCCTAGGCACCCCCGCTGAGCCTTTCATATATCCCCTTTTGATATTATGAACTCCACAAAATAACCCGGCCAATGATGAATGTTCGACCCGGTGACCAAAGGAAGCGAGGAGCCCGACTCTCAGATAACATTCTCATCAGTCCAGAGAAGCAATGCCGCTATCAGCATGGCGAAGCGATCCGCAAATGGTCCCAGAGGGACACAGGATCAAATGAGCTAACATCAAAAACAGCTCTCAAAGTTCAAAACCGGGAAACACAAGAACCCCGAAGGAAAAGTCAAGAAAGGATAAAACAAAAAGGCAATCCCGAAGTACCTGAAGAAATCCAAATGACCAAAAAGAGAAATGGTGTAAAGGACAACTTCAAAAGTCCAAGTCCAGAAGCTCGAAAACAACGTCGACATGAAGCAGCTAGACGACTTCAAGACAAGGAAGATGAATCTGAGAGAAGACACAAGTTGCAGCTTTGGTCACCCATTTAAGCTCCACATACCTCAAATATCCCTCCATGATCCTGTTGTCATTCATCACACCCTATGGCCATGTTATAAGCTTTAAAGACTTCCGACTTGATAGTTGTGTGTCTAATCACGTGAAAGTAACAGATCGAATGCGTAAATTCATCAAATATCGAATTCAATGGTCTAGAAGTTGTGACCGTGGGTGAGGAACGAGTGCAAACACCAAACACGCCGAGTGTAGGTTAGGAAGCACCACGTAAAAACATAAGCCTTGACCCTGTGAGGACGAGACTCGTTCGCACGTTTAATAAAAGGAAATACTGGGGGCAATCGATCGTTCCGATCGATTGCCATGAACTCTAGCTCAGATTGTCTTAAGGGAAAATACTGGGGGCAATTGTTGGTTCCAACAATTGCTATGACAACGCCAATTGGAACCCAAAGCTCAAACATCACCACCACCATTCCACCACAGGCCCACATAGCCCTTACCTCCACAACACCACTACACAGGCCCACAAAAGCCCTTACCTGCACATCAAACTACACAGGCCCACATAAGCCCTTACCTTTACATCATACACCATACCCCACCGATGGCATGTTCATCTCCTAGGAGATAAATTGCAAGTCCGAAATCTATGGTCAGGAAATGATAATTTCACTTTCCTTTTCAGTAAACAAAATTTTCTTCAAACACTGCCACGTTTGGCACCTTTTCCAACAAATTCCTGTTCTGAACGAGTATCTTTCATATATTTTGATTGCATACATCTTATCATCATTGCCATGTTTGGCACTCCAGTGATCAGTTTTACCATTTGCACGAGACCATTATCCTCCTAACTTATTTTTAGTTCGAGACCCAAAATCGGTGAAAGGCCCTGCAGATTCCTCATTCAGTACGAGACCTAGCATCTTCATTCAGTACGAGGCCTAGAATCAGTGTGAGATCCAGCCATTCAGTACGAGACTTCAGTGTGAGACCACCATCTTCATCAGTGCGAGGCCCATCATTTTCTTCAGTGCGAGACCATGCATCTTCATCAGTGCGAGACCATCATATTCGTTAGTGCGAGACCCATCATCTTCAGTGCGAGACCCGTCATCTTCTTCTGTGCGAGACCGAGCGTCATCATCCAGTGCGAGACCAGTACGAGACCTAGTATCATCTTCAGTGCGAGATAGAGCGTGATCTAAGTTGGCGGGGCAGAGGCAATAAGTCCCCATCTTCATGTCAACTTCTGGGAGAAACAACTAGTGGGCAGTGGCAATAAGTCCCCTTGGTAATCTAGAAGTTATCCCAGCACCCCAGTTGGTGGGCAGAGGCAATAAGTCCCCATAGTATACCAACCAGGAGCATTGGAACGGGTTTCGGTCCCCAGAAGCATCCGAGCATCATCAAAATCACCGGCATTATCATCAGCATCAGCATCATTTGCATCATTAGCATTTCAGCATTCTTGCATTTGCATGCCATCCAGTTTTTACATCCTAGGTAGTCAACGCCTTAGAATAGCTTGACATCATTCCCATCATTTTAGGTAGTCAACGCCTTAGAATAGCTTGACATCATTTTCATCATTTCAGGTAGTCAACGCCTTAGAATAGCTTGACATCATTTTCATCATTTCAGGTAGTCAACGCCTTAGAATAGCTTGACATCATTTTCATCATTTTAGGTAGTCAGCGCCTTAGAATAGCTCGACAATGCTTTGTATTTTAGGTAGTCAGCACCTTAGAATAGCTTGACATCATTTTTCATTTTAGGTAGTCAGCGCCTTAGAATAGCTCGACAATGCTTTGTAGCTTAGGTAGTCAGCGCCTTAGAATAGCTCGACAATGCTTTGTAGCTTAGGTAGTCAGCGCCTTAGAATAGCTCGACAATGCTTTGTAGCTTAGGTAGTCGCGCCTTAGAATAGCTCGACAATGCTTTGTAGCTTAGTTAAGTCACGCGCTTATAATAGCTCGACAATGCTTTGTAGCTTTGGTAGTTAGCGCCTCCGAGTAGCTGGGCATCGTAACCCGGTTTCATACAACGTGGAGGATTCTGTGGGGTCCAAAATTTGGGGCACCACTCAAGCATCAACCAGACTTTTCACATTCGTTACAAAGTCCAGTTGACGGGGGGCAATCTGTTATACCCAAATTTTGACCCCCCTGGTTAGGGTCCTGCAAGGTTTTTGGTGTCGTGATGGATATTTGATCGGTAATGAAAGTAATTGAACCCTAAATAAGTCGAATATCAAGCCCCCGAACCCGAACTCTCCTTTCCTAATTTAATCTAGGTCAAAATTAGGTGGCGACTCATAATAGGTTCCAGTGAGCTAGCTAGGTTTTTAATATTATTGTTATGTGACATAGTTATTAATCTTAGGTTATAAGTGGACCTAAAACCCGTTTAGATCCTAATCAACTTTATTCAACATAGGATAGGGTTTAAAATCGAGGCTCACAGTTTCGATTCCTCCACCTTCATCTCCATTGACGTTGGAGCTTTTGAAGTTTGAAGAGTTGATTTCAACCCTTCTTCTCTTCCTTAATGCCTTGAGGTATTAATAAGTAAGTATTGAGATCATTTCAAGCTTGTTTTTCCATTTGTGAGATTATTTTCTCTCACGTTGAAAGCCCTCCTCATTTCAGCCGAACCGCACGTTTTTGTGGGGGGTTTGGAAACTGCTCCATTTGATTGTCAAGCTACTCATTTGGGTTCTCTAAGGTAAAATCTAGATTTAAGTTTGAAAACTAGCACTTAATAAATACATTAGGTTTTGTGGAGGAAAAATAAATTGATGGTTGAATGTGTGTAATGGGCGGTGATGGTAGTTGGCAATCAATAGCCCTCGTGTGGTGAGTAAAACAAGAAGAGAAAAGGAAGAGCAAGAGGAAGAGGAGGAAGAGAAAGAAAAACAGAAAACAAACAAGGTAAAAACTCACCTTGAGTTGGTTTATCCTCTTGCAAAAACAGATTTTTGTAAGTGGTGTGGATGATCTTGCATTAGTGTAGTTGAGATACTACAGTTTAATGATGAATGAAGCTGTTTTATTGTTGCTTAAGTGTGGGAATAAAGCTTGAGTCTAAACTAGTACATATGTGTGAACAAGTGAAATTTGGTATATTGTGGTTTTGATGTTTAAACCAAACAGGGGAGAAGAAGTGATGTGAGCTGATTTAATTATGGTGAGAATGCTAAGAAGTAGCCAAGTGCTGTCAAAATTTGTTTAGGAGGTTATGGACTTGAGTGTCTTTATTTAAGGAAGGAACTAGGTGTGTTAAGGAGATTTAGGTGAGTGGTTAATGGTTTGGAAAACCAAACTTTGAAGAAGAGTGCATTAGGAGTAAAAATAATGCCATGTGAGTGCTTGGAATGGCATCAGTAAGTGGGGTTGAATGGTTAAAGAAGAGACCCAAATCTGTTGCAAATCTGATAGAAAAGCAAGTGGAAAACTGGTTTCTAAGTGTAAATAACTTAAGAGAAATTAACTAGATTGGTGAGTGTACTTGATGCTTGGGTTTAAGGTGGTTTAGGTGGGTAATTAGATGCTAAAACATGAGGGTTTTAGTTGGTGAAGATTGGTTAATCATTGGGTAAAGAGAGAACCTGTAACAGATGGAGAAACTGTAAATTTTGCAAAATCTGTAGCAGGGTCCGGGACTTAGGTCCAGGACCAAGTCCCGGACCACCCCTATTTTACCCCCCGAGAGTTGTTTGTTTGTTTGGTCCGGGTCTTAACCCCATGACCAAGTCCCGACCATGTGCACTTTTCAACCCGAGAATTCCCTGCTATGTTGGTCCGGGTCCTAGTCCCATGCCCAAGTCCCGGACCATACACAATTAAATAGCCGAGAGTTTGAACCATGGTTGGTCCGGGACTTAAGTCCCGTGTGAAGTCCCGGACCAGACCAGAAATAAAAAAAATGGTTTTAAATGGTTTAAAGCTAGGGAATGGTTTGGTAAGGATATTATATGGTTAATTAGCACTTGACTAATGACATGTGAAGGTCATTAAGGGCTTAGACAAGACTAAGAGAGAAGTGAGAACTCAAATTAATGAAAGTAATACCGAGAAAACGGGATAACGGGGTAACTACGGGAGTAACATTTTATTATGTTCCGTATGATGTTAGTATTAATAAAATGTTTGAAAACATTATCAGAGAGTCGTGGTGGACCAGAGCATGGTGAGATGACACGGTAAAAGTGAAAACCCACGGTGAAAGGTATGATTTTCTCATGCCCCGTATGCTAACCGAGTTACTCTGATTTGTGTGTTTGTGTGCCGGCTTAATCAAGATTAAAGCATGAAAATAATCCCTTGTTTGATTATGCATGCATTGTTGTATGTTGATGAGCTAACATACTTGTATGGGTGTGGTCTAACTTAGTGTATAGACGACTCTTAGTGAGTACTGATTGACTAGAAACCCGTTGAACGGGTAGTCACATAGCCAATGGTATTATGCAAACAACACAAGCTATCGATTAAAGTATAACGATAACACAAACATATGAACTCCCTAAAATGTAAGGAGATGTACGGGTTGAGTATATACCCGATAACGGTTAGAGAACCTTATTGAAACAATCCACGAAATAAATATGAGTGGAGAGATAAATGACCTCCATCGAGAGGATTGAAGTTAGTCCAATAATGAAAACATATAAGAAAAGTAAAAGAGACCTAAGGGACTATGTGACTCCCTTGAGATCGGGACCTCTTATATGAGGATTATACCCGGTATAAGAAATATCCGAATGTATAGCATATGAGTGTAAAGGTAACTCTTAAAACCTAAGATTAACCAAACTAGTAATGTTCCCTAAGTCATTAGAAACATCGAGAGTGATGCTTCTAGACTAATATACATGATATAAATTATAACTCCGAGAGAGGAGTATATGGGAATGTGAGAAGTCCGAGAGTAGTCGGACTTATGTAAAAAGAGATAGGAACTAAGAGAGAGTTCCGTGAGCTAGTTGAACCTTCCCACCATGCTAGACCCAGAGTAGGGTCGAAACCGGGGAAGTAAGACTATGCTAGAGAGCCATGAGTTTTGGCTTAAGTATGTAAAGAGAGTAACAAGCGTGATGTAGGAGACCTGTAGTGTCTCGAGAATCTACAAGAGCTTGAGTATGAATAACCCAAGAGTGCGGGTGAGATAATGAGTATAAATAACCCGAGAGAAAGGGGTGAGTATATGAATGTGTAACCCGAGAGAATGGGTAAGTGTAAGAATGAGTAGCCCAAGAGAATGGGTGTGTATACGAATAAGTAACCCGAGAGAGCGGGTGAGGTATCGAATAAGTAAACAAGGCATAGTGAGGAACAACCCTCAATGCCTAAGAGTAACCAGTTACCACTAACACATTGTTATGTTAGTTAGGAATCGTGTTCCGTGATTGGATGTAGATTCCTTGTGTGATATACATATATTTTGTATTGCCATGATGCATGTTGTTTGATTAAAATGAACTCCATGTATATCCGACCCAAAGTAGTCGGCGTACCGCGGTTAGCACGCGGTATATGCGAATTTCATGCGCAGCGAAAGCTGACCCCCTAGGGGGAACGTTTTTAGTGTGCAGGTACTTGAAGCTGGCCACCGTTCGAGAGAGTAGGACGGGGACTGCTGTGAGCATGGGTAGTTAGATTGTAAATACTTATGCGTTTGAATAAGGTGTAAGTCCGAGTATGTTATCGGCATCCGTATAATGTAGACTCGGTATAGTAAAGAAGTGAAATGATTATGGTATTTGTATGAAGTACTCGGTTGTTCCACTCCATCAGACCGTTACTGTATGTGAGTCAGGCCTGGTTAGCCACGAGGGTGGCTAACGGCGTTGTATCACCCTCTGTTGTATTTGAATTCCGCTGCGAGCTTAATGGTAAATTGTAACAGTTTAAGAGGTAAAGATGAGATTAGCAGTTGGGGTGTTACAGTGTGTTTACAACGTTAAAAGATTTAAACATGTAATGAGTTTACAGTTGTTCTTACTATTGTGATGTAATGTTGTGACTCAATTCCCTTGTGTATGTCTAACATGACTTACCACCTATGGTGTATTGGATGTTAAGTTCCACTATGAACTTCTAACAAGTGTTAACTGGGAAGTGAGGAATCCGGTTAACCGGTCATGCATGTAAGTTAAGAGTAGATATCTGAATCAGATTCGACTCTTATGTTGTTAAGATTGTTCTCCTTAATTTGGCGTTCGATCTCCCGCTAGCTTCTTCCAAAGCTTACCTATTCTGACTTATGATCGGTTTAGTGGGAACCTGTGTTTGTGTGGTGTGTTCGGGTCACTAAATCCGAACCATCTGTGACTTAAGTTACTCGTTCGTCTAACAGAACGGTAATGAGTGTGTTTAACGAGCTTGACATGAGAGTGAATCACTCTCTAGGCTCTTATGTTATTAGACCCTTGTGGTTTGTTATCGTGGAGTAAAAATCCACTGTGTATGTGTTGTTGAGCTATGCACCATTGATGCCATGCTCCATGTTATGTTATGCCATGTATATAATTGAATACCATGTTATAATGACAAGTAGCTGCGCGTATCCCGGTAGCCGATGGGCTGCGCGTTAGCCATACCAGCCAAGGGTTGCTGACCCCCTCGGGGGATCCATATTTCTTATACTGCAGGATGAGGATCGAAGAAGCGGAGTGGCTTTAGATCCTAGGATGTGATACCTTTTGTATACTTTTGGATGTTGGCCCGGGATGCGCCTGTGCTCCCGTGGCGTTATGTATTATTGGGTTGTTGCAGTTACAGTGATGTATACAGTGAAGGATGTACGTAGTACTCGGTATTGTTTATATTGTATATATTGTATTTATGGTTTAGTTTTAATGCTCGGGAGTCTGATCATCAGACCGGTACAATTGTATTTATTCTGCCTTGTCAACCACGTGGGTGGTTGACGGCGTTGTAGCACCGAAGCGTTAGTTACTGTTAGTTGATTTATTCCGCTGCGATTTCAATTAGTATCATGTGCGTATTAGGGGTGTTATATATCTGGTCCCAAGCAGCCAGGTAATAGCATTGATGTGTACCTTGCCCCACTGATCGACGATCTGAAGCTATTGTGGAATGAGGGGACCGTGGTATATGATGCTTATGCAAGAGAGAATTTCACGCTCAAGGCTTTGTTGTTCTGTACCGTCAATGAC
This sequence comes from Limonium bicolor, assembly GCA_023374045.1. NCBI lineage: Eukaryota > Viridiplantae > Streptophyta > Magnoliopsida > Caryophyllales > Plumbaginaceae > Limonium > Limonium bicolor. Next base: position 55,028,333 of record CM041782.1, read on the forward strand.
TTCCCTGCGTATGGGAACTTGTCCGGTTACACGGTTAAAGGAACATTTGCATGTCCCATATGCGAGGAAGACACTTGTTCGGACCGTTTAAAACATTGTGGGAAGAATGTTTATATGTGTCATCGACGTCTTCTCCCCGAAGATCACCCTTATCGAGTAACGAAGAGAAAGTTGTTCAATGGTCAAGCCGAAACTCGTGTGGCCCGTCTACCTCTGAGCTCTGAGGAAGTGTACGAAAAGGTTAAGGACATTGCAAATGTATTTGGAAACACATCAAAACCGGCGAAAAACATTTGGAAAAAGTGTTCTATCTTTTGGGAACTACCTTATTGGCGTCATCTTTCTGTGAGACACTGCTTAGACATCATGCACATTGTGAAGAACGTTGGTGAGGCAGTGAGTGGGACTTTACTCAATATACCCGGCAAAACAAAAGACGGATTGAAAATCAGAAAGGACATGCAAACCATGGGTATACGAAAGGAGTTACACCCACAAGAGAATGGGAAACGAATCTACCTACCTCCTGCATGCTACACGCTCTCAAAGGCTGAAAAGATTAGTTTCTGCAAATGTCTGCACTCGGTAAAAGTACCGTCTGGGTACTCTTCAAACTGGAAGAACATTGTATCGATGAAGGATTTAAAACTTTTAGGCATGAAATCTCACGATTATCATGTATTGATGTTACATCTTCTTCCGGTCGCAATTCGAGGGATATTGCCATCTGATGTCAGAAATGCTTTAACTCGGTTATGTCTTTTTCAACGCTGTTTGCTCCAAGGCAATTGACGTAACCTCTCTAGATGATCTACAACGTGAAATTGTTATCACATTATGTCAACTTGAGATGTATTTCCCACCATCTTTCTTTGATATAATGGTGCATCTAATTGTGCACATCGTTCGAGAGATACAGTTCTGTGGTCCGGTATACTTACGGTACATGTACCCTTTTGAACGGTACATGGGTATTCTGAAAAGTAGAATGAAGAATAGGTATCGACCAGAGGGGAGCATTGTTGAAGCAACAGTGACTGAGGAAGTCACGGAATTTGTGACCGATTATTTGAGTGAGGCAGAGTCTATTGGTATCCCAAAACCACGACACTATGGCAGGTTTAAGGGTAAAGGTGTTATTGGTAGAAAGATCGTGCAAGTTTCGCGTCTACTTATTCATCAAGCACATTTGTTTGTCTTACAACATCTTGAGGTTGTTGAACCTTATTTGGAAACCCATATGGTTGAGTTAAGGCATCAAAATCCTTTGAAAAGCCACATTTGGCTGACAAAGGAACAAAACCGAGTTTTTATCCAATGGTTCAAAGATCATGTGTTGACATTAGCATCATCAGATCCAGAAGCTGTAAGCGAAGAGATCAGATGTTTGGCAATCGGACCTGAAACTAATATTACATCATTTGAGGGGTATGATATTAGTGGGTATACATACTACACTGCACGCCAAGATGCCAAATCGATAAACCAGAATAGTGGGGTAAAAATTGAAGCTGCTGCCACTGAGTACCACAGCGGTAACCGATCTCAACCAGTTAGTAATTGGTATTATGGTGTCATCGAGGACATCTGGGAACTAGACTATGACATTGATTCCTTTCTGTTGTTCCGGTGCAAGTGGGTGGACAACCGACGCGGGTACCAAAATGATGGAGGGCTTACCATGGTTGATCTTTCACGGTTACACGGTTATAATGATGATCAATTTGTTCTGGGAAAGGATTGCGAACAAGTGTGGTATGTTGAGGATCCGAAAGACTGCAGATGGTCTGTTGTTCTTCCAGGAAGAAGGCCGGTTGTAATCGAAAATGAAAATGAGGATAACGATGAAAATGGGACTGTAGAGGAAACATCCTTGTTTCCTACTGGATTACCGGATTCGATTGATGATACCGAAAACGATTTGCTCTACGCACGATCAGACCATGATGAGGGTGTTTGGGTAGAAAATATGAAATGATTTATGTTTTTGTACGTGTCAGGTAATGTTGTTAGTAGAATGTAGACTGTAATGTCATCTTAACTGTTATTGTTATGCATCATAGTATTTATGTTATGAGTTTATCTGATGAAAATGCTTTATTATTTTTTTTGCAGTGGATGATCACCCTATGGATGACCCCATTGGACGGCTTCTTGACTGGAGAACCTGAGCCACAGCAGAATAGACCAAGTAAGCGGGTCACAAGAGGAGGAAAGAAGAAGAAGGACCAGTTAGCAGTACACGAGACTGAGGCTGGCCCTTCACAGCAGACCGAAGAGGAGTCAGTTGTCCCACCAGAGGCGAAGAAGCAAAAGAAGAGAGGTGCAACACGTGGGCTGAAGGCTAACAAGGGCCCTCCTACAAAACCGGTGGACTTCAATCAGTTCAACCAACCCCATGGAAATTGGAAGAATGACTTCACCGCTTACGGTAGCCATTTGGTGAAGTCATATTGCAACATAAACCACAACTGGAAGCAAGTGCCTCAATCATTGAAGGATACTATGTTTCAGCGTCTTCAGGTAAATCTCTACATTATTACTATGATCTTTTGTGAAATAATAGAACATTTATGTTTACTTTACTAACTGAATGATCATGTACGTAGTCTCGTTTCTCCGTGGATCCCGCACTTAAAAAGGATGTGCTATCAGCGATGTCGAAACAGTTCCGGGACCACAAGAATAAGTTGGCTGACAAGTTCATCTACAAGATGCCTACTCCAGAAGATCCAGATGATCCAGATCATGGTGGAGACGGTGAGAGACCACCATGGGAGGTTTACGAGGGCATAACAGAAGAGCAATGGGTACAATTTGTTGAGAGGCGTCACACACCGGAGTTCCAGGTGCACTTTATTGTCATACATACATAAATTAATCTTAATTTCTTATGTTTTTTGTGTTCAATTTCACTTAACATGATCCCATTAATTTATGCAGGCTCTCCGTGCGCAACAACAAGCAAATGCTAAGAAGAATCTGTACCCTCACCACTTAGGTGGAAAAAGTATTGCTCAAAGGGTACCAGAATGGGAGCAAAAGGGATATCTGCCCACGGATGGCTCATTGGATGCCAGTGGCAGAAGAATGAAAGTGTGGGAGTTAAGCCACATTCCGAAGAACTCTACTCCCGAAAATCCTCAATACGATGAAGCCACGAGAGCAGTTATTGCTCAAATGGTAAGTGATTTCTTTTAGACTGTTCATTTCATTTGTATATGAACTTATGTTAAACTAATAACTGTATTTGTGTGTTGTATTAGGGTGAATTAAGCTCTCAGCTCACCCAGGGCACCTGGACCTCACAGAGGAATGATGATCCTCTTACACGCGCTCTTGGTAAGAAGGATCATCCAGGTCGTGCCATTGGGTTTGGTGGGCACGTTGGTATCCGCCAGGCATTTGGCGTACCCGGGTCCAGAATGCACAGGGAAAGTCGATTAGCTACGAGGAGCACCTGAGAGCGTTGGCTGAGATGGAGCAGAGGATTACTCAGACGTCGACGAGAGGATCGCTCAGGCTATCAAGGCTTCAGCCACAGCATCATGACAGCCAAGAGGTTTCTCGACCACCAGTTGAGTCACCCATTCGCAGTAGAGTGCACCGGTAGTGAGAAGTAGTGTCCACTCGGCTGATCCGTTTCCCTATGCATCTCTAAAGGTTAGACTAACATTTAAATTGAGTACATGACGATTAAGATTTTTCACTTGATCACTAATATCATCATAGAGGAATTCTCAATTTTTATCTAAACAAGTTCCACATAACACTCAGGCACCCACTGAGTGCAATCTGTTTTTACAAATTGGAGTAGAAGAGGTCATGGTGGCATGGGGAAAACTTTTCCCCTCCTTCCAAGTGATTCTGCACGGTGAACCACTCCGACATTACCATGCACGAGTGCTTCTGGACGAATTTGTTGCAGAGCATGCTGACGTCGGTTTACTTTTGTCGATCCTCAAAGACCTACCTTGCGTTCCGCACAAACTACGACAGTGCAGTGGCCTATACGATTGGTCAGACTCCCTGGGCAGGTATTTACTCTTAACCGTTGCTATAAAACTATTGGTGTACCACCTTGCATCCATATACTTAATTTGACTAATATCATAGGATATGAGCCGACCGAAGACTGATAAGGGCAAAGGAAAAAGAATTGCTGCGCCTGTGCAATCAAAGGCATCCACAAATTTCGTGCGTAGACCTGCTTTGGTGGAGAAAAGATATTGGCCGGCCTGCCGACTAATATGCAGATTCTGCATTCATCCTTGTTGCTGCTACCACCTGATTGTGATTCCCTCACTGTGGAAGATCCTGAGCGGATATTTCACTTTATAGTTCAAGGAGAAGATATACATCGATTTGGGATGTATATGTCCGACTTCGAGGAGTGCTTTAGGAGGGATTAGTTAAATGTGTCGATTATCAAGTCAGTCGCCATGTGAGTGACTTCTACCTTTTGTATTTTGAATTCATTGATTGGTGATGAATTAGATGTTGAATAAAAAGTTAATGATCGACTAATGATATTGCCTCATAAGTGGGTGCATGATAAGGCGATCAATGTCTATGAAGATCACAGATTCGGATTCCTGTGTCCTGCTATGTGCAGTGAAGTCCAGATGACAAGTGATATGGAAGGCCTTATGCAGTATATGACGAATGCCCTCTTTGAATGTTCTAACAAGTCATTTATTATGCTGCCATATCATTCAGGGTATGATATTTGACTATTTCTCTTAGTATTATCTAAAACATATAGTTTGTGTTAGTTGCTTAATGATTACAACACATTGTGTAATTTGTAGACAGTCGACATTGGTCATTGATTGTGCTGGTGATGTTGAAGCACCCACAAATCTTGCAATTTGACTCACTTGGTAAGGCTGCCAAGAGACCGAAGATCTCCACCGCAATACTGGGGTAATTAGTTTGTTATCGTAAACAACAATTATTATTACTTAACATTAATTGTTTCATAACTTGCTACTGATGCTTAAAACTATATATATTGCTGATGTATATAGTTCCATGAGAGCTGCATTATCTCTCTAGAATAAAACAATGAAGCGTGACATCCCTTGGAACCTAGTCAAGGTACTCTATTAATTGATAAATTTGTGTTATAATGTTTAAACTTGTTTATAACTGTCAATATGTGCGTTTGTATAGTGTCCGGTGCAGCCTGGGGGTTCAGAATGTGGATACTATGTCATGAGATTCATGAGTGACATAGTAGGAGCGTTGATAAGAGTCTAAATGAGCATGTTATTTAGGTGTATTTCATGTATAATATTAGCACTTTTCTTGCTCATTTCTCCACTTCGGTTAGTTTTCCTCTAGTTTATGTTTTATTTTTATCTCACAAATTATTGGTTTAACATGAGGAAAACCAAGCCGGGAGTGAAGTAGTCGAAGAGACGAACGCGTAGACACAAACGGCTCAGAAAACGGAGTCCAAACGAAGAATCTAGAGCCGGTCAAAGTTTGAAGGAAAACAGGCCACGGTCAATGGACTGCAACCGCCTATTAAGTGGCGGTCCTCTCAGGTGCAACCGCCTGGCGGTCCTCTCAGCCGCAACCGCCTATTAAGTGGCGGTCCTCTCAGGCGCAACCGCCTGGCGGTCCTCTCAGCTGCAACCGCCTATTAAGTGGCGGACCACTCACACATAACCGCCCATAATGGGGCGGTCAACAATAGGAAACCGCCTCTTAAGAGGCGGTACAGACTAAAATCAACGCCGGGCTAGTTTCTTCTTCGCGCAGTCGTCGTCTTCAACTTGAATCATCTTATCTACCTACCCCGCCGTCGCCTACCTTATTTCGCTCACGCGTATCCAGCTCCTGTCCCCTGCATTAAATGAAGCAATCAATGCTTCAATCAGTGAAGAAATCAACAGAGGCAATCAACTGCAAGTCTTCTACGTAGTCTTCCTTTCTTCTATAAATAACCATCCCTACAACCTTACAGTGCACGGAGAAAACCAGAAAATCACTCACACTCACCTCATCTCATTCTCTTCCAGTAAATCACTCCCGTATCATTTCACTCCATTAATTCTCTAATTCACCCACTTCACTTAAAACTACGTACATGTTTCACTCTTCTCTCCATTTCTCCATTCACTAATCACGTCTCCGTGCTGTTATTACGTCCAACCTCTGTCAGATTTATTACCAGTTAATATGTCTGGCTAAGGAGGATTTGCTCCGGGCAAGGTTTTTAATTATGGTTTGTTAGCTGTGTAATATATTTCTACCGGTTAAAATAAATTCAGTTTGTTACGATTAAGGTTTTTTTCTCTCCCTTTTTAATAAATTTCATCGGTTTATTAAAAAGCCTTACTAAGTCTGTTTTTAATTTCATCGGTTAGAAACAGACGGGTTAATTAAGCCGTAAAACTGTAAGAACTTATTTTCATCGTTTAAGTTAATACATGTTGCAAGAATAAAGCCTCATACTCCTCTGCCGTTTACAGGCTTTTGCTCGAGTTTTCATCGGACCTTGCATTACAGGTAAACGAGTTCTTAAGAGTTTTCATCGGACCTTAAGAAAATTACAGGAATCTTGCCAAACTATTTTATTAAACCGGTAGAGATAGCACAATTAATTAAATCATATTAACCTGAACCCGGAGTTCCATTTAATTCATCTGCACTCAGTTTTCTAATCTGCTAATATTTTCTCTAAAAACAAGTCAATTAACTTCCCCCTTTTGTGACAAGCTTAGGAACTATTTTAGCTCGCTATAAGTCCCACGGTTTGACCCCGGCCGCTTCTGTCTTCTATACTACTGCGACCGGGTTTTAATTTGCAGCCCGACGGATATTTTGAGTATTAATTTCTTTCTTTTAAACTACACCTTTCTAATCACTCACGATAAATCCACTCTGCAAAATGGCGCCGTTGCCGGGGACTTGATTTAATCTAGTCCCTAAGCCCCGGTTAATTCACCTGTTTTAATTACAATAATCTGTTAATCTACTAAAAAAATAAATTAAAAAAAAAACTGTTAATCCAATTTGGACATATAACCTCGGACATCTGACTTGGACATGGACATCTAACTTCTGATCTGACTTGGACATCTGACTACTAACTTGTTAATATTATTGTCATTTATTTCTGTCATTTCGTTCCATTGTCATTTCGTTCCATTGTCATTTCGTTCCATTGTCTCTAACTACTAACTTAAATTTCAGTCATTTCGTTCCATTGTATTTCGTTCCATTGTCATTTCTTCCATTGTATACTAACTACTAACTTTAAATTTCTGTCTACTAATTCCTAACATTTTTATTATTCTAACGTATAACCAGTTCTTTTCTCTGTTTTGAGTGGTGTATGCCTTTCACCAGGTCACAGAGCCTCCCAGAGAATATTAATCACACGGTTGGTTACATCCCAGAAATCGAGAGAACCTTTCTGCGCAATCTCAGGCAGAGACGAACTCAACAGAAATACCACCACAGTGATAGATTCTGACCCGGAAGCTAACATGGCAGCTACACCAGCAACGGTTCGAAATATCAACAGGCCGTCTAACCAAGGACAACAGCCTGCTATCGTCCTTCCTCACTCAGCCCATCCGAATGAGTGGCAGAAGCTGAAGCCATATCATCAGATTCGATGTGTGAAGGAGTTGGGCATGTTTGATGGCACCAGTCCAGACGAAGCCCTGTTACATGTTACAAAATTCTTACAACATGCCAATAGCCTTACTGCAACCGACGCAGTACTTCAATATGCAAGATTGTCTTATTTTCCCACACAGCCTGACGGGAAACGCGAGCAAGTGGTATCATAGCTTAACACCGAGTACCATTGGTACCTGGGACGACATGGCCACCAAGTTCTATGACAAATTCCTACCTCCGAGCCGAACTTTGGAGATGATTGCTGAAATTTATAATTTCAAGCAACCAGGGTCGGAGAATATTTGTGAAACTTGGGACCGTTTCAAAGGTCTACTACTCACTTGTCCTCACCACGGTCTGACGAAGGAACAAGTATCACAATTGTTTTACAAGGGCTTGATCGGTCCGTGCAGAACAATGGTGTTATCTTCGTTAGGGGCTGACGTTCTGAAAAAGCCGGGAGCACAATTTCTGAACAGCATGGAGTCTCTCTGTGAGGAAATTAGAGACTGGGCCTCCGGTGGATCAAGGAGCGGTACTCCAGGATTATATCATGTTGGGGAAAGTGATAACAATTCGACCAGCTCATGAGAAGCCATGAGCAACTCATGGAAAGCAATGCTCAGCAAGCAACAAAAGTGAGCACTCTACAGAAAGTGGTCGAACAGATGGCTATGAATTCATTCCCTCAGCAAGCTAAGTCAATGATTTCCCGACCACCTACTACCCCTCCAGGCTATGCTCCTCAATCCAACCACTCCAACAATTTCTTGTACACAATGTTGCGGGCCTCATGATTACGATCAATGCCCCCAACTACAAGAATGAAAGCAGCGGAGGAAGCAAATTACATCACCAACAATTCAGGATACAGACAACCATGGCAACGTAAATGCAATCCAACCTTAGCTACTCAAACACCGGAAATATCCAGAACCCACATACCCTACAAACATCCCAAAATTACAGACCTCAGTCCAATTTCCAAGGAGGCCAAAGGCAATATCAACAACAGCCTTATGGCAATGAAGCTTCATCAAGTCGACCAACTCAACCTCCTTCGAATCCTGAGTCTGATATGTCTCAGATGCAAGAGATGTTTAAGGCGATGATGGGTAAATCCCAAGATAGCAAGAAGAGGTCGCAGCTCTGCGAAAGACCAAACAGCCTTGCAGTCTCAGATTCAACAACTCCTAACTCAACAAAGACCTCCTGGCCAACTCCCCTCACAAACCAATCCAAATCCAAAGGAGTATGCAAAGCAATTTACATAGTGGACCAACCCATCACATTAGCTAAAGGGAGCAACAACCCGAGAGTGAAATGGTCCCTGAAGTGGAGTAGCAGGCCGAGGAAGAATACCTCGACATGAACCAAATGAAGCTCTATGCCAAATTAGTTGCGATAAACGAAATGATGGAAGGTCCACTAGACCTTACATCACAGCAACCGGAGAGCAAACTGGTTCATGTAGTGGACGATTTACCTGAGGATTTGAGTTACTCAGTACCACCACCCCCGTTCGAAAATGAGCAAACGGTATCAAACCTTCTGCTTGAGCTTGAAGACAAGCCATCAGAGGACAACTTCTACCTCAACTTCATGGAGTCTCCTCCCTCTGAAGTCAATTACCGTTATTTTCCCTCCTTCTCTGTGCTATACCCAGACAGTGAGGATTGTTATATCCTCGAGAATGAAGAGGAGGAAATGCTCGCTCCCACCAGAACATCCAAACAAAATACCAGTATCACCTTCGAGGAACCACCTCCCTCTGAAGTTGAATTCAACCAAGGCTCTTCCTTTGAGCCTCTCAAAGAAGACGAGGATTATTACATCCTCAAATTCGAAGAGGAAAAGCCATCCAACTTTGATCTTCATCTGGAGGATCACAGCCTTCCCCTCTTGTGCAACAAAGAAGTAGGGTGGAAACTCGCAGTCGGCTCGCTGAGTGAGAAGGCCATCTTTCCATTTGATCCAGGGTCAGAATTTGAAGATACAAATTTCCCAGAAGTTCTCCCTGAACCACTCAACGCAGTTAAGGATGTCTTCATCCTTAAATTTGAAGAGGATGATACTCACACTAAGGATCATCCATTGGAAAATTTGGGCCCTTCGACAAAGAAAAATAATGCCCACCCCACCCACCCGTTGAAGCTCACTTCCACCTTCAGTTTCGTTCCAAAGGAGGAAATTTACATCCTCGACTTTGAGCAAGCACCACCACTACCTTCTGGCACCCATACGGCTCAACAACAAAGGGAGAATGTTTACATTCTCCAATTTGAGGAAGCACTACAACCATCACCCGGTTTTCACTACAAGATTAATGCCAGCAATAACCTCCTTCAAAACCAGGTTTTGTGGAGTTTGTCTCTTCCTACTGTCATTGTTGCCATAATATTTGTTTTGATCCAGGTGGTTCGGTCCTACATATGGCTAATTTCCAGATCTCGGTACTACCATTGTCAACATTCATTTATGATCCGGGATAAAAACGAAAATACGTCTAGCTAGAGACGTTAAACCCGGGCAGCTCGGTGGGAGGCAACCCACTATCTATCTTTTGCCTTTCCTTTAATTTAATGTTGTTTTGTTTTTTGTACTATATTTCCCTTTTATTTGTTATAATAAAATGCAGGCTTCACTTGAGTTCTTCTCGCTGTGTAGAATATTCTTTACACGTTTAAATTCATGACATTCCACAGCAACACTCAAGTGTGGGGGAGCTCTACACACTCTACGAAATCTGGGGAGTACACTCTTTCCTTTACATTGCTTGCCCTATTAATTTTATTTCATCTACGCAATGAGGGCATTGCTTAAGCTTAAGTGTGGGGGAAGAGCCTTTTCAGGTCATTTTATGCTTAAATTGTCAATCTCTCTGCTTATCTTCTGCTTACCTCGCATTTGTTCAAAAATTGAATTATGTACCTTGCTAATGTAGGTTGTTCTCTTTAAAAACAAATACTATTATGAATTGTGGGATAAAGGGTACAAATTTTTTAAAAAAATTTACATTTGATTACTTTTGAGGAGCATTTTTATATGCGGTGTGACCAAATAATCTGCAAATTGGTTGGATTTTATTGCTCAGGGTTTCTTTCTGTCTTCTCTCTTAGGGATTGCTAAGGGGTATTTCTCTGTAAAAAAGAAGAAGAATACAAAAAAAATATAAGGGACTTTCGAGACACCATTGGTAACCAACAAAAGAGAGTTGAGTGTTCTTGAATACAAAGGCATTATGCCTACATTTTCTCATCCCTCATGCAAAAGTGAAGCAAATGCATAAATCTTTTCTTCCTTTTATTTTCTCCTCAATGCCCATTCTTGAGAGAAGTTGGCCATGGTAAAAGCTCTCGGAGTTGCCTAAAAAAAAACATTGAAGTACCTTAGATCATACCCCGAAACTCTATATTTTGTTTTCACCTTGAGCACACCTATGCCACCAGCAGATAATTTTTCACACTCCTCAATAAGTTTTAGAGATCATGAACTATTGACTTTTTTATCCTACCCTTCATAATAATATTTGTTAGTATTGAGCATTTCCTACTTGCTTAGGTACATGGTTTTACTTGAGGACAAGCAAAAAGATAAGTGTGGGGGTGTGATAAGAGTCTAAATGAGCATGTTATTTAGGTGTATTTCATGTATAATATTAGCACTTTTCTTGCTCATTTCTCCACTTCGGTTAGTTTTCCTCTAGTTTATTTTTTTTTTAACTCACAAATTATTGGTTTAACATGAGGAAAACCAAGCCAGGAGTGAAGTAGTCGAAGAGACGAACGCGTAGACACAAACGGCTCAGAAAACGGAGTCCAAACGAAGAATCTAGAGCCGGTCAAAGTTTGAAGGAAAACAGGCCACGGTCAATGGACTGCAACCGCCTATTAAGTGGCGGTCCTCTCAGGTGCAACCGCCTGGCGGTCCTCTCAGCCGCAACCGCCTATTAAGTGGCGGTCCTCTCAGGTGCAACCACCTGGCGGTCCTCTCAGCTGCAACCGCCTATTAAGTGGCGGACCACTCACACATAACCGCCCATAATGGGGCGGTCAACAATAGGAAACCGCCTCTTAAGAGGCGGTACAGACTAAAATCAACGCCGGGCTAGTTTCTTCTTCGCGCAGTCGTCGTCTTCAACTTGAATCATCTTATCTATCTACCCCGCCGTCGCCTACCTTATTTCGCTCACGCGTATCCAGCTCCTGTCCCCTGCATTAAATGAAGCAATCAATGCTTCAATCAGTGAAGAAATCAACAGAGGTAATCAATTGCAAGTCTTCTACGTAGTCTTCCTTTCTTCTATAAATAACCATCCACTACAACCTTATACCAGTGCACGGAGAAAACCAGAAAATCACTCACACTCACCTCATCTCATTCTCTTCCAGTAAATCACTCCCGTATATCATTTCACTCCATTAACTCTCTAATTCACCCACTTCACATACAATAACATACGTACATGTACCACTCTTCTTTCTCCTCATTTCTCCATTCACTATTCACGTCTCCGTGCTGTTATTACGTCCAACCTCTGTCAGATTTATTACCAGTTAATATGTCTGGCTAAGGAGGATTTGCTCCGGGCAAGGTTTTTAATTATGGTTTGTTAGCTGTGTAATATATTTCTACCGGTTAAAATAAATTCAGTTTGTTACGATTAAAGTTTTGTTTCTCTCCCTTTTAAATAAATTTCATCGGTTTATTAAAAAGCCTTACTAAGTCTGTTTTTAATTTCATCGGTTAGAAACAGACGGGTTAATTAAGCCGTAAAACTGTAAGAACTTATTTTCATCGTTTAAGTTAATACATGTTGCAAGAATAAAGCCTCATACTCCTCTGCCGTTTACAAGGCTTTTGCTCGAGTTTTCATCGGACCTTGCATTACAGGTAAACGAGTTCTTAAGAGTTTTCATCGGACCTTAAGAAAATTACAGGAATCTTGCCAAACTATTTTATTAAACCGGTAGAGATAGCACAGTTAATTAAATCATATTAAACCTGAACCCGGAGTTCCATTTAATTCATCTGCACTCAGTTTTCTAATCTGCTTAATATTTTCTCTAAAAACAAGTCAATTAACTTCCCCCCTTTTGTGACAAGCTTAGGAACTATTTTATCTCGCTATAAGTCCCACGGTTTGACCCCGGCCGCTTCTGTCTTCTATACTACTGCGACCGGGTTATAATTTGCAGCCCGACGGATATTTTGAGTATTAATTCTTTCTTTTAATAACTACACCTCTTCTAATCACTCACGATAAATCCATTCTGCAAGCGTCGAACCTTTTACCAGAGCACTCGTTAGACAAGGTAACATTCTTTGAAAGTTTCAGTTATGCTCTTTACATGTTGTTAGACTTGTACGTTTTAGATTAATGTTCATTTTTTTTCAAGGCTTACGAAGAAGTGTTCAAAGGTGGTCAGTATGATGATGCTCAAATTGTTGAGATGCTTGAGGAATGGTCGGAGTTCGTCTGCACAAGTTTAATGAATTGATGATCATGAAGATGTTTTGTGAACTTTTTGGAGTATGTAATTGTAACTCTGTACACTTGTGGATGGTGTAATGGTAGATTTGAATTGTAATGTTGTTTTTTATTTGTAATGAAAGTGTGTAAATAAGTGTAATTGCATTGGTTTTGTTAACTCTCAAATTGTGGTGCGTCGTTGGTGTTAATTGGGAGCTTTTATAACTTTTTAAATGTGTGCTGGAGCTCCCTGTATGGATGAAGCTTTATTACAGGTCTCATTGAAACAAATGCGGTGAATATATATATATAAGCTAGGATGGAAAAAAACAAAAAAAAATACCCCTATCTCGGCAGTTCTTAGAGCACAACCGCCGAGATAGACCCATGGGATTGACCGATGCTGAGTTTGACCATGAGTCTATCTCGGCGGTTCTTAGAGAACAACCGCCGAGATAGACTCATGGTCAAACTCAGCATCGGTCAATCCCATAGGTCTATCTCGGCTGTTGTGCTCTAAGAACCGCCGAGATAGACTCATGGTCAAACTCAGCATCGGTCAATCCCATGGGTCTATCTCGGCGGTTGTGCTCTAAGAACCGCCGAGATAGGTACACCTATTTCGGCGGTGCTCATTTCGGCGGTTCACAACCGTCGAAATAGGCCCATTGGAACCGCCGAAATAGGCCTTTTTTCTACTAGTGACCCATGGGCTATTAGGAATTTTTAGGAATTTGTTGGGTTGATTTTGGAATTAAAATAAACTATATATGTATAATATATAGTTATTATGTCATTATGACACTTTGGAGAAATATAGGTGGTGGATCTATAAATACTGAAAGTATATGGGTTAATAAGGATAATTATAACCCTTTGGTGAAATTTGGAGATTCTTAGAATTATATAAGGGTATTTAATAAGATATGTGTATAATATATAGTTTTAATGATATGATAAAACTATATGTTATAAATTGGGCCTAATGGAAATATAAAATATATATGAGGTCTGTTCGGTTATTAAATAAAATAACCATAGTTATACTTTTTATAAGTTAGAAATGTTATATTAAATGGTATATATAACATGGTATAATTAAAGGGGTGATTTTGTAAATAAAGGAAACTATGGTTTATGGAAAAGAATAAGGTTTAATATATGTGCTAATGCGGCAATATATAATAGTTTTGTATAAAAACTATAGGTTATAAGTTAAAGGAAATAAAAATATCATATCAAATGATATTAGTATATGGTATAACATTACATAATGTTATGTGGTCAAAATAGAATTTAAATAAATTCACGGGATGTACCGAAATATTAAAGGTTGGAAAATGAATTTTGGACTAAGGTCTATAATGTTATAAATGTTATAACAATTATATGATATTAATGTGGTTTGAATGGGATTAATATAAGTAGGGATATTCACATTAAATAATGTGACAAACCCTAAATAAATAAGGTTTATAAACTAAGGTATTTATTGATTAAACCTTAGGAGTTGTAACTATACAACATAAAATGTTACAAAATATTGGGATAATAATCTTAATATAAGTTGTATAATATTAATACAACTAATAGGAATAATCATCTAAAAGAAGATGATAAAATGTAACATATAATATAAGAGTTTATTAAACTCACGAAGTTTACCTACGTGGTAAATATATACATACACAAGAATAATGTATATAAGGATGAATATATAATATGGTTGGAAACCATATAATATAATGGTGGTGGTTATTACATGGAAATAGTTTATAAACTATAAGTTATGAGTTTTTGAATGCAAATATTATTTGCTAAGATAATGGATAATATAATACAATGTATTATAATGGATGGTGGGAAAATAATACAATATAATATAATCATGCATGCATACATGCAACTATAGGTTATGTACCTAAACTAGATGGTGGATAAGATTTAAAGAAATATAATGAAATTAAACTTAACAGTCGAAATGTTTTGACATACGAGTTTAGTAACAAAGCCGACTGGTTTAGATAAACCCGTAACAAACAACTGTAGAAAACAGGGATGAACTGTCGGGGTTACTTGTTATTCGGAGATACCGGATGTAGTTAGTCATGGAGACTGACTTATAGTTTTGATACCGTTTAGATCATACTTCAGACAAGGATGCTTGACGAACTAGTGGACTACACAGCGCATCCTAGGTCTTGGTGAACGGTATGTAAAGGGGTTTGATCCGAGTTGTCCTAAGGAAGCTCCTTGGGCTCAGATTTGGTTGATATAACTTGTGTGTTATGTGTGTGGATACATGTATGTGATTAAGTGTTACTGCATTATTTATTATGCACGAGCGTCCTACGGGACTAACACTACGTCGACTATAGATCGACTTATATAAACATACATATACGTTAATGTGATAACATGACGGTTACTTGATATAATATCATAGTATTAATATTAGGTATATGGGAACCTAAGTAAAATACTTAGGGACGAGTCACGACATTGTCGGTCTCTAGAGCATGGATCTCGAACATGTATATAACCTAGATTACTTCTAGGTATGCGTGAGACCTATTGGGCAGCTAATTAATAATTAATCTCCATAAGACTAAGAGCATATCTTGAACATTATGAGAGAGAGATGGTATGAGTTGAGGTGAGGAATCCCGGTGGTTTAGGAACTACTTGGTTGCGCATTTGTGATCACTGAGGGGTACCCGATCGGGTTCCGCTCCAGGTTATACCCAACGAGCCCAAACTGGATCGTGGGTCAGGTGGCTACGGCCTTTATATGGACGTCTTACGAGACATAAGAGAGTCAAGGGCCTCCGGACCTCTGGCGAAATGAGCACCTTTGTGTGTACGGGAGGACTACTGTCCATGGTGAGGTTATCGGGTTGTCCTAACATGACGCCCAACTGATATTAATAATTAAACATGGTTTGGATGGATGGGGCCTTAAAGGCCTAATAAAATTAACTATGAAAACTGTACGCTACGGCGATTGTACATTGTACATATGGATGGGGCTTGAAGGCTAAATTAAATTAAATTAACCAAGGGTGGCATATGCTACGGCGATTGTACATTGTACATTATATTGTTATTATTCGTACGTCGATATACAGTTGTGGTTTGTGATATTAAATGAATGTTTGGATTGGATGGATGGTTAAATGTTTATGAATATTTGGATGGATGATTATGTGTTTTACAGTACTGGCTATAACTGTAAAATGGTAAAGCATGAAACCGATCTAATAATAAGATGGTTAAAATGACAAGTGACCATTAGGGTCCAGGCCCGACATACTCAGCGTCTATCGCTGATACTACACCATTACAGGTTGTTGATTATTGTCGAAGCCGAAGAGCGAGAATAGGGTAATTGGAGTTTTACCTTAATTATTACTGCACATGGAGTTTGTCTATATGACAATGAAGATGGTGAATTGTATTATGGTAAGATTATGTATATTTGAGATTGGGTAGACGCTCACTTGTCGCTATTTATGGTTTATGGACTTAGTATGATGTATAGGAGTTTTCTCGTTATCACGTCGGTTAGTAGTTTGTTTATGTTGGAAGTTGGTTGTAGTTTGGCTTCGTTACTTGCATGGGCAAGTAATGGCCGGTGACACCCGAGTGAGTATTGTTATTAATTCTTCCGCTGTAAGACGTTTTATTTATTGCTACGTGAGAGATTATTACGTGATTATGGAGAGGGGTGTTACAAAAGTGGTATCAGAGCGGAGTACCGCTCTGATGACGAGAAAATAGGTTAAGACAGTGAGCATAGGACTTAGGAAATTACGGGAAAAGGTTGTGAGGTACAAGACAACTCGTCTTAAAAGATATTGTGTTTAGTAACGCAAATTGCGTGATAGGTTAGCCTTTAAGGCAATTCAATATATACTGGTTGTGTACGGTAATATACTGAAATACCCCAAACCTTGATATGTTGTTAAACATTTAAACTATGGTATGTAAAGGCTAAAAGTGCCTTAGAAACATCCGAGTACAATTTAAACCATAGTAAAACACAATTAAGCACTAAGACACAGCTTGAGCAAAAACATGTTCTAAGCTTGGAGTGAACTTGGTTAGGACCCAAAGAGCCTACCAAGACTTAATAATATTCAATTATGATTTAACAAGGCTAAATAAGTCCTTAGGAAACCTTGGTAGACAGTTAAACCAAACAAAACACAAATAAATGCCTTAAAGTCAATAAGAGCAAAAATGTGCTCTAAGCTTAGGATAAATTTGTATAAGACCTAATGGTCATATCTATACCTTATAAATATGTTAATGAACATATTAAATCAATTACTAAAGAAAACCAAGCTTGAAAACAAGTTAAAACACAAAAGTGCTTTAAGGAGTCTTAAAGCACGTTTTTGAAAAATTGTCTTGTAAATGAGTTTTGAATGGCTAAATGTCCATCATTACTCTTTAATTAACATGTGTACTATATAGTATCACATTTGGAAGTCTATATCAATGGGAAATCAAAAATTTCACATCTATGTGCCTTGTTTTAGTGAATAGTAACTTTAATAAGCTAGTTTGTAACATATGTTGTTATAAGTAATTAAATTGGTCAACAAAGACTATTATACCCCTTATGTAATAAAGGGGGCCGGTTTTCTTATATGGGATGACTCCCCTTGTTAATTGATAATATAAGAAAAGATAGCAAAAAGTAAATAGTTACTTTACTTAAATATCTAAAGCTAGCTACTTATCTTCTCAATCTCTTCTTCTTCTTCATTTCACACGGTTCTTCATCTCTCCCAAGCTCCATTCTTGGTTTGCTACAGCCCCCTCTCATTCTTCAACTTCTTTCACTTGTAACTTATGATTCCATGCTCCAAATCAATTTCAAGACTACCCTTGTCTTAGTTGGAGCAATCTCCTCATTTCCCTCTTTTCAAATCTTCAAGAACTCAATTTTGGTGCCATGGAGATTCACCATTGAAGGAGCTTGAGTTCATCTTTTCACATATTGTTGTTCTCCTTTGCTTAAGGTAAGGAAACTAAAGAAAAATGATGTTTCCTTCATGTTATGTGTTGTCCGAAAATTCACCTCACAATGGTGTTTTCACCTTGCTTGTTTTAGCTCCATTTGAATCTTCCAAGGGCTAGGAGGAGTCCTCTCTTGATACTTATTCAAGCTCTCTTTCCATTCCAAGGTAAAACAATCATTTTAATACCTTAAAACAATATATGTAACTAGGGTTTACAATGAGATGAAGCATAATGCTTGAATGCTCATTCTATTATTCGTACATTGTTTAGAAGTTGACAAACAACCAAACACCCTACCGGTTTTACAAGGAAACAAGAAAGAAGTTTGTGAGGAAAAAGAGGTAAACAAGCTATCTCAATGTAGTTTAAATGCCTTAGGAAAATGAGCTTGATTTGCTTAATAAAATACCTAAGGAGCCAAAGGTGAATGACCTAGAAAATGCTCTCAAGGAAACTATTAAGGGGCATATGTGATGTTGAATGTATTTGCAGGTTAAAGGCAATATACTATGTGGAAATTCAGTGTTTAAGGTTTATGCAATTTAAGGGCCTAAGAGCCATGTTATTTAAGGGCCTAAGTGCCAAGCAATTTAAGTTTATGCACTATATTGTGATGTAGTGTAGTTTGAGAATTTAGAGGTGTGTAAAGAACATTCTTTGTGAAGATGAGTGTCTTGGATGGTTAAAGGAGGAAAAACAATATGTTTGTGTGTAAGGAATGTGCATTAAATGATTAAGTGTTTTGGTTGTAAAAGGGTGAAAACCTAGGTGTTTGTGTGTGAGAATACTCTTGGTGGATTTTAGGTGTTCTTGAATGTCTAATGGTGAAAGCTATGTGCTTGGGTATAGAAATGTGCTAGAAGAACCCATGTCAAAATTTAGATAATGTATAAGAAGTTCTAAGTGTTTAAAAAAGAGTTTTGGTGAGTTTGGAAGTGTTGAGAATGGTTAAGTGTTCAACTAGTGGAAGAAGCATGCATTATGGTGTTTAAAGATGTAAAAAAGGTTTTGGCATAGTGGTTATCAAAGGTATGGAACACCACTTAGAAACCTAAGGAGAATATCATAAGTGTTAGGGATTTCGGTATGAAATGAGTAAGTGATTAAGGAGATAGAAAATGAGTTTTATGGATGTTGTATGAGGGTGTGAGTGTACCAAATGATGTTAGGAAACATTATGAGGCTTTAGGAGAAGTTTGGTGAAATTGGTTAAGTGCTTAAAGGCTTAGAAATGAGTGTTTTGCCTTGTCCGAACATCCGTCCGGACATGGACGTTCGGACAGGCCTGTTGCGTAAAAATTTTCAGAGTCTCGACTTGTGTCCGACCTTGGGAAGTCCGGACACAAGTTCGGACGTACCTGTTTCTTCATTTAATTTTCCTCGACCCATGTCCGAACTTCCGAAGTCCGGACACAAGTTCGGACAGGCGTCTGTATTCAGTTTTGAGTCTCGACTTGTGTCCGAACTTGGGAAGTCCGGACACAAGTTCGGACAGGCCACTATATGGACCAAAAACTTTGTTTTAAGGTGGGAAAAGTTGCCTAAAAATGGTGATTACTAAGTAATGATGTTATAAGAATGTTAAGGACATGTTAAGTGAGTTATAATGACAATTTAGTGGGGGAAAGGTTGTATTAAAATGTAAAAGTAAAACAAGTTAAAAAGTGAAGTTATGTAACTAAGTTAACGGGGAAAAGTTATAAGCATTAGACTTTAAACAATCATGTTACCCTGATGTTAATAAAAATACATGTAATGTTGTCAGTTGTTCGAGAATTGCTTGAGGAACATAAGTGGACATGGTAAGTGGACTCCGGTGACAGGTATGGTTTTCTTGCAACGTGTGTCCTACCGGATTACACCGGCTTGTATGCCAACGTGTTTTTCTGTATGTTTGCCACGTTGTAAGATTAAACATGTAATGAGTTTACAGTAATTCATTTATGTGGCGTGTTCAACTCCAATACCATCTAACCTCGGAAGTGTTAACCTTAGTTAACTGAGTCTAGGATCACAAGAGAGTTCGGTATTCGGAGTAAACGACCCGAACCATGGGACGTTCTAACCACGGCTATGCGTGTGTTAATTGTGTGATATGTGTATGTGAATGTAGGGATCTCCCTTGTGTGTTTAACCCAGTTGTAATACTGTATGGTGTGTAGATGTGATAGACTCCATAGTGGGGTTCTAACTAATATCTTAAAGTGAGTATGTACTAACAGTGGTGAGGAATCCGGTTTGGCCGGTCGCGCGTTGTTTGGGAGTGGGTATCCTTCTTAGCCTTACCCTTCTCTCTGTTATGGTTGTTTCCCTCACGGGTTATGATCTCCCATTAGCTTATTCCAAAGCTTAGCTATTCTGACTTATGATCGGTTTAGGGGGAACATGTGTTTGTGTGGTGTGTTCGGGCCTCCAAACCCGAACCATCTTAACTTAAGTTACTCGTCCGACTATTAGGACGGTAATGTGTTGTTGTTGTTGTATAACGAGCTTACCATGAGGGTGACACCAATCTCTAGGCTCACCAGTGAATTAACTATGTTTGGGTCGGTTCCTAAGAGGACCGTTCCCGTTATGTTATGTGATGTTGTTGTAATGCAATTCCTATTGCGATGTTATCATGTGCACGTCGAAACGTGAAAAGTGTTGTTATGTTTTGTTATGTGAGGAATGTTATATGTTGTAAGATATGGAGTGTGTGGATCATAGAAATGAATCCCAGTTTGTGATAAGAGGCGTTTAAGGGTAACCCGATTTAAGGGTAAGTGTCGTCTATTAAGGAAGTAGCTTCATTAGAGGAGGAACACTCTAGGGATAATGAATACCATGAGTGACTTATCAAGTAAGGATTTATTATCCGTTGTTGAGCCCATTGAGGTGAAATGTTATGTGTTGTGTGTTTACAGTTGCATGCATGATTTAAATATAATCAATCGCATGCTAAGACGACAATTAGTTGTGCGTGGCCCGGTAGCATGTGGGCTGCGGGATTACCATACCAGCAAAGGTGCTGAGCCCCTTGGGGGCCACCCTTTCTCTTCTTTTCTTATTTCAGGTACGAAGTGCTGGAAGCCGTTCGAGAGTAGGACGGGGTAGTCGTTGTACATGGGTAATCATTTAAGTGTATATATACACTAGGTGTAGTAAGACCGAAATTGTTATCGGCATCAGTTTATAAATACTCGTACAGTTGAAAGGTGTATGTTGTTGTTGTTAATGAAAAGGGATAGTAATGTGTAGTCACTCGGGAATCTAGTCCATCAGACCGGTACAATGTATATGTAATAGCCTTGTTAGCCACGTGGGTGGTTAACGGCGTGTAACACCAACGAGTTAAGTTATTTGATGAGGTGTGTATTCCGCTGCAGGTTGTTGTTATGTGTTTGTTGTTGGATGGGGTGTTACATATACCGAATATTTATGTGACATACTGTACTACAGATTCTGGGGGAACTAGAGGGCGTGGTACTGAAGAGGTGGAGGCGGTGACCCCGTCATTCCAGGAGTTGCAGAGACGGTTGCTGCTGTTCTTGCACAGCTGGGTACTCAAATAGGAGGAACACCAGCCCACCCGCCACAGCCCAGGGAAACGAACTGGCTGAAGTCAGTTAGCGAGACCCGACCACCTACATATTCAGGGGAGCCAGACCCCGTAGCTTTGGAGAGATTCATAGTTGAACATGAGAAGGCCTACGAGGCTTTACAAGTACCTGCTAACCAGAAGGTTGTCATTGCTTTCCATCTGAAGGATGCAGCCAGCACTTAGTGGAGGTTGGTCAAGGACCATCACCTGGCTACGCCCGACTTTTCGTGGGCTGCCTTTGTAGAGTTACTGAGGGGGAAGTACTACCCAGCTCATCTTAAACAGAAGAAGCGCCATGAGTTCGAGACATTAACCCAGGGAGGTCTGACCGTGGATGAGTACTACGCTCGATTTATTGGTCTACTGGACTTCATCCCCGGTGTGGATTACTCAGAAACCGTTAAGATCGAGAAGTTCCGGGGAGGATTATTGTTTCACATCCAGATGGCGATGGGTGCTACCCTCTACACTACCATCCAGGTATTAACATGAAAGCCATAAAATCTTTACTTACTACATTACCGATTAACTTTATGAGAACTTACCAATGAGATTCCAGGAGGGTGTTACGATGCTGCCTCGAGGACGGAGCTAATGCTCCAGACTCTTGGGGCTAAGAAGAGAAAGAACCCTGAGGGAGAGTCTGAGGGTGGAGGAGCATCTCCAGGCGATGGCCTAAAGAAGGGAAAGTAAGGACTTATCCCATTCTAAATTGTTTACCATATTAAATACCTTATGAATGCTGACCGAAACCTTGAACAGGAAATTCTTTCCAAAGAAAGGGCAGTAGGGTCACCAGGGAGCAAAGGGAAAAGAGCCCGTCCTTCGGTTGACCGGTCCAGCTATAGATGCTCAGCCTTTGAGATCTGCACCTCCTAAGGGTGAGGACACCTACATCTTAAATTGAATTGTGACCTTAACCTTTATATCATCAGATTTTAACTTAAACTAAATATCACCATTAGGCACCGGACAGCCCCAGCGCCATTTCTATTGTAAGCGTTGTGGGAAAGACCATCCTGGGGTCGACTGCAATGGCCGTAAAGTTGAATGTCGGTGCTGCAAGAAGGAGGGCCACAGGGAATTCGAGTGTTGGATGAACCCTGAGAGCCGTAATTACAGGCCACCAAAGAATACTCAGAAGACCTCAGTTGGAGGATCTGGAGTACCATGAGGCAGTCAGGATGGCCAGACATCTACTGATGCTGGAGCCTAGAGAGGCAAGGGAGTAGATAGGGCATGAATACCCTGACTCCATGAGACCGCTGGTGGATGACCTTTGCTTACTTCGTTATGAATTTACCTTGGATGTTAGACAAAGACTTGTTATAAGTATGTGGAGTGTGTCATTGACCACTCGCCTTTTGTGTAAGACTTTGGGATTAGTTGTGTGTACTCAGTACCAATAAGCTTTAAACCTTGACGGATAATATATATGAACAGGATGTTAATGCTTACATTATCATGTAGCCTATACTCGATGACGCAGAGTCGATGAGACCGGTGTTTTCTGAACCAATATTAACACCTGCATGGCGCACTTGCTATTGCAAGCGCTATGACAAGTAAACCACTGAAATTTCCATCTGCCTTGCGCACTTGACAGAGCAAGTGCTACAACTGCAACTGCAACTACTACTTTTAAGTCTTTTATTATATATATACCAAAAAAATGTTTTTCAAACATTTTTACATACAAACCTTGAGATTAGGAACCTATGCAACCCGGGGAAGACCGTTAGTCCGACCATTGCAACTGGAGAAATTATACAACCACTGTGATTGTAAACCACACCAGTTTAATTGTTTGGGAATTTTCAGACAGGGCTTATTAGCCAAATACCATCAGTGTATACCCGCATTTAATGCTAATCACTACCAGTGATAAATGTTTAGTCCTTATGGACAAGCATACCCTTTGTAGATGCACCACCGTCAGTGAGGATGGTTGGGAAGTGGAGAGCCAAGTTGCTCAAGCTATTATGCAATCTGCAATGCATCCAATTAAACGGATGAGGGAACGAATGTGAACTATGGATGAGATATGATCAGGACAAACAGGGAGAAAAGGAATGTGTATTGTACTCAATGAGATCGAATTAAGAGAACCAAGTTTGCTAAATATAGCACAGACTACACTTACAAGCCGGCGTTATGGCTTATGGCACGAATTACCACTGATGCCACAAAGGCAATAGCACTTACAACAAGATAATCGATAACATAAAAAAAAAAGAAGAAAGAGAAAAAGAAAAAAAAGGATATCCATCAAAGGGAGATTGACAACAGAATACTTCACAATAGCCGTGTGACGGACATTACCAGTTTACTAAACGAGACATGGGACGACCGCACTCCGATAGGAGCATGTGGGCCTGACAGACTTATTTATGAGTTAGACGGGTAAGTAGTAATGTATAGTATGGTACCCCATGCAAGTAGACAAGTAATGTTAGGAACACGAGAAGTAGTCAACTCCATACTACGGACAGTAAGACAGGTTACCTCGAAGATGGACGAGAAGAGCCGCAGTTAAACCAACGGGCTAGAGAAATCAAGAACCTTCAACAGAGATCAGTAGATAGTACACAGTGAAGACAGGGAAACCTATCAAGGACAGGAAACCGAAAGAAAGGAACATGAAAACCCATTATGGGCGAATAATATGTAGAATCCTCATAAGGATGGAGCAAATTCTTGCAATCCAGAGGAAATCTACCAGATGATGTGGACAGAAACGCGTGACTACGCAAGGATAAAAGACAAAGCTATATAGTAGCAGTTACCATAAGCAAGGAACAATGGACTGGAATGTACCACTCACATGATAATTCGCGCATCTTATCTGTTTGACTCTTTAGATATTAGCTGCTGAGGGTTTACGCCTCTACACTTTGTAGGACTGAGTGTTTTGGTATTGCACTTGTGCAGTTATTAATCTAGTGGGAATACGGAAAGATGAAATGGATATCAACACGAGTGTGTAAAAAAAAAGAGAACTACAACAGTGTGTTACTCCGGAACAAAACCACCAGGAGACATGGATGACAAACATCATTTATGTGGACAAGTAGGCTGGTACGTCTTAGTATTACAAAGACAAGTGCAAAATGCACTAAGTACTAACAATATCCAATGTCATATTATACCTCAATCTGAATATCAGTGAGAGAAAGCACACGCATGAATGCTAGTGATCCAAACGAGAGGGTACACAACAATGGGAAGAGGCAAATTGAGCCTATGTTCATGGGTCTGCACCTCATACGGAGCGAGTGGGCCCATTAGAACGAACTTGGGAGAGAACACAAATAGTTTAGTGCCTCATCCTTTATGAATTGTGGAGCCCAGAAGGGCTAGAGTCATACCCGTCTCTCTGATATGAGGATAACCCACGAGATGGAGAACTCTTTGAGAGCCAAGTATCCAGCGCTCCTTGTTGAGCTGCTGTTGTATACTTGTGGGGTACGGGGGCGTAACCCTTTTTAAGGGGGGTAGAGCCTCTTGGCTGTGCACATGTGTGCACTAAGTTTTGTTTGTTTCGTATGCATTGCATACAAAGAATTGGTGGTGTGCGGGGCATACGAGGTTGTTTGTTTAGTATGCATGGCATACAATGAATTGTTTCGTATGCATGGCATACAGTGAATTGGTTTTGTTGGTTATGGTTGGTACGCGGGGCGTACGTTGTTTGGGTTGTTTGTGTGTAATGTACACTTGTATGTATGTATCTTATGAGATACCTGTTTGAATGTTGTGTTTACATCCATGTGTGTAACACTTTTCTTATGCTATTTGTGATATATGTATTCATATTGCTTTATAGAATGATTGCATATGGTATCGCCTAGATACGAAATGAATCATTAGATATGGAATGTGGAACGATGGTATGTTATGGACACCTCGGGGAGGTTGTCAGGGTTTGTAGAACTGATAGGAAATGATGGTGCTGATGGATCACCTATATCCATATATGATTGAACTAATGCCACAAAGTGATGGATATGTGCTGTATAAGCGCAATACGATGTGTGTAAATGATATATCACATAGATATACATTATGGGAACAATGGGTAGTTATACATTTATACATACTTACCTATATGATTAAGCGACTTCGGGACGAAGTCTTTTTAAGGGGGGTAGATTGAAATACCCCAAAGTAATAAAACATGGATTAAATATCTAATCACATTGATTAAGGCCTAAACATGCCTTAAAAGTCAACTGCGAACAACAGTGGTCAACACAAAGCAAGATGTTGCACCCTTTGACTGTTTAGGGTAAATAAATACCCAAATGAACTTCTTAGGACCTAAAACTTTGTCCTAAGCTTATTAACACATTAATAAACATATTAAAATCGTTGGACAGCACTCCAACATAAAGAACAAGCATTTACATGCTTCAAGGTCAAGAAGGGCAAAAATGTGCTCTAAGAAAACCTTAAAGGTCTAATGACCTCTAAATGATATAAAATTGGATTCCATGATCAAATATAATATAAGGAACACAAAAAACCGTTCTCAAAGAAAACCAAGCTCAGAAACTCCTTGCGACACAAAATGTGCACTAAAACACCTTAAAGCACGTTTTTGTGAAATTGCCTTCTAAATTGGTTTTTAATGGGCTTAAAGGTCAAAATTACCTTTAAATATGATAATATATCATATTATATCATGTTAGGAATTTAATTCCAGAAATTTACAAATTTTTACAAATTTAATATTAAAATATTAATAAAACCCTAAAAGGGGGCCCGTTTGGGTCAACATTGACTAAGTTGGTCAATGTTGACCATTGACCACGAATTGGACCACATAAAATCGGTTTAGTGTGGCTCATAACAGACCATGTGACATTTCCCATGTGACAATTAAATATACCTCATTACTTTTACATAAAATAAGAAAAAGTATACTTTAACATATAAACATAAAGCTGTCTACCACTTGCTTACCTTACCCATGTGAAGGCTGCCGATTGAGAGCCTCCCTTCTCCTCATTATGCGGTGGCTCCAAGCTAGCCAAGTCAATGCTTGGTGACTCATCTTTCACTAATTGATTAAAGTCACATTATTACTCCATTATTGAATCAATTAGGAATCAATCACCACCACCTTTCTCCACTCATGGCCGGCTGCCTATGGCCTTTGTCTCCATTGAATAATCAACACCAATCAGTCCTTGATGAGTCATCAAAACAATAAGAACATAAACTAAGCAAAAAATGACTTTAAGGACAATTTAGGTTACTCTTCTCCATTTGCTTCATTCCAGCCGAGAGTGCTCCAGCCATAAGCTCTCTTTGGCTCCTCCTTGACCGTAGGTAAGCAGCCAAGTTCAATTGGTGAGAGCTCATGCTCTAGGTAAGCTCCTAAGGCATAAAAATGTCCATTTTCTTCATCTTTCTTTCCTTTTTCCATTGATCTAGACTCCAACCTTTTCTATAAATTTATGTAAAGTGTTTTGGAGGTTAAAGGAAGGATCATTTTCGGATATAACAAGATCTAAGGAGAAAAGTTCAAGTTTTGACCATTTAAGGTAAAAATGTGCTTTAAGCACATATCTCTTCTTCCTTGTGAATTTCGGTTGTAAACCTTGGTTCCCTAGCCTTACTTTCCTCCTTTTCATGTGGATTCAGTTGGTATACAAAGATCTACAAGGAGTAGCTAGATCCATGCCAAAAACACCATTTTTGGCATCTTAAACAAGGTAAATCTTAGCCATCTTCCAAGCTAGCTACCCACGGTTTTGTACCTTGTTTTTAGGAGTGTTTTGATACTCTTTCTTTCTGGAAAAAATAGGGCCGAGGTAGATCTCCAACAGACTTGAAGATCTAAGGTAAAAATTCATGATTTTCATGACTTAAATTACTTCTCATGGTTAGCTCATGTTTGGAGTTTAATCATGTCTTGTTTTCTACATGAAGACAAGTAGATCAAGCTGTGGAGAAATTCTCCTTAAGGTGGCGAGACCAAAAAAGGTCTTAACCTTGCTAAATCAAGGTATAAATCACTTAAATCTACACTTGGTATATTAATATGTGTTTATACATATTTATACATATATGCCGTGAGTGAAGGAGTACATAAAGGTCTTATTTTGACCTTAGGTGATTAAGGAATGGTTTAATAAATTTTATAACTAATTAAACAAGCATAATTGTCAAATTTAAGACATTATGTGGAAGTTTGGTAATTAAATGAAATATGTGTGATGCCAAGATTTATAAGTATTTTTGGGACCTTATGTGTAATTTATTTTAAGCCAATGTTTGTAATAAATGGCCATGTACTTTAGGCCATTTTATTTATGCATTTATAAGCTTTAAATAAGTTTAAGTGGTGAAAATGCATTTCCGAAAAGAAATGGGATCTTAGGTGTAATTAAATTAAATTTGGGGGCTTTATAATAATAAGGCCGAAAATTAGAAGTCAAAAAGGATTTAAAATAAAGTTTATAAGATTATATAAAGTTTTGGGGTTAAATGGTAATTCTAAAAAGTATGGGTGCAAACCGTAATTATTAGGAATTAATGGTCAAGGAAATATTAAGGAGGTCAACCTTGACCATATGGTAGGTTTGACCAAATTAGATAAGTTAAAAAACTTAGTTAAGGTTTTATGATAAGATAAGTATTTTATTGTTACAATTTTATAACATATGTGGTGATTATGTTATTTCCAAAAATAAAGGGTGTATAATGGTATTATAAACACCCATGGGCTATTATGAATTTTTAGGAATTTGTTGGGTTGATTTTTGAATTAAAATAAACTATATATGTATAATATATAGTTTTATGTCATTATGACACTTTGGAGAAATATAGGTGGTGGATCTAATAAATCTGAAAGTATATGGGTTAATAAGGAAATTAAACCCTTTGGTGAAATTTGGAGATTCTTAGAATTATATAAGGGTATTTAATAATATGTGTATAATATATAGTTTTGATGATATGATAAAACTATATGTATAAATTGGGCCTAATGGAAATATAAAATATATATTGAGGTCTGTTCGGTTATTAAATAGATAACCATAGGTTATACTTTTTATAAGTTAGAAATGTTATATAAATGGTATATTAACATGGTATAATTAAAGGGTGATTTTGTAAATAAAGGAAACTATGGTTTTATGGAAAAGAATAAGGTTAATATATGTGCCTATGCGGCAATATATAATAGTTTTGTATAAAAACTATAGGTTATAAGTTAAAGGAAAT
This sequence comes from Limonium bicolor, assembly GCA_023374045.1. Classification (NCBI taxonomy): domain Eukaryota; kingdom Viridiplantae; phylum Streptophyta; class Magnoliopsida; order Caryophyllales; family Plumbaginaceae; genus Limonium; species Limonium bicolor. Next base: position 55,057,300 of record CM041782.1, read on the forward strand.
AAAAATATCATATCAAATGATATTAGTAATGGTATAACATTACATAATTTTGTGGTAAAATAGAATTTAAATAAATTCACGGATGTACCGAAATATTAAAGGTTGGAAAATGAATTTTGGACTAAGGTTCTATAATGTTATAAATGTTATAACAATTATATGATATTAATGTGGTTTGAATGGGATAATATAAGTAGGGATATTCACATTATAATGTGACAACCCTAAATAAATAAGGTTTATAAACTAAGGTATTTATTGATTAAACCTTAGGAGTTGTAACTATACAACATAAAGTTACAAAATATTGGGATAATAATCTTAATATAAGTGTATAATATTAATACAACTAATAGGAATACATCTAAAAGAAGATGATAAATGTAACATATAATATAAGAGTTTATTAAACTCACGAAGTTTACCTACGTGTAATATATACATACACAAGAATAATGTATATAAGGATGAATATATAATATGGTTGGAAACCATATAATAAATGGTGGTGGTTATTACATGGAATAGTTTATAACTATAAGTTTATGAGTTTTTGAATGCAAATATTATTTGCTAAGATAATGGTATATATACAATGTATTATAATGGATGGTGCGAAAATAATACAATATAATCATCATCTGCATACATGCAACTATAAGTTATGTACCTAAACTAGATGGTGGATAAGATTTAAATAATATAATGAAATTAAACTTAACAGTCGAAATGTTTTGACATACGAGTTTAGTAACAAAGCCGACTGGTTTAGATAAACCCGTAACAACAACTGTAGAAAACTGGGTGAACCGGGGGTTACTTGTTATTCGGAGATACCGGATGTAGTTAGTCATGGAGACTAACTTATAGTTTTGATACCGTTTAGATCATACTTCAGACAAGGACGCTTGACAAACTAGTGGACTACACAGCGCATCCTAGGTCTTGGTGAACGGTATGTAAAGGGGTTTGATCCGAGTTGTCCTAAGGAAGCTCCTTGGGCTCGGATTTGGTTGATATAACTTGTGTGTTATGTGTGTGGATACATGTATGTGATTAAGTGTTACTGCATTATTTATTTATGCACGAGCGTCCTACGGGACTAACACTACATCGACTATAGATCGACTTATATAAACATACATATACGTTAATGTGATAACATGACGGTTACTTGATATAATACCATAGTATTAATATTAGGTATATGGGAACCTAAGTAAAATACTTAGGGACGAGTCACGACATTGTCGGTCTCTAGAGCATGGATCTCGAACATGAATATAACCTAGATTACTTCTAGGTATGCGTGAGACCTATTGGGCAGCTAATTAATAATTAATCTCCATAAGACTAAGAGCATATCTTGAACATTATGAGAGAGAGATGGTATGATTGAGGTGAGGAATCCCGGTGGTTTCGAACTACTTGGTTGTGCATTTGTGATCACTGAGGGTACCCGATCGGTTCCGCTCCAGGTTAACCCAACGAGCCCAAACTGGATCGTGGGTCGGTGGCTACGCCTTTATATGGACGTCTTACGAGACATAAGAGAGTCAAGGGCCTCCGGACCTCTGGCGAAATGAGCACCTTTGTGTGTACGGGAGGACTACTGTCCATGGTGAGGTTATAGGGTTTGTCCTAACATGACGCCCAACTGATATTAATAATTAAACATGGTTTGGATGGATGGGGCCTTAAAGGCATAATAAAATTAACTAGGAAACTGTACGCTACGGCGATTGTACATTGTACATATGGATGGGGCTTGAAGGCTAAATTAAATTAAATTAACAAAGGATGGCATATGCTACGGCGATTGTACATTGTACATTATATTGTTATTATTCGATACGTCGATATACAGTTGTGGTTTGTGATATTAAATGAATGTTTGGATTGGATGGATGGTTAAATGTTTATGATATTTGGATGGATGATTATGTGTTTATTACAGTACTGGCTATAACTGTAAAATGGTAAAGCATGAAACTGATCTAATAATAAGATGGTTAAAATGACAAGTGACCATTAGGGTCCAGGCCCGCATACTCAGCGTCTATCGCTGATACTACACCATTACAGGTGTTGATTATTGTCGAAGCCGAAGAGCGAGAACAGGGTAATTGGATTTTTACCTTAATTATTACTGCACATGGAGTTTGTCTATATGACAATGAAGATGGTGAATTGTATTATGGTAAGATATGTATATTTGAGATTGGTAGACGCTCACTTGTCGCTGTTTATGGTTTATGGGCTTAGTATGATGTATAGGAGTTTTCTCGTTATCACGGCGGTTAGTAGTTTGTTTATGTTGGAAGTTGGTTGTAGTTTGGCTTCGTTACTTGCATGGGCGAGTAATGGCCGGTGACACCCGAGTGAGTATTGTTATTAATTCTTCCGCTATAAGACGTTTTATTTATTGCTACGTGAGAGATTATTACGTGATTATGGAGAGGGGTGTTACAGTTATACTCTCCCTACAACTGTCAGACTCCAATGACTGACTGAATACAAACCACATATCCACACAACATGTCAAGCATGCATAGCAACCAAAAATATATTTTTCCCAAATCTCTCAAAGGGGATCCATCCGCAGACAATTAGGCACTAAGTCCTCTCCTAAATCGAGTGATCCCTCAGGTACCGGTCACGTTTGAACACTTACGCTCTCTGGTTCACGGCCGTCATGACATTGAGCACTTACTCTTTCTGGCTCTACGGTCCTTTGGTTATGATCAAAATTCATTTGCAACTCTAGAAAATCCTCAGGCTCCAAAGTGGGTACTCTTCCCTGACCGGACTACTCATATCCGGCGGCCCTTGGACAAATACAAAACACGCACTACAAACGTCCTACAGGTCACTTAGTACCCTTGCTCGTCCGTTGTAATGGTTTCAAAACTATTCAACACCTCCACCGACTCACACTAGCTTCACCTCCATGATTCAACCGAATACCCGTGCCTAGCCATGAAAGATCCACTAGCGCCCGTGGAAGTGGTTTCAAAACCAATCCTCATTCTCAAGTTTGAAGAAAATCATTTGCCAAAATCATTTTGGAAATTCATTTTGAAAGCTTCAATGCAACTCCAAGTTCCAATTTATGTTAGTTTCACCTATTACTAGTGTGATTACTTGTGGCCATTTATACGGAGCTTCAAGAGTCATTCAACCCCAATGTGATCAGCATTGGTGTTGAACTATCCATGAAATACCCCATAAATTAATTTAAATTAATTTAGGGGATTTCTTTTGGTAAACCCTAAATGAAACTATTAAATATTAATTTATTATATGGTATTACGAATTTAATAGTGAGATTTATAAGTCAATAAATCTTGGGAAAATTTCAAGACACTCCAATTATATTATAAAGATTTTAGAAATACTTTGAACATTGATTTAAGGCTTAAAAGTCAAAATAAAATCATAGAAACCTTGAAGCTTCAAAAGCCTTGCTAGGATTGACTTTTTGAGAATGGTCAAATCAGGCCATGAAAACTATACCAATAAAAAGGTTATGGAAAACCAAGAAGATCGATAAAAAGAACGTTAAAAACGGATCATCCTAGCAAAGTTATGATAAATTGAAGTTTAGAGCCAAAATTTTGATGGATGCTGACGTGTCCAGGGCTAGGGACACGTGTCGCGCCCAGTCAGCACCGGGTCACTCAATCGGTTGAGTTTCCAGCGGTTTTGGCATGTCATGGGGCGATCTTTAGACACCTATATCTTTTTCCCTACTCCACCATTTGGTATGCCGTTTGTTTCATTCGATTCTCCTATCTTTCCTCTTTCCAACCATTACTCACACACCATCTAACTCCTTCTACAATGATCGGAAAGTTGATCCAAAGTTGCCTCCTCGCGAGTTCGTAACCCAGAATTCCGGTTTTTCCTGAGATCGGGTAAACTTCGTCACGCCATAACTTCTTCATTTCTCATCCAAATTTCGTGTTCTTTAGCTTGTTTTGAAGATCTCTAATCCCTCTATAACTTTCATGTTGATGGCCAAGGCTGATTCGCACTGGTTTGGGAGATAAATCTGTCTAAAGTTGCCTACTCGATCACGGTGGTAATTCTGCCCAGTTCATCCCGAAACCAACTAGGTAAACACGGATCTTGTGGGATCTGTAACTTTCTCCCTAGTTCATCAAAATCAATGATTCTTCCACTAACATCTAGAGTTACATGTCTAGTTTGGATTGTGATAGGTTCCATGAATCAAATCTCTCTCAGTTGGTGCGAGTTGATTCGAGAAGAGGCATACCTGAACCGCACATAAAATACCGATTTCCAGAATTCTCGATTTGGTTTCACCCCGTTAATGCAATTCCGGTAAGTTTCTGATCAAATTGCTCCGTTGATGCCATTCGAAATTTCATCACCGATCAAACCCACATGCCAATTTAGTCTATTATGCATTACAATGGGAGAATTTGTATGAATTGCAATCGAATTAAATTTTGTACCGAAATAAACCCTAACTCTCGAATCGATTTGAAACTTGATATACTGCATTATAATTGGGGAAATCGGTACCATTAGAACCGGAATTTGATTACGAATCGATAGGAACAAGAATCACTCGATTTCGTTCTGTAGATTGTGAGAAAAACGAGATTTAGTACTCGATCCCCTTATTACCTTCGCTGATGAACTCGGAGTACAGGGGCCGTCCGATCTCGCTTTAAGAGATTGGACGGCCGAGATTAAAACATTCCAGAATAAGTTTATAAAGTTTTTATAAATTCCAGAATAGTCTTAACTTGTTGGGTTAATTTAAATATCTTCCCGAATGTATTTTGACTTGAAATTTTAACCATAGATTCCTTTAATCTAGTTTATTTTGATGTAAATTAATATGGGTTTTGAGTTTTTAAACATAAGTTATGATTTTTGCAAGTTACGAGTATTATGGAATTATTTGGGTAATTTAAAAAGATATTTTTATGAAATAAAAATTTTATAATATGTCTAAAATGTTATAGTTATTATATATTAAATTTGGGAATTTTTGGACAAGGGTAAATAGGTTTAAAAATTATGTTTATGGAATTTTCATAAGAATAACTTATAATATATGGTTTTAATGTAACAAAAATTAAAGTATGGTTTGTTAATAAGCTTTTTAGGTTGGGGAAAAATTAAACCTAAATTAACATTTTACATCAGTATGTTATAAATATTTTGGGTATTATCTTTTAGGTGAAGTAAAAGTTGTTTACACATAAATATACTTATATGAGAAAATAAAATAGGAACTTATATTAAATCGAGGTATTAAACTAAACTACATATTATTATTATTGAGGTTAATATGCTTAATTAAACGAGGGCAAACACTTTATTTTATAAACCATATATCAGTTGTGGATATGTCTAAAAGGTATTAAATATAATTAAATACAATAAGAATTTCTTAAAGAATGTTTTGGATAAATCCTAAGGAAAATATAAGTGTATATATAAATACATTAGAAGTAAATAAAAGTAGTAACATACCTTATGGGAAACGTATTAAGAGGGAAAAATTGGGATAAACCTTATTCATACGTGACACTTAAAAAAAACAAGTATCAAATGTTAATGTGACATCTAGGTGGACTATTAGGGGGAAATACATATCTTAAACCTTGAATAGGTGATAAAGTAAGTTAGCCAAGCGTAACCAAAGGGTTTAATTAAACTAAACCTATAATCAGGAGTGGGTAAATGGAATAAGTTAAGTATGCATTAAAGATTTAATTACGAGATCTAGCCAGATCCCTAGGAGGGAGTAACTGTAAAACAAACTATAGACTAATAGAATGGAGGATGTGTAGCATTATAGTACCTTAACTAATCAATGCTTGGAATACTTTAATTATAGGTGATTAGTGGAAGTAGTTCGCATTTTCAAGTTTGGTTACTGCTACTACATATACCAGGTACGACTTCTCGTACTCAGATGCTTTTGGTGACGAATTTTATGGAATGTTTTGAGAAACGCTAAATGAGTTTGAATGAATCTTGAAAGGAAATTGTTTGTGTGACTAACTCAGCCTGTTGTGACTGACTGAGCCTTGAATGTACAACTTTCATGATTATTGGTTCCTCTTCTGGTTTCTCATTAGATATTAACTGCTGAGGGTTTACGCCTCTGCACTCTGTAGGACTGAGTGTTTTGGTATTGCACTCTGCAGTTAATATCTAGTGGGAATATGGGAAATGTCAATCTTGGTATTGGGTATGGATTCTTTCTATTAAGTGGTGCACACACTTTTCACCGATGACTGAGAACGGGTCGGTGGCAGCGGAGGTCTGCTATACCTCGTCCAATGGACAACTGACAGCGGAGGTCTGTTTACCTCGTCCTTGTGACAACTGACTGGCGGTGGGGGCCATCTCTCCCAATTGGTTTTATTCCACTCTTGAGTTATGGGTTCTTGGATCTTCTTTCATTCCTAGTCCTTGTGACTACTTGGGTCTTTCTAATCCTAATTGGAACTGAATCTAACTTAAGCAATGGATGTTCACTAACTGGCGTGGTTTCTTTTATTGGCTCACTTTACTTCTTGTTATTTATCTCTATCCTTGACTTGTTACCTTTGACTTGGTGTTTGGATGTGCCTTGTTCTTCTGTTTTGTTTTAAGCTTTGGCTTCATTATTGTTTATTTTAAGAGTTTGTTTAAACTTTGTTTTGGAGAGTTGTACCAGTTCCATTCCAGGGAACTGACTCACCCCTCCCGGGGTGGGCTGCTTGGTTTCATCTTGCAGGTACGAATTGTTATACAGGTGGCCACGAAGAGAGTGAGTGTATGGGATGGGAATTAGGAATTTTGGAGAGCTATTGTATTTTGTTATTATTACTTTTATGTTATGTTTTCTCGAGTTCAGACCGTAGCATTTGTAATATCATAAGTTGTAATTGGTGAGGTTTGGTGCCGGGTGTTTGGAACCCGATGATCTGTAATCGCCTTAGTATTTTATTTCTGCTGCATTTATGATAAATAGGGGCGTTACAGAAAGTGGTATCAGAGCGTAGTTACGCTCTGAGCCCGAGAAAACAAGCCGAGTGAAATACTTAGAATATAGGTGCCCTTAAAACTGGGAATGGGGAAGGGGTAGAATTGGGAAGTGAGGATTCCAGAAAGGTACGTTACCCTTACCCCATACTTGACCTTATTTACATTACTCATGAACACTCTAAGTACATACCGTCCCTGGGTAGTTATGAAACACTTGCACGTTACTACATAGATGTCTAGATTTAGCATACAACTTCTGAACAACAAACACCATCCTTAGCAGCTAAATGTCTCAAAGAGGAGGAAGAGGAGGACGAGGAGCGGGACCCCCAGGTGGTTACGGACCCGATGCTGTTACCCCTGAGGTCATAGCTCAGATTGTGACCGCTGCATTAGCTCAGCAGCAGGCTCAGATCCCTCAACCACCGCCACCACCACCCAACGGTCCACGAGAGTTTAACTGGTTAAAAGCGGTCAACGATCTTCGTCCCCCAGCCTATGAAGGCCAGCCAGTACCGAAAGCTCTGGAGAAATACATCGCTGAGATTCAAAAGGCTTTTACCTCTCTACATGTCCAGCAGATCGCCAAGTGGACATAGCGGCCTACTTTCTCCAAGGGCCAGCTCATCGATGGTGGCAGACAGCCAGAGCCGAGCTGACCGCCCAAGCGAACTTTGATTTCCAAGCTTTTCTGGTGGCCCTGAGAGCTAAGTTCTACCCATCCTACCTACAGAAGAGGATGAGAAGTGAATTTGAGCAGCTGAAGCAAGGGACTTCTTCTGTTGCTGAGTACTATGACAAGTTTGTGGAGTTGCTTGCTGTCATTGGAGAGGGAGCTTACGCTCCGAGGTACCTGGTGGATAAATTTCATACTGGCTTGAACTTCAGGATCATGACCATGATCGGTTCCACCAGGGGAAAGACTTTACAGGTATGGAATATGACTTTGGAATTTCTGGTTCGATAAGATTTTCCCACTAACACATATTGTAACGACAGGAACTAGCTGATGATGCAAACGACTGCGAAACCACCATTGCCTATCAGGATTCTGTGCTAGGCAAGAGGAAGGGAGATGCTGGAGGAGGTAGTGGAGGAAACTCTTCCCAGAACTATGAGAGGAAGGGCAAGTTCTACAAGGGGAAGAATGAAAAGGCCATAGTCCCTTACATACCGATGCTGAGCCAATCCGCTCCCAGCCACCTAGTGGTAAGATAAACAGAATCTACAATGTGGTTACATATTGCTATCACGTACTGACCTTGAATTGGAACAGGAAACCAACCCGTAAGAAGATACTTCTGCAGGAAGTGTGAGAGGGACCATCCAGGAAAGGAGTGTGACGGAACTCTGGTGACGTGTCACCACTGTGGCAGGAAGGGGCATAGATCCTTTGAGTGCTTCTCGAACCCGGATTCCAGGAACTACAAGCCACGCACCGGGTCAGCGACTAAAGCCCCAGCCTACTACTAATACAATGGAGGAGGAGGTAGAGGTGGCACCGGAGGTGCTGGACCATCTACCCATCGCCCTGCCCAGAACTACCCTCAGAGGCCAGGCAAAGCACCAGCTCTCAACCTGGTGGACCGTGTCGAATCAGCGAGTGATGACCCGAGTTCACCTGGTGAGGACTACTTTCCTACTGAAGAAGCTTAGACCTTCGTTTGCTTTCATTTCTTCAAGTAATTTTTCCTCTGCATTGTAAAGGGATGAACTATAAATCCCTCTTTCTTTTACATCTTTGTGCTAAGACCAGTTTGAACCTTGACTTGTTTACTTAATGGCAATTGTTGTTTTCGTTCAGCTTTCGATATTTGCTTTCCTGTATTGCCTATTTCCACACCCACCATTCCCTTTGAAGCCAAACCACACCCACCAGAGAAGTGTGAGATATTGAGACCTGGGATGGTCTTATTACGAGAATTTTTGACCCCAGCTGACCAATATGCATTGATCCTCAAGATCAGAGAATTAGGTGTGAAAGGAGGAAACTTTTACACCCCTACCTTCAAGAACGGTGCAACCATGAAGGTGAAGATCATGTGCCTAGGTAAGAAGTGGGACCACACCACTAGAAGCTATGAGAGGTGGAGGTGCCACCAATTCCAGGAGAGTTGCAGACCATCATTGGAGCTGCAGTTAAAACAGCCCAGGAATTGGAGGATGAGCCCGTCCCAGACCTAACCTCAGACGTGTGCATCATCAACTTCTATGGGAAAGAAGGTAAGCTAGGAATGCATCAGGATAGGGACGAGTCTCTGGAGTCCATCACCAGAGGAGTTCCAGTGGTGTCCATATCACTTGGAGACGACGCGGAATTCCTATTTGGAGATCAGAAGAATGGATCTTGCTACAAAGATCCTCCTGAAGTCGGGTGATGTGCTGATATTCGGGGGAGCAGCCAGACTTATCTACCATGGGGTGAAGAGAATTAAGCCCCACACAGCCCCCACATCCATCATCAACCAGACCCACATGAAACCTGGCCGTTTAAACCTGACCTTTAGACAGATCTAGCCTTGTAATTTATGCAATTTCAGCATTGTAATCATTAAAATGCTCATGAAGACCTTAATAAGATGGAAATCTTATAAGTTTGTTTCGTCGTTGTAGGGGTTGGGAACTCAGAGATCAGGTTGATGTGTTGAACCAGGCTCAAGCGAAGAGCAATGGGATGGTCATCACAGGTATAACTACTAGCCTGATTTATTACCTTGGAAGTAATGCCTGAGAATCTTAGAATTTACTCTGTGGTTTCAGGCACGTTCTTAATTAATGAGGTGGAAGCCACTGTTCTGTTTGATTCTGGAGCCTCCCATTCATTCATATCCCAGGCATTCCATGCTAAGATAGATGCCCCTACAGAGGATATCCATGACTGCTCAGTTTTATTGCCATCCAGAGAGTTAATCAAGTGCAGTAAGCAATGTAAGGACTTGAATATACGCATCAAGGGAGCAGATTTCCTCTTTGATGCCATTGTCTTCCCTGGCATGGGGTTCGACATAATTGTGGGCATGGACACACTACAGCGATACAGAGGTAGGCTCACTGTGCAGAGCATCGTCTCCTCTTGAAGTCAGCTACAGGGATCACAGTATCATACCGAATGCAGCCCAAGCAGCCGACTGTGAAGGTTGTATCGGCATTATCCCTGATGAAGGAGGTGTCCAAGGGAGCGACCGCCTACTACTGTTATGCCCAGGATCTGAGGACAGATCCAAAGTTCAAGAGTGACGTACCTGTTGTGTCGGAGTACCCCGACGTTTTTCCGGAGGAGTTACCTGGACTACCACCATTGAGGGAGGTTGAGTTCAACATCGACCTCATACCTGGTACAGGACCGATTGCCAAAGCACCCTACCGGATGGGCCCTGCGGAGATGGGAATTGAAGAAACAACTGCAGGAGTTACTAGATAAGGGTTTCATCCGACCCAGTGTCTCACCTTGGGGTGCTCCTGTGCTGTTCGTCAAGAAGAAGGACGGAAGCATGAGATTATGTATTGACTACAGGGAGTTGAATAATGTCACGATCAAGAACAAGTACCCACTGCCCAGGATCGATGACTATTTGACCAGCTGAAGGGAGCGAGGGTGTTTCCAAGATCGATCTGCGTTCCGGATATCATCAGATAGCAGTAGCTGAGCCAGATATAGAGAAGACAGCTTCCGAACCAGATACGGCCACTACGAGTTCACAGTGATGCCGTTTGGACTGACTAACGCACCAGCGAGATTCATGGATCTGATGCAGAGGGTCTTTCAAGCCCAGCTAGACAAGTCAGTGGTCGTATTCATAGACGATATTCTGATCTTCTCCAAGAGTAGGGAGGAACATGAGCAGCATTTGAGAACAGTCTTGGAGACTCTGAGAGAGAGGCAACTCTATGCCAAGTTCAGCAAGTGTGAATTCTGGCTGGACAAGGTATCATTTCTTGGTCATGTGATCTCAGCTGAGGGAGTTTCAGTGGACCCAGCTAAAATTGAGGCGGTGAAGAGCTGGCACAGACCTCGCTCAGTGACTGAGATTCGGAGCTTCCTTGGGTTGGCTGGCTATTATAGACGCTTTGTGAAGGATTTCTCCAGGCTAGCCAAGCCCTTAACCTCTCTGATGAAGAAGGATAGCCCGTTTGTATGGACAGAGGCATGTGAGGTCTCCTTTCAGGCACTGAAGGATGCTCTGACCACAGCTCCTGTATTGGTGATCCCGAGGGAAATGAGGGATTCGAGGTTTACTGTGATGCTTCAGGCAAGGGGATCGGTGGAGTATTGATGCAAAATGGCAGAGTCGTGGCTTACGCTTCTCGACAGCTGAAGAAGCACGAAGAAAATTATCCCACACATGACCTTGAGCTCCTCGCCATAGTTTTTGCCTTGAAGATCTGGCGACACTACCTGTATGGAGCCACGGTCCGAATTATGACAGATCATAAGAGTTTGAAATACATCTGGACCCAGAAGGAGCTGAACTTGAGACAGCGACGGTGGATCGAGCTACTAGCTGATTATGATATCGACCTCCAGTACACTGAGGGTAAAGGTAATGTCGTGGCAGACGCTCTGAGCAGAAGAGCACATTCACTTCTTGCTCTCATAGAGACGACCACGATAGCTGAGGAGGTATATGCAGCTCAGGACAGTGATGTGTATCTACAGGGTATCAGGCAGAAATTAGCAGATGGGTTGACTGATGGTCTGAAGTATGACTACGAGCTAGACAGCGAGGGACACCTTCGAGTCAGAGGCAGACTCTGCGTTCCTCAGGATGCGACAGAACTTCAGACCAGGATTCTCTCTGAAGCTCATTCCTCTACATTGTCAGTACATCCTGGAGCCACCAAGATGTACAAGGATTTAAAGAAGTTATTCTGGTGGAGCGGGATGAAGAGGGATGTAGCAGACTTCGTCTCGCGATGTCTCACCTGTCAGAAGGTGAAGTTCGAGCATCGGCGACCAGGAGGCCAGATTCAGTCATTACCGGTACCGTGCTGGAAGTTTGACGATATTAGTATGGATTTTGTGGTCGGTCTCCCTCCAGCTAGAGGTGGATTGAACACAATTTGGGTGATAGTGGATAGGTTAACTAAGACAGCTAAGTTCATACCTATAAAGGACACATGGAAGGTGCCCAAACTAGCTGAGGTGTTCACCACGGAGCACATCCGGTACCATGGGGTACCGAAGACGATCGTCTCCGATCGTGATGCACGTTTCCTTAGTAGATTTTGGCGTCAGGTGCAGGAGGCATTTGGTACTCAGTTGCGACTTAGCACAGCCTTCCACCCTCAAACAGATGGGCAGACCGAGAGGACGATTCAGACACTGGAAGATATGTTGAGAGCGGTCGCCTTAGACTATCAGGGGAGTTGGGTAGAGCGTCTACACTTGGTAGAGTTCTCCTACAACAACTCCTATCACTCGTCTATCGGCATGGCCCCATTTCAGGCTCTGTATGGCAGACCGTGCCGGACACCTTTATCATGGAGTGACCCTGCTGATACAGTTTTGATTGGTCCAGAGTATATTCAGAGACTACAGGATGACATCAGAGTTATTCAGCAGCACATGAGGGCAGCGCAGTCTAGGCAGAAATCTTACGGGGATCAGCGTACCAGAGAGCTTGAATTTCAGATCAGTGATATGGTTTTCCTACGAGTCCGATGAGAGGTATCTTCAGATTTGGGATGAGAGGAAAGCTAAGCCCTAAGTATGTTGGTCCGTACAGGATTACGGAGCGCGTGGGCCCAGCAGTATCGACTAGACCTACCAGCGGAGTTGGGGAAGGTACATGACGTGTTTCATGTATCTCAGCTGAAGAAGTATGTACCTGACCCTTCTCACGTGCTACAGCCAGAGAGATTAGAGATTGAACCTACACTGAGATATGAGGAGACTCCCATTCAGATCCTGGACACGAAGGTCCGGGAAACGAGAGGCAGATCAGTCAAGCTAGTGAAGGTTCTTTGGGAGCATCATGGGGTTGAAGAAGCTACTTGGGAGACTGAGGACTCTATGAGAGTGAAGTACCCACACCTATTCCCATGATATTTCCTTGTATTCTTGCCTTTACTGGGTTCTTGTTCATAGCGGTACGAGGGCGTACCTTGGCTCTTTTCGGGGGGGGGGGGGGTAGTGCATACTCTTCCTTCGTCACCTCATCCAGATTATGCCCTGTTTGTTTTGTTAGTAGAATGATGGAGAGGTGTATGCATGTACTTGATTTATACATTGTGTGATTCTTGATTTCTATTTATGAAATCTTGGTTTTGGTCTGACGATGAATAATCTTGCGTGGAATTTGGAAATGGAATGAGTGGAAATAGATTGTGGGAGAAGTTACAATTGGTAGGATTGGTATGGAATTTTGGTTGGGATTGTTATTGGATGAACATTCTGGTAATTCTTGACAGCACACCTGATGTGGTGTGAGTAGCTACTAGTTGGCGTTAAACTTCGGGACGAAGTTTCTTTTAAGGGGGGTAGACTGAAATACCCCATAAATTAATTTAAATTAATTTAGGGGATTTCTTTTGGTAAACCCTAAATGAAACTATTAAATATTAATTTATTATATGGTATTATGAATTTAATAGTGAGATTTATAAGTCAATAAATCTTGGGAAAATTTCAAGACACTCCAATTATATTATAAAGATTTTAGAAATACTTTGAACATTGATTTAAGGCTTAAAAGTCAAAATAAAATCATAGAAACCTTGAAGCTTCAAAAGCCTTGCTAGGATTGACTTTTTGAGAATGGTCAAATCAGGCCATGAAAACTATACCAATAAAAAGGTTATGGAAAACCAAGAAGATCGATAAAAAGAACGTTAAAAACGGATCATCCTAGCCAAAGTTATGATAAATTGAAGTTTAGAGCCAAAATTTTGAAGGATGCTGACGTGTCCAGGGCTAGGGACACGTGTCGCGCCCAGTCAGCACCGGTCACTCAATCGGTTGAGTTTCCAGCGGTTTTGGCATGTCATGGGGCGATCTTTAGACACCTATATCTTTTTCCCTACTCCACCATTTGGTATGCCGTTTGTTTCATTCGATTCTCCTATCTTTCCTCTTTCCAACCATTACTCACACACCATCTAACTCCTTCTACAATGATCGGAAAGTTGATCCAAAGTTGCCTCCTCGCGAGTTCGTAACCCAGAATTCCGTTTTTCCTGAGATCGGGTAAACTTCGTCACGCCATAACTTCTTCATTTCTCATCCAAATTTCGTGTTAGCTTGTGATATTTAATCCCTCTATAACTTTCATGTTGATCCAAGGCTGATTCGCACTGGTTTGGGAGATAAATCTGTCTAAAGTTGCCTACTCGATCACGGTGGTAATTCTGCCCAGTTCATCCCGAAACCAACTAGGTAAACACGGATCTTGTGAGATCTGTAACTTTCTCCCTAGTTCATCAAAATCAATGATTCTTCCACTAACATCTAGAGTTACATGTCTAGTTTGGATTGTGATAGGTTCCATGAATCAAATCTCTCTCAGTTGGTGCGAGTTGATTCGAGAAGAGGCATACCTGAACCGCACATAAAATACGATTTCCAGAATTCTGATTTGGTTTCCCCGTTAATGCAATTCCGGTAAGTTTCTGATCAAATTGCTCCGTTGATGCCATTCGAAATTTCATCACCGATCAAACCCACATGCCAATTTAGTCTATTATGCATTACAATGGAGAATTTGTATGAATTGCAATCGAATTAAACTGTACCGAAATAAACCCTAACTTCGAATCGATTTCGAATGATGTATTACTGCATTATAATTGGGGAAATCGGTACCATTAGAACCGGAATTTGATTACGAATCGATAGGAACAAGAATCTCGATTTCGTTCTGTAGATTGTGAGAAACGAGATTAGTACTCGATCCCCTTATTACCTTCGCTGATGAACTCGGAGTCTGGGCCGTCCGATCTCGCTTTAAAGATGGACGGCCGAGATTAACATTCAGAATAAGTTTATAAAGGTTTTATAAATTCCAGTAAAGTTTAACTTGTGTTAATTTAAATATCTTCCCGAATGTATTTTGACTTGAAATTTTAACCATAGATTCCTTATAATCTAGTTTATTTTGATGTAAATTAATATGGGTTTTGAGTTTTTAAACATAAGTTATGATTTTTGCAAGTTACGAGTATTATGGAATTATTTAGGTAATTTAAAAAGATATTTTTATGAAATAAAAATTATATAATATGTCTAAAATGTTATAGTTATTATATATTAAATTTGGGAATTTTTGGACAAGGTTAAATGGGTTTAAAAATTATGTTTATGGAATTTTCATAAGAATAACTTATAATATATGGTTTTGAATGTAACAAAAATTAAAGTATGGTTTGTTAATAAGCTTTTTAGGTTGGGGAAAATAATTAAACCTAAATTAACATTTTACATCAGTATGTTATAAATATTTTGGGTATTATCTTTTAGGTGAAGTAAAATTTGTTTACACATAAATATACTTATATGAGAAAAATAAAATAGGAACTTATATTAAATCGAGGTATTAAACTAAACTACATGTTATTATTATTGAGGTTAATATGCTTAATTAAACGAGGGCAAACACTTTATTTTATAAACCATATATCAGTTGTGGATATGTCTAAAAGGTATTAAATATAATTAAATACAATAAGAATTTCTTAAAGAATGTTTTGGATAAATCCTAAGGAAAATATAAGTGTATATATAAATACATTAGAAGTAAATAAAAGAGTAGTAACACCTTATGGGAAACGTATTAAGAGGGAAAAATTGGGATAAACCTTATTCATACGTGACACAAATAAAATATATCAAATGTTAATGTGACATCTAGGTGGACTATTAGGGGGAAATACATACTTAAACCTTGAATAGGTGATAAAGTAAGTTAGCCAAGCGTAACCAAAGGGTTTAATTAAACTAAACCTATAATCAGGAGTGGGTAAATGGAATAAGTTAAGTATGCATTAAAGATTTAATTACGAGATCTAGCCAGACCCCTAGGAGGGAGTAACTGTAAAACAAACTATAGACTAATAGAATGGAGGATGTGTAGCATTATAGTACCTTAACTAATCAATGCTTGGAATACTTTAATTATAGGTGATTAGTGGAAGTAGTTCGCATTTTCAAGTTTGGTTACTGCTTCTACATATACCAGGTACGATTTCTCGTACTCAGATGCTTTTGGTGACGAATTTTATGGAATGTTTGAGAAACGCTAAATGAGTTTGAATGAATCTTGAAAGGAAATTGTTTGTGTGACTAACTCAGCCTGTTGTGACTGACTGAGCCTTGAATGTACAACTTTCATGATTATTGGTTCCTCCTTTCTGGTTGTCTCATTAGATATTAACTGCTGAGGGTTTACGCTCTGCACTCTGTAGGACTGAGTGTTTTGGTATTGCACTCGTGCAGTTAATATCTAGTGGGAATATGGGAAAATGTCAATCTTGGTATATTGGGTATGGATTCTTTCTATTAAGTGGTGCACACTTTTCACCGATGACTGAGAACGGGTCGGTGGCAGCGGAGGTCTGCTATACCTCGTCCAAGTGGACAACTGACAGCGGAGGTCTGTTTACCTCGTCCTTGTGACAACTGACTGGCGGTGGGGGCCATCTCTCCCAATTGGTTTTATTCCACTCTTGAGTTATGGGTCTTGGATCTCTTCTTTCATTCCTAGTCCTTGTGACTACTTGGGTCTTTCTACTCTTAATTGGAACTGAATCTAACACAAGCAATGGATGTTCACTAACTTATGTGTGGTTTCTTTTAATTGCCTAACTTTACTTCCTGTTATTTATCTTATCTTGACTGTTACCTTTGACTTGGTGATTTGGATGTGCCTTCTATTTGTTTGTTTTAAGCTGACTTCAAGTTATTTTAAAGTTTGTTTTAAACTTTGTTTTGGAGAGTTGTACCAGTTCCATTCCAGGGAACTGACTCACCCCTCCCGGGGTGGGCTGCTTGGTTTCATCTTGCAGGTACGAATGTTATACAGGTGGCCACGAAGAGAGTGAGTGTATGGGATGGGAATTAGGAATTTTGGAGAGCTATTATATTTTGTTATTATTACTTTTATGTTATGTTTTCTCGAGTTCAGACCGTAGCATTTGTACCGTTTTATTTTCAATTTATTTCATGTTAGTCGGTTCCGTTTTATTTACTTATTCTATTTTCCTATTCGTTTTATCTCGGTTCATGCTATTTCGTTTCTTGTTTATCTTATCTCATTTCATTTTCTTGATACTTTTACTTGTATTCTCTTTATTATAATTTTCATCATTTTATGTACATTTTCACCATCATATCCCATAATTTCATGCCATCAGATGAACTTTTTCATTGTATAGTATACTTTCTTGTAAAAACAACAACATTTTTAGAGAAGCCTTTGGTCCTGAGTTTGAATCCCAGTAGAGCGTTTTTTGTCCCTTTTATTATCATTTTAGTCCATGTCGCAGCTTAAACTCAATGTTCCCCACGTATGTATTGAGTTCTGTCGTAGCACAATTGGTGGAAGCATGTGAGCTGGACACTAGAGGTTGTCGGTTCAAGTCATGGGAAGAGGCCAAAACCCATTTTATATTTTTTAGAGGCTGTCAAACGTGGCCCATGTCTCACGTTGGGGTCCGATTTTTGCTCCCAAATAAGACCCATTTTTATTAATTAGTCCATATAAAAGAAAACAGGTGGCCCTGTCTACAGAACCCTAACCTCTTATCTATAAAACAAACAAGGAATAAACCCTACAGTACCCCCGGTCGTCTTCCCACTAGTAAAAACTACTGCTAAAAAATGACAGTTTATTGAAGAACCGTATCTTAAGCATGGAGGGGCGCGCGCGGGGGTAGAATACTAGTTAAAACGACGGTTTGTGTAACCCGTCGTTTAACACTGCTTGAATACGCGCCGCCACTAACCTTAAACTACGGTTAACGTTAAACCGTCACTTTTATTACTTATTATAAACAACGGTTACAAATAACCGTCGTTTTATGTATTTGGATCATCGTACGGGGTTCTTAAAAGACGCTTTACTTTGACCCGCCTCTTAAACCCTAATATTTCCTATTCATCACCCGCGCGCCATATTTCTTTCTTCTTCCTCATTCTGAATTAAGCCCCCGAAAGCTAATTCGTTCTCTCTCGATCAACCGTTGTCCCCGTCTAAAAATTGTTGTCGTCGTTCTTCCTCCATTGTCGCCACCGTATCATAGTCGTCGTCAGTCCATCCACCACCGCACATTCTTACATCTGGTAATCGTCGACATGCGCGTAGTTCTGGTAATATATTCTGATCAGCTTATAATCTACGATCTTTTCCCCTTGTGAAATTAGTAAGCTAGGCTGTTAAATTTGTATATATTGACAATGGAACTGATTATATAGCGTGAATTATTCGGTTCTGTACCGATGAATTATGTCAATTCTGTCTTAATAATGCTGTGCCCTGTTTCTGATGAATTAATCGGGATGTGATATAGTATATACTTATTACAGTATAATAGTAGTAACTGGAATATATAAATGTAGGTTAGGAGTTAGGACCATTGATTGATTGGTCTAGCACATAAGATATTAAGAAATTAACCCACCTTTCTACCTAATCCCATTACCGCCCCAAACTCCTCCCGCCACTCTCTTTCACCATCTTCTTACTTCCTCCTTACCGTCACGACTCTCTTTCTACGCTATTGAAACCTGTTTGAACAAAAAATTTCCCTCTGCTTTCACACTTCCGAATTACTATTCTCTTCTGGCTGTACCTCTCAAAATTCAGACCTGAACAGATAGAGTCTTCATACTGTTGGTGCCACGACTCTTCTGGCTGCGCCTCTCAGATTGCCCATTTGCTAATTCATTTTCTCCGTGAGTTGTGACTTCCCTCCCACCTCATTCTCCATCTATATTTTCATTTACAACTGACTGTGATTGACACATTTATCAAAAACTATATTCAAATTGTTTGTAAATTTGCATAAAACAGGGGAGTCTATCGCGCAGTACATCACCTAGACTTCTTTCTGGTTATTCCTGAAGTTGAGTCTATCGCTCACAACTGAAACCCTTACTAACCTGGTATACACGGGAGTAAAAGAGGACTAGATCAATGAGTGAAAAGAGAAAAAAAAAACCAAAGAAGGAAAGGATATCAGTTTCAGTTAGTTTTCAGTTTCTGAAACTTTGCATGCTGTTGTGTATTAACTTCCTGAAGTAACCTAGGTGCTGTCGTAACTTAATGACAGATTTAAGAGATTGCTAAAATGTGAGGCTAGGTGTAACAAGAAGAAAAAAAAAAGAAAACAGTTAGCAACTTATAAGGATAAGAAAATAAATGCATCTGTCAAGCCTCCTGTTTCAGTTTCAGATTTCCAGTTTCTCAGTTTCCTTCCAAATAGAACTAAGTTGGTTCTATAACCTTAATAACCATATCTGGGGCCTGTTTTTGAGTTTAGAATCGTGAAAACACCACTTAACCAAGGGGAAATAACTAGGGGAAAACTGAAACCTGTTAGACAGCAGAGGAAACAAAAACAGAAGACAAGAATACATCAGTGTCATAGTTCTATTTTTTTCGGTTTCATGTTTCTATCTCTGTCCAGTTAGCTGAAACTGAAATCACATCCGATGATATGCCTCTCCACTCTTCCCCTTGTAGCTTGATTGTCAGTTTCTAATCTCATCCCAATTTCCTACAGATTTACTTAAGTGAAATGGCTGGGTTTTGTGTTTAATAATAACCAATACAAGGCTCTCATTCCATTAGTGTTTCAGCTGTACAGAAACATGGTTACCGAGAGAAGGACAAAACCAAAACAGGAATTGCGTTTTACAGAGACATAATTTTGCAGAAATCTGAAGCAACTGTGTGTGCATCTATTCCTTCCTACTTCTGTTTTAAAGCATTAAACTGATTCTAATCCTGTTCCAAGTATTTACATTCTTAGTTAGGTTTGTTAGCAAGATTCTAAGTTCTTCCCCAAGCCAATTCAACCCTCACAATCTGACTGTATTACACTTATACAGAACTGACTCAAACTGCAATACTGCAAACAAGACTGATACATTTCCTTCTGTTTCTTTTCTGTTTATGCATTAACCTGACCCCCATTGTTTTCCCCATCTTAATTACCAGATAGTTAAGGGTATTAGGCCAGTCCTCAACTAGAGCCAGCTCAAAATACCTAGTTAAAACCTCTGAAGATTAGTTATATAGAAGCAAGGAAAAACTGAAACTTGAAGTTAATCCAAAGCCGATAAAAACTGAGATATGATCTGGTTCTGTTTTGTCTTTCTTTTCAGTTCCCTACCTGAGTTCCTATTTCCCCAGTTTATTTAGCCCCTTAGTTAGGTGTCTTAGTATAGTTTTAAATTCCTAGACAGACTCAAGGCAGTAAGGGCTATGTTTCTGAAAAAAAAATCTGTTATACAGAACCTAAAAACTGAAAACTGATGCAATCTTTTTTTGTTGTTGTCTTCCTGTTTTTCTAGTCTGGCTTTTAAATTTTTCCCAAATCGTATAGCTTCCTGGTAAAGTGTATTAGGAGTGTCCTAGGTTCATTCATAATTCAATACAACCCTTATATCTTATCTGAAATTCGTGTTTACAGAACCCACGTTATAGAGACAAAACTGGTACACACAACCCCGCCTTCTACCTCATTGAACTTCAGTTCTAATTTTCTTAACTAGCTTCTAATCCCTCACTAGGTATTTACCCACTTGGTTTAGTGTCTTATCAAGGTTTGTAAACTTAAAACTAACCCAAACAATTTGGATAACACCAATGGAACATCTGTGCACAGAACTGGTACAGCAGAAAAACTAGAATCACCAGAACTGTATCTTCCCTTCCATCCTTCTTTTTATCCATTAGTGTGACTTTTAACTTCTCCCCAAGTTGTTTACCCACCTAGTTAAGTGGTTTAGTAAGAGTTTGAATCCAAGACAAACCCAGGACAACATTGAGAACACTACTGAACTTCATTATACAGAGGCAAAAACTGATACACTGCCATCATGAAACTGAAACATGTTCCTGATAACTTCACCTAGACTTCTTTCTGGTTATTCACGAAGTTGAGTTTATTGTTTCTCCTTAATTGTAAAATCACTTAGTTATCTGTTTAGTCAAGGTTTTAAGCTCGTTACTGAACCCAGAACAATATTGCTAGTGTTACTAAAACAACAACTGCAGGAATCTGAAAATGGTTACTTCAATTTTCTTTCTGTTTATTCACCATTCAGTTTTTTTTAGTTCTCCCTCAAAAATTCTTACTTTGCAGATCTACTTAGGCATATGTTGGGTTTATTAATAAGCTAATAAAACACCCTCATTCCATTAGCAATTCAGTTATACAGATACTCAGGATTTCAGTAGGATTAAGAAACTGAAACACCAAAACCTGCTATCCTCTCTTTCTTTCCTTTCTGTATGTTCACCATTTCGACATTGAATTTTCCTCAGAAGTGTTTATAACTTACTTAGGTGACAGGGTTATACAGAAGTTCAATTCTTCTGTTTCGTTTCTTCTGTTTCGTTTCTATTTCCAAAGCAACTCACAACATCAAGGTTATACCCAAAGAAGTTAATATCCAGAAGAACACTAAATTTCAGAAACTGAAACTGATGTTCCTTTCTTCTGTTTCGTTTCTGTTTTGCTCACCAGTTGATTCTCAACTTTCTTACCCACCCGTCTGCCCACTTAGCCATATGTTGGAGGGAGTGTGAATCGGTTTAGGAAACAAACAGAGAACAAAGTAAGAGAATGCACCAGTTTGGTTTTCAGGAACTTCTATGAGAAGCTGCCTCTGTATAACTGAGTTGCCACGAGGATTAAGGGAATGGTCTGGTCTAGAAATATGCTTAAAACCCTCCTATTACATCTAACTACGAGTGGGAGCAGTGAGGAAGAAATCAGAAGACAGATTAAGGTTTTTTCAGAGAGGTCAAGTGGAGGCTTCCACAGATTTTGTTTGTTTCAGTTTTCGTGGGTTGCTGTTTCTGTGTAACTCTTCACAGCAGCTATCTGAGTGTTTCATTGGTGTAGTTTCGAGTCTAAAGCTGTGATAACACTTTTATCTGGTTGGGGTAATTACCGTGGGAAAAGAAGTAAACAACAGTTGACCAGCTAGACACAAGAATCAAAAAGAAATATGGGGAGTGTTGTTTCAGATTTCATGAATTTTGTGGTTCTGTATAACTGGTTTACAGAATCATTATGAGAGTGATGCTAACTGTATAGCTGGTTCTGTATAACTGGTTTACAGAATCATTATGAGAATATGCTAACTGTATATTCATTTCAACCCCCAAAACACACAAGTCTACTAAGTGGCATAACCAACCCAAATAACACATGTCCACCAGATTACATTACAACTCCCAAAAAACACAAGTCTAATAAGTTGCATGATCAAGTCATAAAACACATGTCCACTAGATTACATTACAACCCCCCAAAAAAACTAATACACTTGAATTCCCACAGAACACTCACAAAATATTTATTATGTTTGTGAATTTCTCTTCTGCTTGAACCCTTGGATTAACTCTAGTTATTTTAATCAGACCTAAGGTGGCAAGGCTCTGCTCGCCGTCTCCACCACCGCTGGATGCAATCGACCTGCTAGCTTCCTTCTTCTCGAAGGCGCTAGCTTGAACTGGTAATATTCTCAACTTATCTTCTCCAATCATCAGCATATAATGTTGCTTCTAAATTGCGTTTTTATGGTCGGTTTCAACCAATGCATTACTACTGATTATAATTATATCTGTTGAGGCAGCTTTTCTTCCCTTACAACATACGTAGCTATGTCATCATTTTTTTTGCAGCTGTCAAAATTTGATTAATACCACATCTTTGCTTCAGTTCTTGTTTATTTCTCCATTTCTTCAACATCAATACTGCTGCGATTAGGATATACATGTTTTGCAATCTGATCAATCTTTACTTGAATTTGCCTCTGTACAGTGATAAGTCACTGGGCTGCTGCATCTCACACACCAATTTAGAATACGGTCTGATTGCGTAACCGGTAATACACTTGAACTTAATGATTCTTAATATTATTATTTTCTCTAGTATTACGATATACATGCTCTGCGCTCTCATCATTTGCCACTTGAGTTTACACCTCTACAGTGAAAAAAGTCACTTTCCCTGGGCTGCTCTCACACACCAATTTGATTACGGGCTGATCCCGTAACCGGTAATACACTTGAATTTACACCTCTACAGTGATGTTAAATATTGTTATTTTCTTTAGTATTAGGATGTACATGCTCTGTGTTCTCATCATTCTCTACTTGAATTTGCACCTCTACAGTGAAAAGTCACTGGGCTAGTTGCTGCATCTCACACACCTATTTGATTACGGGCTGATTATGGAACCGGTATACACTTGAACTTACTGTGTTTAAATATTGTTATGTCTTTAGTATTAGGATATACATGTTGCGTTGTCATCATTTTCTACTTGAATTTGGCCTTGTACAGTGATAAGTCACTGGCTGCTACATCTCATACACACCAAATTGATTAAGGGCTGAAAACAGATCATCTTGGAACCGGTAATAAACTCGAACTTACTGATTTTAAATATTGTTATATTTTTGGTATTAGGATATACAACTAGTAGTATGTATATATAGGTTATATTAGGAAAAATAGATGGAGATATATAGTTATTAATGAATCATCTAATTGGTGATTGTAGGAAAAGTTTGATTACACCACGTTGAGATTCTTGGATAAAACATCACATAAACCTTCTGTATGTCGTTTTAATATACACCACCGCAACACAAGGCCAAACAAGTATTTTACATTCCTGACCAATCTAATCCTAGATGGTCCATTGTACTTCAAGGCAAAAGAGGGATAGTCGGTGTAGATGGTGTGGTTGATGAGGATGAGTACGACATGCAAGATGAAATACCAAACTTTCTATCCAACTACCAACGGAGGCAGATCATATTACAAATTTTGTGCGGTCGGATCATGGTGAAGGAATGTGGGTTGATTAATGTAAGGTTCTGATAAAATGTATTGATAATATGTCACATATTATATATTTATATATATGTCCATATTTATAATTTCTTACTTTCAGTTTTTTAGCTACAATATATTTCTATTTGTATTGCAGGATTCATAATGGATATCGATCTGGATGAGTTAGATTTACTTTGTGATGATGATATAATGGAGCATCCACATGAGCAGCCACATCAGCAGCCACAGGCAGCCACAGGAGCAACCACAGGAGCAGCCACAGGATCAGCCATAGGAGGCGGCAGCGACAATAAAACGAAAGGGTAGGGGACCTAGCAGAGGGTTGCGGTTGAAGAAGATGCTGATATTGATTTAATTTGGGACAAGTATTTCAGAAGCTGGGGAGACTGTAAAGCAGAGTTCGCCAGTATGTTAGGAAATCTTGCGAAGTCTCGTTGCTGCATTAATAAATTTGGAAAAATGAAGATGATCAAGTGAAAGAGTCCATGTGGAAACATGTACAAGAACGGTACAAAATACCAAATGAAGCACGAGACACTGTTCTTTCACTAATAGCTACACGGAGTAGACAATTCAGATCCTACTTGGTGGCCAACTGGATCAACAAAACACGTGACGTGCCACCATGGGTATTTTATGATGGCATGATCACCGAAGAAGAATGGAAAGAGTTTTATGTGTACCACACATCTGAACAGTTCAAGGTATATAATTTACGTTGATTCATTTTCTAATTTTAGTTTATAACATCTTATATCGGTTATGAATTTTTTTTATTGTTTTGTTTATAATAGAAAATCCAAGAAAAAGCAAGGGAAAACCGAAAGAGAAAATTCATCAAGAGTATATGGGTCGAAAGGGATACGTTGGTAGTATTCCCAAATGGAAAGCTGCTGGTTTGCTGACAAAAAAGAATGACGATGGCACTGTAACTCCCATTGAGAATGTCGATGAAGCCAACCGAGTTCAGCTTTATGTGTTGGGTCACTCGAAAGTAAATAAAGATGGGCAGATAGAACACCCTCGACCAGAGACAGCAGTTAGCTGCTAAGATTGTAAGTATAAAATTTTAAATAATACCATTTTTAGATGAAAATTCTGGTTTTTAAACTATTAACTAATTGATTATCCTTTGAATGGAATAGACGGAAGCCTCCCAACGAGATGAGCAAGCTGTCTTTGCTCCACCAAGTCAACAAGATATTCTTAATCAAGTTCTTGGAGCAAAGGATCATCCTGGAAGGGTTAGAGGTTTCGGGGGACAAGTGCGTCAAAAGTATGTATTTCAAAAGTCTACCTCAAAAGTTTTTACGGAGCATGACGTTGAAACACTTGTAACGCGGAAAGTGACCGAGGCTGTGAGTAAGGTTATGGAGAAACGAAATACACAATCTCAACTTACCGGCCATCCATCTTCTTCATCAAGTTGTAATGTCTCTCCTGATCCGTATCCGTTTGCCAGTCTCAAGGTTAGTAGTATTTTTGAATATTTTTGTCATTACAATTTTTGACTATTTAATCAAATTATACACATTTGTTTGTGGTTTTAATTGTTAAAGGAACAAAAAACATGTCGTTGCAAATCACACTTGATGGATTTCCTGTGGATGCTGCATACGGTATTGTGCTACAATCGGGACCAACATCTTTGATTAATTTCAAGCGGCTTCCGCCATTCTATGCTCGAGTGATTCTGCGGTATATCATTGATGGATTTGACACCGCTTTTCTTCCCATGGATATTGATGGTAAAGTCCACTTTCCGATGGAAAAGGTGCTATTATACCATGGCCTGCCGGTTTTATTGTTATCACTGATGAGGTATGTATAAATATTGATGTATTTTCAACATTTAAATTTACGTTGTTTTAACTTGTTTCTTTTGTTTGTTATGTTATGGTAGGTTCCTGATGAAATGGGTAGACTTCTAGAAAATCGTGATGTTCAGGTCAACCAATCACTGGTTGTTGCCCAAGAGAATACGCAAGTGGCTGAAAGCAACCAGACATCCACGGGAAAGAAACCTATGCGAGAGATAACTGATGATATGCGGAAGAAGTTTATGTGCACTCCCTCAGTGATCAAGAATTTGGGGAAGTATGAGAAAATGTTGTATGATATGCTATTGGAAAAGGGTAAGCATACAACGAGCGTGACAATGCGTTTGGCTCCATGGGTTTTCCAATACGATGAGCAACGAACGACATTGATAGACTTTGTGGACATCAAGGAGATGTTGTGCAGAGATATGTTGAATATATCTATCATCCAAGTATATTGCATGTAAGTGTTTGTTTCTCACATCTCAAAATATCTTTAAATCAATTAAAAATAAATATTTTGACGATTTCCCTGATTTCTCTCCGTTGCTTAATTTTTTAAAAGGTATCTGATGGCTAAATTGCGTTATAAAAAATTGGGTGCCATGCTGACATTCTTATGCCCTGAGTCCTTATCGCTTGATGTGGTTAATAGAGACCCCACCACATTCCAGCACTATGTCACACACTGCATAAAGAAGGCTGTTGATAAAGGTAGTAAATACCTCATGATGCCCTTCCATCAGATGTGAGTAGTACTTCTGTTCCCATTGAATTACTTTCGTTGTGGTTAATTGCGAGTAAGAATTCTATTCTAATTTCACTTCTTATAAATATTACAATTGTAGTAACCATTGGCTACTACTTATGCTCTCTGTGGATACCTCTCAATTGCTTGTGCTTGACCCGTTAAGAATGTATCGTGAGCTCCACGTGGATGAGTTGATCAAAACGTAAGTGTTATTCGTTAATATCTGTAAGTAATTGTTTCAAAATAACTTTCTATTTGAAGAAGCACACGGATTAATGAATTGTTTTTGTGTGTAATAGCGCTGTTTCGGACACAGTCCTTGAACAGTTCAATCGATTTTCGGTCGTCCATCTTGAGGTGCATACTAGTGAAACATATATACTTTCTACAATAAGTTGATTACGTATACTTACAAAGCTACTACTTTTTTTTTTTTTCTTTTAAACCTGTCACAGTGTCCAAGGCAAAATGATTCGAGGAGTTGCGGTTTTTTTGTACTACGATACATGTATGAAATTTGTACGCATATAGAGGAGCTGACAAAGGATGATGAGGTATTAATAATTTCAAATATGTTTTCTATATGTATTTATGTTTCACCATTATGTTTAAAACGTGTATAAATGTCTATATATATATATACACATTGCTGGTGTTTTCCGGGGAATTTATCGAATCCAAGCTGTAGTTAATCTAATATTTCTCACAGTTTTATTGTTGAGTTCGGTCGCTAGTGTATTATGTTAATAGCTCAATCTCCCTCTCTTGCATGTGTACTGTGTTGGCTTCAGCCTCTTCTCTTGTGCATCTAACAGTTGTGCTTGTTCTTACAGGTTCGTGCATATTTTAAGAACGCGGGCAAAACTTATTCGCCTAATGCAGAGTGGATTTATCGTGAGTGAAGAGGTGTAGTTATTAAAAGAAAGAAATTAATACTCAAAATATCCGTCGGGCCTGCCAAATTAAAACCGTCTGTAGTCGTAGTAGTATAGAAGACAGAAGTGGCCGGGGGGTCAAAACGTGGGGACTTAAAGCGAAGTTTTAAAACAGTTCTAAGCTTGTCACAAAAGGGGGGAAGTTAATTGACTTGTTTTTAGAGAATTAAAATAGCAGATTAAATTATGAGTGCAGATGAATTAAATGGAACTCCGGGTTCAGGTTTTATATAATCTGATTAATTATGCTATCTATACGGTTTAATATATTAGTTTAGCAAAATTCATTGCCATAGGGCTGTTGTTGATATTGCCTTGGGACTCCTTGAAATTGGATGAGGTCTGTAGTTTTGGGATGTTTTGTAGGGTATGTGGGTTTGATGGATATTTCGTGTTGTTTGAGTAGCTAAGGTGTGGATTGCATGTTACGTTGCCATGGTGTGTCTGTATCCTGAGTTGTTGGTGATGTAATTTGCTTCCTCCGCTGCTTTCTATTCTGTAGTTGGGGGCATTGATCGTAATCATGAGGCCCGCAACATTGTGTACAAGAAATTGTTGGTGATGGTTGAGATTGAGGAGCATAGCCTGGAGGGGTAGTAGGTGGTCGCGGAAATCATCGACTTAGCTTGCTGAGGCGAAGGAATTCATAGCCATCTGTTCAACACTTTCTGCCAAAGTACTGACTTTTGTTGCCTGCTGAGCATTGCTTCCATGAGTGCTCATGGCTTCTCATTAATTGGTTCGAACTTGTTATCACTTTCCCCAACATGATATAGTCCATGGAGTACCGCCTCCTTGATCCACCGGAGGCCCAGTCTCTGATTTCCTCACAGAGAGATTCCATGCTGTTCAGAAATTGTGCTCCCGGCTTTTTCAGAACGTCAGCCCCTAACGAAGATAACACCATTGTTCTGCACGGACCGATCAAGCCCTTGTAGAACAATTGTGATACTTGTTCCTTCGTCAGACCGTGGTGAGGACAAGTGAGTAATAGACCTTTGAAACGGTCCCAAGTTTCACAAATATTCTCTGACCCTGGTTGCTTGAAATTATAAATTTCAGCAATCATCTCCAAAGTTCGGCTCAGGGGTAGGAATTTGTCATAGAACTTGGTGGCCATGTCGTCCCAGGTACCAATGGTACTCGGTGTTAGGCTATGATACCACTTGCTCGTGTTTCCCGTCAGGCTGTGTGGAAATAATGACAATCTTGCATATTGAAGTACTGCGTCGGTTGCAGTAAGGCTATTGGCATGTTGCAAGAATTTTGTAACATGTAACAGGGCTTCGTCTGGACTGGTGCCATCAAACATGCCCAACTCCTTCACACATCGAATCTGATGATATGGCTTCAGCTTCTGCCACTCATCGTATTCAGATGGGCTGAGTGGTGAGGAAGGATGATAGCAAGCTGTTGTCCTTGGTTAGACGGCGTGTTGATATTTCGAACCGTTGCTGGTGTAGCTGCCATGTTAGCTTTCGGGTCAGAATCTATCACTGTGGTGGTATTTCGTTGAGTTCGTCTCTGCCTTAGGGTACGCAGAAAGGTTCTCTCGATCTCTGGATTATAACCAACCGTGTGATTATTGATATTTTCTGGGTAGCTGTGTGACCTGGTAAAAGGCATTCACCACTCAAAATAGAGAAAGAACTGGTTATACTAACTTAGAATAATAAAAATGTTAGGAATTAGTAGACAGAAATTTAAAGTTAGTAGTTAGGGACAATGGAACGAAATGACAATGGAACGAAATGACAGAAATTTAAAGTTAGTAGTTAGAGACAATGGAACGAAATGACAATGGAACGAAATGACAGAAATAAATGACAATAATATTAACAAGTTAGTAGTCAGATGTCCAAGTCAGATCAGAAGTTAGATGTCCAATGTCCAAGTCAGATGTCCGAGGTTATATGTCCGAAATTGGATTAACAGTTTTTTTTTTTTTTTTAGCAGATTATTATAATATAACAGGTGAATTAACCGGGGCTTAGGGACTAGATTAAATCAAGTCCCCGGCAACGGCGCCATTTTGCAGAGTGGATTTATCGTGAGTGAAGAGGTGTAGTTATTAAAAGAAAGAAATTAATACTCAAAATATCCGTCGGGCTGCAAATTAAAACCCGGTCGTAGTAGTATAGAAGACAGAAGCGGCCGGGGTCAAACCGTGGGACTTAAAGCGAGTTAAAACAGTTCCTAAGCTTGTCACAAAAGGGGGGAAGTTAATTGACTTGTTTTTAGAGAATTAAAATAGCAGATTAAATTACTGAGTGCAGATGAATTAAATGGAACTCCGGGTTCAGGTTTTATATAATCTGATTAATTATGCTATCTCTACCGGTTTAATATATTAGTTTAGCAAAATTCATGTTGTTATCCTAAGGACTAAGTCATAGACCCTTAAGAACTCGTTTACCAGAAAATGCTCGGTCTAATCAAGGTACGAGCAATACTATGTAAACGGGCGTTAAATTCGAGGAATTATAATTGCATCTGTAAATACTAACTTATTAAGTCATAATAAGTTTTCTCCAGATTTACGGCTTAAATAACCTGTCTATTTATCACCTGGTCTGATCAAAATAGACTTAGGAAAGCATTTTAATAAATTCATGTAATTTATTAAAATGGTGAGAGAAAACCTTTAAGCGTAACAAACTGTATTTATTTAAACCGGTAGAAATATTGATTACATAATTAAACAAACCATAATTAAAAACCTTGCCCGGAGCAAATCCTCCTTAGCCAGACATATTAACTGGTAATAAATCTGACAGAGGTTGGACGTAATAATAGCACGGAGACGTGATTAGTGAATGGAGAAATGGAGAGGTCGAAGAGTGAAACATGTACGTAGGCTATTATAAGTGAAGTGGGTGAATTAGAGAATTAATGGAGTGAAATGGTATACGGGGAAGAGAATAAGATGAGGTGAGAGTGAGTGATTTTCTGGTTTTCTCCGTGCACTCGTACAAGGCTGTAGGGAATGGGTATTTATAGAAGAAATGAAGAGGTAGTCGTACGTAGATATTCGCTTCATTGATTGCTTCATTGATTGAAGCATTAATTGTAGGGGACAGGAGCTGAGTGTGAGGGAAATATGGTAGGCGGTGCGGAGTAGATAGATATGGCGATTGAAGTGGAAGACGACGACTGCGCGAAGAAGAAAACTAGTCCGGTCGTTGATTTTAGTCTTAACCGCCTCTTAAGAGGCGGTTTCTTGTTGTTGTCCGCCCCGGTTCCGCCTCGCGGTTGTGTGTGATGTCCGCCAGTTACGGGGCGGTTGCACCCGTGAGAAGACCGCCAGCTAGTAGGCGGTTGCAGCTGTGAGAGGTCCGCCAGCTAGTAGGCGGTTGCAGCCGTGAGAGGTCCGCCAGCTAGTAGGCGGTTGCAGTCCGCCACTTAGGTTGCAGTGCTGTTCTTGCTGACCGTGACTTATTTTGTTCTACGAACTTCGACCGGCTCTAGATTCTTCGTTTGGACTCTGTTTTCTGAGCCGTTTGTGTCTACACGTTCGTCTCTCCGTCTACTTCACTCCCGGCTTGGTTTTCCTCATGTTAAACCAATAATTTTGTGAGATAAACAATAAAACATAAACTAGAGGAAAACTAACCGAAGTGGAGAAATGAGCAAGAAAAGTGCTAATATTATATATGAAATACACCTATAAAACATGCTCATTTTGACACTTATCACACCCCCACACTTATCTTTTTGCTTGTCCTCAAGTAAAATCATGTACCTAAGCAAGTAGGAAATGCTCAATACTAAAAATATTATTATGAAGGGTAGGATTAAGAAGTCAATAGTTCATGATCTCTAAAACTTATTGAGGAGTGTGAAAAATTATCTGCTGGTGGCATAGGTGTGCTCAGGGTAAAAACAAAATATAGAGTTTCGGGGTATGATCTAAGGTACTTCAATGTTTTTTTTTTTAGGCAACTCCGAGAGCTTTTACCATGGCCAACTTCTCTCAAGAATGGGCATTGAGGAGAAAATAAAAGGAAGAAAAGATTTATGCATTTGCTTCACTTTTGCATGAGGGATGAGAAAATGTAGGCATAATGCCTTTGTATTCAAGAACACTCAACTCTCTTTTGTTGGTTACCAATGGTGTCTCGAAAGTCCCTTATTATTTTTATATTCTTCTTCTTTTTTTTTAACAGAGAAATACCCCTTAGCAATCCCTAAGAGAGAAGACAGAAAGAAACCCTGAGCAATAAAATCCAACCATTTGCAGATTATTTGGTCACACCGCATATAAAAATGCTCCTCAAAAGTAATCAAATGAAAAATTTTTAAAAATTTTGTACCCTTTATCCCACAATTCATAATAGTATTGGTCTTTAAAGAGAACAACCTACATTAGCAGGGTTCATAATTCAATTTTTAAACAAATGCGAGGTAAGCAGAAGATAAGCAGAGAAACTTAACAATTTTAAGCATTTATATGACCTGAAAAGGCTCTTCCCCCACACTTAAGCTTAAGCAATGCCCTCATTGCGTAGATGAACTAAAATTAATAAGGCATGCAATTAGTAAAGGAAAGAGTGTACTCCCCAGATTTCATAGAGTGTGTAGAGCTCCCCCACACTTGAGTGTTGCTGTGGAATGTCATGAATTAACATGTAAAGAATATTCTACACAGCGAGAAGAACTCAAGTGAAGCCTGCATTTTATTATAGCAAATAAAAGGGAAATATAGTACAAAAAGGAAAAACATATTAAATTAAAGGAAAGATAAAAGATAGATAGTGGGTTGCCTCCCACCGAGCTGCCCGGGTTTAACGTCTCTAGCTAGACGTATTTGACCAAGTTTTAGTTTGGAGAAGATTCTGAGGGCAAATTATCCCGCTGTTCTTGGACAAAATAAGTAGCAGATAGGTTAGTTGAAATATTGGAATGAGAATTATACCTTTTAAGACATGCCCCGTTGACCTTGAAAGTTTCGCCTTGTTTGTTCTGGAGTTCAAAGGCACCGTACGGGGTCACACTAACAATTTGAAAAGGGCCGGCCCAATGTGACTTGAGCTTCCCAGGGAAAATCCTTAATCGCGAGTTATATAAGAGAACCCAATCACCAATTTCGAAGTCCTTCTTGAGGATCATCCTGTCGTGGAACTTTTTGGTGCGCTCTTTATAGATCTTAGCATTCTGGTAAGCCTGATCTCGCAGCTCTTCTAATTCGGTAAGTTGGAATTTTCTCTTCTCTCCTGCAGAAGTCATGTCAAAGTTTAGGGCTTTGAT
Organism: Limonium bicolor; assembly: GCA_023374045.1. Lineage (NCBI taxonomy): Eukaryota > Viridiplantae > Streptophyta > Magnoliopsida > Caryophyllales > Plumbaginaceae > Limonium > Limonium bicolor. Next base: position 55,090,110 of record CM041782.1, read on the forward strand.
TGCCCAATATGCTTTATGCTCCATCTCTACAGGAAGGTGGCATGCTTTTCCATAGACCAGCTTAAAAGGAGACATCCCGATGGGAGTCTTGAATGCAGTGCGGTAAGCCCAAAGCGCATCATCCAGTTTAAGTGCCCAATCCTTGATGAGTTAACCGTCTTCTGAAGGATCCATTTTAACTCTCGGTTGGAAACTTCTGCTTGGCCGTTTGTCTGGGGGTGATAAGGTAAAGCTACCTTGTGTCGTACCCCGTATTTAACCATAAGTGCTTCGAATAAACGGTTGCAGAAGTGAGTTCCTCCATCACTAATAATTCTGGGCACGCCGAAACGGGTAAAGATGTGCTTTTTCAGGAACCTGGTTACTGTCTTTGCATCGGCATGATGACACGGTATAGCTTCTACCCACTTCGAAACATAATCAACTGCCACTAGAACATATTCGTGGCCCCGCGAGGAAGGGAACGGTCCCATGAAATCAATGCCCCAACAATCAAAGAGCTCTACTTCTAGTATCCCTTGTTGTGGCATCTCATGTCTCCTGGACGTGTTACCCATTTTCTGACAATTATCACATTGTCTGCAGAATTGGAGACATCCTTGTGAAGGGTGGCCAATAAAACCTGAGGCCAGGATCTTAGCAGCGGTCCTCGTGGGTCCATGGTGACCTCCGGCTTCCCGTGAGTGACAAAATGAATGACGCTTGAAACCTCTTCTTCCGGGAGACATCGTCGAATCAACCCATCAGCACTAACTCGGAACAAGTACGGGTCCTCCCAGAAATAATGCCTTGAGTCAGAAAGAAATTTCTTCTTCTGGGAGTAGGAAAAATCGTAGGGTACTGTTCCTGAGACTAAATAATTGGCCAGGTCTGCGTACCATGGCTCCTGTACTTTGGTGATGGAGAAGACAGTCTCGTCAGGGAAGAATTCGTTGATGGGCACACTATCCGTAGGGGTCACCAACCTAGAGAGATGGTCAGCGACGACATTCAGTTTCCCGCTCTTATCTTTGACTTCGATGTCAAACTCTTGAAGTAGAAGAATCCAGCGCAATAGGCGAGGCTTGGCTTCTTGTTTTGTAAATAAGTATTTGAGAGCGGAGTGGTCTGTGTGCACGATGACTTTGCCCCATAAGTAAGATCTGAACTTATCGAGGGAGAAAACTATAGCCAAAAGTTCTTTTTCGGTGGTCGTATAGTTTTTCTGGGCGTCGTTCAATGTTCTGCTAGCATAAGCGATCACTCTCAAGATTTTCTCTTTTTTCTGGCATAGAGCTGCCCCCACGGCATAGTCACTTGCGTCACACATGATCTCAAAAGGAAGAGACCAATCAGGTGGTATGACCACAGGTGCTGTCACCAATTTTTGTGTTATGGTTTGGAAAGCAGCTGAACACCTTTCATCAAAATGAAACGGGGCATCTTTCTGTAGCAGGTCGGTCAATGGCTTGCTGATTTTGGAGAAGTCCTGAATAAACCGCCGATAAAATCCTGCATGCCCTAGGAACGCTCGTATATCTCGAACTGTAGTTGGTGCTGGTAACTTCTCGATAACCTCCACCTTGGCTTTATCCACCTCTATCCCTTTTGCAGATATTTTATGTCCAAGGACGATCCCGTCCTTGACCATAAAATGACACTTCTCCCAGTTAATACGAGATTCGTATCCTCACACCGTCTTAGGATCAAATCTAGTTGTGCCAAGCATTTGTCGAAACTAGAGCCATAGACTGAGAAATCGTCCATGAAGACTTCTATGCTCTGCTCGATGAAGTCAGCAAATATTGCTGGCATACATCTCTGGAAAGGTAGCAGGGGCGTTGCATAGACCGAAGGCATCGTCGGTATGCAAAGGTACCGTAAGGACAAGTGAAGGTTGTCTTGTCCTGGTCCTCAGGTGCGATTGGTATTTGAAAATAACCCGAGAACCCATCTAGAAAACAGTAGTACTCTTGCCCTGCTAGTCGTTCCAACATCTGGTCGATGAAGGGGAGAGGGAAATGATCCTTCCTGGTGGCCAAGTTCAAACGCCGATAGTCAATACACATGCGCCATCCTGTGATCTTTCTTTGAGGGATAGTCTCTCCCTTTTCATTAATAACAGCTTCGATGCCCCCCTTCTTAGGGACAACTTGAACAGGACTGACCCATGGACTGTCAGAAATTGGATAGATGATGTCTGCGTCAAGGAGTTTCAGAACCTCCTTTCGAACTACCTCCTTGAGGTTAGGGTTTAGCCGGCGTTGAGGTTGTCGGATAGGCTTGAAGTTTTCCTCCATGTAAATATGGTGCGTGCAATAGGAGGGATCAATTCCTTTGATATCAGCGATAGTCCACCCGATTGCTGTCTTGTGCTTTTTTAATACCTCAAGTAACCTCATTTCCTCCCCGGAATTCAGAGAAGAGGAAATAATGACAGGCAAATGGTCATTTTCAGCTAGGAAAGCATACTTGAGGTTAGAGGGTATTTCTTTAAGCTCGAGTTCAGGTGGTTGTTCCACTGAAGGAATTGATTTTTGAGGTTTTCTATCGAGTTCTTCGATTTGTGGTCGGAACGCTTGATAACTCGCCCTTCCTTTCTCTACGTACGCCAGCATGGCGTTAACTTCTGGATCCTCCACCTTTTCTTCTAGAGAAGTAAATAATACTTGCTTTAGCGGTTCAGTTTCAGCTTCCTGGATGGAAGATGGAAAATACGTGTCCTCCTCTGTAGCAAAATCGCCTTCCTCCTCCTCGTCATCTGTGAATCCCACCGTCTTAGCATTAGGAGAAAAGTTTGAGCTTTTCTTCATCATTTTCTGCATGTCGAATTCAATCGTCTCATCTTCGTACCGAAGAGTGATTTTTCCATCATGGACGTCAATGATGGCTTTGGCGGTACTCAGAAACGGCCGACCTAGAATCAGGGGAACCTCAACATCGTCATCCATTTCTAGAATGATGAAATCAGCTGGAAAGATGAAGCGAGACACTCCAACTACCAAATCCCGGACTATGCCCATGGGCTTGATCTCTGATCTGTCTGCTAGTTGGAGTTGGAAAGGAACCGGTTGCATTTTTCCTCCTTTAACTTTCAAGAAGGTGGCGTATGGCATGATATTAATGCTGGCTCCTAGGTCGCATAGACCACTTCCACAGTCCACCCCACCTATAAAGCACGGGATCACGGGATTTCCCGGATCTGTTTGTTTGGGGGGAAGTGCTCGAAGAAGGGCTGCAGAGCACTCCTCTGTCAGGTGCACTGTCTCTTTTCCAGGTTTCTTTTTCTTCTTTGTTAAGAGATCCTTTAGAAATTTTGCGTAGTTAGGCATCTCTTGCAAAGCATCGATCAGAGGTATGTCGAGGGTCAGTTTCTTGAAAATACTCAAGAACTTAGAGAACTGTTCGTCGAGATGTTTCTTTTTCATTCTGTTCGGAAATGGGAGTTCATTGTTTTTATGAGTGGAGGTTGGGATGTCGATGGTAACTCGAGATGGAGGTGGAGTAACAGGAGTAGGAATTGGGATTTCTGAGGGAGGTAAAGTTGGTTTGGTAGTATCGTCAACATTGATATAGGAATCTTCAAGATTTTCTTTTTCTTTTCCTTTGCTGGTGGCAAGTTCCCTTCCACTCCTTAAAGAGACTGCACACAAGTTTGTTGATTGTAATGTGCCATCGTCTATAAGGACTGAATTTGCTTGTTCCTTCGGATTGGGATTAGTCTGTGAAGGGAATTGACCAGGTGGTCTTTGTTGAGTAAGTAACTGTTGGATCTGAGATTGCAAGGCTTTTTGGTCTTTGCGCAGAGCTGCGGCCTCTTCTTGCGTATCTCGTGATTTACCCATCATCGCCTTAAACATTTCCTGCATCTGAGACATATCAGACTCAGGATTCGAAGGAGGTGGAGCTGGTCGGCTCGATGAAGCTTCATTGCCATAGGGCTGTTGTTGATATTGCCTTGGGACTCCTTGGAAATTGGACTGAGGTCTGTAGTTTTGGGATGTTTGTAGGGTATGTGGGTTCTGGATATTTCCGGTGTTTGAGTAGCTAAGGTTGGATTGCATATTACGTTGCCATGGTTGTCTGTATCCTGAGTTGTTGGTGATGTAATTTGCTTCCTCCGCTGCTTTCATTTCTTGTAGTTGGGGGCATTGATCGTAATCATGAGGCCCGCAACATTGTGTACAAGAAATTGTTGGTGATGGTTGAGATTGAGGAGCATAGCCTGGAGGGGTAGTAGGTGGTCGGGAAATCATCGACTTAGCTTGCTGAGGGAAGGAATTCATAGCCATCTGTTCAACCACTTTCTGCAAAGTACTGACTTTTGTTGCCTGCTGAGCATTGCTTTCCATGAGTTGCTCATGGCTTCTCATTAATTGGTCGAACTTGTTATCACTTTCCCCAACATGATATAGTCCTGGAGTACCGCTCCTTGATCCACCGGAGGCCCAGTCTCTGATTTCCTCATAGAGAGATTCCATGCTGTTCAGAAATTGTGCTCCCGGCTTTTTCAGAACGTCAGCCCCTAACAAAGATAACACCATTGTTCTGCACGGACCGATCAAGCCCTTGTAGAACAATTGTGATACTTGTTCCTTCGTCAGACCGTGGTGAGGACAAGTGAGTAATAGACCTTTGAAACGGTCCCAAGTTTCACAAATATTCTCCGACCCTGGTTGCTTGAAATTATAAATTTCAGCAATCATCTCCAAAGTTCGGCTCAGGGGTAGGAATTTGTCATAGAACTTGGTGGCCATGTCGTCCCAGGTACCAATGGTACTCGGTGTTAGGCTATGATACCACTTGCTCGCGTTTCCCGTCAGGCTGTGTGGAAATAATGACAATCTTGCATATTGAAGTACTGCGTCGGTTGCAGTAAGGCTATTGGCATGTTGCAAGAATTTTGTAACATGTAACAGGGCTTCGTCTGGACTGGTGCCATCAAACATGCCCAACTCCTTCACACATCGAATCTGATGATATGGCTTCAGCTTCTGCCACTCATCGTATTCAGATGGGCTGAGGTGAGGAAGGATGATAGCAAGCTGTTGTCCTTGGTTAGACGGCCTGTTGATATTTCGAACCGTTGCTGGTGTAGCTGCCATGTTAGCTTCCGGGTCAGAATCTATCACTGTGGTGGTATTTCGTTGAGTTCGTCTCTGCCTTAGGGTACGCAGAAAGGTTCTCTCGATCTCTGGATATAACCAACCGTGTGATTATTGATATTTTCTGGGTAGCTGTGTGACCTGGTAAAAGGCATTCACCACTCAAAACAGAGAAAAGAACTGGTTATACGTTAGAATAATAAAAATGTTAGGAATTAGTAGACAGAAATTTAAAGTTAGTAGTTAGGGACAATGGAAAAATGACAAGGAACGAAATGACAGAAATTTAAAGTTAGTAGAGACAATGGAACGAACTGACAATGTGAACGAAATACAGAATAAATGACAATAATTTAACAGTTAGTACTCAGATGTCCAAGTCAGATCAGAAGTTAGATGTCCAATGTCCAAGTCAGATGTCCGAGGTTATATGTCCGAATTGGATTAACAGTTTTTTTTTATTTTTTTTAGCAGATTATTATAATATAACAGGTGAATTAACCGGGGCTTAGGGATAGATTTAAATCAGTCCCTGGCAACGGCGCCATTTTGCAGAGTGGATTATCGTGATGAAGAGGTGTAGTTATTAAAAGAAAGAAATAATACTCAATATCCGTCGGGCTGCAAATTAAACCCGGTCGTAGTAGTATAGAAGACAGAAGCGGCCGGGGTCAAAACCGTGGGACTTAAAGCGAGTTAAAACAGTTCCTAAGCTTGTCACAAAGGGGGAAGTTAATTGACTTGTTTTTAGAGAATAAAATAGCAGATTAATTACTGAGTGCAGATGAATTAAATGGAACTCCGGGTTCAGTTTTATATAATCTGATTAATTATGCTATCTCTACCGGTTAATTATTGTTTAGCAAAATTCATGTTGTTATCCTAAGGACTAAGTCATAGACCCTTAAGACTCGTTTACAGAAAGCTCGGTCTAATCAAGGTACGAGCAATACTATGTAAACGGGCGTTAAATTCGAGGAATTATAATTGCATCTGTAAATACTAACTTATTAAGTCATAATAATTTTTCTCCAGATTTACGGCTTAAATAACCTGTCTTTATCACCTGGTCTGATCAAAATAGACTTAGGAAAGCATTTTAATAAATTCATGTAATTTATTAAAATGGTGAGAGAAAACCTTAAGCGTAACAAACTGTTTATTTAAACCGGTAGAAATATGATTAATAATTAACAAACCATAATTAAACCTTGCCCGGACAATCCTCCTTAGCCAGACATATTAACTGGTAATAATCTGACGAGGTTGGACGTAATAATAGCACGGAGACGTGATTAGTGAATGGAGAAATGGAGAGGTCGAAGAGTGAAACATGTACGTAGGCTATTATAAGTGAAGTGGGTGATTAGAGAATTAATGAGTGAAATGGTATACGGGAGTGATTTACTGGAGAGAATAAGATGAGGTGAGAGTGAGTGATTTTCTGGTTTTCTCCGTGCACTCGTACAAGGCTGTAGGGAATGGGTATTTATAGAGAAATGAAGAGGTAGTCGTACGTAGATATTCGCTTCATTGATTGCTTCATTGATTGCTTCTTGATTGAAGCATTAATTGTAGGGGACAGGAGCTGAGTGTGTGAGGGAAATATGGTAGGCGGTGCGGAGTAGATAGATATGTTGATTGAAGTTGAAGACGACGACTGCGCAAAGAAGAAAATAGTCCGGTCGTTGATTTTAGTCTTAACCGCCTCTTAAGAGGCGGTTTCTTGTTGTTGTCCGCCCGGTTTCGCCTCGCGGTTGTGTGTGATGTCTGCCAGTTACGGGGCGGTTGCACCCGTGAGAGACCGCCAGCTAGTAGGCGGTTGCAGCCGTGAGAGGTCCGCCAGCTAGTAGGCGGTTGCGCCGTGAGAGGTCCGCCAGCTAGTAGGCGGTTGCAGTCCGCCACTTAGGTTGCAGTGCTGTTTTCTGCTGACCGTGACTTATTTTCGTTCTACGAACTTCGACCGGCTCTAGATTCTCGTTTGGACTCTGTTTTCTGAGCGTTTGTGTCTACGCATTCGTCTCTCCGTCTACTTCACTCCCGGCTTGGTTTTCCTCATGTTAAACCATAATTTTGTGAGATAAACAATAAAACATAAACTAGAGGAAAACTAACCGAAGTGGAGAAATGAGCAAGAAAGTGCTAATATTATATATGAAATACACCTACAAAACATCTCATTTTGACCTTATCACCTAAAGATTTGCAATTAATTAGAGAGCAAACATCTTGTTCATCCTAAAGTGTTTCAAGGATCCAGAACAAGGACAAACTAGTGAAGCAGCTGTCAGGACTACTACTTAAGTTGGTGGGTTACATGTATTTATATGATTTAATTTACTCTGAATTTGAATCTGAATTTGGTATGATTTTGTAGTTATGGGGTTTCCTTGTTTGTTACATGTTCTGTAGAAAAAAATTGATTGATATGGAAATGGGGTGCAGGGCATTTTGCTGAGATTGCACACATGTGTCAACCAGGAAGAGAAAGGAGATTGTGAGCGAGCTGCACAGCTGACATTGTTTGTCACCACAAGCTTGCTAGGATGACGAGTACAGTGACTGATTAATGTAAAAACATGGATATCTCTGTTTAGCTTTGTTATGTTGGAAGTGGAAATTGGTAGTTTAATTTTCAGATGTGGTACTTATATACATTGGTCGTTCATCAGGTTTTGTTTTTGAATGTTGCACTGGAGCATGTACTGGTGGTACTGTTGTTAACTATGAAAAAACAAGTTGCAGAGGTATCTATGCAGTGTGTGATTTATTGGAATTGTTGCTGTACAGGTTTCTGGTTTTTGGATGTGTATACGTAAAAGGAAATAGGAAAAACTAGAAAAGATCAAATATCATAAGTGACGGTTCATATAATCGTCGTTTATAATAGGTAGGCGTTAGAGGAAAAATAGAAAAAAGGACGGTTCCACATTGAACCGTAGCTTAAAGTACATAATAAGCGACGGTTCTAAAGCAAAAACCGTCGTTGAAAACAATTTTAGGCGCGTCGAAAATCATATTAAACGACAGTTTGATAAACAACCGTAGTTTAAAGTGTACAATAAGCGACGTTTTATCATCTTAAACCGTCGTTTATACTTAATATCCGCCCCCTGGGCGCTTAAGAGACGGTTTCCAACCGTCGTAAAAGACCAAAATAGCAAAAACGACAGCGGCGTAAGCAACGGTTCGGAACCGTCGTTTTTATATGATTCGAACCGTCGCTTATGAACCCGCCTGTACCAGTGTTAGATGGCCCGGTTTCATGTGGGTCTGGTTAATGATGGGTGTGGGGGCTGTGTTGGGCTTGATTCTCTTCACCCCATGGTAGATCAGTCTGCTGCCCCACCAAAAACTAGTACATCACCCGACTTCAGGAGGATCTTGGTAGCAAGGTCCATCCTCCTTTGATCACCAAATAGGAACTCCGCTCGTCTCCAAGCGATATGGACACCACTGGAACTCCTCTGGTGACGGACTCTGGCGATTCGTCCTGTCTTGTGCATCCCTAGCTTACCCTCCTTTCCATAGAAGTTGATGATGCACACGTCGGAGTAGTAGGTCTGGGACGGGCTTATCCTCCAATCTTGTGATGCCTTAACTGCAGCTCTAATGATGGTCTGCAGTTCCTCCGGGATTGGTGGCACCTCCACCTCTTTATAGCTCTTGGTGGTGTGGTTCCACTTCTTACCTAGGCACATGATCTTCACCTTCATGGTTGAACCATTCTTGAAGGTAGGGGTGGAAAAATTTCCTTCTTTCACACCTAACTCCCTGATCTTGAGGATCAATGCATACTGGACTGCTGGGGTCAGGTACTCTCGTAGTAAGATCATCCCGGGTTTCAATACCTCACACTTCTCTGGTGGGTGTGGCTTGGCTTCAAAGGGGATGTTAGGTGTGGAAAATGGCAAAATAGGAAAGCAAATATCGAAAGCTAAACAACAATTGCCATTAAATAAATAAGTCAAGGTTTACAACTGGTAATGAAAGGTTCGAAACAAAACAAAATAAAGGGTTTATTGTTCATTCCTTTTACATTGACAAGGAAAAAAAACTAGTCAATGGAATGTAAAGAAAGTAAAAGTCTAAGCCTCTTCGTGAGGGAAGCAGTCCTCACCAGGTGAACTCGGGTCATCGCTCGCTGCCTCGTCGTGGTCCACCAGGTTAAGGATCGGTGCCTTTCCCGGCCTCTGGGGGTAGTTCTATCCCGGCCTCTATGGATGGCTCTGGGCAGGGCGGCTGGTAGATGGTCCAGCACCTCGTGTGCCACCTCGACCTCCTCCTCCATTAGTCTTAGGAGCAGGGGCTCTAGTTGCTGACCCAGTACGTGGCTTGTAGTCCCTGGAATCCGGGTTCGAGAAGCACTCGAAGGATCTGTGCCCCTTCCTACCACAGTGGTGGCACGTCACCAAGGTTCCGTCGCACTCCTTGCCTGGTGGTCCCGCTCGCACTTCCTGCAGAAGTACTTCCGTACAGGTTGGTTTCCTGTTTCAGTTCAAGGTTAGTAACGTGATAACAAAATGTAACCACATTGGAGATTCTAATTTATCTCACCCCTAAATGGCTGGGAGCGGAGGGGCTTAGCATCCGCATGATAAGAGACAATGGTTTTCTCATTCCCTCCCTTGAAAAATCTTCCTTTCTTGTCATAATTCTGGGAAGAGCTTCCTCCATTCCCTCTTCCACCATCTCCCTTCCTCTTGCCTAGCACAGAGGCCTGATAGGCAATGTTGGTCTCGCAGTCATTCGCGTCATCCGCTAGCTCCTGTGGTGACAATATGTGTTAGTGGGGAAATCTTTACGTACCAGAAATTCTAAATCATGTTCCATACTTGTAGGGTCATCCCTCTGGTGGAACCGATCATAGTCATGATCATGAAGTTCAAGCCGGTGTGGAATTTGTCCACCAGATACCTCGGAGCGTAAGCTCCCTCTCCAATAACAGCGAGCGGCTCCACAAATTTGTTATAGTACTCAGCAACAGAGGAATTTCCTTGCTTCAGCTGCTCGAACTCACTCCTCATCCTCTTCTGTAGGTATGATGGATAGAACTTGGCTCCCAGGGCCACTAAAAAGGCTGGGAAGCCGAAGTTCGCCTGGGCAGTCAGCTCAGCTCTGGCGGTCTACCACCATCAATGCGCGGGTCCTTGGAGAAAGTAGGCCGCTATGTCCACCTGGCGACCCGCTGGAACATGCAGAGAGGTGAAGGCCTTCTGTATCTCGTCGATGTATCTCTCTAAGGTCTTCGGTTCTGGCTGGCCTTCGTAGACTGGAGGGCGTAGATCGTTGACCGCCTTCAACCAGTTGAACTCCCGGGGACCGTTAGGTGGTAGTGGTGGTGGCTGTGGGATTTGAGCCTGCTGCTGAGCTAATGCAGCCGTCACAATCAGCGCTATGACCTCTGGGGTGACAGTGTCGCGTCCATAGCCTCCTGAGGGACAAGCTCCTCTTCCTCCCCTTCAAGACATCTAGCTGGTATTGACGGTTTTGTTACTCAGAAGGCGTATTGTTGAGTCTAAATATCTATGTAATAAAGTATGTAATATTTATAACGTCCTAAGGACGGTTCGTAGGTACGTGAAGTAAAACGTAAGTAGTAAAGTAAGTATGGGGAAAGGGTCACGTGCCTTTCTGGAATTCTCACTTCCCAATTCTATCCCAGTTCCCTAGTTTTAAGTGCACCTATAATCTAAGTATTTCACTCGGCTTGTTTTCTCGGGTTCAGAGCGTAACTACACTCTGATACCAATTTCTGTAACGCCCCTATTTAACATATTTATAGTGGAAATAAAATACTAAAGGCGTACAGACCATCGGGTTCCAAACACCCGGCACCAACCTCACCAATTTACAACTTAAAAGATTACAACAGTCACGGTCTGAACCTCGAGAAAACTTGACAAAAATAAAACAGTAATAAAACACATAAACTCTTCACACAACCTAATCCCATCCCAATCACTCGTTCTCTTCGTGGCCACCTGTATAATAACTCGTACCTGCAATATAAAACCAAGCAGCCCACCCCGAGAGGGGTGTGTCAGTTCCCTGGAATGGAACTGGTACAATCCTTCAAAACAAACTTATAATACAACTCTTAAATAAATAACAGCTTGAATACAATCATTTAAATCCACACAGAGGAACAAGGCACTCCAAAAATCACCAAGTCAAGATAACAAGTTGTGAAAGTAATACATAACAGAAAGTGAAAGTTAATCAGTCTGAAGAAATCACACCATAAGTTAGTGTACATCCATTGTTTGTGTTAGATTCAGTTCCAGTTAGGAATAGGAAGACCCAAGTAGTCACAAGGACTAGGAATGAAAGAAGAGATCCAAGAACCCATAACTCAAGAGTGGAATAAAAACCCATTGGGAGAGATGGCCCTCACCTCCAGTCAGTTGTCACAAGGACGAGGTAAACAGACCTCCGCTGTCAGTTGTCCATATGGATGAGGTATAGCAGACCACCGCTGCCACCGACCCATTCTTAGTCATCAGTGAAAAGTGTGTGCACCACTTAATAAAAGAATCCATACTCAGTACCACGTTTAACATTTTCCCATATTCCCATTAGATTATTAACTGCACAAGAGCAATACCAAAACACTCAGTCCTACAGAGTGTAGAGGCATAAACCCTCAACAATTAAAACCCAATAGAAAGAATCCATTCCCAATAAGGCTGATCAAACTCGACTCATGGATGAAACAATACCCATTATCCAAAGGAAGAATTACCAACACCAGATATTTCCTATATTCTCAGTTACCCACTAGATCATTAACTGCACCAGAGCGATACCAAAACACTCAGTCCTACAGAGTGCAGAAGCGTAAACCCTAGGCAGTTAATATCTAGTGAAACAACTAGATAGGAGGAACCAATAACCAAGGAAGTTATACATTCAAGGCTTAGTTAGTCACACAAACTGAGTTAGTCACACAACCATTTCCTTTTAGAAATCCATTTTAGCTTAGCGTTTGTCAAAACATCCCTTAATCTTGTCAGCAAAGCATAAGAGTACGAGAAATCATACCTGGTATGTGAAGAACAATGAATAACTCGAATGAGTGATCCCGCAATAGTAACCTATAATTAAGGTGTTCCAAGTGTCGATTAGTTATGGGACTCATAAACTAATCATCCTCTATTCCTACTGATTTATAGTTCCGGGTTTACCATTACTCTCTCACAAAGGTTTGGGCTCGATTTTGTTAATTAAATCCTTTGTTAGGCCCATTTCGTTTAATTTGGAATGATTTAGGATTTATCCCTGAGAGTGGCCCAAACTCTCTTTGAATTGTTTAAGTGGGCTTTTGGAGTTCATAAACTTGGGCTCAGTTGGTTAACCCAAGACCATGTTGCGTTTATTTTGTGTAATTGAACCCTTAAGTTATCAATGACTTTTTTATTACACACCGATTAAAAATCCTAAAATTTAATATATATCTATATATATTCTTCTTATTATATCTCTCACAAGGAATGATATTTCCTTCATCTATTTTTTTAATGTTTATATATATATATCTTTGTGTAATTAGGTTTATCCAGACATCTTAAAGAAATTTTTATTGTATTTAATCATGTTTAATAACTTTTAGGCATATCCACAACTGATATATAGTTTATAAAATAAAGTGTTTTCCTTTATTTATTTAATATATATACGTATGTACCCGTATTAGAATTTATTTAAGTCATCCCCTATGTAGCTTATTGTATTTAAATTACCTTTATTACTTCAACATTTATCTACACTCCATGTATGTTTTATAAAGTATTTCTTTTACTACATCTTAGAATATTAGCATCTATAGTATTAAGTTAATATAAGTGTAGATTTATTTAGCTCCCTGTTTTACCCTAAGTTACTATTTTATTCCCTTTTTAAATATGTGTAAATATATATACTTTCCTTAGTCTTAATTAAGAATGTTAACTTCTAAATGATATAATAATTAAAATGTAGATTAGTTTAGTTCCTTAATTTAACATCAGTTTCTATTTTTATTTCTCTCATATAAGCATATATATATATATATGTAAATAATTTTTACTTCACTTAAAGGTAAATTCCATAAATATTTATAAACATACTGTTACTAAATGTTTGTTAAAATTTTCATTATTTCCCAACCTAAAAAGTTTATTAGTAACCTATACTTTAATTTTTGTTACATTAAAAACCATATATTATAAGTTATTCTTATGAAAAATACATAAACACAATTTCTAAACCCATTTACCACTGTCCGAAAATTCCCAAATTAAGTATATAGTAGCTATAACATTTTAGACATATTATAAAATTTTTATTTCATAAAAATATCTTTTTTATTTAACCAAATAATTCCATAATACCAGTAACTTGCAAAAATCATAACTTACGTTTAAAAACTCCAAAACCATATTAATTTACATCAAAATAAACTAGATTTTATAAGGAATCTATGGTTAAAATTTCAAGTCAAAATACATTCGGGAAGGTATTTAAATTAATTCAACAAGTTAGGGTTTAATTCTGGAAATATCATAATTCATAACCAACTTAAACTCCCCAGATCTAATCTCGGCCGTCCGTTTCCAAAACCTACGATCGGACGGCCAGAAATCCTCGAGTTCATCCCCAACCTCTAGCGATTACCCGAGTACTAAATTGCCAATTCCTCATAATCTACAGAACCAAATTCGATGATTTTTGTTTCTATGGATTCGAAATTGAAAAACGCATCCATTGACACCGATTTCACCACCTATAATTCAGTATTCAATGGATTCGATTATGGGTTCTTCCTCAAATAGGGTTTCCGTTTTTTTGATTCGAATTGCAGAATTCTCCAAATCTAGTGCATAATAAATTAAATTGATACAATGGGTTGTTCGACAATGCAAAATCGGTTAGCATCATCGGAAGAATTTGAAGAAAACTCACCGGAATTGCACAAATCGAAGGAATCCGATTTCGGTTTCTGGAAAAACTCAACCTTTACGAGCTGATTGAGTAGCCAACTTTGCAACACTATAAGTTGTGGTACAGATCGAGTTAGAATTTGTTCTTGGGCTTATTCTAAAGAGGAAACATAGCTCTACACAATGATAGCAATAACTCACTCTAATTTGCATTATAAAGAAAGAAATATGACCCAAAAGTTACGAGTTTACCTTACGTTTTTGTAACACCCCAACTACTAACAACACACTTAACAACACCTTGCAGCGGAAATCACAACTCACAACATAACTTAACTCCTTGGTGTTACACGCCGTTAGCCACCCACCGGGCTAACAAGGCTAACATACATACATTGTACCGGTCTGATGGACTAAACTCCCGAGCAACTACACATAAATCCCGTTCCATGTCCAACGATCATTATACACTTACATTACAATGTACCGAGTATCTTCCAACTAATGCCGATACAAATTCGGTCTTACTACACCTACAATACATCCACAATTCTCATGACTTCCAGGTACAAATAACTACCCCGTCCTACTCTCGAACGGCTTCTAGCTCCTTGTACCTGAAATAGAAAAGGAAGAAAAGGGTGGCCCCCAAGGGGCTCAGCACCTTGCTGGTATGGTAATCCCGCAGCCCGCATGCTACTGGGCCACGCACAACTAATTGTCATCTTAGCATGCGGTTGATTTTATTTAAAACATGCACACATTACACACATACATCATGCTTAAAATCACACATCCGTTAACAGAACACAAACTCAAGGTTAGCACACACAACATAACAACACACTTCACTTAATAACCTACACAAACTTAATTCCATTCTTCTTAGAGAACATAAACTTTGCTTGGGGATTGCCGGGGTGATATAAGCCCGAGCACAACATACATACATTTTCTTTACTTAGGTGTGGCGGCCTCATATAGGACCGATCACACCTTACACAATTTCCCCCTAGCTCCAATAATGATGAGGTAGGTAAGTGTAACACCCCTTCCAACATTAACACGCTTAACAACAAACTGCAGCGGAAACAACTTCATTACATTACTTAACTCCTTGGTGTTACACGCCGTTAACCACCCACGTGGCTAACAAGGCTATTACATATACAATTGTACCGGTCTGATGGGCTAAATTCTCGAGCGACCACACATTACTATCCCTTTCCATTAACACAACAACAACATACTCCTTTCAACTGTACCGAGTATTTACAAACTGATGCCGATAACAATCTCGGTCTTACTACACCTACAGAACATATACAATTTAAATGTTTACCCATGTACAATGTCTACCCCGTCCTACTCTCGAACGGCCTCCAGCTCTCTGTACCTGAAATAGGAAAAGAAGAGAAAGGGTGGCCCCCAAGGGGCTCAGCACCTTTGCTGGTATGGTAATCCGCAGCCCACATGCTACCGGGCCACGCACAACTAATTGTCGTCTTAGAATGCGATTGATTATATTTAAATCATGCATGCAACTGTAAACACACAACACATAACATTTCGCCTCAATGGGCTCAACAAACGGATAATACATCCTTACTTGATGTCACTCATGGTATCCATTATCCCTAGAGTGTTCCTCCTCTAATGGAGCTACTTCCTTAATAGACGACACTTACCCTTGAATCGGGTTATCCTTAAACGCCTCTTATCACAAACTGGGATTCATTTCCATGATGCACACACTCCATATCTTACAACATATAACATTCCTCACCTCAAAACATAACAACACATTTCACGTTTCGACGTGCTCATGATAACATCGCAATAGGATTTGCATTACAACAACATCACATAACATAACGGGAACGGTCCTCTTAGAACCGACCCAAACATAGTTTAATTCACTGGTGAGCCCGATAGATGGTGTCACCCTCATGGTAAGCTCGTTATACAACAACAACAACACTCATTATCGTCCTAATATCGGACGAGTAACTTAAGTTAAGATGGTTCCGGTTTGGAGGCCCGAACACACCACACAACATGTTCCCCCTAAACCGATCTTAAGTCAATAGCCAAGCTTTGGAATAAGCTAATGGGAGATCATAACCCGTGAGGGAAACAACCATAACAGAGAGAAGGGTAAGTCTAAGAAGGATACCCACTCCCAAACAACGCGCGACCGGCCCAAACCGGATTCCTCACCACTGTTAGTACATACTTACTAGATATTAGTAGAACCCCACTATGGAGTCTATCACATCTACACACCATACTGTATTACAACTGGGTTAAACACACAAGGGAGATCCCTACATTCACATACTCATATCACACAATCAACACACGCATAGCCGTGGTTAGAACGTCCCATGGTTCGGGTCGTTTACTCCGAATACCGAACTCTCATGTGATCCTAGACTCGGTTAACTACGGTTAGCACTTCCGAGGTTAGATGGTATCGGAGTTGAACACGCCACATAAACGAATTACTATAAACTCTTTACATGTTTTATCTTACAACGTGGCAAACATACAGAAAAACACATTGGCATACAAGCCGGTGTAATCCGGTAGGACACAGGTTGCAAGAAAACCATACCTGTCACCGGAGTCCACTTTACCACGTCCACTTATGTTCCTCGAGCAATTCTCGAACAACTGATAACATTACATGTACTTTTATTAACATCGGGGTAGCATGATTATTTAATGTCTAATGCTTATAACTTTCCCCGTTAACTTAGTTACATAACTTCACTTTTTAACTTGTTTTACTTTTACATTTTAATACATCTTTTCCCCCACTAAATTGTCATTATAACTAACCTAACATGTCTTAAACAACCTTATAACATCATTACTAATCAATCCCCATCATTACATATCATTTTATAACCATAAACAACATTTTTGGTCCGACCGACCTTACCGACCGACCTTGCACAAGGTCGGTCCATTCCAGAACACATTACCGTTAAAATTTTCTACTCCGACCGACCTTGTAAGTTCGGTCGCATGTTTGGTCCATTCCAGAAACTCAATCCATACACAAAATACAAGCCCGACCGACCTTGCAAGTCCGGTACCCAAGGTCGGTCCATTCCAGAAACCAATTCTCGCAGGGTAAACTGGGCTCGACCGACCTTGGCAAGTTCGGTCGCAAGGTCGGTCTGCCCCAGACCTTTATTTTCCATTGCCCATTTAACTCCAAACTTCACCTCATATATCCTAATATGTCCTAACCTCATTTGGGCACTTCAAACACATCTTTAGCCATGTACTAAACTCTTATAAATCACACACCAAAACCATCTTATCATTCACAAATTTCCTACAAAATTCTTAGCACTTGGAATGTTTCCTCCTTAAGATTTCTAAGTGGTATTTCACCAATAATGACCACTATACCAAGGTGTTTCTTCTACACCTTAACATCATCTCTCAAACTTCTTTTCTTACTAACTAAATCTCCTTTTTTCACATCTTACCTAAACATCACTTCTTCCTTGTACATCAACATTCCTAAACCTTAAACAAACTTCTCCAAGACTTAAATACATTCTCAAAAACACACATTGAATTCCTAGAACTTCCAAGATAATACCTAAATCCTTGCATCACTCTAAATCACCTTAATACATGTTTTCTTCCCAAGTAAAACGTTTGTTCACCTTTAACACTTCCTAGTTCACCAAAACTTACTTAAAACACTTAGAACTTCTTGCACATTTTCCAAATTTGGCCATAGCTTCTCTTGTATTTACTCACATCCAAACACTTAGGTTTTTACCTTATTTCATTCAAGAACACCTAAAATCCATCAAACACATCTTATACACAAACTTCACACATTTAGCACTACATCACAATATAGTGCATAAGCTTAAATTGCCTGGAACTTAGGCCCTTAAATAACATGGCTCTTAGGCCCTTAAATTGCATAAACCTTAAACACTGAATTTCCCACATAAATAATGCCTTTGACCTGCAAATACACCCAACAATACATATGCCCTTAATAAACTCCTTGAGAGCATTTTACTAGCTCATTTTTTTAAGCATATTAAGCTCATTTTTCCTAAGGCATTTAAACTACATAGAGATAGCTTGTTTACCTCTTCTTCTTCACAAACTTCTTTCTTGTTTCCTTGTAAAACCGGTAGGGTGTTTGGTTGTTTGTCAACTTCTAAACAATGTACAAATACTAGAATGAGCATTCAAGCATTATGCTTCATCTCATTGTAAACCCTAGTTACATATATTGTTTTAAGGTACTAAAATGATTGTTTTACCTTGGAATGGAAAGAGCTTGAATGAGTATCAAGAGAGGACTCCTCCTAGCCCTTGGAAGATTCAAATGAAGCTAAAACAAGACAAGAGAAGACACCATAACAAGGTGCATTTTCGGTCCACACCAAAAATGAAGGAAATGAAGTTTTCTTTGGTTTTTCCTTACCTTGAAGCAAAGGTGATCAACAAGGCATAAAAATATAAGCTCAAGCTCCTTCCATGGAAGTTCTCCTTGGCACCAAAATGGTGGTTTTGATGATTTGAAAAGACAATGTTGTAGAGCTTGTTCCAACTAAGAGAACGGTAGTCTCAGAATTAAATTCGGAGCATGGAGTTAGGAGTTACAAGTGAAAGGAGTTGGAAATGGTGAGGCTTTGCTGTAGCATAACCGATGGAGCTTGAGAGAATGGAGGAAGGGAACCGTGGGAATACAAGAAGGAAAGAGAGAATGAAGATAAGTTTGCTTTTGTTAAGATATTTATGTATAAAGCAAAATAGTACTTTACTTTATAAGCTTTACTTTCCTTATTTGATTTCTTTTACAAGTTGGTGACTCACACCTTGAAAAACTGGCCCCCATATAATTAGAAGGGTATCATAGTCTTTGTTGACCAATTTAATTACTTATAACAACATATGTTACAAACTAGCTTATAAAAGTTACTATTCATAAAAACAAGGCACATAGAAGTGAAATTTTTGATTTCCCATTGATATAGACTTCCAAATGTGATACTATATAGTACACATGTTAATTAAAGAGTAATGATGGACATCTAGCCATTCAAAACTCATTTACAAGACAATTTTTCAAAAATGTGCCTTAAGACTCCTTAAAGCACATTTTGTGTTTTAACTTGTTTTCAAGCTTGGTTTTCTTTGGTAATTGATTTAATATGTTCATTAACATATTTATAAGGTATAAGTATGACCGTTAGGTCTTATACAAATTTATCCCAAGCTTAGAGCACATTTTTGCTCTTATTGGCTTTAAGGTATTTATTTGAGTTTTGTCGGGTTTCATTGTCTACCAAAGTTTCCTAAGGACTTAATTAGCATTATTACATCATACTTGAATATTATTAAGTCTTGGTAGGCTCTTTGGGTCCTAACCAAGTTCACTCCAAGCTTAGAGCGTGTTTTTGCTCAAACTGTCTCTTAGTGCTTTATTGCATTTACTATAGTTTAAATTGTTCACGGATGTCTCTAAGGCACTCTTTAGCCTTTATATACCATAGTTTAATATTTAAACCACCTTTCAAGGTTTGGGGTATTTCAGTAAGCCTTGGTTAAGCTTGTGGGTGGTTGTAATTCAAGGAAGAAAAACAACCGTAACATAATAAAGAGGGAGTCGAAGCGGACTTAGGCATCAACACCCTACCAACATTACACATGATTTCCCCCTACCCGATTGGAAGTTGGGTAGGTAAGCTTTGGCTAAGCTAGTGGGAGGTCGAAATCCAATGAAGGAAAACAACCCTAACATAACAGGATGGGAGTTAATTCACATATATACATCAACTCCCAAACAACACGCGCGACCGGAACGACCGGATTCCTCACCATACATAACATATACATATTAGTTAAAGGTTCCTTTATGGAACTCATCACATACATACATCACATAGTGTTACTAACTCTGTTAGACCAGAAGGGGAGTAACATCCCTTTTTAACAAACATGGATAGCTGTATCCGATAGCAACAACACACAAAACAAAGTCACATACATCACACATAGTCACAACATACACAAATGCACGGATAGCCGTAGTTAGAACGTTCCCTTGGGTTGGGACGTTTATTCCGAATACCGATCTCTTATGTGAACCTAAGGTCGGTTAACCATTATTTAACACATAATTAAGGTTAAGCGGTATCGGAATTAATTACGCCACAATAATGAATTACTATAAACTCATTTCATGCTTTATCTTGCAAGGTGGCAAACACATAGAAAAACACATTGGCATTCAAGCCGGTGTAATCCGGTAGGACACAGGTTGCAAGAAAACCATACCTTGGTCCCTGCTGCATACGAGTCCCGCCAAACGTTGTTCCTAGACATGATTGATAATGTCGGTTAATTACTTGTTAAATTTCGGTTCACTAAACATTTTACATGATTGTGTAACATGTTTTTATACTTAACTTACACTTGGTTGTCATCATTATACCCACTAGGGTTGACCACCTAAACCACACTTAGTTTTTAGTTTTTTTTATATCAATCTTGGGTCAGTCCGACCCATGTCCGACCCAACCATCTAGGTCGGACCATTCCAGTAACTTTAGTTCCGAAACTTCTCTCACGTCCGACCCACGTCCGACCCAACCAATTGGGTCGGACCATTCCAGAAGCAATTACGGGTGACCAACAGAGGCCGTCCGACCCAACTGTGGGTCGGACCCCTGGGTCGAACGCCTCTAGAATCTGTCCAAAAATTGTCAAATCTTTCCCAAACTTCTCCACAAGCCTCCTAATGTGTTCTAACATCATTTGGCACATTTACCCTTCAGACCACAACCATAAAACTCATTTTATAACTCCATAAACACTTACAATGTTTTCTCTTTAGTTCCTCTAAGTGGTGTTCCTTAATTATGATAACCCCTATGCCAAAAGTGTTTCACAAGCTATAAACACAAATTCTTTCTCTTGGAATTCTAAGTTCCTAACACCATTACGCTACAGATTTTTCACCCTTCCAACATCATTCGCCATCTACCCTTACAAGGTCATCAAGTATCTCAACTCAACCACATACACACCTAACTCCTCCGGTTTACCAAGTCACCTTAAAACACTTATTTTCTATCGAAATTTCATCATAACCTCCCCATAAACTTAACATCTCCAAATTCACCATTTAAACCACAACAACCCTCAATATTCATAAACCTTCAAAGCTTGGCTCTTAGGCCTTTAAACAACATTAAATTAAACACTGAATCTCCTCATATTATTAGCAACACCTGCACTACACTCAACATTTATAATTGCACCAAAACAACAAAATTTCCTTAAAACACCCCATTAGCTTAAGGTGAGTTATTTATTTTGGATTTTCTTCCAAAACTTCGTCATCACAAGTTCTACAATAACCAACATAGTTATTAAGGTAGTTTTCTTACCTTGAATTCACAAGTCTCTCCTTAATTCACCTCTTGCTCCTCATCTCTTCAAAATCGGTCAAGAGGGTATGGAGTTTCCAAACTCCACCCCAACGTCCACGAACACAAAAACATACACAATTAATTACCTAAACCCTTAGAAAACTCAATTAAATCAAAGGGCTTAGAACACAAGTTAGGGTTTACCTTTTTGAAGTTTTTAAGAGGGATTCTCTCCCTTGAATCAAGAAGGGGATTACTCCACCATTGAAGGATTAATTTGGAGCTCAAGAACAAGGAGAAAAACAAGGTATCAACAATGGTGAAAATCGATTACACCAAGAGATGAGGGAAAAATGACTTTTTCTTAGAAATCTTTACCTTAGAAGGAAGAGGGGACTCCAAGCTTCACATTGGTGCCATTTTCTCTTCAAATGGGGAAAACCCATGGAGGTCAACTTCATCCTTTTAAAATTTCGAAAAGAGAGGATGATAGAGGAAGATGAGAGGAAGAAGAATATGTGATTTGTTTTTGATTTGGAGCTCAAATGGAGCTTGGGCATGGCATTGAAGTTGGAGTAGCCATTGGAGGAAGGGGAGAAAAATCGGTGGCTTTAGGAAGAAGAGGGAGCCGACTGGGACGAAAGATAGAGAGGAAAGAGAAAAAGAAAGAGAGAAATGAGAGGAGAGAGAGGGAGAGAGGGGTATAAGTGGTCCCTCTTTTTTTTGCTTTTTGACTTAATTAATTTGTTCACTAGCCTTGTGTGAGTGGGCTGTCTACTTTAATAAAACCGGCCCACTACTGTAAACATGCTGGAGCGTTTTTCGTCTTTTAACAGGAAACGCTCGTTTATTTACCCGGTTTAGCACTATTCACTAACCGGGACCGTTTTCTGGAATTCTCTCAATCCTTTAATTTTAATGGTAATTAAACTCCCATTAAAGTTTAATTATAGTTACATAATCAACTCTTATTTTTACGGGGCCATTTAACTGTTTAAAGTCACGTTTTCGGGTTTCCTCGAAAAACGCGCTCCAAGACTCCGTTAGCGTTTAAACGCATTGTTTGGATCTGTTTTCTTCCGGAATATTTCCCACACGTTATTAGTGTGTAATTAATATATAAAAATATATTTATATCCCTAACGAAGGTTATGTACCCCCTAGAATAATTAAATATGTGTTTTCACGTTTTGTGACTTTTACGCATTTTCTTTTTCTTTTTGGTTTTTATTTCTTCACCAATGATCTTAAGGACTTAATTAGCCCTAGAGAATTATAATTACACAATTAATTAACACATTAAGGTTTGGGGTATTTCAATCTACCCCCCTTAAAAAAACTTCGTCCTCGAAGTTCACACTTCCCTAGCGTCATTTGAATTAGAACACAGGGATTACTTGCAACATAAACTTCCATAATAAACATAATTTACATCACAACCTCGGACTTAACGGTCCGGGTAACACATCCATACATACATAACATGACATAACATACTTACATAGTATCCTCGGACTTAATGATCCGGGTACCTTAACAACATTTGCACATACGTAACAACCCTTAGACTCTTGGTCTAGGTAACATAACAACATTTAGACCCGTAGGTCTTGATAACACAACATCCTTTAGACACATAGGTCGAAATAATAATTATTACACATACCACACAACATGTCATAGCATGTATATCAACCAGAAATTCCTTTTCCATCTCTTCATGGGTTCGAGACCCATGTTGAGTACATATACACTGTGGTCCCGCAGAACCGGTCGCGATGGACACTCTGGTCCCCGTTCCTTTAGGAGATCAAAACAATTGCATACATCTTTAAAATATACTTCTCATGTCACCGGTCCAAAGACAAAGGCTCGTACGTCCTCAGCTCGTGAGCAAGTAATACGAAAATACCCTCTATGAGGTTAAGTGTAATGAAATCCTTTATTAGAAAGATCTTAATCGAAAATCCTTTACAAGGTCACATAAAAGTAGTCCTTCCTTTGAAAATACCACTTAAGAATCTTAAGGATATTTATTGAAGTCTTGAAAATACCAATTGAAATTTGAAACCCAATTTAAAATTCTTTTGAAAACTCAATACAACTCCAAGTCCAATTGTTGCTAACTGCATCTTATTCTTGATGTGGTTATTTGTGATCACTCATAGGGAGTTTCAAGAATCATCCAACACTAATGTGATCAGCATCAGTGTTGAACTATCTTTCCACCCCAATTTGTGTTCGGCTTCTCTTGATCTCATGATAATCAGTTTCAAGTCACCTCCCACTTCATTTTCAAACAACAACTAATTCAGGCATATACCATTTTCTATCTTTTAATCCATCTAGTCATAATCATTACATCTCCAAGGGATAGAACTCTGTCTATCAATCATCACCCAATTTCAACTTTATCCGAGTTACCTAGGGAATTTTAATTCTTACTAGGTTCTATATCGGTGTCATACCTCCTCATAAATCACAACACTGTATATATACACATATCTATATATTTTTTTTTATCAAAATATAATACACAATATCACATTTGGTATCATATGAACATATACTGTCGGGGTTTTAGTTCCCCGGGAGTTTTTCTACTCCCTTATACTTATACTTCCACATACATCCGTTAACACAATAAACACACTTATCACAATGGTATTCGCATCTTCTGTGCGCAATTACCACAATTACACCATGAATGAATGCGTATGCTTATGTAACACGCGCACCAATCATCAAAACAAATTATTTTGCGCTATGCACACCATAGTTCACGTACACTTGTACGGTAAAACACACTAAACGGTTTTGCGCTCTACCCCCCTTAAAAGGGATTACGTCCACGTAATCGATCACTTAATCACTGGTTCAAACATTCTACCGTCGTGAAGTGTTTTATCTCCACGCGGTTAATTGTACAATGTGTTCTGGTTTGAGGATCCTAGCGATATTGGCGGTTTTGTCCCTAACCAAGAATTCTCCTTAGAGCTTATTTAGTTCATAACCAGTTTCGATTCTGGCCTGTGAAACTTCTAGGCGTTAATAATTAGCCTTTCACCCATATTCACAACGCACGTCCAACACTTGAATTGCTGGCTCACTAGTTTCTGCAGCGCGACTCTTGATAATTCAGGGCTTGGTTTGTCCCATACATTATTCTTACTATATTGTACATCCTTGATTATCACCTTCATCTTGGCAATAACGGTTTCTCTACCGACGCGTGGTATCACTTACCATGAGCGAACTCGGTGAGTTACAGACTTACTATCCACTTCCATGATAATTTACTGTATTCCACAATGACCTACTTGATTTCTTCCGACTTACTGTCGGTTGAGTTTGAGCTACTACCTATTGTGTAGTACTCTGTCAGTTATTTCCAACACTTGAGGTATATTCCATACCGATATTTAATAATCGTGTTACTGTAGTCACTTATGCCAATCAAGTATTCTTTGATTGGTATGACCGTGCTTCTCTTATGCATCGGTTTTATCACACCGTAAGTCTTGTTCTTCTATCACAATTGACATTACCCTAACTTTCTAGCTTTCACACTCGATCATTACCGCGCAAGTGCAAAACCAAAACACTCAGTCATACAGAGTGTAGAGGCGTAAACTCTTGACAGTAAATCTCTTATGCGATTCCAATAGGAATTCACACCGTGTTCCTTATCACATAGTACCGACCATTGGCTTATTGCCCAGTCGGTTTGTTATCACTTACCTTGTATGCCCATTGAGTTTCACTCATAACTAGTCTTATTTGCCACATTATTATTTAACAATACTTATGCAACGGTCGTTTACTGCGCACCGTGCTCTTACTCATTGTATAACATTAACTTACACTACATCCGCTATTATATTAGCTTCCGCTATTACACTGTGTTTTGCCACTTATTCGAATGACTGCTGAATACTCTACTCTTCGAGCGTCTATGCTCCTTGAGTGTTGTTCATTACACATCTAGCATCCCACACCTATGGTGGTTGCCATTAGGCTTATCACCCTTTCCGTCTGCACAACTGGTACGAATACTTCTTTTCGTAGTAACAACATGGTCAACTCTTAACACATTCTCTGAATTTAGTTCACATAACTACCGCTGTTGCGGTCTCACAATATCAAGAGGTGTCCCCACACTTTAAGCCGTGGTTTGTTATCCGCTTACTTACTTATATAACGTAAACTTCTGTGATCAATAACATTTTCTTAACACATTCGATTTGTGGCTTTTAAGCCTTATTGCCTCGAGCTCTGCCCGTTGTAGGCTGTCCACACACATTACATGGTTTAGATTGGTATTGGGCTCCATGACAAGGTCGTAGTATCACGGTTCCTTTCATGGGATGCCCCTTCAAGGATGTCAGACTTCCCTCTGACGACTTGTGTTTAAACTTGGTGTTAATTTCAGCCTTTGCGTTTCTGTCACGTATCTTGTTCAACCATTGTTGACCCAAACACCCTTTTAAGGATAACTCCTAGGTGTTATTAGGTTATGCCTTTTCATCTGGCTTGCACTCATTGGTATGTTTAATTTCTACTTCGCCCCGCGTTCTTTGCTGGGTTGAATATTATCCTTAGTGAGATTGATATCTCTAGTGATCATCTCGGGAGTCTCATCCCGATCATTGCACATTAACATATTCATAGTAGGCATCTGCCTCACCATATATAGGCTGGGTACTTACTCCAGCTATTGTGTTCATCCATCCAGATCCTTAAGACATATGCGATGTCTTTACTTACTAGTCAGTGCACTTCACACTTCTAGATTCTTAAACATTTCCTCGCAATAACTCACTAATCCCTTTAGTCCTCTTAACTTAACTAGGTTCCTTTACTTCAACCATTCGATGGTAGTTTATTACTTTTGTCTGACTTTTACTTCGGACCGTAGTATGGAGTCGACTACTTCCCGTGTTCCAGACTCCACTCGTATACATATGTGGGGTACCCTACTGATACATTGCTACTTGCCCGACTACCCCATAAGAAGGTTTGTCAGGCCCACAAGCTCCTACCGGAGTGCGGTCGTCCCACATTACTGTTGGTACACTCGTAGTGTCCGTCACACGCCTAGGTGAAGTATTCTGTTGTCAGCTCCTCTTATATTATCCTGTGATAATATGCATTCCATGCTTCCCGAACTTAATCAAGGGAAATGTATCCACTGTTGTATTATTATGAACTCAATCCATTCCTCAAGTTGTTACCCTTGGGTTTACCGGTTTCCATCCGGTTATCTTAAAAGTAACTGGGTAAAACTTACATACCATGTGGCACTGAGGCCCGTGTAGGTCTTCTGGTTTGGTTTAAAGAAAAAGTCGAATTGAAATAAAATGGGTTTGAAAGAAAATCTGGTTTTGAATGAGGTTTTGAAAATGGATTTAAGTTGAAAGAAAAATTCTCCTGGTTTTACAATGTTTCCTTGCCTTAACCGAGTCTAGCTTCCTGCTGACTGGTGTATTTCCAAGTACTGTGGTCAGGCTACTAAGCCCTTCCACTGTTATGATAATCCCATTCAACTTCATGGTACTTTACTAAGTACCGGTAGTTGTTTAAAATTTTCCGTACAGCCTTGTCATAGCAGCACTTGCCATGGCAAGTGCGCCATGCTAGCTGGTTATCGGTTCAATACACATTGGTTGCGGTATTGTTTTCATCCGCACTAATATCAGCGGCCTTGCTGGCCCTTGCTTGATCTTATAGCCTTAACAACAATCTTCTGGGTACATCTTACTGTCTCCACATGTTAACCATTAACTAGGGTGTTTCCCATCCTGGGAGACCCCCTTTTTACTTAATATTGTATTCACCTCGTACTACGCCGTAGTTCTTTGCTCGGTTGGTGTACCGTTGGTGTGTTAGTCAACATTGTCGTCCCGTAGACACTCGTCTCGGGTTCTACTACTTCACTTCTCCACTGTTGCACGGTTAGTGCTTGCAAGTTGGTTGTCCTCGACTGCTTCGCTATTAAATGCGGCAAACATTGTTCAGATGGAAACTGTCTTCGGGATTCACATCTTTCAGAATCTACCATATGACAGGTTCTCCGTACTTACAGAGGTAAATATCAACTGCCAGATCGGGTTTTCCCGAGTAAGAGATGGCTTCCATCTCTCTAGCGTTCTTCCCAAGTTATAAAATAGGGTTTGTGGAGGGCGAGATGGATATCGTAGGTATCCAGTACACACTGGCATTTCCTAACTAGCGTACTTCTCACGCTATCACTCAACCCTTAACCCAAAGCACTAAACTCTTAACTCGGTACTCCCTAAGCTCGGTAATTCAGTCATCAGAGCGATACTTCGCTCTGATACCCTTTTTGTAACCCCCAACTACTAACACACACTTCACCCACTTGCAGCGGAAATCACCACTCACAACATAACTTAACTCCTTGGTGTTACACGCCGTTAGCCACCACGTGGCTAACAAGGCTAACATACATACATTGTACCGGTCTGATGACTAACTCCCGAGCAACTACACATAAATCCCGTTCCATGTCCAACGATCATTATACACTTACATTACAATGTACCGAGTATCTTCCAACTAATGCCGATACAAATTCGGTCTTACTACACCTACAATACATCCACAATTCTCATGACTACCACGTACAAATAACTACCCCGTCCTACTCTCGAACGGCTTCTAGCTCCTTGTACCTGAAATAGAAAAGGAAGAAAAGGGGGCCCTCAAGGGGCTCAACACCTTGCTGGTATGGTAATCCCGCAGCCCGCATGCTACCGGGCCACGCACAACTAATTGTTGTCTAAGCATGCGGTTGATTTTATTTAAAACATGCACACATTACACACATACATCATGCTTAAAAGCACACATCCGTTAACAGAACACAAACTCAAGGTTAGCACAAACAACATAACAACACACTTCACTTAATAACCTACACAAACTTAATTCCATTCTTCTTAGAGAACATAAACTTTGCTTGGGGAGTGCCAGGGTGATATAAGCCCGAGCACAACATACATACACTTTCTTTACTTAGGTATGGCGGCCTCATATAGGACCGATCACACCTTACACAATTTCCCCCTAGCTCCAATAATGATGAGGTAGGTAAGCCTTGGTTAAGCTTTTGGGTGGTTGTAATTCAAGGAAGAAAAACAACCGTAACATAATAAAGAGGGAGTCGAAGCGGACTTAGGCATCAACACCCTACCAACATTACACATGATTTCCCCCTACCCGATTGGAAGTTGGGTAGGTAAGCTTTGGCTAAGCTAGTGGGAGGTCGAAATCCAATGAAGGAAAACAACCCTAACATAACAGGATGGGAGTTAATTCACATATATACATCAACTCCCAAATAACACGCGTGACCGGAACGACCGGATTCCTCACCATACATAACATATACATATTAGTTAAAGGTTCCTTTATGGAACTCATCACATACATACATCACATAGTGTTACTAACTCTGTTAGACCAGAAGGGGAGTAACATCCCTTTTTAACAAACATGGATAACTGTATCCGATAGCAACAACACACAAAACAAAGTCACATACATCACACATAGTCACAACATACACAAACGCACGGATAGTCGTAGTTAGAACGTTCCCGTGGGTTGGGACGTTTATTCCGAATACCGATCTCTTATGTGAACCTAAGGTCGGTTAACCATTATTTAACACATAATTAAGGTTAAGCGGTATCGGAATTAATTACGCCACAATAATTAATTACTATAAACTCATTTCATGTTTTATCTTGCAAGGTGGCAAACACACAGAAAAACACATTGGCATACAAGCCGGTGTAATCCGCTAGGACACAGGTTGCAAGAAAACCATACCTTGGTCCCTGCTGCATACGAGTCCCGCCAAACGTCGTTCCTAGACATGATTGATAATGTCGGTTAATTACTTGTTAAATTTCGGTTCACTAAACATTTTACATGGTTGTGTAACATGTTTTTATACTTAACTTACACTTGGTTGTCATCATTATACCCACTAGGGTTGACCACCTAAACCACACTTAGTTTTTATTTTTATTTTTTTTATATCAATCTTGGTGAGTCCAAAACTTCTCTCACGTCCGACCCAACCAACTGGGTCGGACCATTCCAGAAGCAATTACGGGTGACCAACAGAGGCCGTCCGACCCAACTGTGGGTCGGACCCCTGGGTCGGACGCCTCCAGAATCTGTCCAAAAATTGTCAAATCTTTCCCAAAAGTCTCCACAAGCCTCCTAATGTGTTCTAACATCATTTGGCACATTTACCCTTCAGACCACAACCATAAATCTCATTTTATAACTCCATAAACACTTACAATGTTTTCTCTTTAGTTCCTCTAAGTGGTGTTCCTTAATTATGATAACCCCTATGCCAAAAGTGTTTCACAAGCTATAAACACAAATTCTTTCTCTTGGAATTCTAAGTTCCTAACACCATTACACTACAGATTTTGCACCCTTCCAACATCATTCGCCATCTACCCTTACAAGGTCATCAAGTATCTCAACTCAACCACATACACACCTAACTCCTCCGGTTTACCAAGTCACCTTAAAACACTTATTTTCTAACGAAATTTCGCCATAACGTCCCCATAAACTTAACATCTCCAAATTCACCATTTAAACCACAACAGCCCTCAATATTCATAAACCTTCAAAGCTTGGCTCTTAGGCCTTTAAACAACATTAAATTAAACACTGAATCTCCTCATATTATTAGCAACACCTGCACTACACTCAACATTTATAATTGCACCAAAACAACAAAATTTCCTTAAAACACACCATAAGCTTAAGGTGAGTTATTTATTTTGGATTTTCTTCCAAAACTTCCTCATCACAAGTTCTACAATAACCAACATAGTTATTAAGGTAGTTTTCTTACCTTGAATTCACAAGTCTCTCCTTAATTCACCTCTTGCTCCTCATCTCTTCAAAATCGGTCAAGAGGGTATGGAGTTTCCAAACTCCACCCCAACGTCCAAGAACACAAAAACATACACAATTAATTACCTAAACCCTTAGAAAACTCAATTAAATCAAAGGGCTTAGAACACAAGTTAGGGTTTACCTTTTTGAAGTTTTAAGAGGGATTCTCTCCCTTGAATCAAGAAGGGGATTACTCCACCATTGAAGGATTAATTTGGAGCTCAAGAACAAGGAGAAAAACAAGGTATCAACAATGGTGAAAATCGATTACACCAAGAGATGAGGGAAAATGACTTTTTCTTGGAAATCTTTACCTTAGAAGGAAGAGGGGACTCCAAGCTTCACATTGGTGCCATTTTCTCTTCAAATGGGGAAAACCCATGGAGGTCAACTTCATCCTTTTAAAATTTCGAAAAGAGAGGATGATAGAGGAAGATGAGAGGAAGAAGAATATGTGATTTGTTTTTGATTTGGAGCTCAAATGGAGCTTGGGCATGACATTGAAGTTGGAGTAGCCATTGGAGGAAGGGGAGAAAAATCGGTTGCTTTAGGAAGAAGAGGGAGCCGGCTGGGAAGAAAGAGAGAGAGGAAAGAGAAAAGGAAAGAGAGAAATGAGAGGAGAGGGGGAGAGGGTATAAGTGGTCCCTCTTTTTTTTGCTTTTTGACTTAATTAATTTGTTCACTAGCCTTGTGTGAGTGGGCTGTCTACTTTAATAAAACCGGCCCACTACTGTAAACACGCTGGAGCATTTTTCGTGTTTTAACAGGAAACGCTCGTTTATTTACCCGGTCTAGCACTATTCACTAACCGGGACCGTTTTCTGGAATTCTCTCAATCCTGTTTAAAGTCACGTTTTCGTGTTTCCTCGAAAAACGCTCTCTAAGACTCCGTTAGCGTTTAAATGCATTGTTTGGATCCGTTTTCTTCCGGAATTTTTCCCACACGTTCTTAGTGTATAATTAATATATAAAAATATATTTATAGCCCTAACGAAGGTTATGTACCCCCTACAATAATTAAATATGCGTTTTCACATTTTGTGACTTTTACGCATTTTCTTTTTCTTTTTGGTTTTTATTTCTTCACCAATGATCTTAAGGACTTAATTAGCCATAGAGAATTATAATTACATAATTAATTAACACATTAAGGTTTGGGGTATTTCAATCTACCCCCCTTAAAAGAACTTCGTCCTCGAAGTTCACACTTCCCTAGCGTCATTTGAATTAGAACACAGGGATTACTTGCAACATAAACATCCATAACAAACATACTTTACATCACAACCTCGGACTTAACGGTCCGGGTAACACATCCATACATACATAACATGACATAACATACTTACATAGTACCCTCGGACTTAATGGTCCGGGTACCTTAACAACATTTGCACATACGTAACAACCCTTAGACTCTTGGTCTGGGTAACATAACAACATTTAGACCCGTAGGTCTTGATAACACAACATCCTTTAGACACATAGGTCTTGATAATATAACACTTCCGGAACTTAACCACATTAGGACTCAAGGTCGAAATAATAATTATTACACATACCACACAACATGTCATAGCATGTATATCAACCAGAAATTCCTTTTCCATCTCTTCATGGGTTCGAGACCCATGTTGAGTACATATACACTGTGGTCCCGCAAAACCGGTCGCGATGGACACTCTGGTCCCCGTTCCTTTGGGAGATCAAAACAATTGCATACATCTTTAAAATATACTTCTCATGTCACCGGTCCAAAGACAAAGGCTCGTACGTCCTCAGCTCGTGAGCAAGTAATACAAAAATACCCTCTATGAGGTTAAGTATAATGAAATCCTTTATTGGAAAGATCTTAATCGAAAATCCTTAACAAGGTCACATAAAAGTAGTCCTTCCTTTGAAAATACCACTTTAGAATCTTAAGGATATTTATTGAAGTCTTGAAAATACCAATTGAAATTTGAAACCCAATTTAAAATTCTTTTGAAAACTCAATACAACTCCAAGTCCAATTGTTGCTAACTGCATCTTATTCTTGATGTGGTTATTTGTGATCACTCATAGGGAGTTTCAAGAATCATCCAACACTAATGTGATCAGCATCAGTGTTGAACTATCTTTCCACCCCAATTTGTGTTCGGCTTCCCTTGATCTCATGATAATCAAGTTTCACCTCCCACTTCATTTTCAAACAACAACTAATTCAGGCATATACCATTTTCTATCTTTTAATCCATCTAGTCATAATCATTACATCTCCAAGGGATAGAACTCTGTCTATCAATCATCACCCAATTTCAACTTAATCCGAGTTACCTAGGGAATTTTAATTCTTACTAGGTTCTATATCGGTGTCATACCTCCTCATAAATCACAACACTGTATATATACACATATCTATATATATTTTTTTATCAAAATATAATACACAATATCACATTTGGTATCATATGAACATATACTGTCGGGGTTTTAGTTCCCCGGGAGTTTTTCTACTCCCTTATACTTATACTTCCACATACATCTGTTAACACAATAAACACACTTATCACAATGGTATTCGCATCTTCTGTGCGCAATTACCACAATTACACCATGAATGAATGCGTATGTTTATGTAACACGCACACCAATCATCAAAACAAATTATTTTGTGCTATGCACACCATAGTTCACGTACACTTGTACGGTAAAACACACTAAACGGTTTTGCGCTCTACCCCCCTTAAAAGGATTACGTCCACGTAATCAATCACTTAATCACTGGTTCAAACGTTCTACCGTCGTGAAGTGTTTTATCTCCACGCGGTTAATTGTACAATGTGTTCTGGTTTGAGGATCTTAGTGATATTGGCGGTTTAGTCCCTAACCAAGAATTCTCCTTAGAGCTTATTTAATTCATAACCAGTTTCGATTCTGGCCTGTGAAACTTCTAGGCGTTAATAATTAGCCTTTCACGCATATTCACAATGCACGTCCAACACTTGAATTGCTGGCTCACTAGTTTCTGCTGCGCGACTCTTGATAATTCAGGGCTTGGTTTGTCCCATACATTATTCTTACTATATTGTACATCCTCGATTATCACCTTCATCTTGGCAATAATGGTTTCTCTACCGACGCTTGGTATCACTTACCATGAGCGAACTCGGTGAGTTACCGACTTACTATCCACTTCCATGATAATTTACTGTATTCCACAATGACCTACTTGATTTCTTCCGACTTACTGTCGGTTGAGTTTGAGCTACTACCTATTGTGTAGTACTCTGTCGGTTATTTCCAACACTTGAGGTATATTCCATACCGATATTTATTAATCGTGTTACTGTAGTCACTTATGCCAATCAAGTATTCTTTGATTGGTATGACCGTGCTTCCCTTATGCATCGGTTTTATCACACCGTAAGTCTTATTCTTCTATCACAATTGACATTACCCAAACTTTCTAGCTATCACACTCGATCATTACCGCGCAAGTGCAAAACCAAAACACTCAGCCATACAGAGTGCAGAGGCGTAAACTCTTGACAGTAAATCTCTTATGCGATTGCAATAGGAATTCACACCGTGTTCCTTATCACATAATACCGACCATTGGCTTATTGCCCAGTCGGTTTGTTATCACTTACCTTGTATGCCCATTGAGTTTCACTCATAACTAGTCTTATTTGCCACATTATTATTTAACAATACTTATGCAACGGTCGTTTACTGCGCACCATGCTCTTACTCATTGTATAACATTAACTTACACTGCATCCGCTATTATATTAGCTTCCGCTATTACACTGTGTTTTGCCACTTATTCGGCTGACTGCTAAATACTCTACTCTTCGAGCCTCTATGCTCCTTGAGCGTTGTTCATTACACATCTAGCATCCCACACCTATGGTGGTTGCCATTAGGCTTATCACCCTTTCCGTCTGCACAACTGGTACGAATACTTCTTTTCGTAGTAACAACATGGTCAACTCTTAACACATTCTCTGAATTTAGTTCACATAACTACCGCTGATGCGGTCTCACAATATCAAGAGGTGTCCCCACACTTTAAGCAGTGGTTCGTTATCCGCTTACTTACTTATATAACGTAAACTTCTGTGTTCAATAACATTTTCTTAACACATTCGATTTGTGGCTTTTAAGCCTTATTGCCTCGAGCTCTGCCCGTTGTAGGCTGTCCACACACATTACATGGTTTAGATTGGTATTGGGCTCCATGACAAGGTCCTAGTATCACGGTTCCTTTCATGGGATGCCCCTTCAAGGATGTCAGACTTCCCTCTGACGACTTGTGTTTAAACTTGGTGTTAATTTCAGCCTTGGCGTTTCTGTCATGTATCTTGTTCAACCATTGTTGACCCAAACACCCTTTTAAGGATAACTCCTGGGTGTTATTAGGTTATGCCTTTTCATCCGGCTTGCACTCATTGGTATGTTTAATTTCTACTTCGTCCCGCGTTCTTTGCTGGGTTGAATATTATCCTTAGTGAGATTGATATCTCTAGTGATCATCTCGGGAGTCTCATCCCGATCATTGCACATTAACATATTCATAGTAGGCATCTGCCTCACCATATATAGGCTGGGTACTTACTCCAGCTATTGTGTTCATCCATCCAGATCCTTAAGACATATGTGATGTCTTTACTTACTAGTCAGTGCACTTCACACTTCTAGATTCTTAAACATTTCCTCGCAATAACTCACTAATCCCTTTAGTCCTCTTAACTTAACTAGGTTCCTTTACTTCAACCATTCGATGGTAGTTTATTACTTTTGTCTGACTTTTACTTCGGACTGTAGTATGGAGTCGACTACTTCCCGTGTTCCAGACTCCACTCGTATACATATGTGGGGTACCCTACTGATACATTGCTACTTGCCCGACTAACCCATAAGAAGGTTTGTCAGGCCCACAAGCTCCTATCGGAGTGCGGTCGTCCCACATTACTGTTGGTACACTCGTAGTGTCCGTCACACGCCTAGGTGAAGTATTTTGTTGTCAACTCCTGTTATATTATCCTGTGATAATATGCATTCCATGCTTCCCGAACTTAATCAAGGGAAATGTATCCACTGTTGTATTATTATGAGCTCAATCCATTCCTCGGGTTGTTACCCTTGGGTTTACCGGTTTCCATCCGGTTATCTTAAAAGTAACTGGGTAAAACTTACATACCATGTGGCACTGAGGCCCGTGTAGGTCTTCTGGTTTGGTTTAAAGAAAAATTCGAATTGAAATAAAATGGGTTTGAAAGAAAATCTGGTTTTGAATGAGGTTTTGAAAATGGATTTAAGTTGAAAGAAAAATTCTCCTGGTTTTACAACGTTTCCTTGCCTTAACCGAGTCTAGCTTCCTGCTGACTGGTGTATTTCCAAGTACTAAGGTCAGGCTATTAAGCCCTTCCACGGTTATGATAATCCCACTTAACTTCATGGTACTTTACTAAGTACCGGTAGTTGTTTAAAATTTTCCGTACAGCCTTGCCATAGCAGCACTTGCCATGGCAAGTGCGCCATGCTAGCTGGTTATCGGTTCAATACACATTGGTTGCGGTATTGTTTTCATCCGCACTAATATCAGCGGCCTTGCTGGCCCTTGCTTGATCTTACAGCCTTAACAACAATCTTCTGGGTACATCTTACTATCTCCACATGTTAACCATTAACTAGGGTGTTTCCCATCCTGGGAGACCCCCTTTTTACTTAGTATTGTATTCTCCTCGTACTACGCCGTAGTTCTTTGCTCGGTTGGTGTACCGTTGGTGTGTTAGTCAACATTGTAGTCCCGTAGACACTCGTCTCGGGTTCTACTACTTCACTTCTCCACTGTTGCACGGTTAGTGCTTGCAAGCTGGTTGTCCTCGACTGCTTCGCATGTCGACCCAGGTTGCCGGAAATTCTATTCCTCTATGCATAAGATTCTCCATATTTCGCTATTAAATGCGGCAAACATTGTTCAGATGGAAACCGTCTTCGGGATTCACATCTTTCAGAATCTACCGTATGACAGGTTCTCCGTACTTACAGAGGTAAATATCAACTGCCAGATCGGGTTTTCCCGAGTAAGAGATGGCTTCCATCTCTCTGGCGTTCTTCCCAAGTTATAAAATAGGGTTTGTGGAGGGCGGGATGGATATCGTAGGTATCCAGTACACACTGGCATTTCCTAACTAGCGTACTTCTTACGCTATCACTCAACGATTAACCTAAAGCACTAAACTCTTAACTCTCGGTACTACTCCCTAACTCGGTTATTCAGTCATCAGAGCGATAACTTCGCTCTGATACCACTTTTTGTAACACCCCAACTACTAACAACTACTACTTAACAAACACACAGCGGAAATCACAACTCACAACATAACTTAACTCCTTGGTGTTACACGCCGTTAGCCACCCACGTGGCTAACAAGGCTAACATACATACATTGTACCGGTCTATTGGACTAAACTCCCGAGCAACTACACATAAATCCCGTTCCATGTCCAACGATCATTATACACTTACATTACAATGTACCGAGTATCTTCCAACTAATGTCGATACAAATTCGGTCTTACTACATGATAAGTGTCCAAATGAGCATGTTTTATAGGTGTATTTCATATATAATATTAGCACTTTTCTTGCTCATTTCTCCACTTCGGTTAGTTTTCCTCTAGTTTATGTTTTATTGTTTATCTCACAAATTTATTGGTTTAACATGAGGAAAACCAAGCTGGGAGTAAAGTAGACAAGGAGACGAACGCATAGACGCAAACGGCTCAGAAAACGGAGTCCAAACGAAGAATCTAGAGCCGGTCAAAGTTTGAAGGAAATAAGTCAAACATGCAACCACATGGTATGGAGGCGGACAGGGAGGCGGTTCCCACTTACGTCCGCGTAGCGGACAGGGAGGCGGAACTCACAGAGACGTCCGCTCCATTCTCAGGCGGACGGTCATGCGGACAGAAGAAGAGGCCGGGCGAACAGGAAAAAAAGAGAACGTCCGCACGCGGACGTGACGCGGACGGTCATGCGGACGCGACTAAAATCGCACGCATAACAGATTTTCTTCTTCGTCGACTTCGCTCGTCGACTTCATCTATCTACTCTTCGCGTTATGTCCCCTATCAATCAATGCCCTTCCACCTCTGTCTGCAATCGTTCTTCTTCTTCCTCTCCTCTATAAAATACCACTGCTACTTCAAACAAAAACACACACGTACCACCCCAAACTTATGCCATTTTCTTTCCATAAAAATACCATAAAACTCTCCATAAAATCACTCATTTCATCCACATAAATTCCATACTACATTTCATCCCATAAATCATTCCACTTCATACCGTTATCCTGTCCAACCTCTGTCAAAAATATTAGCAGATAAGATAGCGGAGCGGAAATAAACATCTTCTCAGATGTATTCCTCTACTTCTTATTCTGTCTTTAATATGTCAGGCTAAGGAGGATTTGCTCCGGGCAAAGGTTTTAATTATGGTTTGTTTAATTTTGTAATCAATATTTCTACCGGTTAAAATAAATACAGTTTGTTACGCTTAAAGGTTTTCTCTCACCATTTTAATAAATTACATGAATTTATTAAAATGTTTTCCTAAGTCTATTTTGATCAGACCAGGTGATAAATAGACAGGTTAATTAAGCCGTAAATCTGGAGAAAGCTTATTATGATTTAATAGGTTAGTATTTTCAGATGCAATAAAATTCCTCGAATTAACGTCCGTTTACATAGTATTGCTCGAACCTTGATTAGACCGAGCATTTTCTGGTAAACGAGTTCTTAAGGGTCTATGACTTAGTCCTTAGGATAATAACAGGAATTTTGCCAAACTAATATATTAAACCGGTAGAGATAGCATAATTAATCAGATTATATAAAACCTGAACCCGGAGTTCCATTTAATTCATCTGCACTCAGTTTTCTAATCTGCTTATTATTTTCTCTAAAACAAGTCAATTAACTTCCCCCCTTTTTGTGACAAGCTTAGGAACTATTTTATCTCGCTATAAGTCCCACGGTTTGACCCCGGCCGCTTCTGTCTTCTATACTACTGCGACCGGGTTTTATTTGCAGCCCGACGGATATTTTGAGTATTAATTTCTTTCTTTTATCAATTTCACCAGCACTAATCACTCACGATAAAATCCACTCTGCAAAATGGCGCCGTTGCCGGGGACTTGATTTAATCTAGTCCCTAAGCCCCGGTTAATTCACCTGTTATATTATAATAATCTGTTAATATAGTAAAAAAATAAAAAAAAACTGTTAATCCAATTTCGGACATATAACTCGGACATCTGATTGGACATTGGACATCTAACTTCTGATCTGACTTGGACATCTGACTACTAACTTTTAATATTATTGTCATTTTTCTGTCATTTCGTTCCATTGTCATTTCTTTCCATTGTCTCTAACTACTAACTTAAAATTTCCAGTCATTTCGTTCCATTGTCATTTCGTTCCATTGTCATTTCTTTCCATTGTCCCTAACTACTAACTTAAAATTTCTGTCTACTAATTCCTAACATTTTTATTATTCTAACGTATAACCAGTTCTTTTCTCTGTTTTGAGTGGTGAATGCCTTTTACCAGGTCAAACAGTCTCCCAGAAAATATTAATAATCACACGGTTGGTTACATCCCAGAAATCGAGAGAACCTTTCTGCGCAATCTCAGGCAGAGACGAACTCAACGAAATACCACCACAGTGATAGATTCTGACCCGGAAGCTAACATGGCAGCTACACCAGCAACGGTTCGAAATATCAACAGGCCGTCTAACCAAGGACAGCAGCCTGCTATCATCCTTCCTCACCTTAGCCCATCCGAATACGATGAGTGGCAGAAGCTGAAGCCATATCATCAAATCAGATGTGTGAAGGAGTTGGGCATGTTTGATGGC
This sequence comes from Limonium bicolor, assembly GCA_023374045.1. Lineage (NCBI taxonomy): Eukaryota > Viridiplantae > Streptophyta > Magnoliopsida > Caryophyllales > Plumbaginaceae > Limonium > Limonium bicolor. The sequence goes on from CM041782.1 coordinate 55,129,414, forward strand.
ACCAGTCCAGACGAAGCCCTGTTACATGTTACAAAATTCTTGCAACATGCCAACAGTCTTACTGCAACCGACGCAGTACTTCAATATGCAAGATTGTCTTTATTCCCACACAGCCTGACGGGAAACGCGAGCAAGTGGTATCATAGCCTAACACCGAGTACCATTGGTACATGGGACGACATGGCCACCAAGTTCTACGACAAATTCCTACCTCCGAGCCGAACTTTGGAGATGATTGCTGAAATTTATAATTTCAAGCAACCTGGGTCGGAGAATATTTGTGAAACTTGGGATCGCTTCAAAGGACTACTACTCACTTGTCCTCACCATGGTCTGACGAAAGAACAAGTATCACAATTGTTCTACAAAGGCTTGATCGGTCCGTGCAGAACAATGGTGCTATCTTCGTTAGGGGCTGACATTCTGAAAAAGCCAGGAGCACAATTTCTGAACAGCATGGAATCTCTCTGTGAGGAAATCAGAGACTGGGCCTCCGGTGGATCAAGGAGCGGTACTCCAGGATTATATCATGTTGGGGAAAGTGATAACAAGTTCGACCAATTGATGAAAAGTCATGAGCAACTCATGGAGAGCAATGCTCAGCAGGCAACAAAAGTCAGTACTCTACAAAAAGTGGTTGAGCAGATGGCTATGAATTCCTTCCCCCAGCAAGCTAAGTCGATGATTTCCCGAACACCTACTACCCCAGGCTATGCTCCTCTATCTCAATCATCTCCTATTCTTGTACAATGTGGTGGGCCTCATGATTATGAACAATGCCCCCAACTACAAGAATTAAAAGCAGCGGAGGAAGCAAACTACATCACCAACAATTCAGGATACAGACAACCATGGCAACGTAACATGCAATCCAACCTTCGTTACTCAAACACAAAATATCCAAAACCCACATACCCTACAAACATCCCAAAACTACAGACCTCAATCCAATTTCCAAGGAGGCCAAAGGCAATATCAACAACAGCCTTATGGCAATGAAGCTTCATCGAGTCGACCAACTCAACCTCCTTCGAATCCTGAGTCTGATATGTCTCAGATGCAGAGATGTTTAAGGCGATGATGGGTAAATCCCGAGATACGCAAGAAGAGGTCGCAGCTTGCGCAAAGACCAAAAAGCCTTGCAATCTCAGATCCAACAGTTACTTACTCAACAAAGACCACCTGGTCAATTCCCTTCACAGACTAATCCCAATCCAAAGGAACAAGCAAATTCAGTCCTTATAGACGATGGCACATCAATCAACAAACTTGTGTGCAGTCTCTTTAAGGAGTGGAAGGGAACTTGCCACCAGCAAAGGAAAAGAAAAAGAAAATCTTGAAGATTCCTATATCAATGTTGATGAAACCACCAAACCCTTCACTCCCTCCTCAGAAATCCAAGTTCCTACTCCTGTTACTCCACCTCCATCTCGAGTCACATCGACATCCCAACTTCCACTCATAAAAACAGTGACCTCCCATTTCCAAACAGAATGAAAAAGAAACACCTCGACGAGCAGTTCTCTAAATTCTTGAGCATTTTCAAGAAACTGACTCTCGACATACCTATACTTGATGCTTTGCAAGAGATGCCTAATTACGCCAAATTTCTAAAGGATCTCTTGACAAAGAAAAAGAAGAAACCTGGGAAAGAAACAGTGCACCTCACGGAGGAATGCTCTGCGGCCCTTCTTCGAACACTCCCTCCAAACAAACAGATCCGGGAATCCCGTGATCCCGTGTTTTATAGGAGGAGTGGACTGTGGAAGTGGTCTATGCGACCTAGGAGCCAGCATTAATATCATGCCATACGCCACCTTCTTGAAAGTAAAAGGAGGAGAAATGCAACCGGTTCCTTTCAAACTCCAACTAGCAGACAGATCAGAGATCAAGCCCATGGGCATAGTCCGGGATCTGGTAGTTGGAGTGTCTCGCTTCATCTTTCCAGCTGATTTCGTCATTCTAGAAATGGATGACGATGTTGAGGTTCCCCTGATTCTAGGTCGACCGTTTCTGAGTACCGCCAAAGCCATCATTGACGTCCATGATGGGAAAATCACTCTTCGGTACGAGGATGAAACGATTGAATTCGACATGCAAAAAATGATGAAGAAAAGCTCAAACTTTTCTCCTCATGCTAAGACAGTGGGATTCACAGATGATGAGGAGGAGGAAGGCGATTTTGCTACAGATGAGGACATGTATTCTCCATCTTCCATCCAGGAAGTTGATACTGAACCGCTAGAGCGAGTATTATTTACTTCTCTAGAAGAAAAGGTGGAGGATCCAGAAGTTAACGCCATGCTGGCGTACGTAGAGAAAGGAAGGGCTGGTTATCAAGCGTACCGGCCACCAATCGAAGAACTCGACAGAAAACCTCAAAAATCAATTCCATCAGTGAACAACCACCTAAACTCGAGCTTAAAGAAATACCCTCTAACCTCAAGTATGCTTCCTAGCTGAAAATGACCATTTGCCTGTCATTATTCTCTTCTCTGAATTCCGGGAGGAAACAGGTTACTTGAGGTACTAAAGAAGCACAAGACAGCAATCGGGTGGACTATCGCTGATATCAAAGGAATTGATCCCTCCTATTGCACGCACCATATTTACATGGAGGAAAACTTCAAACCTATCAGGCAACCTCAACGCCGGCTAAACCCTAACCTCAAGGAGGTAGTTCGAAAGGAGGTTCTGAAACTCCTTGATGCGAACATCATTTATCCAATTTCTGACAGTCCATGGGTCAGTCCTGTTCAAGTTGTCCCGAAGAAGGGGGGCATCGAAGCTGTTATTAATGAAAAGGGAGAGACTATCCCTCAAAGAAAGATCACAGGATGGCGCATGTGTATTGACTATCGGCGTTTGAACTTGGCAACCAGGAAGGATCATTTCCCTCTCCCCTTTATCGACCAGATGTTGGAACGACTAGCAGGGCAAGAGTACTACTGTTTTCTAGATGGGTTCTCGGGTTATTTTCAAATACCAATCGCACCTGAGGACCAGGACAAGACAACCTTCACTTGTCCTTACGGTACCTTTGCATACACGAATGCCTTTCGGTCTATGCAACGCCCCTGCTACCTTCCAGAGATGTATGCAAGCAATATTTGCTGACTTCATCGAGCAGAGCATAGAAGTCTTCATGGACGACTTCTCAGTCTATGGCTCTAGTTTCGACAAATGCTTGGCACAACTTGATTTAATCCTAAGACGGTGTGAGGATACGAATCTCGTTTTAAACTGGGAGAAGTCATTTTATGGTCAAGGACGGGATCGTCCTTGGACATAAAATATCAGCAAAAGGAATAGAGGTGGATAAAGCCAAGGTAGAGGTTATCGAGAAGTTACCAGCACCAACTACAGTTCGAGATATACGAGCGTTTCTAGGGCATGCAGGATTTTATCGGCGGTTTATACAAGACTTCTCCAAAATCAGCAAACCATTGACCGACCTGCTACAGAAAGATGCCCCGTTTCATTTTGATGAAAGGTGTTCAGCTGCTTTCCAAACTATAACACAAAAATTGGTGTCAGCACCTGTGGTCATACCACCTGATTGGTCTCTTCCGTTTGAGATCATGTGTGACGCAAGTGACTACGCCGTGGGGGCAGCTCTATGCCAGAAAAAAGAGAAAATCTTGAGAGTGATCGCTTATGCCAGCAGAACACTAAATGACGCCCAGAAAAACTATACGACCACCGAAAAAAACTTCTGGCTATAGTTTTCTCCCTCGATAAGTTCAGATCTTACTTATGGGGAAGCAAAGTCATCGTGCATACAGACCACTCCGCTCTCAAATACTTATTTACAAAACAAGAAGCCAAGCCTCGCTTGTTGCGCTGGATTCTTCTACTTCAAGAGTTTGACATCGAAGTCAAAGATAAGAGCGGGAAATTGAATGTCGTCGCTGACCATCTCTCTAGATTGGTGACTCCTACGGATAGTGTGCCTATCAACGAATTCTTCCCCGATGAGACTGTCTTCTCCATCACCAAAGTACAGGAGCCATGGTACGCGGACCTGGCCAATTATTTAGTCTCTGGAACAGTACCCTACGATTTTTCCTACTCCCAGAAGAAGAAATTTCTTTCTGACTCAAAGCATTATTTCTGGGAGGACCCGTACTTGTTCCGAGTTAGTGCTGATGGGTTGATTCGACGATGTCTCCCGGAAGAAGAGGTTTCAAGCGTCATACACTTTTGTCACTCACGGGAAGCCGGAGGTCACCATGGACCCACAAGGACCGCTGCTAAGATCCTGGCCTCAGGTTTTTATTGGCCGACCCTTCATAAAGATGTGTACCAATTCTGCAAACAATGTGATAATTGCCAGAAAATGGGTAACACATCCAGGAGACATGAGATGCCACAACAGGGGATACTAGAAGTAGAGCTCTTTGATTGTTGGGGCATTGATTTTATGGGACCGTTCCCTTCCTCGCAGGGCCACCAATATGTTCTAGTGGCAGTTGATTACGTGTCGAAGTGGGTAGAAGCTATACCTTGTCATCATGCCGATGCAAAGACAGTAACCAAGTTCCTCAAAAAGCACATCTTTACCCGTTTCGGCGTGCCCAGAATTATTATCAGTGATGGTGGATCTCACTTCTGCAACCGTTTATTTGAAGCGCTTATGGTTAAGTACGGGGTACGTCACAAGGTAGCTTTACCTTATCACCCCCAAACAAACGGCCAAGCAGAAGTTTCCAACCGTGAGTTAAAATGGATCCTCCAGAAGACGGTTAACTCATCACGAAAGGATTGGGCACTTAAGCTGGATGATGCGCTTTGGGCTTACCGCACTGCATTCAAGACTCCCATCGGGATGTCTCCTTTTAAGCTGGTCTATGGGAAAGCATGCCACTTACCTGTAGAGATGGAACATAAGGCATATTGGGCAATCAAGGCCCTAAACTTTGACATGACTCTGCAGGAGAGAAAGGAAATTCCAACTTTCCGAATTAGAAGAGCTAGATCAGGCTTACAGAATGCAAAGATCTATAAAGAGCGCACCAAAAGTTCCACGACAGGATATCATGAAGAAGGACTTCGAAATTGGTGATTGGGTTCTCCTGTATAACTCTAGATTAAGGATCTTCCCTGGGAAACTCAAGTCTCATTGGGCCGGCCCTTTCCAGATTGTTAGTGTGACTCCGTACGGTGCCTTTGAACTCAGAACAAACAAGGCGAAACTTTCAAGGTCAACGGGGCACGTCTTAAAAGGTATAATTCTCATTCTAATATTCAACTGACTTCTCTGCAACTTATTTTGTCCAAGAACAGCGGGACAACTCGCCCTCGAACTCTTCTCCAAACTAAAGCTTGGTCAAATACGTCTAGCTAGAGACGTTAAACCCGGGCAGCTTGGTGGGAGGCAACCCACTATCTATCTTTTATCTTTCCTTTAAATTTTATGATGTTTTCCTTTTTGTACTATATTTCCCTTTATTATGTTATAATAAAATGCAGGTTTCACTTGAGTTCTTCTGGCTGTGTAGAATATTCTTTACAGGTTCATTTCATGACATTCCACAGCTGCACTCAAGTGTGGGGGAGCTCTACACACTCTACGAAATCTGGGGAGTACACTCTTTCCTTTCTTAATTGCATGCCCTAATATTTTAATTCCATCTACGCAATGAGGGCATTGCTTAAGCTTAAGTGTGGGGGAAGAGCCTTTTAGGGCATTTTGTGCTTTAATTGTTTAAATCTCTCTGCTTATCTTGCATTTGTTCAAAAATTAAAATTATGTACCCTGCTAATGTAGGTTGTTCTCTTTAAAAACAAATACTGTTATGAATTGTGGGATAAATGGTACAAATTTTAAAATTTTGATTACTTTTGAGGAGCATTTTATATGCGGTGTGACCAAATAATCTGCAATGGTTGGATTTTATTGCTCAGGGTTTCCTTCTGTCTTCTCTCTTAGGGATTGCTAAGGGGCTTGCTTCTCTGTTAAAAAAAAAAAGAAAAAAAAAATAATAAGGGACTTGCGAGACACCATTGGTAACCAACAAAGAGAGTTGAGTGTTCTTAAATACAAAGGTTATGCCTACATTTTCCATCCTATGCAAAAGTGAAACAAATGCATAAATCTATTTTTCCTTTTGTTTTCTCCTCAATGCCCATTCTTGAGAGAAGTTGGCTGGTAAAAGTCTCAGAGTCACCTAAAAGAAACATTGAAGTACCTTAGATCATACCCCGAAACTCTATATTTTATTTTTGCCCTGAGCACACCTATGCCACCAGCAGTTGATTTTTCACACTCCTCAATAAGTTTAAAGATCATGTTTATCCTACCCTTCATAATAATATTTGTTAGTATTGAGCATTCCCTACTTACTTGGGTACGTGGTTTTGCTTGAGGACAAGCAAAAAGATAAGTGTGGGGGTGTGATAAGTGTCCAAATGAGCATGTTTTATAGGTGTATTTCATATATAATATTAGCACTTTTCTTGCTCATTTCTCCACTTCGGTTAGTTTTCCTCTAGTTTATGTTTTATTGTTTATCTCACAAATTTATTGGTTTAACATGAGGAAAACCAAGCTGGGAGTAAAGTAGACAAAGAGACGAACGCATAGACGCAAACGGCTCAGAAAACGGAGTCCAAACGAAGAATCTAGAGCCGGTCAAAGTTTGAAGGAAATAAGTCAAACATGCAACCGCATGGTATGGAGGCGGACAGGGAGGCGGTTCCCACTTACGTCCGCGTAGCGGACAGGGAAGCGGAACTCACGAGACGTCCGCTCCATTCTCAGGCGGACGGTCATGCGGACAGAAGAAGAGGCCGGGCGAACAGGAAAAAGACAGAGACGTCCGCACGCGGACGTGACGCGGACGGTCATGCCGCGACTAAAATCGCACGCATAACAGATTTTCTTCGTCGACTTCGCTCGTCGACTTCGCCCGTCGACCTGCAAGTTATCTATCTACTCTTCGCGTTCTGTCCCCTATCAATCAATGCCCTTCCACCTCTGTCTGCAATCGTTCTTCTTCTTCCTCTCCTCTATAAAATACCACTGCTACTTCAAACAAAAACACACACGTTCCACCCCAAACTTATGCCATTTTCTTCCATAAAAATACCATAAAACTCTCCATAAAATCACTCATTTCATCCACATAAATTCCATACTACATCTCATCCCATAAATCATTCCACTTCATACCGTTATCCTGTCCAACCTCTGTCAAAAATATTAGCAGATAAGATAGCGGAGCGGAAATAAACATCTTCTCAGATGTATTCCTCTACTTCTTATTCTGTCTTCAATATGTCAGGCTAAGGAGGATTTGCTCCGGGCAAAGGTTTTAATTATGGTTTGTTTAATTTTGTAATCAATATTTCTACCGGTTAAAATAAATACAGTTTGTTACGCTTAAAGGTTTTCTCTCACCATTTTAATAAATTACATGAATTTATTAAAATGTTTTCCTAAGTCTATTTTGATCAGACCAGGTGATAAATAGACAGGTTAATTAAGCCGTAAATCTGGAGAAAGCTTATTATGATTTAATAGGTTAGTATTTTCAGATGCAATAATAATTCCTCGAATTAAACGTCCGTTTACATAGTATTGCTCGAACCTTGATTAGACCGAGCATTTTCTGGTAAACGAGTTCTTAAGGGTCTATGACTTAGTCCTTAGGATAATACAGGAATTTTGCCAAACTAATATATTAAACCGGTAGAGATAGCATAATTAATTAGATTATATAAAACCTGAACCCGGAGTTCCATTTAATTCATCTGCACTCAGTTTTCTAATCTGCTTATTATTTTCTCTAAAACAAGTCAATTAACTTCCCCCCTTTTTGTGACAAGCTTAGGAACTATTTTATCTCGCTATAAGTCCCACGGTTTGACCCCGGCCGCTTCTGTCTTCTATACTACTGCGACCGGGTTTTATTTGCAGCCCGACGGATATTTTGAGTATTAATTTCATTCTTTTATCAATTTCACCAGCACTAATCACTCACGATAAAATCCACTCTGCACTACACCTACAATACATCCACAATTCTCATGACTACCACGTACAAATAACTACCCCGTCCTACTCTCGAATGGCTTCTAGCTCCTTGTACCTGAAATAGAAAAGGAAGAAAAGGGTGGCCCCAAAGGGGCTCAGCACCTTGCTGGTATGGTAATCCCGCAGCCCGTATGCTACCAGGCCACGCACAACTAATTGTCGTCTTAGCATGCGGTTGATTTTATTTAAAACATGCACACATTACACACATACATCATGCTTAAAAGCACACATCCGTTAACAGAACACAAACTCAAGGTTAGCACACGCAACATAACAACACACTTCACTTAATAACCTACACAAACTTAATTCCATTCTTCTTAGAGAACATAAACTTTGCTTGGGGAGTGCCGGGGTGATATAAGCCCGAGCACAACATACATACATTTTCTTTACTTAGGTGTGGCGGCCTCATATATGACCGATCACACCTTACACAATTTCCCCCTAGCTCCAATAATGATGAGGTAGGTAAGCCTTGGTTAAGCTTGTGGGTGGTTGTAATTCAAGGAAGAAAAACAACCGTAACATAATAAAGAGGGAGTCGAAGCGGACTTAGGCATCAACACCCTACCAACATTACACATGATTTCCCCCTACCCGATTGGAAGTTGGGTAGGTAAGCTTTGGCTAAGCTAGTGGGAGGTCGAAATCCAATGAAGGAAAACAACCCTAACATAACAGGATGGGAGTTAATTCACATATATACATCAACTCCCAAACAACACGCGCGACTGGAACGACCGGATTCCTCACCATACATAACATATACATATTAGTTAAAGGTTCCTTTATGGAACTCATCACATACATACATCACATAGTGTTACTAAGTCTGTTAGACCAGAAGGGGAGTAACATCCCTTTTTAACAAACATGGATAACTGTATCCGATAGCAACAACACACAAAACAAAGTCACATACATCACACATAGTCACAACATACACAAACGCACGGATAGCCGTAGTTAGAATGTTCCCGTGGGTTGGGACGTTTATTCCGAATACCGATCTCTTATGTGAACCTAAGGTCGGTTAACCATTATTTAACACATAATTAAGGTTAAGCGGTATCGGAATTAATTACGCCACAATAATGAATTACTATAATCTCATTTCATGCTTTATCTCTCAAGGTGGCAAACACACAGAAAAACACATTGGCATACAAGCCGGTGTAATCCGGTAGGACACAGGTTGCAAGAAAAACATACCTTGGTCCCTGCTGCGTACGAGTCCCGCCAAACGTCGTTCCTAGACATGATTGATAGTGTCGGTTAATTACTGTTAAATTTCGGTTCACTAAACATTTTACATGATTGTGTAACTGTTTTTATACTTAACTTACACTTGGTTGTCATCATTATACCCACTAGGTTGACCACCTAAACCACACTTAGTTTTTAGTTTTTTTTTATATCATCTTGGGTCAGCCGACCCATGTCCGACCCAACCATCGGGTGGACCATTCCAGTAACTTCAGTTTCGAAACTTCTCTCACGTCCGACCCACGTCTGACCCAACCAACTGGGTCGGACCATTCCAGAAGCAATTACGGGTGACCAACAGAGACCGTCCGACCCAACTGTGGGTCGGACCCCTGGGTCGGACGCCTCCAGAATCTGTCCAAAAATTGTCAAATCTTTCCCAAACTTCTCCACAAGCTCTTAATGTGTTCTAACATCATTTGGCACATTTACCCTTCAGACCACAGCCATAAAAACTCATTTTATAACTCCATAAACACTTACAATGTTTTCTCTTTAGTTCCTCTAAGTGGTGTTCCTTAATTATGATAACCCCTATGCCAAAAGTGTTTCACAAGCTATAAACACAAATTCTTTCTCTTGGAATTCTAAGTTCCTAACACCATTACGCTACAGATTTTGCACCCTTCCAATCATTCGCCATCTACCCTTACAAGGTCATCAAGTATCTCAACTCAACCACATACACACCAACTCCTCCGGTTACCAAGTCACCTTAAAACACTTATTTTTTATCGAAATTTCGCCATAACCTCCCTATAAACTTAACATCTCCAAATTCACCATTTAAACCACAACAACCCTCAATAATCATAAACCTTCAAAGCTTGGCTCTTATACCTTTAAACAACATTAAATTAAACACTGAATCTTCTCATATTATTAGCAACACCTGCACTACACTCAACATTTATAATTGCACCAAAACAACAAAATTTCCTTAAAACACCCCATAAGCTTAAGGTGAGTTATTTATTTTGGATTTTTCCAAAACTTCCTCATCACAAGTTCTACAATAACCAACATAGTTATTAAGGTAGTTTTCTTACCTTGAATTCACAAGTCTCTCCTTAATTCACCTCTTGCTCCTCATCTCTTCAAAATCGGTCAAGAGGGTATGGAGTTTCCAAACTCCACCCCAACGTCCAAGAACACAAAAACATACACAATTAATTACATAAACCCTTAGAAAACTTAATTAAATCAAAGGGCTTAGAACACAAGTTAGGGTTACCTTTTTGAAGTTTTAAGAGGGATTCTCTCCCTTGAATCAAGAAGGGGATTACTCCACCACTGAAGGATTAATTTGGAGCTCACGAACAAGGAGAAAAACAAGGTATCAACAATGGTGAAAATCGATTACACCAAGAGATGAGGGAAAAATGACTTTTTCTTAGAAATCTTTACCTTAGAAGGAAGAGGGGACTCCAAGCTTCACATTGGTGCCATTTTCTCTTCAAATGGGGAAAACCCATGGAGGTCAACTTCATCCTTTTAAAATTTCGAAAAGAGAGGATGATAGAGGAAGAAGAATATATGATTTGTTTTTGATTTGGAGCTCAAATGGAGCTTGGGCATGGCATTAAAGTTGGAGTAGCCATTGGAGGAAGGGGAGAAAAATCGGTGGCTTTAGGAAGAAGAGGGAGCCGGCTGGGAAGAAAGAGAGAGAGGAAAGAGAAAAGGAAAGAGAGAAATGAGAGGAGAGAGAGGGGTATAAGTGGTCCCTCTTTTTTTTGCTTTTTGACTTAATTAATTTGTTCACTAGCCGTGTGAGTGGGCTGTCTACTTTAATAAAACCGGCCCACTACTGTAAACACGCTGGAGCGTTTTCGTCTTTTAACAGGAAACGCTCGTTTATTTACCCGGTTTAGCACTATTCACTAACCGGGACCGTTTTCTGGAATTCTCTCAATCCTTTAATTTTAATGGTTATTAAACTCCCATTAAAGTTTAATTATAGTTACATAATAAACTCTTATTTTTACGGGGCCATTTAACTGTTTAATGTCACGTTTTCGGGTTTCCTCGAAAAACGCGCTCCAAGACTCTGTTAGCGTTTAAACGCATTGTTTGGATCCGTTTTCTTCCGGAATTTTTCCCACACGTTCTTAGTGTGTAATTAATATATAAAAATATATTTATAGCCCTAACAAAGGTTATGTACCCCCTAGAGTAATTAAATATGCGTTTTCACGTTTTGTGACTTTTACGCATTTTCTTTTTCTTTTTGGTTTTTATTTCTTCACCAATGATCTTAAGGACTTAATTAGCCCTAGAGAAGTATAATTACACAATTAATTAACACATTAAGGTTTGGGGTATTTCAGTTTTTCCTATGATTTTATGTGATGTCGGATCATGAACTTTAGGCACCTCGTTCTTACAAACGGTTGGGAATTAGCCTTGGAAGTTAACATGAAAGTTGTAGAGGGATTAGAGATCTACACACCAAGCTAAAGAACTTGAATTTTGGATGAGAAACAAAGAAGTTATGATCAAACGAAGTTTACCTGAATTCAATGAAAACCGGGAATCTGGGTTGCGACTTAGCAAGGAGGCAACTTGGATTGATTTTCCGGTGGATTTTGGAAGATTTAGATTGAGTTTGAGCTATGGTTGCAAAGAGGAGATTAAGGAGAGTAGAATGAAAGAAACAGCGTTGCAAAATTCCTAAAGATGAGTGAGATATAAGTGTCTAAAGTTAGGGCAAAAACGCTGATGGCAGTTAGAATTCTGGCAGATTTCGTGCTAAGTACAAGCGACCCGTGTGAGCTTGACACGTGGTAGTTTTCAAAATTTTGGCTCTAAACGTCATTCTATCATAACTTTGGCTAGGATGATCTGTTTTTGACGTTCTTTTTATCGATCTTCATGGTTTTCCATAACCTATTTATTGGTATAGGTTTCATGGGCTGGTTTGATAATTCTCAAAAAGTCAACCCTAGTAAGGCTTGGGAAGCTTTAGGGTTTCTAGGATTTTATATTGACTTTTATGCTTCAAATCAAAGTTCTAACTCTTTCTAAAATCTTTATAATATACTTGGAGTGTTTAGAAATTTTTCCAAGATTTATTGACTTATAAATCTTATTATTAAATTCATAATACTATATAATAATATATAGTAATCCAATATTTAATAGTATTCTTTAGGATTAAATGGAAGAAATCCCATGATTTAATTTTCATAATTCCATATAAGGATTTAATAATTTATTATTCACAATCCCATACTATAATATAATAATTAATAGTATTATTTACGGTTTTAATAAAAGAAATTCCCTAAATTAATTTAAATTAATTTAGGGGTATTTCAGATCCAACCTCATTGGAGTACGTCTATGGACTGCGCTGCCCCATAGCCAAGCGATTGGCTCCCCGTCTTTGGCACATGATCATTGACAGGGGTGAGTTATATATATATTTGCCACTATCGGCAATGATTATTGATTTGTGATGCATAGCGTTCACTTGATACGGGCCACCTGCCCTAAGTTAAAACTGTAAGAAGTCTTAAAATTCACGACTGTCTTGGGAACATTATGACGTGTATGCACAATCCTATTGTGTGGATCGTAGGACGAAATTACCTGAACATAAACAATTCCAATGAGAGGATTACACTAATTGGGAAGAGAAAAGTTATGAGTGGACTGGAGGATTCAAACCTAAGTTAAGGTAAAAGATGGAAGGGTACTAACCCTGTTGTGATGATTTGATCCCATTAAGTATGATCACTTGTTTGTATATTGGATGGTTATATGTTGGCTTGTTGTATGTTTACAATACTTCACTATATATGCATGTCGGTTAATAAATGAATCGCATGTTCATCTGACCAATTAGTTGAGTGTAGCTCTGTCGCACGTAGGCTACACGTTATCATACCAGCGTAGTTACTAAGCCTTCGGGCACCGCATTTTTAGGTACTTAGTTGGAAAGCTTCAAGTGTAGCGTAGGGGGTAGATGACGTTCGGGCTATGATTTATTTGGTGAAGATATTATTAGACTTGTATTATATTAATTAAGACTTAGTGACTCGGTATGTATTTTTAAGAGATTTGTATTGTATTTCCAGTCATTCGGACAGTAACATTTTGGATGGGAAGGCCTTGTCAGTCACGAGGGTGACTGGCAGCAGTAACACCAATGTTATTTAAGTTATATCCACTGCGGTCTGTTGTTTATGTTGGAGATCATTAAACGCTAAATACAGGATTTAGAGTTCGGGTGTTACAGTTCGTCCATCAGCACATTGCTACAGGGCATGGCTTTATACTGGTTTCCTTGAGTTAGTGCTTGATTCAGATCGTCTTGACATACAGTCTTGAGACGCGGTTTAAGTAAACATCATATTGACAATTGTTTGCTTCATTTGAGAATTCAACATTCATTTTCAAGGGTTCATAAATACCCAAACATAGTTAACCTTTAACTTGAACGAGGAACAATCCCATTATGAGGATTGTATGATACTATACAAGTTAAGGATGAGAACGAGATACTATAAATATCTCAAGGTAATAACAGAGGACTGACTCATTATATTCGAAGTCTTGCTCTTGTTTGTTGTAATGTTTGTTTGAATGATTATTGTTGCATGCTATCATGATGTGTGTTTAGTGCACTTCTTATGTTGTTTAATAAAATCAACCGCATGTATATCTACCAATTAGTCGTGTGTTGCCCGGTAGTAAGTGGGTTGCACGTTATCATACTCAGTAAGTTGTGTTGAGCCCGTTGTGGCCTAACATTTCAGGTACATGATCGAAGTTGTGACCCGGTCGAAGTGTAGGACAGGGTAGTTATATTTTGAATACTTTTGGGGTTGGCTATATTTAATCAAACCTTGATATTCCCTAACGATCATGTAGTACGTAGAGATCCAAATTGAACTTGTAATAAGGTTTTTAAATATTAGTAGTTAAACTCGTTATGTTCTTGTATTGGCGTTATAATTTGGAATTTCCAGTCACTCATACCATAACATCTATGTTTGAAAGGCCTTGCCAGTCACTTGGGTGACTGGCGGCGGTCAGTAGTTTGTTTGTTATTTCTGCTGCGAGTTGTTGAACAATAGCTATACTGTTAAGCGTTAATTGTCAGATTAGTAGTTGAGGTGTTACCATGTAAGACCATTGTAAAAAACCAGAGTCTTGCGCATGAAGTTCAATCTAAACAACAATAATTGGAATGACAAAAATGTTTCACAACTCACTTTTAGACCATCTCTCACGATGGGATTAATTTGGATATGAGTTTATATATGTTATTTCGCTTTTTATTCACTTGATTTTTGTGATTTTGCCTATTTTGTCGTGGGATACGATTGTATGTGGCTTGATAACTGAGCTAGTCTTGGTAGTCTCAAATCATATTATCAAACTCTTCTTTCCACTTTAAAACTTCCTATCCAGCAGCATTTAAAGCGCTTTCTAGTTTTTTTGAGTCACTCGAAAGTGCTAGAAACATAGTTAGATACACTACAGTTTATCCAGTGAATTTCTTCGTTAGCTAGAGTTTCTCAAGAAGGGACTCTTTTAAGCTTAAGATTTTTGATTTCTTCTTTCAGTTCAACTGATTTATTAATAGATAGGCTAAGAAGACATTACAAATTATGAACTACTTTAGTTTGAGCATCAACTTCACAACTGTTCTAGAAACATGTAAGTAAGCGATCTTAATTGAAATACCCCTAATTAATTAAACATTTAATCAATTAAATTAAGGCCTAGACATGCCTTAAAACCAATTAAAAACAACAATGGTCAACATAAAGCAAATATTACACCCTTTGACCGTTTAGGGCAAATATATACCCAAATGAACTTCTTAGGACCTAAAATTTTGTCCTAAGCATAATAACTCATAAATTAATGTAATAAAAGTATTGGACAACACTCCAACATCAAGAACCAGCATTAACATGCTTAAAAGTCACTTAGAGCAAAATGTGCTCTAAACAAGCTTTAAACGTCATGTAACCTCCATTTGATTCCAAAACAAATTACTAAGCTTAGTAATCACTAAATGGATGTAATTAATCAATTACAAAAGAAAACCAAGCTCAAAAAACAAGCTTTAACATAAAATGTGCACTAAGCTTCCTTGAAGCACATTTTTGTGATATTGTCTTCAAAATGAGCTTTGTTTGACTTTAAGGTCTTGAATACCCTTAAATATACTAATTTGAAATAATTTACCACATTAGAATGCCTAATTCAAAGTTTTTCAAAAAAAATCAAAAATATGTGCCTTGATTGTGAATAGTACTTTTATAACATGTAATTCTTTAATCTAGTCAATGGTCAAACTCTCCCTTTGACTTTGACCAAGTTTTACCGCCTAACTAAGGGATTATCCTCAGCCATTTACCAGCCACACATATATATATATCTTATGACTCAAAAAGATACTTTTAGTAAAGGAAGATAAATATCATTTACTTATTAAACTAATCCATCCTTATCCTTCCACCTAGGCAGCATTTTCGGTGGCTTAGGGACCTTACATCTAGCATGAGGAAACCCATTAAAATATCTTCCACGAGTCATCCTTGACTATTTTGTAAAATATGACTTCATCCCCTTATAAGCTTTTTTTCTTTCTTTCGCTTCATTTAACTTTCTTCTCAACCGTAACCCAGCTCCAAACCCTCTCTTTTCACTTCCAAAACCGAGAGCAAGCAGCTGTCTCCATGGGTGGATTCCTCTTGAACTAGGTAAGATCTAAAGGCATATTTATCTTATTTTGTTCACCTTTCTTCCCTCCTTCCACCAAGCTCATCCATTCTCATTTTTATCTAGTCATTTGGTGAGTGGCTGCTGGAAGTATTACCTATTCTCGGCTTGGAAAAAACAGAAGAAGGAAGGAAGCCTAAAGTCATTTCTATGGTAAATCATGCATTAAACATGTCCTTCATCTTTTCCTAAGTCATTACCGGTCTTGTTATTGTTTCCCTTCAGCTCATTTTCTTCTCTTTTTTTTCATGGTTATTCGGTGGACATAACCACATGTGGAAGACCTATCATGACCATACCATACATACCACTTACGGTAATTTTAATATGGTAAATGATGGTCTATTTCCTACCTAGTTACTACCTGTTGTATACCTTGTTTTGTATGGTGTTTTAACACCTTGATTAGCTCCAAAATACAGGCATGAGATGGCCCTACTAAACCTCTAATTTCAAGGTAAAACCATGCTTAACTTAAGCTAGTAAAATACCTAAACTAACTACTAATGTCATGAGACTAATTCCTATCTTTTCCTTGCATACATAAACTGCCGCAAGGACTATTGGAGCTTCGGAAAGTTCTGTAAAAATTATAGGAGCCAAGTGTGAGGTCAAAACCTAGCAAGGTGAGCTAAACCACTACCTAAATGAAGTGCTAATTAAGTGTATAAGTGAGATTAATGTGAAAGATCTGATGTAAATATATGTATGTGTATAGCCGAGAGCATGGAGGGTGCTTGGCTGATTTTAAAGGCTTGGAAGTCAAGTAAGGATACTAAACTTATATAATATAAAGTTTTCATGTCATTTGTTACATGGTAAAACATTACCGAGGGCATAGGGGATATTTAATGACTTAAAAGTGTACTATAATATTGTGTAGCATTTGGCTAGTTTACTTACTTTATAAATAACTTATAATGTCATAGAAAAATAGTATAAGTGGAAAAATATAATTTAAAAAGTTATTTGAGTATGTAACATGGGAACCGTGAGCTTATAAGAATTGTTATGACCAAACTATGTATTAAAATGTTATATAACATGTTTGGTAAGTTAACCTAATGTTTATGTGACATATAATGTCATGGGAATTAATTAAGTAGTTAAAACACAATTTATAAAATAATGTTAAAAGTATGTGTCAAAACCGTAAGCTATAATGTCTTTTACGATATTTATAAGCAAATTATATTATATATTAAGGTTTGTAATAAAGCCATGTATTTTAGGCTATTTAATTTTATATTTTATTAAATTTAAAACAAAGTTTAGAATTTAATAAATGTTACCGATATTTAGTTTGGGGCTGTTTTGTAACTAAAATGAATTTAGAGGCTAAATAGATAATATAGCCGAAAACCATATATTAAAAGATTATTAAAATAAATTTTATAAAGTTTTACAAAATATGGGGTCAAAATGTAATTTTTGAAAAGTATTGGGTCAAAATTGTAATTAGATAAACATGTGGTCAAACTAGTAGTAAATGGGTCAACATTGACCAAGTTAAAAGCCTTGACCAAAATTTATAACATAAGTGATTAATTTATTAACTTATGGTAACATATTAAGCTAAATGTTAAAGTTTTAAAATTTATGGGGTATAAATGGTTAATTCCGAAAGTTATGGGTTAATATTATTGTTTATATCATAATTATAAAGTGTGGGAATTTTTGGAGTTATATAAAATACTATATTGATAAAAGTGTATAATATATAATTTTTGTGACATATGGAAAGTATAAGATATAAAGTGTGGTCAATATGTAAATAAACAAAATAGTGGGGCGGAAAGAGGAATTAAAAACGGACATGGGCCTGTTTGGAAAATAATGTAATATAAAACTATAGGTTATACAAATTATAAATGTTAAAACAATATAATATAACCTATATGTAACATTATATAATATGTGGGTTAAATGTGCAAATATGGAAAGTATATGGTGCTGGAAAAAAAAAAACCCAAAACAGAAGGGCTGTTCGGTATTTAAAAAAAAGTATATATATAAACTATATGTTATAATGAATTAATGAAATAAAGTGATATAATATATAGTATGTATAACATTATATAATATATGTGGCAAGATTGTGATTATGAGAAAATAAATGGGTTGGAAATGAAATTTAAAACAGACCAATAGTCTGATTGTAATTTCCGTAAAAGATGAAGCTATATCTTATTCTTACAATAAAGTTTAAATGATATAATATATGGTGGATATAACATGTTATAAAATATGTGGTGGGATTTGTAATAAATATAAAGTATGGGAATGGAAAAGAAAATGAAATATAACCTATGTGCCTTTTTCGGCAATAATATAGTTTTATTAAAACTATAGGTTATATTATATTATAAAGTCTAAATGTTATAAAATGTGATATTTATAACATGGTATAATAATGTGTGGTTGTATTGTAATAAATGAAAACTATAGGAAATGAAGAAATAATAAGTATATAACATATATGCCTTGCGGCAATTGAATTTAGTTTTTAAAACTATATGTTATAAAGTTAAATGAGATATGAAAATATACCATATTATATGGTATAAGATATAAGTGTAACATTGTATGAATTTATGTGGTCAAAACATAGTTTATTAAACTTTATGTTAAAACCGCATGTATAAACACTTAAGAATGAATTTATAAACTATGGTTTACAATGATATAAATACTATAGATATTATATAGTACTAATGTGATTAAATGAAACAATTACCATTAATAATGTTCACATGAAATAATGTGGCAATTAATGGAAAAATGGAATGTATAAACAAAGTTAGTATAAAACAAACCTTAGGAAATTATAATACATGTAATGGAATGTTACATAGATAAAGTTCTTAATATGAATTGTATAAAATAATGCAACAAAAAGGGAATAATCATCTTACATAAGATGATAATAATGTAACATATGATATAAGTGTATAAATCATGAAATATTAATGTATAGGTGTACATGTGTGTAAATGAGCAAGCATATATTAAAAATATATACTTATTAATTATATGGTAATGTTGGAGCTATATAATATAGTGCATGCATACATGCAACTATATATTATGTGACTAAATAAAATGAAACAATATATATATATATATATGCAAACCGAGAACAATATGCACAAGCATATAATATGGTTTTAATATCATGAAATGATAAATGACATTAGTGTAACAATAAACTATAAGTTATACAATTACAAATTGAAGTATAGTTTATTAAAATGAATAATGGGGTGTATAATATAGGGTACAATATTAAATGGTTAAATAATAATGCCATAAAACAATGGTGCATATGCATAAACTACGATGCAAATTAACTGTAACACCCCAACCGCTAATCCTTTCTTACTCCTCTAATCATGCTCATAATTACCAGGTTCGCAGCGGAATACTTACTTACTCCCGGCGGGTGATACAATGCCGTTAACCATCCAAGATCAACAAGGCTACACTACTTACCATCTCAGTCTGACGATTAGAACAAATCAAATACCTACTACTTACTTTACAATCCAAATACTTAGTTTACAATTGATTACCGAGTATCCAAAATATATGAATTACATTCCAATGATACTTCCCAAAAATGAAGAGTTTATACAACCCCTCCTTACTATCCAATTAAAGTTCATTGTCCAAAAAGGTGTACCACATGGTACACCGGCTACTCAAAAATGGCCTTAGCCGTGTACAACTCGGTACACCATCCAAACTACTACTACATCAAAAGAATCACATGCTGCCCTTACTCTACCTTCACGCCTCGCGGGTACCTGTGGAGTAAAAACATTCCCCCGAGGGGGTCAGCTTACGCTGAACATGATAACCGCATACCCCGCGTACTAGCGAGGGTACGCCAACTAATTGGTCGTATACATGCGGTTCGTTTCATACATACATACATGCTTCATACAATACAATACATTCATTCGTTTTATCACGCATTCATACATACAATGCATACAAGACATACAACACAAGTCATTCATTCATAGTTACCATACTCACCGCATCACGGAGATACAATTCTCCAATACATACAAGGTCTTGTTAGCCTTATTACACACCCGGGTTAATCGGGTGTTCGATACTTTTTACTCCGGGTCAATGACTTACAATAGTCAAGACCAATACAATACAATACTTACATTCTTACATACTTACTTCCAGTTAAGTCGGTATGACCTCCGGGCAGGGAGTACTATCTCCCACCACCGGGCTTTGAGATGGCACACTAATCCAGGATGCTACCCATACAAAGGGAATTGGTCCAAGGAAAAGATCATAGCCAGGATTCGGTTCCAACCTCTTGTGGTTCCTTATCCTCACGCGTGGCCGAAACTATATCGGGCTTCTACTCATTCCATTTTTACTCAATACTCATGTTAGGAGTTAGGTTGTTAGGAATTAGTAGAAGTCCATACTTACTTTCCATACATACTTACAATACACAAGTACTCATACTTGCACATACACTTCATTCTCATACATACATTTCATGAATTATACCAACTGTTTGTTCAAGAAGAATACAACAAGAACAAAATGGTTCAAACACATTTATGTGCAATATAAGTCCGATTCATGCATTTATCTTGTTGGTGATCACATAAGCACACAAATCGGGGTAACCAAGTTAGGATACAGGGCATGAGGAAATCATACCGTTCACCGTCGCTTACGTTCTACCGGTTCCTTTGGAGCTCAACTATTTGATTCCTATACATACATGAAGTTGTATGATCAATGGTCTATTATTGATCCAACTTACTCCTTCATTAATACTCCTAATATATATCTACTACTCCTTTACATTCATACTTGATTATTATACCATTCTTTTCTTAGTACCTCTTATCCTTGCTTCCTTACCTTTACTACTTCACTTATAATGTACTACCACACATATATGCATATAGGTATCTAGGCATATATATGTATATATACATATACATATGATTGCTATAATCATATGATAGAAATACTCTTTTTTTTTTTTTTTTTTTGTCAGGACCGGACTTGCGACCGACCTTGCAAGTCCGGTCCATTCCAGTAGCTACCAGTACCGAAAATTCCTGGCCCGACCGAACTTGCAAGTCCGGTCGCAAGTTCGGTCGCTTCCAGTAGCTCAGGTTACGGAATTTCTTCTGGTCGACCGAACTTGCAAGTCCGGTCGCAAGTTCGGTCGATTCCAGTAGCTATCCTCGGGAAATTTTTCTGGGCCGACCGAACTTGCATGTCCGGTCGCAAGTCCGGTCGATTCCAGTAGGTTACAGGATGGAAATTTTTCTGGCCGACCGAACTTGCAAGTCCGGTCGCAAGTTCGGTCGATTCCAGTAAGCTACAGACGGGAGAATTTCTCTGGTCCGACCGAACTTGCAAGTCCGGTCGCAAGTCCGGTCGATTCCAGTAGCTCACCCGTCTTTGTAAATCTGGGCTCGACCGACCTTGCAAGTTCGGTCGCAAGTCCGGTCGGCCCCAGTACTTCAGTTTTAAAATCTGTTTTCAAATGTATTCTTTACCCATTACTTCCCAAATCTTTACCAATACTTCCCCACATGATTTAGTACTATCTAAGCATCCTAAATCACCTTAGTTCATCCACCAAACTTACTACTCAATCCTACACAACTTATACCCATTTCCTCATCCCAATTCAACACTTACATTATTTCCCTTCACACCCATGCTACAGATTTTGGTTTTCCTCCCTATGCCACAGATTTCCAACTCAACTCTTACTCTCCAATACTCCCTCAACTTATGCTACTCTTAGTATCTCGAATACAATTACTCACCACCGAGGTTCATCCCCTTAACATACTCCTTTCCAAATCTGCTACAAACTACAAAACACTCCTCAATTACACCTAGTTATCACCTAGGTTGTTCTCTCATCCTACACACTTAAGCCCTCAAATTCCTAGACGAATTTTGACATAGTCTCCCCTATATTTCTAACATTCTCCACACATCATTTCAGCTCACGAATACTCATTCTCTCAACCTGTTACACAATACATCATTCTCACAATTCCAACACTATTACAACAACATAAAATCCTGCACACATACACACTTGCTACCCAATGCTTTCCCAAGCTTTTAAAACTCATTTAAAACTTCAAAACTGTTACAATTTCATTCTTCATTGTACTACAATACACTTGCTACTCATTACTCAATTCATTACTCATTTTATTACTCCAAAAACTGTTACATTACAATACACAAACTAACACAAGGTAAGAGTATTTACCTTGTCTTGTTAGGTTACTTTCTTTCTTTTCCTCTTCCTTCCTTCTCCTTTGTTCTCGGTCCCAATGAGAATCAAACACACACAAGTGCTACAGCACATACACATACACAATACCATTTAGTTTCATTTTGTACTAACCCTAGAATTTAAGTTTTAGGGTTTAGAAAGAAGGTTACCTTCCAATGAGTAGATGGAGCTCTTGACTACCAAGAGAACAAAATTCCTAGCCCACAAAAGAAGCCAAATCGGCTGGAGCAACAAAGGAGAGAGCATTCAAAAACTGAAAATGCTTAAAATGCAAACAGGGGCTACTAATGTTTTGGATTTTCGAATTTCTTTTTACCTCAAGATGATAAGGAGGTGAAGGTGCTTCTAATGGTGGACTTAAATCTACAAATGGTGAATACCCATCGAGACGAAAGTGGTCGTTTTCGATTTTTGAGAAGATGAAAGTGTTCTCCTTGCCAAGGGGATTCTAGTGGTATGGTTTTTATATAATTTTGGACAAGAGATGAAGGCACAATAATGGAGAGAAGATGGGGGTTGTGTGAGTTTTCTTCTTCAAAACTCCATGGGAGCTCGGTGGAGAAGGAAGCAATTCAGAGAGGGAGGGAAAAACGTGAGAGGGGGAGTGAGTGGTGAGGAAGAGAGTTTCTATTTTTACTTTTGTACTTGTTTTCTTTTCCCCTCTTTTATTGTTTTGTCTTTACATGCATAAGAGAGGAATTAAGGGGTGAGAGAGGGAGGGCTGTCGATCCCACTCACACACACACCAGCATTTTACATTTTTATTTGTAAAGTGGACACACTAAGTTTCTTTATTTGCATCCTCACCCCACAACTTACCGGTTGTTACAGTTTTCACTAACCGGTACCCGTTTTCCGGAATTTTCTCGTTTAATTAATTTCCTTGGTTCTAAAGCTTCATTGATATTTATTAATGATTAGTTGGTTGACCAAAATTGTTACGAGTCTATTTGACCCGCTTAAAGTCACGTTTTCCCGGTTTCCTCGAAAAACGCGCTTTAAGGTTCGTTTATGCTTTTAACCCATTTTAAAGGTCCGTTTTCTTCGAGATTTGTTCCCTCATATTTATTTTAGTGTAATTAAGCCTTTAAAAATATAATTAGCCTAATTAATCACTGTTTTTAATTACGGGGTATTTCATTAACGTTGCATGAATGCATGCAACTATATATTATAAATGTATACTCTTGTACCTAACCCGAACGGTTAAATCAATACGTAAGTATAAACATGAACATATATTCGTATACTCGTATAAATAAGGAGTGAATCCTAACGTCTGGAAACGCTACAGCTAAGACGTCTTTATAACTGACTCATTTAGATTTAACCCGACATTGATAGCTAGTACGTACTACGATTAACGAGTCTCTTATAACGGTACCTTAACAAATAACTGTTGAAATCCGGGGATGAAATGACGGGATTACTTGTGTTGTTCAGATTTACCAAGCTTAAGTAAGTCATGTGGATTGACTTATAGTGTGTTTGATATTTAGATTGTATCAGCGACGAAGGCACTTAACGAGCTAGTGGTCTACTGCGCAACCTAGGTCTTTGGTGAACGGTATGTAAAGGGGTCTGATCTATAATGTCCTGAGGACTTCCTCGGCTCAGATATGTGTGTTATATAACGAGTGTGATGCATGTATGTGTGTGTATGTATTTGTGTTTATGTTATGTGACGCGAAACTGTTTAAATTCCCGCATCATTAATTGTGCACGAACGTCCTTCGGGACTAATACTACGTCGACTATAGATCGACTTATATAAAACACATATACGTTTTAATCTGATGTGATTATTGTTAACTGATATAACACTCATAATATTATGATTGTATATATATACTAGCCTAAGTAAATTACTTAGGTACCAGACACGACGTTGTCAGTCTCTAAAGCTTTGACTCGAACATGAATATTACCTAGAATGACTCTAGGCATGCGTAAGACCCACAGTGAAATACCCCAAATGTTAATTTCTTTAATTAATAATGAATTAATTAAATATTTAATACCCCGGATCAAAAAATGGTGATTAAATTATCCTAATGTGATTATTAAAGGCCTAATGGTGCCTAGAGAGTGCTGGTAAAGAAAATAAAACCAAAAGAAAAGAGAAAACGCTTGAAAAGGGAAAAACGCTAAAATGCGTGTTAAATCAGTAAATGAGGTATATGACCTCGGTTAGGGTCCGAGATGGATTCCTAAGGCTTAGTTAGGCCTAATTAGTATACGGGAGTGATTCCCGATGAAATACCCCGGAATTAGTTAGGGTGATTAAATTACTCAAATACGACATTAAGGACCTATTAGTGCCTAATGAGTTTTGGTAAAAAGACTAATCCAAAAGAAACAAGAAGAACGCTTAAAAAGCGGAAAATGCTAAATTGGGCGTTAAGTGACCCTAGGAGAAATTCAACCTTAGAAAGGGTATTAAATTAAAGTAAAAGGCTTAATTATGCCTAAATAATATATGGGAACAATTCCTTAAAAAACGGATTCAAATAATGAGTTAAAACACTAATAAAGCTTTAGCACACGTTTTTCGAGAAAATCTGAAAACGTGACTTTAAGGGGTCAAATGAACCCGTAATGTAACACCCCATCCAACAACAAATACATAACAACAATCTGCAGCGGAATGCACAACTCATCAATTAACTCAACTCGCTGGTGTTACACGCCGTTAACCACCCACGTGGCTAACAAGGCTAATACACATACATTGTACCGGTCTGATGGGCTAAATTCCCGAGCGACTACACATTACTATCCTTTCCATTAACAACAACACAACGCACTCCTTCCAACTATACCGAGTATTTATAAACTGATGCCAACAACAATTTCGGTCTTACTACACCTACTGTATACATACACTTAAATGATTACCCATGTACGACGACTACCCGTCCTACTCTCGAACGGCTTCCAGCACTTCGTACCTGAAATAGGAAAAGAAGAAAGGGTGGCCCCCAAGGGGCTCAGCACCTTTGCTGGTATGGTAATCCCGCCTACATGCTACCGGGCCACGCACAACTAATTGTCGTCTTAGCATGCGGTTGATTATTTTTAAATCATACATGCAACTGTAAACACCACACATAATCATTCGCCTCAACGGCTCAACAAACGGATATATATCCTTACTTAATAAGTCACTCATGGTATTCATCATCCCTAGAGTGTTCCTCCTCTAATGGAGCTACGTCCTTAATAGACGACACATACCCTTAAATCGGGTTATCCTTAAATGCCTCTTATCACAAACTGGGAATCATATCCATGATCACACACTCCACATTATACAACCTACAACATACACTACATACAAAACTTAACAACACTTTGCACGTTTCCACGTGCACAACATAATACCGCAATAGTTATTGCATCACAACAAAATACATAACATAACGGGAGTGGTTTCTTAGGAACCGACCTAAACATTGTTTATACACTGGTGAGCCTAGAGAATGTTGCCAGTCTCATGATTTGCTCGTTATACAATAACAACAACACTCATTACCGTCCTAATAGTTGGACGAGTAACTTAAGTTAAGGCGGTTCGGGTTTGGAGGCCCGAACACACCACACAAACACATGTTCCCCCTAAACCGATCATAAGTCAGAATAGCTAAGCTTTGGAATAGCTAATGGGAGATCATAACCCGTGAGGGAA
The DNA here is from genome assembly GCA_023374045.1 of Limonium bicolor. Lineage (NCBI taxonomy): Eukaryota > Viridiplantae > Streptophyta > Magnoliopsida > Caryophyllales > Plumbaginaceae > Limonium > Limonium bicolor. The sequence continues at coordinate 55,155,472 of CM041782.1, forward strand.
ACAACCATAACAAAGAGAAGGGTAAGGCTAGGAAGGATACCCTCTCCCAAACAACGCGCGACCGGCCAAACCGGATTCCTCACCACTGTTAGTACATACTTACTTTAGATATTAGTTAAAACCCCACTATGGAGTCTATCATGACTACACACCATACAGTATTACAACTGGGTTAAACACACAAGGGAGATCCCTACATTCACATACACATATCACACAATTAACACACACGCATAGCCGTGGTTAGTACGTCCCATGGTACGGGTCGTTTACTCCGAATACCGAACTCTCATGTGATCCTAGACTCAGTTAACTAAGGTTAACACTTCCGAGGTTAAATGGTATCGGAGTTGTACACGCCACATAAATGATTTACTGTAAACTCATTACATGTTTAATCTTACAACGTGGCAAACATACAGAAAAACACATTGGCATACAAGCCGGTGTAATCCGGTAGGACACAGGTTGCAAGAAAACCATACCTGTCACCGGAGTCCACTTTACCACGTCCACTTATGTTCCTCGAGCAATTCTCGAACAACTGCTAACATTACATGTATTTTTATTAACATCGGGGTAACATGATTGTTTAAAGTCTAATGCTTATAACTTTTCCCCGTTAACTTAGTTGGATAACTTTACAATTTTAACTTGATTTACTTTCACATTTTAATACAACTTTTTACCCACTTAATTGTCATTAAAAACTCACCTAACATGTCCTTAACAACCTTATAACATCATTACCTATCAATCCCCATCATTACATATCATTTCATAACCTTAAACCATGTTTTTGGTCCGACCGGACTTACCCAAGTCCGGTCGATTCCAGAACACATTTCCGTCACAAATTTTCTACTCCGACCGACCTTGTAAGTCCGGTCCTATGTCCGGTCCATTCCAGAAGCTAATTCCCGCAGGGTAAACTGGGCCCGACCGAACTTGCCAGTCCGGTCGCAAGTCCAGTCTGCCCCAGATCTTTGTTTTCCTTTTTACATTCAACTCCAAACTTCACCCCATATATCCTAGTATACCTTAACCTCATTTGGGCACTTCAAACACACCTTATCCATGTGCTAAACTCTTTAAATCACTCACCAAAACCGTTTTATCATTCACAAACTTCTTACAAAGTTCCTAGTACTTGGGATGTTTTCTCCTTAAGATTTATAAGTGGTAGTTCACCAATAATGACCACTACACCAAGGTGTTTCCTCTACACCTTAACATCTTCTCTCAACCTCTTTTCTTACTAACTAAACCTCCTTTTTCACATCTTACCTAATCATCACTTATTCCTTGGATATCAACATTACCTAAACCTTAAACAAACTCCTCCAAGACTTAAATACATCCTCAAAACACACATTGAATTCCTAGAACTTCCAAGATAACACCTAAATCCTTGCATCACTCTAAATCAACTTAATACATGTTTTCTTCTCAAGTAAACATTTATTCACCTTTAACACTTCCTAGTTCACCAAAACTTTCTTAAAACACTTAGAACTTCTCACACATTTCCCCAAATTTGGCCATAGCTTCTCTTGTATTTACTCACATCCAAACACTTAGGTTTTTACCTTATTTCATTCAAGAACACCTAAAATCCATCAAACACATTTTTATACCCAAGACTTCACACATTTAGCACTACATCACAATATAGTGCATAACTTAGATTGCTTGGCACTTAGGCCCTTAAACACATGGCTCTTAGGCCCTTAAATTGCATAACCTTAAACACTGAATTTCCCACATAAATAATGCCTTTTACCTGCAAATACACCCAACAATACACATGCCCTTAATAAACTCCTTGAGAGCATTTTACTAGCTCATTCACCATTGGCTCCTTAGGTATTTTATTAAGCAAATCAAGCTCATTTTCCTAAGGCATTTAAACTACATTGAGATAGCTTGTTTACCTCTTTTCCTCACAAACTTATTTCTTGTTTCCTTGTAAAACCGGTGGGGTGTTTGGTTGTTTGTCAACTTCTAAACAATGTACAAATAATAGAATGAGTATTCAAGCATTATGCTTCATCTCATTGTAAACCCTAGTTACACATATTGTTTTAACACATTAAGGTAATTGTTTTACCTTGGAATTGGAAGAGAACTTGAATAAGTATCAAGAGAGGACTCCTCCTAGCCCTTGGAAGATTCAAATGAAGCTAAAACAAGCAAGGTAAAGACACCATGGTGAGGTGAATTTTCGGCCATGTACTAAAAGGAGAGGAAACTTGATTTTTCTTTGAGATTCCTTACCTAGAAGCAAAGGAGATCAATAATATGTGGAAAGACAAGCTCAAGCTCCATCAATGGTGGAACTCCATGGCACCGAAATGGTGATCTTGAAATTTTGAGAAGATAGGAATGAAGAGCTTGATGAGAGGAAGAGAATGGTGGTGTTTGTTTTTGATTTGGTTAAGTGAGCTAGGTTTTACAAGGGTTCAAAGGTGGACTTCCATGGTGGTGGTGCTGTATGAACGTGAGAACAGAGAGAAGAGAGGTAGAAGAGAGCTTGGATACGTGGGAAATGAAGAATGAAATGAGAGAATGAGATAAGTTTTGCTTTTGGAAGATATTTGTACTTAAAAAGCAAATAGTACTTAAGTTAGTCATTCTTTATTTCCTTAGCATGTTAACAAGGGTGGTGAGTCACCACACTTAAAACCGGCCCCCAATAGTACCTAGGGGTATTTTAGACTTTATTAATCAATTGTCTCACTTATAATAACATATGTTACAAAATAGCTTATAAAAATCACTATTCACAAAAACAAGGCACATTGTTGTGAAATTTTTGATTTCCCATTGATATAGACTTCCAAATGTGATACTATATAGTACACATGTTAATTAAAGAGTAATGATGGACATTTAGCCATTCAAAACTCATTTAAAAGACAATTTTTCAAAAACGTGCTTTAAGACTCCTTAAAGCACATTTTGTGTTTTAACTTGTTTTCAAGCTTGGTTTTCTTTGGTAATTGATTTAATATGTTCATTAACATATTATAAAGTATAGGTATGACCATTAGGTCTTATACACATTTATCCCAAGCTTAGAGCACATTTTTGCTCATATTGACTTTAAGGTATTTTCTTGTGTTTTATTTGGTTTAACTGTCCACCAAAGTTTCCTAAGGACTTATTTAGCCCTATCAAGTCATAATTAAATGTTATCAAGTCTTGGTAGGCTCTTTGGGTCCTAACCAAGTTCACTCATAGCTTAGAGCATGTTTTTGCTCAAACTGTGTCTTAGTGCTTTATTGTGTTTTACTATGGTTTAAGTTGTACACTAACGTTTCTAAGGCACTTTTAGCCTTTATATAACATAGTTTGATATTTAAACCACATATCAAGGTTTGGGGTATTTCAATCTACCCCCCTTAAAAGAACTTCGTCCTCGAAGTTCACATTTTCCACACATCATTAGATTAGAACACAGGAATCACTTGGAAATAAACTTCCATAACCAAACTCACTTTACATCACAACCTCGGACTTAATGGTCCGGGCAACACATTCACATCCACACATAACATAACATATCCACATGATAACCTCGGACTCTATGGTCCGGGTATCTTAACAACACTTACACATACATAACAACCCCTTGGACTCACTGGTCTCAGGTAACATCACAACATTTGGACACATAGGTCCCCATAACATAACAGTCTTCAGACACTTAGGTCTATGTAACACAACACATTTAGACTCATAGGTCTCAATAGCATACACTTTTAGGAGATCAAAGTCAAAATAACATTTATTACACATACCACACAACAGTCATAGCATGTATAACAATCAAAAATATCTTTTACATACACACTGTGATCCCGCAGAACCCGGTCGCGATGGACACCTTCCGTCCCCGTGCCTTTGGGAGATTAAAACAATCACTTAAATTTAAAATTTCCTTGTGAGGTTAAGTAAGAAGACTTTAATTATGTAAAGTATCCATCAACGTTTTATAAATACCAATTTAAAATCCTTTGAAAGCACACACAACTCCAAGTCCAACTTAAGCTCTTTGCTTCTTTTCTTAGCGTGGTTATTTGTGACCACTTATAGGGAGCTTCAAGAATCATCCAACCCTGATGTGATCAGCATCAGTGTTGAACTATCCTTCCACTCCAATTTGTGTTCGGCTTCCCTTGATCACATGCAAATCAAGTTCCACCTCCCACTTCATTTTCAAGCATCAATTAAATCACTCATTTCCAATTTTCATCTTTTAAATCATTCTAGTCATGATCATAACATCTCCAAGGGATAGAACTCCATCTATCAGTTATCTCCATTCACTTTAATGTTGTTGCCTAGGGAATCGTATTCTCACTAGGTTCTATGTCGGTATCATGCCCTTTCTTGAATCACTATATAGTATATATATACATATATATTTTATCAAAATACAACACTCTATTTCACCTTTATACACTGTCGGGGCTTTTGTTCCCCGGGAGTTTCTCTACTCCCCACACTTGTACTATCACACACAACTCTTAACAAATACACACTTATCACAATGGTATTCGCATCTTCTGTGCGCAATTACCACAATTAAACCATGAATGAATGTGTATGTTTACGTAACACACACACCAATCATCAAAAAATAATATAATTTTGTGCTATGCACAATATAAGTCACATACACTACGTACACTTGTACGGTAATATACACTAAGTGGTTTTGCGCTCTACCCCCCTTAAAAGGGATTACGCCCACGTAATCAATCACTAAACATTGGCGTATAATGTTCTGCCGTCGTGAAGTGTTTTAACTTCCACGCGGTCTATTACACAATGGATTCTGATTAGAGGATCTTAACTATATTGGCGGTTTAGTTCCTAAACCAAGAATTCTCATTGGAGTTTGTTTAAACTCTTAATTGGTTTCGATTCTGGCCTGTTAGGCTTCTAGGCGTTAATAATTAGCCATTCACTCATGTTCACCATGTACATTCAACACTTGAATCACTGGCTCACTAGTTTCTGCTGCGAAACTCTAATAACTGTAGAGCTTAATTGCTCCATTTGTTATTCTTACTGTATTGTACATCCCCAATTGTCACCTTTATCTTGGTAACAATGGTTTCTCAACCGACACGTGGTATCTCTTACCGTTAGCGAATTCGGTGAGTTATACACTTTCCATCCACTTCCATAACAATTTACTGTGTATACAGCTATGTATTTCACAATGATTGACTTGTTCCCTTCCGGCTTATTGTCGGTTGAGATTGAGCTACTACCTAGTGTGTAGTGCTCTCTCAGCTATTCACAACATTTGGGGTATATTCCATACCGATATTTGGCAGTTAGTGCTACTGTAGTCACTTACTGTTAATCATGTCACTTACTGTACAAGTACTTTTTTTTTTATTGGTGCGGCCTTGCATTTCCTATGCATCGGCCATTATAACATTATTGCTCCACAATTAACATGTTTCCAATTCCTAGCTATCTCATTCGATCATTACTGCACAAGTGCAATACCAAAACACTCAGTCATACAGAGTGTAGAGGTAAACTCTTGACAGTAAATCTCTTATGCGATTCGCCATGGAATTCACACTGAGTTCCTCATCACATAGTACCTACCACTGGCTTATTGCCCAGTTTGTTTAACATCACTTGTCTTGCATCTCCTAAGTTTAACTCATAACTGGTCCTATCTGTTACATTATCGTTTAACAACATTTATACAACGGTCGCTTGTTGCGCACCGTGCTCTTACTCCCTGTATAACATCAGCTTATATCGTATCTACTGTCACCTCACACTTCCACACATAAACTTACATCATTCGTATTATGATTCATCACTCATTTGGATGGCTACTGAATGCTCTTTGAGCATCGATCCTTCGAGTCCTAAGCCGGCATTATTCAGCTCGGTGTTTCACTTTATACACACATGTTACTAAGCTAACTGTTCCCTTTCAACAACATATGGTCAGTCCTTAACATATTTCGTGGGCTTGATACACATAACTACCTACCCTGCTGCGGTCTCACAATATCGAGAGGTATCCCTACTCTTAATGCAGTGGTTCGTTTACCACTCTATTTACTTGTATAACATAAAGTCCTGCAATCGATCAAACTTACATAACATATCATGCTTGTGGCTTATAAGCCTTATTGTCTTGAGCTGCGCTCGTTGTAAGCTGTCCACATTCATTTATTTCTCTGTGCAACATTTCATGATTTGGATATTATATTGAGCTCCATGACAAGGTCGTTGCATTCCGTTTCCTTCCATGGGATGCCTCTTTGGTTGTCAGTCCGTCTCCTGACAACTTATGTCTAAACTGGGTGTTAATTTCAACCCTTATGTTTCTGTCATGTATTTCATTCAACAATTGTTGATGCGAACACCCTTCAAGGACTTCTCCTGGGTGTTGCTAAGTTATGCCATTACATTTGGTTCACACTTATTGGTATATTCTGTTAGCCACGCCGTTTGCGTTCTTAACTGGTTTACTATCTCCTCCTGTGGAGATCAACCTTTCCTGGTAGTGTAGGTACTCAATCTGGGAGATTCATCCCGTTCATTGCACGTTAATGTGTCCACATTAGGCATCTGCCTTGCCATGCACAGGCTGGGTCTCGTTCCAGCTAACATGTTTTATCCCTAAGGATCCTTAAGACATATGTGATGTCTTTACATAACAGTTTGTGCCCTTCGCACTTCCTAACTCTTAAACATTTCCTTGAGAGGAATTCACTAATCCTTTTAGTCTCGTTAACTTAACTGAGTTCCTTAGCTTCAACTATTCCTTGTAATCCTTAGCTCTTGTTTGATTTATACTGCTGACCGTAGACGGAGTCGACTACTTCTCGTGTTTCGGACTCTACTCATATACATATATGGGGTATCATACTGATACATTGCTACTTACTCAACTAACCATAAGTAGGTCTGTCAGGCCCACAAGCTCCTATCGGAGTGCGGTCGTCCCACAATTCAGTTGGTATACTCGTAGTGTCCGTCACACGCCTAGGTGAAGTATTCTGTTGTCAACTCCCTTATGTTTCCAACAACACCTTTATCCTGGTGATTAGAAGCTCCATAAGACTCCCTCCTGCACAGGTATCAGCTAATAGACGGCTCTGGGTGTCTAGATCCTTGAAATACCCCAAATCTAAATAATATTATTTAATCATTATTTATTGGAATATAATCCAAATATAAATCATTTCACGTACGCATGCAAACCCATGCATGAAAACGTTACGTAAAAACAGTCGTTTCACCATAAACGCTAAAACGCCTTAGAAGCATATGGTCAAACATGACCTTGTATGACCCTCTAATATTCAAACTAAATGGTCATACAATTATTATATGAATATACAAATATATTCCCTAAGCTATATTCAGTCAAATACGCAAAATGCTCGGGAGTGCTCACACCCGCTCCTTAAAGCACGAAAAGTCCGGAGGAGTGCCGAGGTGGCACGAACTCCTATAAAATTAATTCCTAGAGTTCCTAACATCATTATTTATCATTCTAAAGAGAACCCACGAAGTGGTTTCTCAAAATTCAGCAAAAACCAAAGGAGGATTTCTTAGCGCTCCTTTTTGGCCCGGGAGTGTCCCGATGGCCCGTAAATTATGTCACGGGTTGATATAACCCCATATAACTCAATGTAACATCTTAGTATATGTTTATTTACTATAATAAGTGTTTACAAACACTTGGAACTCATAAGAACAATTGGTTTCCCAAAATTTCCTTAGAGCACAAAAACACACCTTCGGGTGTCACGAAAATGCGTTTTACGCAATTACCTTGTAGTTTTTGACATGCCACGAATTGGTAATCTTAAAAAGGGTTAAAATGACCTTCTAAATCAGTTGGTGTGACTAGTCAACAAGGCTCTCTATAGGGGCCGATTTTAAGGGCAAAAACTAGTATAAAATTTGCTTTAAAAATTTATAAAAGGCTTAAATATGATGACTCATCATCCCATGTGTTATATTACTTAATGTCTAAGTATGTAGGTCTCATTTGACCAGAGAGCTGTCGAAATTAGGCCATGGAATAAGGCCATGTGAGCTAGAACAAAACAAAAATGAAAAGTAGAAAAGTAGATCTAAGATCTACTTTATTTGATTCCTTCTTCACATGTGAACTTCCATGCTCCTTCCTATTCATGGCCGGTTTTTGAGCTCCATTCAGACCTTAATTCGTGACCTACATGAAGGAGAAGACAAGCATTGACATTAGAAAAATCAAAAGAAGATACCTTACCTTTTCTCACCTTGTCTTCTAGTTTGCATTATTTTTGCTCCACCTTGCCTTGTCCTCTATTATGGCCGGTTTTTAGCTGGAAAGGATCATTTATTGAGCCAATCAACCATGAATTAAACTAAGGAAAAGAATTGTCAAATGACATTAAAAATTGACAAAAAAAATCAATTCCAATTGCTCTTTCATTTACGTGAGCAGTCTCATTTCTTCCTTGCCCTATCTTGCACACGGTTTGGTAAGCTCCTCTCTCTCTTCTAGCTTCATCTTCTTCCTTTGAAGCTCTTAAGTCCATTAATGGAGATTTAACTTCTATCTTCATCTTAAGGTAAATTCCTAGCATTTCTTGGCAAGTCTTGAAGCAAAACTCTTCCTAGCATATCAAGGTGGGTTCGGCCACATTAGTTCTCCAAGAAGGTTGTCCAAACCAACATTAAATCAAGGAGCATCTCAAGGTTATCTTAAGGTAGTTTTCAAAGCTTGAAAATCCTTAAAGCACATTTTTATGTGTAACCAAGTTCTACTCTTCTAAGTCTCTTTTCTTCTTCATTTTGTGAAGGAAAACTTGCTCTTCATCTACCTTTGGGTGAGCCGAAATTATAAGAGAAAGTCTAAGGTAAAGTCTTGTAAAACTACTTCCAAATCTACTTAAGATCTTTGTTGAAGATCTAACTCCTAAACACCTTCACTCTTGCATAAAACCGAAAGGAGCAACAAAATTACCTTGGAGAAAGCTTGGAGATTCAAGAAGAAGTTCAAGCACTTAACCACCTTTTAAGAAGTAAGTTTACTATGTAAACCTTTATTTATAAGCTTTGTTAAGCTTCTAAAAATTGTACAAAAATTATGTACACCTCTTAAGTAAAGTAATACCGAACCTACATGGTTTTATTTGCCAAAAATATAATCTATAACATATATAGAAAATATTTACCTTAAGACACATTTTTGTGTCACAAAAATTATCTATGTTACAAATTAAATTAGGCCGAATTGTCTTGGTAAAATGTTAATGCTCTATTTTGAGCTAAGAATTTATATAAGACATTACAATAATTTATACATGAGTTATATGACTCCTATGAATTTATCTATAATTATTTAGACATATAAATCCACTTTTATATAACATATGGTCTCATTTAAATTATGGCCGAAGCTTTATGTGTTAAATGGATTTTAATGAGCTACTTAGGTATATAAATTTATATCATAAAGTTTGGTGAGTTAAAAATATTCTATTAGTGTTTAAATGACTAATTAATTTAGTTATATGGCTTAAATGTAATTTCTACAAAATTTAGTGTATATATTGTGAAGGCCGAGAACAAAAGGGCTGTTTGGTGTAAATATAAAATAATATAAGGTTAGGAATTAAGTTTATGAATTTTAGATAATTTAAACAAGCTCTAAAATAACTTTTTATAAAGTTTTGGGCTATTATGTAATTTATGAAAGTTGTTATTAAAGTTTGGAGTTGAATATGGGCGAATTCATAATTAAGAGAATTATTGGGGTTACTTTCGAAATTTGGAAGAATTAAATATTTAAACTTTAGTTTATAAGTTATTAAGTGACTATTATAAGTTTTGGGGTGAAAATGTAATTAATGGAAAGTTCTAGACCAAAGCCGATTTTGGGTTAGTTTGGTAATTTAAGAATTTATATATATTTCGGCATTTATGGAGAATTAAAATTAAAACTATAGTTTAATGACATTATGTAAAGTTATAAGATTTTGTGGTTAGATTGTAATTATAAGGAATAAATATATTGGCCGAAATTTAAGGGGCTAAGTGTAATTTTGAGAGTTATAATATTTAAAGTTACACCAAAATATTAGGGGTGGTTTTGTAATTTAGCTGAATAAGAATTAAAACTCTATATATAAGAGATTAGAATTTAATATAAGTTTATGAATTATGGGTTTTGTAAATAACCAAATATAAGGTAAAATTTAGATTAAAATAAATATAGGTCCTACATGGATTTTTGAGGAATTAGAAAGAAAGAATTTTGATTAAAGGATTATGAGGTTTAAACTATGACTTATATAGTTATAAGGAATTTAAAGATAACCAATATTACTTTTGGTTAAAGGAGGAATAATGAAAACTATAAGATTTTATGTCATGTAGACATTTAAATTAGTTAAGAAATTATAAGTTGTTATGTCACTAGACAAATTAAAATAAACAACAAATGCAATGAACACATAGATGTGCATTAAAGGATTTAAATCAAAAGGAATAACAAATAAGTTATACATAAAATCATGAGGTAATTAAAAGAATAAAACCTCACATGAAATAACAAAATGAGATTTGTTAAAAGATCCAATAGATATTATATAAGGGTAACATAAATTAACCCTTCAGTTAATCCTATTCTAGGACTTTGTTTGACCAGACGTTGACCGGGAAAAACAGTACAGTCTACGGTGAACGGTATGGGATTCTTGCAACCTGTTTTCTAACGGATTACATGGCTTGTGTGCTATCTGTTGTTTGAAATAACGACCAAGATAATTAATGTAAACTGTTGTTTTACTCTTGCACTGTTGTATTTTATGTGCGTGATTGTTGCTGACTACAACGTGTATGTCCCACGCATACAAACACTACTATACCAGTGGATTAAATACCTGCGTTTCAGTATACCGAGGACTTGTACTCAAGTCTCTCACTAACTTCACTTTATAACAAACGTCATTATCCTAAACGTGATAATTGACATTATACATTGGGTTCTTGTCAACATCTTTATATGACACCTAACAACTCTATACTACGAGAATGAGGAGCCCAGTTGGATCTGGCCATGCATGCTACAGGAGCTGTACCTGTCTCAGGTCGTCTCCTACTACGTCGCGACGGAAAATTCAGTTGGGAGGAAGACTCTATTCCACCCGGGACTTCGTGTGCCCTTCAGTTCGAGGAAGACTTTATTCCTCAGTGGGTTCTTATTTCCCACGCCATTCAGTTCAGGGTTTGACTACGTCATCTCCTGGGGTTTCTATACCCAACTTACTCTATGACGAGGTCACTATACCTCCACTGTTTCAGATATTCAGTTATAACTGTCAGTCCCATTGTGTGGACCGACTATCAGTAAAGAATTTCAGTTCAGCTAACTCGACCTTCTGTGTCTTGTTCTATGTGACATTATTGTCCTTGTGTGGATACTTGTTATCATCAGATTATGCTTGTTTACAGCTTTATAAAAATGAACTGCATGTATTCGACAAAGTAGTTGGTGTGGCCCGGTAGACGATGGCTGGCACGTTTTCCATACCAGCGTTGTTTGCTGAGCCCCTTTGGGGGCACCCCCATTTTTCAGGTACCTGAAGTTTAAGAAGATCACTACACTGAGTGTAGGTGGGGTAGACCAAGCTTTGGGAGTCTACTATTAGTTATTTGTTTTATTTCAGTATTATACTTTGAGTTTGATTCCTAGTATCTCGGGTTGTATCTGTATTCCAGACCGTGACATTTGAGGATTGTATTTGGACTTAGCCTTGTTGGTCACAAGGGTGGCCAACGGCATTGTATACCGCCCGGTTGTTGTATTATTTCCGCTGCAGTTGTATTTTTTGGGAGTGATCGCCGTTCAGTTTATTGGATTTCGGGTTGGGGTATTACAAAAATGGTATCAGAGCGTAGTTACGCTCTGGATACAAGGATACACCGAGATTAGGATATCTAATACTTTAGGTTAAGGGTTGAGAGATAGTATTGAAAGGAGTTTAAGTTAGTTTTACTTAGACTACTATCCAAGACCGAGTTTTGACCACAGTGCCTAATATACCTCAACATCCTGCAGATGTCAGGAAGAGGAGGACGACGTGGACAGGCTGATGAGGAGCCAAACATCAGGTTGGCAGACATTGCTACCTTAATTGCTCAGGCTTTTGCACAGGCGGGGGTTGCACAGCAGCAGCAGCTACCTCCACCACCACCACCCAGGGAGAGAGACTGGGTGAAGAGCTTGGCTGATCTGAGGCCAACTGCATTCAAGGGGCAGACTGACCCTGCTCACTTAGAGACCTACATCATGGAGATGGAGACAGCGTTCGAGACGCTTGCAGTCCCAGCTAGGGAGAAAGTAAGACTTGCTGCCTTTTATCTGAAGGATGCAGCTAGAGATTGGTGGAACATGGTGAAAGCCGACCACCTGGATGACCCAGCCTTTACTTGGGGACATTACACTGCACTACTTAGGGGCAAATACTACCCGGCCCACACCAGGATGGTGAAGACTCGGGAGTTTGACGCCTTGGAGCAGACGGGGAAGATGTCAGTGGATGAGTACTATGCGAAGTTCACTTCGCTACTCCGACTATTGCCCGGCATAGGATACTCGGACCAGGTCTTGGTCGACCGGTTCTACGGGGGACTGAGCCCTCGACTTCAGTTTGGGATGGGACCAATCATCCCTACCAGTTTGCAGGTAAAACAGGAAAGACATAATCAGTTGGAAATCTTATTACATACTATACCCCATCATGGGAGATTTGGAGATTAATACCTTAAGATTTCAGGAATGTTACCATGCTGCCTCCGTTGTGGAGATTACTTGCAAGAGAAGGGATGCTTTGAGCTCCCAAAAGAGGAAGGACGGACCTGGTGGCGAAGATGCCAAGCAAGGGAACTCCTACAGAAGGAACAAACCCTATCAGAAAGGCCAGGGGTCCTATCAAGGAAAGGGGAACCAAACTACTGGGAACCCTCAGTCAGGAACCTACGGAGCGGCAGCTCCACAGAAAACTTACCCACCTAAGGGTAGGCACCTTAATCAAGTTAGACTTGAACTTTTGTGATTACCTTAGTACCATTGGAATGCGTAATTAACCTTGATTTTATTAGGTTCTGGATCTGGCTCAAACACGGGCCAGAAGTATGTCCGCCGTTTCAACTGTAAGCAGTGCGGAAAGGATCACCCCGTGTGGACTGCCAGGGGGAGAAAGTCATGTGCCGCTACTGTCAGATACTCGGGCATCGTGCCTTCGAGTGCATCCGAAACCCGGAGAGCAGGAACTACCGCCCGGGAGCAAAGCCAAACACCGGCCCTAAGAATGGAGCTAGCGATACTCGCCCTCCACCAACAAACCAGGCTCAGGGGTATAAGGGCAAGGGCCCAGCATCGGGACCCGCCCTGCATGTCATGGACCGCTCAGATGAGGCTGGTCCTTCTAACCCAGGTATTTCTAAACCATGTGAACCTATTATTGAGCAATTGATGTGAATGAGTGCTTGCATGCCTTGATTGCCTAATTGAGTAGGAAGAATTAGTAAACTCACTAGTAAAATTTAAACCACGTAGGAAGCTATAAGATATGCTTTCCTATCCCCTCACCACCCTCCCTGGAAGAAAACATTATCAAAGTACAAGAACCGGAGAACGAACAATGTAAGGTTATCCAACCAGGCTTGATATTACTCAAAGGATACCTAACACCGGAGACACAAATTGCAATCATTAGAAAATGTCAGAATTGGGAGCAGGACCAGGAGGGTTCTACACTCCAGAATTTCCAGGAGGATCAAAAATGAAGCTGAAAATGATGTGCTTGGGAAAGGATTGGAATCCTTATACCAAGAATTACCAGGATACAAGAAATGGAGATGGAGCACAAGTGCCAAAAATCCCAGAAGAATTTTTACAAATTGTGGAACAAGCAGTTACTACCTCAGCAGCTAGAAGAAGATCCAGTTCCCAACTTAAGGGCTGATCTATGTATCATCAACTTCTATGAAGAAGGAGGCCGTTTATACACAGGACAAGATGAAACACAAGGGTCCCTCGATCAGGGGATACCAGTATTGTCTTTTCATTGGAGACGACGCAGAGTTCCTTTATGGCGAGCAGAAGCGTGTGGACCTTGCAAAGAAAATCATTGAATTCAGGAGATGTTTTAATAATGGGTGGAAAGTCAAGGTTGCTATACCATGGAATTAAGAGGGTTAAATTAAACACAGCACCTTCGACAGTGATAAACACCACTCACATGAACCAGGAAGATTAAGTTTGACTTTAGAAAGTATTAGTGTTGTAATTGTTTTTGGAATTCAGAAAGGAGATCATTCATCAGTGAAGCATTATTGTTTGTAAAGTGAATGTCTTTAGACCCCATCATATATCAAAGTACTTACTCAGATTCTGTTATTAGGTTGTGCTAAGGAGACGGAAGGTGCCTTAAGTATACTTACTGAGGAGGAGGCCAGCAAGGGCGGCTCGATTCTCACTGGTACCTTTCCGGTTAATGGAGTGGATGCATTAGTACTGTTCGACTCCGGAGCCTCACATACTTTCGTTTCGCCTTCGCTTGCGGGGAAGTTGGGGCTAGACGCTGTAGAGTTACCTGATTTTAAGGTGGCACTCCCGTCTAAGGAGAAGATCAGTTGCACTCGTCTTTACAGAGGAGCCACTATCAGCATTAAGGAGGAGGAATTTCCTATTGACCTTATTGAGTTCAGAGGTCTAGGATTCGATGTTATAGCCGGGATGGACTGGCTGGGGCGGCACAGAGGCCGCATTCTTTGTGCAGAGCGCAGACTGCTACTTAAGAGTCCATCAGGAGTGACAGTATCTTACCGTCAGAGCCCTAGGGCACCATCAGTGAAAGTTATATCTGCTATGTCTATGTACAAGCAAGTCAGGAAGCATAAGGAGGTATATTTATGCTATGTTCAGGATGTGGAGCATGACCCTGATTTTGATCCAGCTA
This sequence comes from Limonium bicolor, assembly GCA_023374045.1. Lineage (NCBI taxonomy): Eukaryota > Viridiplantae > Streptophyta > Magnoliopsida > Caryophyllales > Plumbaginaceae > Limonium > Limonium bicolor. The sequence continues at coordinate 55,170,489 of CM041782.1, forward strand.
TGCCAGTGGTGTCAGAATTTCCAGATATTTTTCCAAAGGAACTTCCAGGCTTACCGCCACCCAGAGAGGTAGAGTTCTCCATTGAATTACTACCAGGTACCGGTCCCATAGCTAAGGCACCGTACCGTATGGCACCAGCAGAGATGGCTGAGTTGAAGGAGCAGTTGAAAGATTTATTGGACAAGGGATACATACGACCTAGCGTATCTCCTTGGGGAGCACCAGTCCTTTTTGTGAAGAAGAAGGATGGAAGCCTTCGTTTGTGTATTGATTACAGGGAGCTTAATGCAGTATCGGTGAAGAATAAATATCCACTACCACGGATTGATGATTTATTTGATCAGTTGAGAGGAGCAAAGGTATTTTCGAAGATCGATTTGAGATCAGGCTACCATCAGATACCCATCAGGGAGCAGGACATAGAAAAGACAGCTTTCAGAACACGGTATGGCCACTATGAGTTTACGGTTATGCCTTTTGGCTTGTCAAATGCACCTGCAGTCTTCATGGATTTGATGAACAGATTATTCAGAGAGCAGTTGGATAAGACCGTGGTTGTATTCATCGATGACATCCTAATCTACTCAAAGTCTAAAGAAGAGCATGAGAGTCACCTTCGACATACACTTCAGATCTTAAGGGAGAACCAGCTTTATGCTAAGTTCTCCAAATGTGAGTTTTGGTTGGACAGAGTCTCTTTTCTAGGACATGTCATTTCAGATGCTGGGATCGCAGTGGATCCAGCAAAGATAGAAGCAGTACGCACCTGGCCTAGGCCAAAGACAGTGACTGATATCAGGAGTTTCCTTGGGTTAGCAGGTTACTACAGGAGGTTTGTCAGAGACTTCTCCAAAATAGCCAAACCTATGACCAGCTTAATGAAGAAGGATGCACCTTTCACATGGACCACTGAATGTGAGACCTCATTCGAGCTTCTGAAGAATGCTTTGACATCAGCACCAGTTTTGACTATCCCTGAAGGCACAGAGGGTTATGAAGTTTATTGTGATGCATCAGGAAGGGGACTAGGGTGTGTACTCATGCAGAATGGGAAGGTAGTCGCCTACGCTTCCCGACAGTTGAAGAAACATGAGGAAAACTATCCCACACATGACTTGGAGCTTGGAGCTATTGTTTTTGCCTTGAAGATCTGGCGCCACTACCTATATGGTGTCCAGATGACCGTATATTCAGATCATAAGAGTTTGAAATATGTATTCACCCAGAAGGAGTTAAATATGAGACAGAGGAGATGGGTTGAATTCCTTAAGGATTATGACATTGATTTGCAGTACAAGGAAGGGAAAGCTAATGTTGTAGCAGACGCATTGAGTCGACGAGCATATTCTCTTAATGCCATTGTGGCTAGCTCGAGTCTTATGGATGACATACGCAGAGCACAGCAGAGTGATCAGCGAATGATGGAGATCAGTCAGAAGTTGACTGACGGTACATTTGAGGGTGGAAAGTATGAGTTCCAGTTACATGATGATGGACTCATCAGATTGAAGGGAAGATTGTGTATTCCCAGAGACAGCACAGATATTAAGGAGCATATTCTTCGAGAGTCCCACACTTCTACCACATCTGTCCATCCAGGAGCTTCTAAGATGTACAAAGATCTGAAGAGGTATTTCTGGTGGAGTGGTATGAAGGGCGACGTGACAGAGTATGTGATTCGATGTCTCACTTGTCAGAAAGTGAAATTCGAACATAGACGACCAGGAGGTATGGTACAGTCTATGCCAGTTCCAGAGTGGAAGTTTTATGATATCTCTATGGACTTCGTGGTGGGACTACCACCTACGAGAGGAGGACTTAATATGATATGGGTTGTTGTTGATCGACTGACTAAGGTTGCTAGGTTTATTCCGATGAAAGACACTTGGAAAGTGCCCAAGTTAGCAGAACTATTTGAGACAGAGATTATCAGACATCATGGAGTACCTAAGACTATTGTTTCAGATCGAGACACTAGATTTCTCTCACGATACTGGCGAGCTACTCGCGAAGCACTTGGCACTGAATTGAAGCTTAGCACAGCATTTCATCCTCAGACAGATGGTCAGTCAGAGAGGACTATTCAGACCTTAGAGGACATGCTACGAGCATGTGCCTTGGATTTTCAGGGCAGCTGGATAGATAGATTACATCTCATCGAGTTTGCTTATAATAACAGCTATCACGCCTCTATACAGATGTCACCTTTTCAGGCGTTATATGGCAGACCATGCCGCACACCTTTGTGCTGGGACGAGTCTAGTGAGACCGTCATCATTGGGCCTGAGTACTTGGAGCAAGTCCAGGCAGAAGTTCAGCAGATCAGAAACAATATGAAAGCAGCACAGGACAGACAGAAATCTTATGCTGATGAGAGGCGACGAGACCTTGAGTTCGCAGTTGGCGACCAGGTATTTCTACGAGTTTCACCCATGAAGGGTGTATTCAGATTTGGTCAGAAGGGCAAGCTAAGCCCGAAATTTGTAGGACCCTACGCTATCATAGAGCGGGTGGGCCTAGTGGCATATCGACTTGATTTGCCAGCCGAGTTGGGCAAAGTACACAATGTTTTTCACGTGTCTCAGCTTAAGAAATACATGCCTCATCCTTCTCATGTTCTACAACCAGAAACACTCTCTTTAGAACCAACAATGCGGTATGTGGAAACACCGCAAAGAATCTTAGATAGAAAGACACGAGAGACTCGAAACAAGTCTGTGAGCCTCGTGAAGGTTCTTTGGTCGAACCACGATGTGGAAGAGGCCACATGGGAACTCGAAGCTGATATGCGAGCGAAGTTTCCCTCATTATTTACCGACTAGGCACTTTAGTCTAGGGTACGGGGGCGTACCCCTTCTTTTTGGGGGGTAGAGCCTTTTTCATTTTTGAGTTTAGTGTGCATTTTGTGCACTTTTGTGCATTGCATTTGTTGCTTTTGTGCATTTCAGTTGTTGCACTTTGTGCATTTCAGTTGTTGCACCTTGTGTGCATTTCAGTTGTTGCACTTTTGTGCATTTCAGTTGTTGCACTTGTGTGCATTTCAGTGACACCTTGTCTTGTATGTGTTCTTGTGTAACACTGTGTTTGAATGTACCTTGTACTTCTACTTGATTGTGTGTACTTCATTACACTACAATGGAAATATTATATGCACTACGTTGCACCATTTGAAATGAAAAGTTATTGTGTTCACTACCTTGCTGTATACTGCAAGTATATGTTATGACATCTCAAGTATTCCTGTTGTACTTGATATACACGATGAACTTAGGGATATAGAGACTTGGGACTTGATCCCTGAAAATTAGTTTGAGTTGTGGATACTTAGTGGAACTTGATTCCCCCACAACCTTATACTTTAGATATGAGACTTCGGGGCGAAGTCCTTTTTAAGGGGGGTAGATTGAAATACCCCAAATCTAAATAATATTATTTAATCATTATTTATTGGAATATAATCCAAATATAAATCATTTCACGTACGCATGCAAACCCATGCATGAAAACGTTACGTAAAAACAGTCGTTTCACCATAAACGCTAAAACGCCTTAGAAGCATATGGTCAAACATGACCTTGTATGACCCTCTAATATTCAAACTAAATGGTCATACAATTATTATATGAATATACAAATATATTCCCTAAGCTATATTCAGTACACAAAATGCTCGGGAGTGCTCACACCCGCTCCTTAAAGCACGAAAAGTCCGGAGGAGTGCCGAGGTGGCACGAACTCCTATAAAATTAATTCCTAGAGTTCCTAACATCATTATTTATCATTCTAAAGAGAACCCACGAAGTGGTTTCTCAAAATTCAGCAAAAACCAAAGGAGGATTTCTTAGCGCTCCTTTTTGGCCCGGGAGTGTCCCGATGGCCCGTAAATTATGTCACGGGTTGATATAACCCCATATAACTCAATGTAACATCTTAGTATATGTTTATTTACTATAATAAGTGTTTACAAACACTTGGAACTCATAAGAACAATTGGTTTCCCAAAATTTCCTTAGAGCACAAAAACACCCTTCGGGTGTCACGAAAATGCATTTTACGCAATTACCTTGTAGTTTTTGACATGCCACGAATTGGTAATCTTAAAAAGGGTTAAAATGACCTTCTAAATCAGTTGGTGTGACTAGTCAACAAGGCTCTCTATAGGGGCCGATTTTAAGGGCAAAAACTAGTATAAAATTTGCTTTAAAAATTTATAAAAGGCTTAAACTATGATGACTCATCATCCCATGTGTTATATTACTTAATGTCTAAGTATGTAGGTCTCATTTGACCAGAGAGCTGTCGAAATTAGGCCATGGAATAAGGCCATGTGAGCTAGAACAAAACAAAAATGAAAAAGTAGAAAAGTAGATCTAAGATCTACTTTATTTGATTCCTTCTTCCACATGTGAACTTCCATGCTCCTTCCAAGCTAGTCATGGCCGGTTTTTGGAGCTCCTTTCAGACCTTAATTCGTGACCTACATGAAGGAGAAGACAAGTCATGTGACATAGAAAAATCAAAAGAAGATACCTTACCTTTTCTCACCTTGTCTTCTAGTTTGCATTATTTTTGCTCCACCTTGCCTTGTCCTCTATTATGGCCGGTTTTTAGGCTGGAAAAGAGATCATTTATTGAGCCAATCAACCATGGATTAAACTAAGGAAAAGAATTGTCAAATGACATTAAAATTGACAAAAAGAAAATCAATTTCCAATTGCCCTCTTTCATTTACGTGAGCCAAGTCTCATTTGCTTCCTTGCCCTATTCTTGCACGGCTTGGTAAGTTTCTCTCTTCTCTCTTCTAGCTTCATCTTCTTCCTTTGAAGCTCTTAAGTCCATTAATGGAGATTTAACTTCTATCTTCATCTTAAGGTAAATTCCTAGCATTTCTTGGCAAGTCTTGAAGCAAAACTCTCCCTAGCATATCAAGGTGGGTTCGGCCACATCTAGTTCTCCAAGAAGGTTGTCCAAACCAACATTAAATCAAGGAGCATCTCAAGGTTATCCTAAGGTAGTTTTCAAAGCTTGAAAACCCTTAAAGCACATTTTTATGTGTAACCAAGTTCTACTTCTTCTAAGTCTCTTTTCTTCTTCATTTTGTTGAAGGAAAACTTGCTCTTCATCTACTTTTGGGTGAGCCGAAATTATAAGAGAAAGTTCTAAGGTAAAGTCTTGTAAAACTACTTCCAAATCTACTTAAGATCTTTGTTGGAGATCTAACTCCTAAACATCCTTCATCTCTTGCATAAAACCGAAAAGGAGCAACAAAAATTACCTTGGAGAAAGCTTGGAGATTCAAGAAGAAGTTCAAGCACTTAACCACCTTGTTAAGAAGTAAGTTTACTATGTAAACCTTTATATTAATAGCTTTGTTAAGCTTCTAAAAATTGTACAAAAATTATGTACACCTCTTAAGTAAAGTAATACCGAACCTACATGGTTTTTTTGCCAAAAATATAATCTATAACATATATAGAAAATATTTACCTTAAGACACATTTTTGTGTCACAAAATTATCTATGTTACAAATTAAATTAGGCCGAATTGTCTTGGGCAAAAATGCTCTATTTTGAGCTAAGAATTTATATAAGACATTACAATAATTTATACATGAGTTATATGACTCCTATGAATTTATCTATAATGTATTTAGACATATAAATCCACTTTATATAACATATGGTCTCATTTAAATTATGGCCGAATTGCTTTATGTGTTAAATGGATTTTAATGAGCTACTTAGGTATATAAATTTATATCATAAAGTTTGGTGAGTTAAAAATATTCTATTAGTGTTTAAATGACTAATTAATTTAGTTATATGGCTTAAATGTAATTTCTACAAAATTTAGTGTATATATTGTGAAGGCCGAGAACAAAAGGGCTGTTTGGTGTAAATAATAAAATATAAGGTTAGGAATTAAGTTTATGAATTTTAGATAATTTAAACAAGCTCTAAAACTTTTATAAAGTTTTGGGCTATTATGTAAATTGATGAAAGTTGTTATTAAAGTTTGGAGTTGACTATGGGCGAATTCGTAATTAAGAGAATTTTGGGGTTACTTTCGAAATTTGGAAGAATTAATATTAAACTTTAGTTTATAAGTTATTAGAGACTATTATAAGTTTTGGGATGAAAATGTAATTAATGGAAAGTTCAAGACCAAAGCCGAATTCTTTTGGGTTAGTTTTGGTAATTTAAGAAATTATATATATATGTTCGGCATTTTGGAGAATTAAAATTAAACTATAGTTTACATGACATTATGTAAAGGTTATAAGATTTTGGTGGTTAGATTGTAATTATAAGGAATAAATATATATTGGCCGAAATTTAAGGGGCTAAGTGGTAATTTTTGAGAGTTATAATATTTAAAAGCTATACACCAAAATATTAGGGGTGGTTTTGTAATTTAGCTGAATAAGAAATTAAAACTCTATAATATAATGAGATTAGAATTTAATATTAAGTTTATGAAATTATGTGGTTGTTTTGTAAATAACCAAAATATAAGAGTAAAAATTTAGATTAAAATAAATATAGGTCCTACATGGATTTTTGGAGGAATTAGAAAGAAAGAATTTTGATTAAAGGAGTTATGAGGTTTAAACTATGACTTATATAGTTATAAGGAATTTAAAGATAACCGATGACTATTACTTTTGGTTAAAGGAGGAATAATGAAAACTGTAAGAATTTTATGTCCATGTATGACAAATAAATATAGTTAAGAAATTATAAGTTGTTATGTCACCTAGACAAATAAAATAAACAACAAATGCAATGAACACATAGATGTGCATTAAAGGATTTGTGAATAAATAACAAATAAGTTATACATAAAATCATGAGGTAATTAAAAGGAATAAAACCTCACATGAAATAACAAATATGAGATTTGTTAAAAGATCCAATAGAGTTATTATATAAGGGTAACATAAATTAACCCTTTCAGTTAAATCCTATTCTAGGACTTTGTTTGACCAGACGTTGACCGGGAACTAAACAGTACAGTCTACGGTGAACGGTATGGGATTCTTGCAACCTGTTTTCTAACGGATTACATTGGCTTGTGTGCTATCTGTTGTTTGAAATAACGACCAAGATAATTAATGTAAAATGTTGTTTTACTCTTGTGCACTGTTGTATTATTTCATGTGCGTGATTGTTGCTGACTACATCGTGTATGTCCCACGCATACAACACTACTATACCAGTGGATTAAATACCTGCGTTTCAGTATACCGAGGACTTGTACTCAAGTCTCTCACTAACTTCACTTTATAACAAACGTCATTATCCTAAACGTGATAATTGACATTATACATTGGGTTCTTGTCAACATCTTTATATGACACCTAACAACTCTATACTACGAGAATGAGGAGCCCAGTTGGATCTGGCCATGCATGCTACAGGAGCTGTACCTGTCTCAGGTCGTCTCCTACTACGTCGCGACGGAAAATTCAGTTGGGAGGAAGACTCTATTCCACCCGGGACTTCGTGTGCCCTTCAGTTCGAGGAAGACTTTATTCCTCAGTGGGTTCTTATTTCCCACGCCATTCAGTTCAGGGTTTGACTACGTCATCTCCTGGGGTTTCTATACCCAGCTTACTCTATGACGAGGTCACTATACCTCCACTATTTCAGATATTCAGTTATAACTGTCAGTCCCATTGTGAGGACCGACTATCAGTAAAGAATTTCAGTTCAGCTAACTCGACCTTCTGTGTCTTGTTTTATATGACATTATTGTCCTTGTGTGGATACTTGTTATCATCAGATTATGCTTGTTTACAGCTTTATAAAAAATGAACTGCATGTATTCGACCAAGTAGTTGGTGTGGCCCGGTAGACGATGGGCTGCACGTTTTCCATACCAGCGTTGTTTGCTGAGCCCCTTTGGGGGCACCCCCATTTTTCAGGTACCTGAAGTTTAAGAAGATCACCACACTGAGTGTAGGTGGGGTAGACCAAGCTTTGGGAGTCTACTATTAGTTAATTAATTTATCTCAGTATTTTACTTTGAGTTTGATTCCTAGTATCTCGGGTTGTATCTGTATTCCAGACCGTGACATTTGAGGATTGTATTTGGACTTAGCCTTGTTGGTCACAAGGGTGGCCAACGGCATTGTAATACCGCCCGGTTGTTGTATTTATTTCCGCTGCAGTTGTATTTTATTCGGGAGTGATCGCCGTTCAGTTTATTGGATTTCGGGTTGGGGTATTACATCAGTAGACTTATTATGCAGATGAGGAGTTACTACTGGTGGGGGATAGAGACGATTTACCGGTAAAGATGATTTTGACGAGTGAAACTCTGTAGCAATTACAGAGTATAGAACGTATGACACTAATGCTATCTAATCTATTTTATTTAGAGGAAAAAACTGCAGTAAGTTGCTGATGAACTTCTGCTACTAAGACACATACCCAGCATTTCTGTGGAGCAAGAAAATTGGAGCTAATCAAGAGTATAATTAAACATACCCCACTTATCTCACAAATAGAAGTAAAATTTGTATGGACTTATCCAATGGAAATTTAAGGTTTGGCGGGCTAAGCACTTGTGTAACAGGTATAAAATGGTGACCAACAGCAAGCAAGTATAGCAGTACCTCCATAACATAGATGGTTTTATTTCTTCAAGATTCGGAGGACGAAAATTTCAGAAAATGAAGCATTCTTAAGGAAACTATTGTAAAATACATTCTATAAACAGTGTTTAAAAAATCATGCAAGATATGTGCATACGAATATCTCAAAAACAGCTCATAGATTTAGTTTAATCTTGGCCATATTAATCATAACAGCATCAAGGAAAAATGTAGACTAAAAGTAAAGACCAAGCATAAATCTCGGCTCAGGTGAAGCAAAGTTACATGCACACACCCCTTGTTAAATTTATGCAGTTTCTCAGATTGAATATCATATAATCCAAGCTTATTAAAAACGCAAAACGAGACTGCTAGAAAAATCACAAGCTAGAAAAATCACAAGCTAAATTTACCACCACCACATCGTTCTTCGGAAGTAGTAACCCAAGTCAAAAAGTTTTCAACAACAAGCCAGTAAATTCATGTTAAATTGCTGCTATAACTTTCAGATCGGAACAGGTTTGAACTGAAATAAAAATAGATGGAGTAACCGCAAGTTCCGAACTAGCAAACACTAAAAAGAGGCTTTCACTAAACGCACCAACAGTTGTTTCATTACTTTTCTGTATTATGGCTTGCAGCTAAGGTAGAACGAATGTAACAGCATATAAATTCAGAGCTAAATTATACTGGCTTTTAGCAACATAGAAATTGCTGACTAGCAACACCATCGTTGTAAGGGATCAAAAATCAGCAAGGGATCAAAATCAGCGACATTATTCGTATAGAAAATGTCTATTACCTGCTAGCCATTGATTAATCTTCTTCTGACTATAATGAATGTCACCAGATTTTTATTGTAGAGATGTTACCTTGAGCCGGCAGAAGAGGGAGATGATAGAGGGAAAGACCTGATTTCTGGTTCAGTATGTTGTATCAGGAAGCCTCTCGCTACCTGTGGTTTCCTTACTCTTTGCTCCTGGTGGATTAAGCCTATAGCGTTGCCTGTCTTCGGCTTTCTGGCGATGCTTGCCCTTGGGGAAAAACTGACTACCGGGCCGCGCTGTTGCTTCTCCAGAATACTCTTCTGTCCACCGATGCTATTTTCTGTAAACTGTGGACGTTTGTTCTAGCTGGAGCTGCATCTCTCCGGAGGCTTCTTGGGAAATGCTTCTCACCGGTGGCTTTATGTCACGAATGATGTTTTCGGTCTTGACTGTTTCTGCTCTAGGTTCGATCCAACGATAGTGGAGCTGCTAGCGAAAACGAAAACTCTTTACAGATATTTCTCTTTCTTCTTCCCATGCTGGCTAACTGCCCGAGCTCCAAGCCGTCCATCAATAGTTCAACAGGGATGAAAAGCGAAACTCTGCGGAGGGAATTGGATGTTCGACCGCTGCAAAACTCTGCGGTGTACTCCTTAGTGATCCCCCTCCGCAGGACCCTTTCGGTAGTCGATCGGTAACTTGACTGCTTCCGACCCGTTCTTCCGGAGACCTTATCCTGTTGGAAAATACTCTTACCGGTAATTACTTCTGCGTCCGTTTTTAATACTGATTCGTCTACTGAGAATTCCCTTTCGGTAGTCTTGCTCATTCTATCGATTAAAATACCGGTGAAGATTTCTTTTTACCGCCTGGATTTTATTACCACCCCTTTGAAGAACTCGGACGCGACTAGCGCCTTCTTACTCTGGAGCTTCTGGAGATTCGGATTTCCTTCTCCGGAAGTGGAAAAATAACCACCTGGCTATGGAGATGGATTTACGCCAATCTTATGTCGGACCCCTCCATGCCTCCTTTTGGCTTGATTTGAAATGCCAATTCCGATCTTCCGATGACGTCTTGAGAGATATGGCCGTAACTTTTATGTCGCCTTGCCTCTAGAATTGGCTATCTATCATTCTATTTCAGATTGTATTCGTGGCAACCAAAGCGTTGAAGGCTCGAACCGAACCGATTCTATTGTTCGCAATCTGATATGGATCCACTCCATCTCTCTGTTTTCGGTATCGTCCTTGCGATGCTTTGCCATTTAAGGAGCGAACGGAAAGTGCATTGTCTCTTCGACTTCGCGGCTTCGAGTGACTTGATTTGGCCTCTCTTGTTTATCCGCAAGGGTAGGCGTTTAATTTGATTCATCTATCGATGCAGAGGGGATGATGTTAAGTACATAATCAAAAAGGAAAATATGTGATTGCTTGCCGGTATGATTAATCGTAGTTACATAAGCGAATTTTAGGATTTTTGAAAGAGAAATTTTGACTTATCTCATCGACGTTCAAATTTCCAGATGGCTTCGAGGGGAACTTCAACTTCTATCGTCCGCCAACGGTTCTTCACGATCGAAGCATGCGAATCCTCCTTCTTTGAATGTACGATCTCGTAGATCTGGTCATAAGCTGGCACCAGCAATTCCCTTAACCGGATCGCAAATCCTATAGAATCCTTCGATAAACTTCTACGAATTGCTTTCTCCCCAGAGATTCATTCGCAGTTGACTTTTTAGGTGAATCGAGTTGTCAATTCGTCGCAATTGATTTTGATCTCTTGCCGGTAGTCAAAGAGGCGAATGACGATCTAGTCATCTTTGTTCTGATTTTGATCTTTAGTTTGGCTGGCTTGACCGCAACTTCTTGGTTGGATCGCGGTTATTCTTCGGTCTTCTTCTTCTCATTTTTTTTGGACTTCTTCACCAAGCCATCGACGCTCATTGAATCACGAATTATCGGTCTTCTACTTTTGACAGAGCGAGTATTTTCAATGTGATCCATTTCTTCTATAATCGAGAGTCGATTCTCGAACGCGCTATTTCATTCCTTTGCCGTACATAATTCCTGAATCTGAAGTGCGGTACGTTCTACTTCTTTCTTGATCAAGTTTTGACAAAACAAACGGAAAACAATCGATCAATTACTCCCGATCGTGGTTGAATCGTGGCTACTCCTCGTCGAGAACCAGTTGTCAGGAGAATGAGTCGATTCTTTCATGAATTTCTGGATCGTGGTTCAATCGTGGTTGATGCTCTTTCCCACAGACGGCGCCAATGAAGATGTAACAGAGGTTACTCTCCCGACATTGTTTCCACACCAAGATGTATAGTGGTTCGGCCAATAATCCGGCCTACGTCCACTTCTAGACAGAGCTATTATTCATTCTTTGGTTTACAACTCTAGAGAGCCTTTTGGATGAGCTCCCTTCTTTTCTAACTTGAGTCCCTTACAAATGAGCCCTTCTACTCCTATTTATAGACTTTCTATCACTAAGTTTACCCTTTAGACCCTATACATGTGATGGTATTACATAGATATCTAGTCCTTTTACGGGTCTCCGGACTGAAATACTGCTTCCGCATTGGACTAACTCTTCCGGACCGTCACTTTAACAATAATCCTTCCGGTAGTTACTCTATCGGTAGCGATCCTTCAGATAGCAACACTTCCGATAGCGGGTCCTCCGGTAGTAGGGCTTCCATCGATAGGCCATCTGACAATTGGCCTCCGGTAGACTCTCTTGGTAGATCCTTCCGCATCGGGGCCTTTCGGTAGCAGGCCTTCCGACAATTGGTCTCCGATAGTAGTCCTTCCGCTAGCAGGCCTTCGGTAGACACTTTAACCTTCCTCATGGTATATTTCATACCATTACAGTAATCCTATAGCCTTGAACAACTTTGAGGACAAAGTTTCTTAAGAGGGGTAGATTGAAATACCCCGCACTTAAATATAGTGATTAATTTTATTCTAATATGTATTTAAGGGCTTAATAAGGCCTAAGTAATCTTGGCAAGAAAAAATAAATCCAAAAGAAATGAAGAAACGCCTAAAAAGTGAAAAACGCTAAATAAGCGTTAAATGACCATAGGAGGTACGAGACCTCGGTTAGCGTATTATATGGATTCTTAAGGTTTAATAAGGCCTAAATATATGGGAACAACTCCCGAAGAAAATGGATCCAAATAATGCATTAAAACGCTAATAGAGCTTTAGCGCACATTTTTCGAGAAAACCCAAAAATGTGATTTTAAGTGGTCAAACGAACCCGTAAAAATTATAAACCTTTAAATAAAAATAATTAAGCATTAATGGAAGCTTAATATGTAACACCCCTCTCAATCACGACGTAATAATCGCTCACGTGAACAGGAAATAAAGGCGTCTCGCAGTGGAAGAAATTACAGTATTAGAACTCACATGGGTGTTACTTGCCATCACTCGCCCATACGAGTGATGTAGCAATACAACAACTTAACAAAGTTAAACATAATAATACAATCCGCGGTGACAACGAGATACCGCCTACATGTCTATCTAAGTATCAAAAACGCAACTACTGTGAGCGTCTAAACATAATCCAAATCTTACAACCCATTTCCAGTGAAATCACTTAATACATAACGAGGTATGATCGGTAAATCTAAAATCCACAACATCCTACTACCCAACCCCGCACTCCGGCTTCGTCTGTGATCATCAACCTGCATAAAGCCATAAAGGCTCAGCGATAAACGCTGAGTATGCCGAGTCTGGACCCTAATGGTCAATTAGGTCGTATTAACCGTCTTTTTATTAGGTTCGTTACATGCAATGTCAGTTTACAAAAAATAGCTGGAAACTGTAAAACATAGTTAAGCATGTAACAATCATCACAGGTATACACGGAACAGCAGCACATCGTACAATACGTTAGCATCGATAATTCACAAGCTGTTCTTAGTTTCACATCTTCACGTATCACAACGCTCGGCCCACCGGGCCTTCACATATTGTTGGTTAGGTTAGCACTATCGGGAGTCAGTTAGGACAACCCGAGATATATATTCACTTGGACAATAGTCCCACGTACACACAAAGTGCTCACTGCCCTGATCATCCGAAGACTCTAGGACTAATTCACTTTGCCTTTGTAAAGGCGTCCATTTAAGTGGCCAAGGGCCTGGTGCCAACGGTAGCACACTCCGCCTGACGATCTATCTAGGCTCGTTCAGGATTAACTAGGGAAAACCCGACACAGGTTAACCCAAGAGATCTCTACGCGCGACCAGCAGCCAATGACTGTCTGGATTAAGGTTCACATCACTTCCATTCACACTCCACTGTTAGCTTCGTTAGTTAGTGATTCAGTTACAGTTTTAAACATGGAGTACATCACTTACTTGTTGGCTGCCCTATGGGTCTTACGCATGCCTAGAATGATTCTAGGTAGTATTTATGTTTGAGTTGAAGCTCTAGGGACCGACAATGTCGTGTCCCGTTCCTAAGTGTCTTACTTAGATTATAACTACATACTTGTAATACTTAGTGTATTAGGTCAGGCAACGGTAATCACAGTCACACAACTCGTATGTGTAGTTTTATATAAGCCAATCTATAGTCGACATAGTATTAGTTCGTGCATAAATAAGTAATGCAGTAAACACACATCCATCACACATAATCATACATGTTATCAAACAAATCCGAGCCCGAGGAATTCCTCAGGACAACTCGGATCAAACTCCTTTACATACCGTACACCGTGTCTAGATTCGTGCAGTGCAGGCCACTAGAGCTTTCGAGCGCGTACGTCGGAAATGTGATCTAGTAATACAAGGAACACTAAGCGTCAATCCACATGACAAAACAATTTGGTATTTCCGAATAATGCTTGAAATCCCAATACTATGTCCCCAGACTTAACATTTGTTCCTAGTTAATGTACCGTTATTTAATAAACCTCTTACTCGTTGTGTGAGTTAATACTCGGTTTACAATAGAGTATGTAACCTTACGTTGTACACATATGATACTTCACTCGGGGTTTATTTATCATACCAAAGTCTTATATTAATCTTAGTATTTTATGTCGTTGTAGACTATAGTGTATACCTTTATTTCTCGCTATATGTTTAGATGTATATGTATGTGTTTAACATAACCGTTTTGATAAACTATACCTCGTGTAGACACCAAAAATTCTCACCCCATAAAGCAAATTCCCAAAAATAAGAGGGGTCGTTGCCTTTCTTTTTCAAAAAAGTATCAACGCGCGTGCCAAAACGAAACCATCGTTTTTCTTGACAAAATTCTTAATCATTTTTCAAAGCGTTTCAGAAAAACTCAATTTTTCGAAAATGAGTTTTCAAACAATAATATGTCTTAAATCTACCCTTTTGTTTAGTTACCTATTTAACATTGTCAATTAAATTTCCGTAGTTGTGAGCTTGTCATTTTTCATGATGATATTTTTGCTATCTCATTTTCTGTCATATCAGACAGGCCTGGTTTAACCTAGTTTTTCAGCCGAACCCAACCTAGCCCAATATCCAAGGCCCATCTGATCATTTGCTCCATCTTGACAAACACAGCCCACATCCAAAGGCTGCCTTTAAAAGCAAGCAAAACCCTACTGTTTTCCTCTCTCTCTCGAGGTCGCCGTCACTGCTCCGATCCCCAAGTTCTCGACTATCGGTCTTTATCTTCGAGCAGCCTTCCTTCGTTTTTTCTCTCGGTCACAAAAACACAACGAGCATACACAAGCATTTCTTCAATTTCCTCTAAACGGATCCATTCGTCATGACTGATCTCTATCCAAGGCTCATTCTCTTCTCTCCCGATCATCCCATTCTCTCGGACCTCCATTTTTCTGAAACAAAAAGAGTCATCTCTCTCCTCTCACAAAGAAAGAACACGTAGTCGCCTCCCTGATCGACAATCTTCTCCTCCAAGGATCCACCTCCATCGGCTTCTCCTCGGTTCGATCATTATCTTTTTCCCCACAATTCTAACCCAAGCCCCCAATCATCTCCTTCCTCGTTCTCTACCTTCAACCACCCGCACTCCCTCACTTTCATTACCATCATCCCATCCTTCCGATTTGAAAACAAAGACAACCAGCCGACCTTCATCTTCTTCTCCCTCTGCTAAACCCAGCCGACGGAGATCCTAATTCTCACAACAACAGAAACCTTTCTCCCACCTCTGTTCATTCTCTGCGTTGGCGATTTCCCTAACCTACTGGCGAACCAAAGAGCACGCGTGCTCTGCAACCTTCATCCTTCTCAATTCACTGGCGAATGCGGAACACACACTCCTCACTCCCAATCGATTTCATTCTTGGAGGAACCGACGTATGGGCGCATCATCGAGGAACCGACCCGCCAATGTAAGTTGATGACGGTCGTCTCCGGCCTTGCGATTTCGTCATCAACCCTTAACTATGGCCCTGTTTGTGATCGTCGAGTACCTCATTTCATCCCTTTAACCGATTCTCTCGATTTTGGTAACCGGTGGTTGTGAAATTCCTTTGTTAGCCTCTTTGGATTTCTGTTTGTACGTTTTGGATTGCTTTGGCCTGTTCGATTCTCTGTTCTGCTGGCTATTTTGAGTTCATCTGAGATTAGCTCGTGGAGGCTTTTGCTGGCTCTAACTAAGTCTGGAAACGCCTTGTTTTGTGTGGGTTTGTTGCTTCGATTTTGAGGACTGTCGAAGTTTCACTTTCCGGGTTCGGTTTGTCTACTGAATACGTGGGCGAGCCAGGTTTATCTTGTGCAATCTCGAGTTTATTTGCAGCTTGATTAAGCGGTTTTCACTTTGTGAAAGCGTGTCTTGCTGACCTTGACATTGGAACTGGATCGAGACAGAGGTTTTTATGCATCTGGAATATGATTTGTTTATTCTGATAGGCTCATTGGGTTCGAACATCTTGGTATCCGATACATCAGTCTGTTCAGTTTTTACTTGTTCATTGGGCTCGTTGGCTTTATTCGTAATGAACATTTAAGCTTGAGATTCGGTTGTAAGATGCTTTTTCTCTGACCTCTGTTTTGCTCTCTTACTGAGGTATATTATTGAGACTTGCTTAGTTTGGTACATCCGGCTTGGAATTTGATGATGGATTTCATTGATCACGCGTGTCTGCGGAGCTTGTCCCTTGCTCATCTCGGTTTGGAAACATTGTCGGTTAGCTCTCTTATCACAAGCATCATACTGGTATCTCTTGTCGCGCCTTAAATTCGGTTGGAAATTGGAATACTCCGGCTTTGAACTTGTCCCGTGGCATTGATTTTGGTTTGGATATTTGTTTGAAACTAGCATTACTTGTCCCTTTGCGCTTAGATATGAACATGACTCGAGTGATAGTTGTCCTATGTTATAATTGTCAGATAAATCACTCTTTGGCTGGATGGTCCTTATTAATTCTTTATCTTAGAGGGAAATGATATAAACCCTTCTAGGTATGATCCCACATGACTCACAACGTCACATCTTTGACACACACTTCGGTTTGAGTCACAATCTAAGATGACGAATTAATTTGAGTAGCAACCCCAATGCTTGATTTATCTTACAATCCTTAGCATTTGTTGGCAGCTTGAAACTCTTCTATGTTCTCGGTTGGGGTGTGGGAGATGATTAGATTGCCCCCTTTCCTCCCATTGAGAGGGGCCGTATGATCCCATTGCACACACCCCAACCCTCTTACATTTCATTACTAACTACTCTTGTATATCTTTGTCTTTGTTCTTTGACATGTACATAATGCTCGTGGAACGGGAAATTGCTATAAGAGTAAAAAATGGGACTTTGGGCTTGACTACCGGGTCTCCACTTCAAACATGTTTAATGGTTGGTGCACTTCTTGCTGATCCTTTCAGCTCAAGTGAGGCGGCGTCGATGCGACCCCCCATAGCAGCTTTAGATTTAAACTTTTCACTTGTATTTGTATCAATTTGTAATTCGTTGATTGTTTTCACTTTTGATCGTAGTGTTGTGACTTATTCATTTTCGTGACTTCATCCCATAACCGTTACATTATTCTCTTGCTTGCAACCTTTGATTGGCTTTTGAATAGTAAATAGGATAAGACTAACAATTGGTTAGCAACCCATACAGTAGGACTCATCTTGTTAGTTTTGAGAGTTTTAGATTTAAATAATTCTGATTCGTTACCTAGATAGCTTTGATGATTCGTTCTTGTATATACATTTCTCGTACTACTTCTGAAATTCATTTCATACGTATAATAGCTTAAATTTTTAAAACCCATGTCCACATGTATGTAATTACTCAGACAGATTCCGAATTCTCTTCTCATCTATATTTGTTTTATTTTGATAGCTCTTGAAATCCATGTTTGTATGTATATTTGTTTATATAGCCTTGGAAATTCATCTCCACATATCATTTGCTCATCATTCTTTGCCTATGATTTTGTAAGTGTATAGACTGATCCTGTTTGGGCCCATGTAACTCTTGGCCCAAATATAATTTTGTTCAGGATCGGTCCATAACCAACCAAACGGGCTGGATCAGGTGGCCCTAGAAAGCCAATCAGGTTGCCCTCTTAGTGCATTTTAGAAAAGCCCTAGGTTTGGGGTATCCTTAATGCATACGGGTCCTAGACACGGTCCATGTGAGGAATACCTGTTTCCCTTAAAATTTTCCAAATCATCCTCTAAAGTCAGAATAAAATTCACAATCAATCGATCATCCAATTCCAAATCAATTTAAAGATCCAATGAGTCAAATTCCACTTCAAATCAATCTCTCTCACACTCTCACCAAACACACTCCAAAATCATTTTCTTTCACACTCTCTCATCAAACACACTCCAAAATCATTTCCTTTCACACTCTCTCATCAAATTCCACCCAAAATCACTCTCTCATCAAACACACTCCAAAATCATTTTCTCACTCTCTCATCAAACACACTCCAAAATCATTTTCTTCCACACTCTCTCATCAAACACACTCCAAAATCATTTTCTTTCACACTCTCTCATCAAACACACTTCAAATCAATCTCTCTCACTCTCTCATCAAACACACTTCAAATCAATCTCTCTCACTCTCTCATCAAACACACTCCAAAATCATTTTCTTTCACACTCTCTCATCAAACACACTCCAAATCATTTTCTTTCACACTCTCTCATCAAACACACTCCAAAATCATTTCTTTCACACTCTCTCTCACAACACACTCCAAATCATTTTCTTTCACACTCTCTCATCAAACACACTTCAAATCAATCTCTCTCACACTCTCACCAAACACACTTCGAAATCGACCCCTTTCACACTCTCTCATCAAATTCCACCTCAAAATCACTCACTCATCAAACACACTTCAAAATCCATCCCTTTCATACTCACTCATCATACGCTCTCCAAAATCAATCCTCTCATACTCCAAAACCAGATATCCTTCATGAATTCTTCGAAATCAAAGCTTTTCATACGTCAACATTAAATACTCTTCATACACTCATTAGACACACTTCAACCTCACAAAGCATTTGAAATGCTTCCAAAAGTTCTAAGATCAAACTTCAAACTCCCTCCAAACTCCAATTGTCTCATAGATTCAAATCATCTTCCAATCTCAATTTCAAAGGTCAAACCAAGCCCAATTCTAAGCCCCAAATCCAGCTCATTCATAGGGTCCAACCCGGCCCAATTTCAAAGGTCCAATCTGGCCCACATTTCAAGGCCCAAATCTGGCTCATTACCTCAATTCGATCCCGGTTTAGTTTCAAATCCAATTCAACTTCAATTCCAATTCAAATTCAATTGCAATCCAATTCAATCAAATTCAATCCCTTTCCGATCCAGAATCAATTCGATTTCAATCCAATTCAATTCAAAATTCTTTTCATTCCCAATTCAATTCAACTTCATTTCAATCCCGAACAATTCTAAACATCATAAATCTCAAACTCCTTGAAGTCAAGCATCTCGAATCTCTAAGTGTCTCAGCAGCTCAGCAGACTCGAACGTCTCAGTAGCTCAACAGACTCGACCGTCTCAGCAGCTCAACAGACTTGACCGTCTCAGCAGCTCAACAGACTCGACCGTCTCAGCAGCTCAATAGACTCTACCGTCTCAACAGCTCAACAGACTCCAATGTCTCCGCAGTTCAACAGATTCGAACATCTCAATAGACTCATCAAATTCAAACACCTCGAAAACCCTCAGCTCCTCAAAAAGCCGAACCCCTTGAAATTTGGTAATCCTTTCAAGCCCCAAATGTCTCACAGACCCGAGCGCCTCACAGACGTCATGATTTTAGGATTTCGAATATCTCACAGAGTCGAGCACCTCAAACTCCAAAACAAACTCGACAATCCATCAAGCCCCACGAAATGGCCACAAAACCCCATTGACCCCTCAAAGACCCAAAAGGTCAAAATCCTAATTCCTTCAAAAACCACAAAACTCCCAAATCCCCAAAGGCAGTGAACTACGTAAGGTCTGATCTCAACAGTGAGTTGAGTACGTAGGCAACCCACACAGGGTGCGACCCCACAGCAATCAAAATACCCTTTTGTATTCAGTCATCTCACCTTCAAACAACCCCGAGCACTCTCAATCCTCGATTACCCTCACAAAACTCCTAAAATCCCAAAGCCCTGAACTACGTAAGGTCTGATCTCAACAGGGAGTTGAGTACGTAGGCAACCCACACAGGGTGCGACCTCATTCCAAACAAAAAACCCTTTTTCCCCTCTAAAGTGACTCTCTATGTCTCTTAAACACTCAAACCTTCCTCGACTCCCACTAGCTTCAAACCATCAGACGCCAAATTTTGTCTATTCACCCAATCTCAGGCTTCTCTCAAATCTTGTTTCCATACTCATTTGAATTCCCTAATTCCTCTTCTTGGCGCTAGCTTGGCGGAAAAGCTCGCCTCACCCGTTCTCTCTCTCTCTTCCCGTCCTAATCCTATCCTTGGCTCTTAAATGAATCTCTTTAAAAAGGTTTTGAAAGAAGGTAATCCCGACAATTGGAGACCGAGGTTTCCTCGGGCACCAATCCGAAGTCGTGGTCGTTGTCACTTCTAAGGGGTGTAACCCAGTGCGAACCCGCAATAGAATCTCTGACGTGACCAGATAAGTCCTATCCACAATTTCAGAGTCAACCAATGGTTCTTAGAACCCTCCCTCTCTTCCTTCCTAGTTATCATAGGTCAAACTAGGTGGCGACTCTAGTCAACTCTGCCTTATAGAGGCATAAGTCCGCGTGGAGCCCATCGAGAGCGGGTGTAGTGCACATTTGCGCTCCCCTTTATGCTTTCTGGGAAAGACGGACGATTTAGTAGGTATTTGAGGGATGCCATGAATAATGGGTTTTCACCCTCCACAGAATGGCAAATTAAGGATCTAGGCTTTTCAGTCGAGAACCATATTTAGATAGGCCCCCCCCTCATACCGAAAAAATCACCCTCCACAGAATGGCGACTCTGCTGGGGAAAACTTGAGTAAGTTTTTCTCAAACTCAAGGAAGACTGAACTCCATTCAAATTGTCGAGATTTCCTAACTTCTTTCAAAACCTTTAAGAGATTCATTTCAAAGCCACTAGGACTACTCTACTCCACACTTAGAGTGTGTTCTGAGAGGATAGTTAGGATGAGAGTTCAGAGTTCGAGATTGGCCTTGAGTGTCATATGTGTGCTTTACCTTTTGCATGCTGCACTTTTGTATGTTTTGTGTTTACTGTCTTATGTTTACTGCTCTTCATGCATGACATAATATTTATTGCTTATTTATTGCTTTTGTAAATGGGGCCTTCCTAGAAGGAGTCAACCCATTGTTGCATCGGGTAGCATAGGACATGCATTCCTCTGTGTCACCCGATTTGTCCACGAGTCACGGGATCCCCAACCGGTCCACGGTTGATTCCCCATGAGCTGGGTCCTTCCTAGAAGGAGTTAACCCACGAGGTAATACGGTCCAAGACCAACGCCTTGAAACTCATGATCCAAAATATCCTCCATTACCCGAGTCTAAACCAGCATATAGTGAGCCATGAGCCTTCAGTGTCCAGCTGCCTAATCCGGTGTCTAAGACGGGTTTTACGGAGAGTCACCCCCTTGTATGCCGCCTGTCTGACCACCCTTCTGCCTTACCCTGAAGATTGCATGGGCTCAGTTCTCCATTGTTCCTCTGCACCACGGGTGTCTCTAAAGCCCAATGTCACGCTACACGTCCATAGAGGATCCCGTATTTACCGGATACCCATACATGGCACAACGTAGTCAGTGAATAATTTGGACTTTAGACACACCTGACCGTGCAGATGACGAGAGACCCGTTCCCATGCAGTACTTCCCCGAGTTTCCCGAAAAGTGAGTATGTTGTGATAATCCCCGGCCGTGGCTCGTGTGACTGTATCACTTCGGGTATCCTGACCTTTCGAACTTAAGCACTCCGGACTTTCTTGATGACGTGCCCCACAGGCATAACAGAGATAAATCCCGAGAGATGAACAGTGAAGGAACGACGGTTCCCCCGGTGGTATGGAAGCATTGATTGACCTGGAAGGTGATTATCCCAATCATTCACACTCAGCTCCACATAAAATCAGCCACGATTTTTGTTTTGCGCTTACATCTATGTGATCACGCTTCAAAAATGAGCAAAAATTTGAAAATGAATCAGTTTGAACACTCTAATGAAATCTCTTCAAAGCCGTTTGTCTCGAATGATTTCCGAAAAATAATGATTTCAAAATCGTTATTTCCACAACACTTTCAAAGCTGATTTCAATCAAAGTCCCAAAAAAAACTTTATCAAACAGCTTGCAAAAAAAAATTTCAAAAATCTACTGTTTACAAATATTTTCAAACACTACTTCCCATGAATTTCATTTCAAAAACCTACTTTTACAAACGAATTTCAACAACATTCTTCACCAACATGATTTTCGAAATGTTTCGAAAACAGTTTTCAAATAGTTTCGAAAACAGTTTTCAAAATAGATTTCACAACGTATTTCAAAATAAATGATCTAGTCCCCATGTTGGACCCCTATTTTTGAAGTTCAACCCACCTTCAAGAGTAGCGTCATTACTGTGAGTGTACTAGTCATTTCGTGTTTTCACAAAAGTGGTGGATTTTCTCAACGATTTTGTGCTCGATCATTCACCTTTCCTTTCTCAAAAAACGCCCCTATTTTCCTCATCGGAGCAAGTGGAGTACATGAAGATCAACAACGCGGGGTGAGCAAAAAATCAGAGCCATACCAACCCGAGCCGAGCGACATGAAGACCAACAACGATTGTTCGAGTTCAAAATTTTTGAGAGTCAGAAGAACACCAACCGGTTTTCTTTGAGCACAATACCGCTTCGCTGCAAGAACCCAAAGACGAGCGAGCAGCTGATCAAGATCCCGAAGACGAATGAGCGGTCAATCAGGAGCTCGATGATGAATAAGTAGTCAGTCCGAAGCTCGAAGACGAAGCAGAAGAATTTGGAAGAAGTTTTTAAGCTCAAACTCCCCATTTAATGACTTTTAGAATTAATGTATAGGTTTTCCCCTAGCATTCTTTTCTCTCTTGTCCATTTCTGAATAGATTACATGTATAGGTTTATACATTCCCTTTGAATTTATTTAGATCAATGTGTATAGGGTTCCCCATTCCCTATTTTATTTGCGAATGATCGAGCATCAAAATTTCTATTGAGAAAATCCACCACTTTGAAAACACGCGTTTTCAAAATTGTTTTTCTAAAACTTGGTTTCTTTTGGCATGCACGAATAAAGAGAAGAATGAATAAGGAACGACCCTCACAGTTATTATCATTCATCAACTTTGCTTTATGGGGAGAATTCGTATCTACAGGAGGTATCCTAATAAACAACACCAACAAACGCAATCGAGCACAAAATAAGTTGCATGCATTGCATTCATTACAAAAGGTCCCATGTATTCTCGGTCAGTTCAAATTCGTCAAACACGTACAAGTCATGTCCACCTCAGAAAAATTGCATAATCATGTGTTTCATTGTCACCGCACTATACACCATCTTTCATCCCAAATATCTCGATCGCCAAAGCCCGATCTCAGAGGGATAGAAAAGAAAACCGGGAAGTTCAAACCTCTTCCAATCATAATCATCATGCGCCAGTGACCAAAAGGGAAGGAGTGTCATACCATGGGGCTACCACGCGGGAGTTGTCACTCCCTAAAAATTCAAGATCCAGGAGCCAATCACCAACCTGACCTCACTTGAGAATTACTATCCCGACCACGACCCCAACAACTAGACCACCTTCAAGGTTAACAGTAATGGGATGAGCTTCATGAACCATGAGCTGAATTCGACTCAAGCGAGACTAGGTGTAGCCTTACCACTCATGCATTGCATCAAAAAACAAAACAAAAACAAACAAAACATTCTGTCAACCATCTCCATTCATCATTTTCAGCATTTCATGCATCCTATACATAGTAATTCTATATTACCACAATACACCGCATGGTAGACAATCGCATTCGCATACTCCCATATCGAAATGACATCTTCGAGAAAATCATGAGAGATCGATTGAACAGAGTGCATGAACCACTAAACTCTCGACCCGTCGATGAACATAAGGGTCTAATCAAAATCAGCACCACAATCAAGTGAGTAGTGTGCGAAGAGCGGTATTTTCCCTTGAATTCTGAATGAGGATATTGGATAATCCACCGAGCGATGAGGGCAGATAGAGCGAGTCCATAGAGGTAAAACCATGAGCGACTTGTGTATTCCTTCAGCACATGGAGAGGCACAATTCATAGTGAGATCAATGTCGATAAACAGGATATGAACTGTGATTCATGCAAAGATCTGAGAATAGTAAGAAAACAATCATTGACTAATGAGAATGACGAGGCACTTAGGATCAAAATCTCCACAAGGCCAAAAAGCTTTAA